>JAWNLJ010000415.1:2020000-3220000 GCA_035042365.1 Drosophila dives | reverse complement strand
CGTTCAGGTTAAAAAAAATGCAATTTGCATTTATTGACAATATAATCAGTAGGTGAGTGGCTGTGGCAAGCACCGTGTCAATGGTTTATAGTAAACATTCAATCAAAATAATGAAAATGCCAAATGAATTTTATGCTGCAAATTAGCCAATTGACTGACTGACTCTGCGGTCCCCGGATAAAGAACACACAGTTAAGCCAATTTACATTTTATATGACACACTATAATAACAATAATATCAATAATAATTACTAACTTAGTATTTGTTTAATAAATGATAATGAATATTACGCAATAATTATGAAATTAAATTTGTACAATGCCTATCAGGGATAGAAAAGAAATTGGAATTTAAATTTTTTTTAATTATATTAAATAAACATTTAAAAACTTGTATCTTGTCATTGTAGATATTTTTTTAAATACAATATTGAGACTATATAAATCTACTTGGAGTGGACGCAGCTGTATCAGTGGTTAATCTTTAGCACATAAAAACCAAATATCTGACATCATTGCCGAAGAGCACATTATTTTATATGCCTAAATACCTTTTGTGGACATGCCTCTGCCTGCGGCACACACGTGCGTCAGAATTATCCTGCTTTGGGTTTCTTTTTTGGTAAATAAATTGCCAACACTTTTGGAACCTAATCATCACACTCCGAAAACTGAGGGAACTGTGCCCGTTCACACGCAAAGTTGTGAAAAATTCAACATAAATTAAAAGGTTCACATTAGTTAGTTTTTTGTATGCGCCACAAAGAGCACGGACTGGCAATCTCAGTTTGGCTGAGACACATACACCACACACACACACACACACACACAGAGATGCTTGGGAAGACCCTTATTCACATTCGGTCGCATTTTACGATTTATTTACGATTTAAGTCCGCGTAAGCAAGAGAGACCCAATCCCAAATCCAGAGCTGAGTGCGCGCCTAATGCGCATTGAATAAAGTACTAAAAAAATAATTTGCAAACTGTGTGGCAGGCAGATGAAGAGTGGAGTGGAGTGGAGGAGGCTGGCCCAAAAACGGAGGACTTCCCAGTCCAGTGTATTGTCAAGCGATGCTTTTCAAATTTTATGTTCATATGTATTACGTATACGCAGTGTGTGTTATACTCACTTCCGGCTGGCATCATGCGTACGTACGTTGTTGGGTCCATGTTTAATGTTGTTTTGACGCCGCCATATTAACCGGAAAGCGAGACCGGAGCTAAAAGACAGGAAATGTGCACCGCCAGGTACTTTCTATGTAAATGTTGCCTGTCTCCCTCTTCTCACATGTGTGTGTGTGTGTGTGTGTGTGCAGGTGTGTGTGTGTATTTGTGCTCGTCCTTATTTAACCCTTTTTTTCGGTTCGCTATCCCAAATATTTATGACTGCCGGCGCTGGGCATATGTTTGCCTCACGGCTCTGTCGTTTGGCAATATATTTAACCTTCAAATGTTGTTAGCTGCCTGCTGCGTGTGTCACAAAGGTGTTGCTGCCTAAATGTATATGTGCCCCATGCCACAAGCCCCCCCCCCATTTGAGTGCGTGTTTGTTTGCAGTCGTATTAAATGGATTTGTTTGCCCGAAATTTGCGTAGATTTGCTGCAAATTATTTGTAGCCTTGCGGTTGCCTCTGTTTATTTGTCTGGCAATTTAGTTTTGCGGTGCGAGCCAATGCCAGAGTTTAAAATACCTTTGCGGTTGCTGCAAATAAATCAATAAGATAGTATATATAGAGATATATGTTGGGCTTAAGTTGAACATTTTAACAGTTTATTATTGGGAATAGTTTAACGCATTCAGCGATGTTGTATTTAACTTACTTTTCACACATTAATGGCTAGACATGGCTATTTAATATTTAGCTTTGAATTTTATTTGTATTTTGATAAAATAAAAGTAGATTTAGAAATAAATTAAAATATAAAGTATCAATTGTTTTGCTTACATTTATCAGTCAACAAATCAACTTTTTACCTTTATTCTTAATTGCTGAGCAGTATATAGCTACAAATTAATTTTTTATATATTATTTTAATTTTAGTTGAGTCACTTTTATTTACTATAAATTGTAGAAAAAGGCCAAAGAGTGACCAAACTGGCAGAACAATAAAAGCAATGGCATTAATCTTTTGCCAGCAGTCATCAGACAGACAGAGAGAGAGAGAGGGGTAAAGTGAGTGAGATAGGAATGATGAAGGGAAGGGAGAGAGTTCAACTGCTTGCCAATTTCCGCTGGCAATGCTGTGCATTTCCGGGTACGCTTACCCAACTCCGTTACTCATTCAATGGCCGCGGCGATGAAATTGCTTAAATGTAAATAAATCAGTGGTAAGAAATTTTCAGTGGTCAACTCGCGCAATGGTCGCACGTCGTGGTCGGTGTCGTTTCAGTTGTAAGTGTCGGCTTATAAATCAGCCAGCTGCACTGCGCTGAGCAAAATGGCTGACAGACAAACAGACAGACAGACAAACACGCAGACGAAAACTGTGCAGTTGGAGTAGCAAAGATGGACAAAAACCCCGCCGCTGAATCACATTAATGGCGGCTTAAGTGTGCGAGAGCCAAAAAAAAAAAAATAAAATAAAATAAAAAGCGCTTAATTGCATGGCGTTTATTAAATTTTCGCACACTTTAAAGCCGCTTTATTAGCTCGACCAACCCATAAATAACACGGACTGTCTGGAAGACCGAAAGTCATTTGTCATTTTTAACAATCAATTAAAAGCAAATGTTGCATAAATACATGAAAACTTTACCAATTCTGCTCAGTCTCTAACAATTGCGGATTGTAAACGAACTCTGTTTGCCATTTATCATCGTTAGATGCAGACAGACAGAGATAGCACTACAGCAAACAGAAAGAGACAGCGAAAGTGAAATGTGTTAGTGTGAAACACTTTTAATTCGGCTAATAAAAATCAAGTGCAAAGATTGCAACTGCTGTGAATGGTGGCTGCCAAAATCGTAAATGCACTTGCCCCGAAACTAGTAAAGTGAAATGAGTTAAGCGGTGCTTGGTGCGGGGGGTGCCTCGTATCTACTGAATGAGTTCGACATACAGCTGGATGGAGGCTGCATTTTATTTGCCACGGCAGTGCTCATAAATTGTTGGTCACCATAAAAGTGGGTAAAAAGTGTTAGGTATAAAAAATAAAAAAAAAAAAAATGGTGTAAATAACACACAGGCGAGTGGAGAGCCATTTGCAGAGACTGAATTGAATTTGAGTGTTTTGACCCTGTTGAGTTGTATTTGACAGCTCATCAGCCGGACGAAAAAAACCTATTTACGAAAAGCGTTTTAATAAATTATATACTTTTTGCATACCTCTCATCCATGAATACAAATAATATGAATTTTAGTTTCTGTTTTTCTCATACACATATAAATTGTTATCCATCAGCGATGCAGACATCCCCCCCCCCCTGAATATAACATTAGGTTGCACAAAAAAACGAATATATATTTTTTCATGGTGTATTTGGATTTGGTCACTAAAACCCAAATTCAAATTTGATTGCAATTCATTTAAAATATTCATTTATGATTTGAAAAACAATTGAAAGGCTATTTGTGTGCTTCTGTTGCCCTTGCATGATTTATATATAAATTAATAAAAATCCATTACGGTTGGGCCAAATTTTTTGGACCGTTTAATTGCCGCTTGATTGATGACCCTTGAGGCGGCTGCCAGACAATAATTATCATTACAGCAACAGCAACAGCAACAACAACCGTCTAAACATCCTTTTAATTTAAAATTTATGTAGCGATTTTTGATTAATTGGTTTCCATTTACCGTTTTACATTTTCAGCTTGGCGGTGGCAGTGGCAACCACATCCCCTCTGTGGTTTTAGCTTTAGACATGTGACCAAAATCCATTTGTGGGAGGCTATCTGGGAATTCTTGAAGCGTAAGTGCAGGAAAGGTATTCATAGCGTGCCAAATATTTGCATCCAACAGGACTCGTCTCGTCTTGTCTCTCTCTATCTCTGTTTGTATATGTGTGTGTGTTTTGTATTCGTGTGTGTGTGTTCTGCTTACCTTTTGGCATATCTTCAAATCTAAACAGGCTTCAGCCGCCAAAATTTACAAGTCATCGACACTGCGGTCAAAATTTACATAATTTGCTTTCCATGTAGGCCCAGTCATAAATGATGTCTATGATATGGTTCCAGTTCCAACTACCAGGCAGACATCCTGTGCATCTGCCCACCTGTCCAGCTGTCTTCCTGCCTCCATCATTATATTTGTGCTTAGTTCAGTCCTTGTCTGTTTGCACTGCTTAAGCGAAAATGGTGTTAAGTGCTTTCGCATACAAAATTTACATGGCTGACAATTTTTGAACGATGTATCGACAACGACAACATTGCTGTTGTTGTTCTTGCAATGATTGTAGTCGTTGTAGCTTTCTCTGTTGTTGTTCTTGTTGTTGTTGTTGTGGTCGCATACTGCTCCGGCTGACTTCCGTTTCCGTGTGTTTGTACACGCGCCCTGTCAATATTTGGGGTTTGCGACAAGGCACACGCCAAACACACAAAACACGATATACACCAAATGAATAGTGGGAAACGGCCACGCCCACTTGGCCGCCTACAGCAATCAAAAGGCTTGGCTACCCAAAATTACAACGAATTGTCGATGCCTCCTATATATGTTTGTCAGGCACAGCCGTGATGAGAGAGAGAGAGAGCGAGAAAGGGAGAACTTTACCAACAGGTCAATGAGCCCCAAAAAGCAGCTGAAACCAAAGAGAAAATTCTACACGTTTGTTTTTTTTTTAATAATACATTTTATTAAATTTAATTTATTAACTATGTTTATTATAATATAAATTTTAATTCTAAATACATTTCCTTTGAGTGTTTTTTTCTTTTTGGTTTTGCTTCAGTTAAATATTTTACATGCAGTTGCTTAAAGTGTAATTAATTAATTAATTATTTCCCATTTATTGTTAGTATTTATTTATGTATGTGTTACAGTAAGAGTTCGATTTTTCTTTCTTTTTTTTTTTGTTTAAGTGATAGCTTTTTCCCGGCTACCAAGTTTCACTTTTTTTCTTTTGTTTTCAGTTTTACGTATAAAATGCAAACGTCGCGTTGCTAAATTGAATTAATTTTTTGTTAGGTTAACGATTTATTATTAAGTTCACTTAATTTATCTAGCCTTTAAATTCATTATGCCTTTTCTTCGACGTTTGACGAGTATGTAAACAAATTGGTTTTTTTTTTTAATTACATTGGTTTTTTTTAAATGGGACTTAGAACTATATGAATTGGATTTATATGTATTGTGTATGCGTGTGTATGTGTATGTAATAAATTGTATTTATGTCTTAAGAACAAGCTAAATTTTAATGTCTCTCTCAGCTTTTTTTCATACACGTCAACACAAATTAACAACAATCATGAATTGGTTTTTTACTTAGCTAAAAGTTGTCTATATATTTCTGGCGCTTAAAGCTGTTATTTAAAAATATATTAACATTTCAGTGTTCACATCATACATCTAAATTAATTTTAATAGATTCAATTTTTTTGTTTAGAGCTCTAAGTTGTTAGTATTGGATATTTTACACGGACACTTACAACTAATGGAAATCTCTCGACTCTACGTGTTTCCTCTTTGAGTGCTAAGTTTCCATCTCAACATTTAGTTTATTGTTGTAATTATTATTATTTTTACATTATTTTGGCGCATTTTATTTCTTAGTTGCTGCTTTAAAAAGTGCTTCCCATTCGCTCAATTCGGTATCAATCATAGCCCCATCGTCGGCAGTATCGATTTTTCGATATTAAATTCATTCCGCACACATCACATAACTTATAGTCAATTTTCACTAAGTTCTTCCGATACACTTTCACCCCCCCTCCTCCCTTGTCTACTTAAGCTTCTCTTCCGTTTTTTGATTTGATTGGTTTTTGGCTTAGATCCTTTGCTGTTCCTGCATTCATTTAGCGTCAAAATCGCGTACCCGTTCCATGATTGCGATCCTGGCTGATGAGCACCTCTTCGCCATTTAGTTGATGATGCAACTCCTCCGGCACGGTCTTTAAAAGTTGTGGCTTAGCCTGGCAACAAAATGAATGAAAAGCAAAAAATAACAGTTTATAATCATAGAATATTTCAACTGCCTTGTAAATAATATCTATTGAATATGCTTCTTAACTTAAATGTTACTTTCAATACCCATTTCTGAATATAAAAAGGAATTAAAAATCAAAAGGAAATAAGTCAAATAACAGACAGGAAAATTGGCGTGGGTCCTGGTCGAAAATAGGAATAACACCAAAAAGCTATGCTTTAAAATTAACGAGGCGCGCATTATTTGAGTACCCGCAGCTATTTCAAATTCTCGTGCCCCACAACTGACTCGTGGAGTGGCAGAGGAGTGGCCGAGAAAAAGAGTGGCAAGCCGGGGCTAACTGGGCGTATGCGTGTCATTTGGTTTCATTCAGTGTACCGCTGTGCCAAATCTAACCATTTGCTGTTCGCTCGCCCAGTTCCCCAGGCAACACAGCAACAGTCACACACAGAGCCCATTTTATTCCTGTCAAATCCTTGCCCTTCTTGTTCTGGCTTTGGTTCTGTGTTTTCGGTTGGCTTTTGCGTGCCTCGCTGCCTGTTGGCGTGCATTTTTCAAAAAACTCTGGGGACTCGCACACACACACAAACACACACATAGAGACAACAACAACTCACTCTCCGAGCTGAAGAAAGGACAACGGTAGGAAAAAAAGAGTACATTGTAAATTCCGTTGCTGTTGCTGGTCCTTTTTTTTTGTGCCGGCCATAATAATTGCAATCATTAGAGTCAAAAGTTGCCACACCGCAGTGTCCTTTAGCGTGAAACTGTTGCAAAAAAGTCAACGATGCGAAGGATATGAAGGACAGACAGAGATAGATAGTCCAAGTTTTGTGTAATGCGAATTTCAGTAAGGATCCAGTAAGGACAATGCAATGGTGGCAATGCCTGCGCCTGCAGCACTCCAGCCAGGACTAACGCAATGCGCGTCGCCAAGTGTACATATAATGGCATATTTATAGAGCAAATGACACAGATAATACGAGTGACATGGACAGAAACAGAGACAAAGAGAGAGAGGGAGACAGAGAGAGCAAACGAAAACTGATTTTGTTGTTTTTGTCTTTCTTTTTTTTTGTGCTACTGCGGCTGTCATTTTTGTGCACACTTTGGGGTCATTTACCGCTTTGAACTTTTGCCATTAAATTTTGGGTTTAAAATTGAAACAGTCATGGATCAAGTGGTCCTTAAAAAGTTGAGTCTGCATCGTGCTTAATGTTGGCATGTGAAATAACTTGCTTTAATGGGTTCAACTTATTTTGGTCTATGAAAAATAGATAGCAATTTTTAAGTGTGGCAAACAATACAAGCAAAGTTTGACCTGGTCTAAACCAAACATGCAATAATTATGTTTACCTAACTCTTAGAATGTGTATGTGTTTGTGTGGGTGTGTGCATACACACGGTAATAATGTATATTTTCTCAGCATTATGAATATAATCTACTTTCAACGATTGCAGTTATAAAAGCTTTTAAGCCTAATTAACAAACACTCAACTGAGTTGTCCATCTTGCGGTTGCTGTTTGTTATTTGTATTTTGAAGTTTTTCGACTTGGCTTCTTCTTCTGCCGGCACTTGGCGCATATTACTCAGCAATCCCTTGAGCAGTTATCAGACCAACCGCAAAAATCCATTTTCTGCCCCAATGGCTTCAATTTATGAAAAGGAACAACAGAATTTTTGGGCCACCCAACCAGCCCAAACCCAAGGAAATCTCACTTTGCATATTGATGCTTTCAACGTTTTGGACATTAAGCGCTTTTCCCTTAACTGGGTGCTATCAACAAGCAGCCAGCCAGCCAGGAACAGGCAGCAGCAGCAGCAGTTGGTAACTGGACTAGAAGTTCATCAAAGAGACACTTACCACATCGCTGCCATAGAGGCTCATGCCGACGTTGACGCCGACGCCGACGCCAACGTTGACGCCAACGATGCTTCCGTTTCCGCCAGCGCCATTGGCCGCTGGCTGTTGTTGCTGCTGAACGACGGGCGGTGCTGCTGAAGATGTGGCCACCAGTCCCATGCACGTTACCGGCTGAAGCAGACCGTCGCCAGTGGTAACCACGCTGTGCGCAAAGATGGGCGGCGGCGGCGTTGGCGAGAAGGTGGCCAATTGTGATGGATGTGACATGGTGACACCGGTGATGGTGGTGTTTGTCCCGAACATGGGACTCGTCGAGTACATGGGATGATGTGCCAGATCGATCTACATATGTGCATGTGCGTGTGTGTGTGATAGCGAGAGAGAGAGAGAAGAATACATATACAGTTAGAAAGTAAGGAAGAGAGAGAGACAAAGAGAGAGAGAGAAGAGAGAGTGCAACATGTAATTATTTATATGCAGAAATTTGAGAGTTTCGTGTATGCTTAAATTACAGCGCAGCTGTTTACCGTTAGTTGCTTTGTATTTACAGTTAGATAGTTAAATGGATGGCAGTCCCAACGAGGGTTGCTCGAAGTGTACTAAAATTAAAAAATTTTTTTTTGTTGTTTAAATATAAAAATATTTTTAGATTTTTCATTCTGGCAGAACTTTTTATTCATATTTAAATGTAATTTATTTGTTGAGTTTTTATTGAGCAACCCTCGCTGACAGTTTAGCTTCTGTTACATCAGCTATTTTTGTTGACTTACACACTCAAATTAATATACATGCTTGCATGCAGGTACTTTATGTATGTACAGTTGGCGTGGTATTTATATATATACATATGTACATACATATGTACATCAGTCTTTGTGTACGCTTTTGTGGTTGCACATGTTGGATGCACCATCGCTTTTATGTTATTGTTATTGTGTTGGTTGTTGATGTTGCCATTTGTTATTGTTGCTTCAAGTTACCATTTTGCCGCAATTGGCGTTTATTTAGCCAGTTTCATCTACCAAACAGTGTCTATAATAATTGCCCGCTGGCAGCAAATGCAAAAGTGTGTGTGTGTGTGCGAGTGTGTGTGTGTGTAAGCCTGTGATTAGGTGTTTTTGTGTATGTGCTGTGTGGCCAGAATTAATGCTGTTCGTTGAATGCTCTAAATATGATTGTCTAACGCAAATTAAACTAAAATTGAAATCGTCAGACTTATTTGAATAAAAACAAATAAAATAAACATTTTATGCTCTGCTTTTTAAGGCGCCTGAATACTTGAAAACAATGTCCCAAATAAGCCTGTGTTTTGCAAAATAAATAAATTGTTGCTCAGAAAAAGCAAATAGCTAAGATTTTGTTACTACAATAATTTATGTGACTTTTCTGTCTTGTTTGATGTTTTTCATCTTAAAATATAACATTTATTACTAAAACAAAAATAATATATTACTTTCTACAGCTTATACTCATAAACTTGTGTTTCCTTTGTTCAATCTGAAAGTCAAAGCTGATTAAATTATTTGTTTTCTGACACCCTCAATATCCTACACCAGCTAAAAGTTAAAATGACCCAAATACCCATTGTAAAAACTCTGCCGCAAAGCGCAGTTTGAAAACTTTCAAAAACATACAACATCAGCATCAATAACACCAACAACAATAACAACAACAACAAGAACAACTGCAGCAGCTATAGTTGCACAAAGTACAAAGTACAAAACATATATATATATAATCGAATTAAAAATAATAAAACAGAGAACTGAAATCAACGACAAACATTTTTGCCTGCTGGTCAGAGAACTGTGTCGTGTACAACTTTTCGATAAATGACAATAAAGCCATACAATGTCATTAGGTGAATGGTTTGACCCCCGTCTTTACTTCCCCTGCTCCCTGCTCTCCTGCTGCCACTCAATGTGGTTGTTGTTTTGTTCACCCATAAAAGTGGTTTGCTGTATGCACATTGACCATGTTCTACACACACACACACACACACACACACACACACACACACACACACACACACACACACACACAAACACACACACACACACACATGCAATGTTCTGCTTAAGTGTATTTTAAAAGCAGCCTGCTCTGGTATGGAGCCCCAGCAAAAACATCCAGTCACAAGTACAAATGCCAGTTCAGAACATGAACATAACTCAAGTCATTAGAATAATTGTTGAAATCAAAGCAATCCATAGACAAAAGCCCAATCCTCCCAACAGAAGCAGACACAACTCAATGGCCAGCAAAGAGGGTACCCAGAGTTATCGCCTATCTAAGCCTGGTCAAATGATTTAAGTCAAGATCCCATAGAAGTAGGCGGACAAGTTTCAGACTGACCTTAAGTTCAGTTTTAATTTGTAGTTGCCAGCAGGAAAATAATGTAGTTAGAGAAAATTAATATATAACTAAATATTTTTAATCTGTTTCTAAAAATAATATTTTAAACTTTTATAAAAAACAAAAAGACAATTTTATAAAACATAACATTATTTATAACCAACTGTTTTTCAGATTGTTTTTCTATTCAGAATATGTAATAAAATACATTGAATTTTTAACTGAGATAATTTAGTTTAACAGTGTGGCACATATTTTATTATATAGATTCCTAAACATTACTCAGATCATGCTCTATGTTTTTTTTTTTTTTTGAAAGCGCATTCAAGCTGGTGCGTTGCTCAGCTCGATTTATTTGTGTTTTCTGTTCGACTAGCATTCGCATTTGGTATACGTCCTGCTGGGTGACAAATGCATATTCATTGCATTCAGTTTTGTATGCAAACACACACACACAGACACACACACACACATACATTCGAAATCATATTGCAGCTGCACAAAATTGTCTTTTACTTTTCTGTTCTTGTTATCCGGCGTATGCGTAATTTCGAGCACATTTTTTGTCAATAGAAGACAAATATTTGTCTGAGAAGCTATTGCATAGTTTTTGGTGCCAGCTGCCAGTTTATTGATTTGCCAGCTGTAACTGCAACTGGCTGTGCGTATATGTGTCTATGTGTGTGTGTGTGAGTTTGTGGTGCCTCAGAATGCGGTGGCTATAATTGATTTTGCTTCAGCTCTTGAGAAGTAATTAAAAATCTTGTGGCAGCTGGTAATGAGTTATGTGTGGCCAGCAAATAAAGTGCAAGCGAATCACGGAAATGCAGTAATAACAAAGTTTTCTCAAATTTATTATAGCACTAGTAAAAATACAAATGAAAAATCAAATTAACAAATCATATCACTAAACAGCACTATCAAAAATAAACAAAAAACGAAACAGATTCTTGGGATTCACACACGCGTTGCATAGCTGTGCATGTAGAGACCCGAGCCAGTGCCGCCCACATTATCGACCACAGCGCCAGCTATGTAGCTGTTGCCCGACGCCGTGGCCGATTGCCAGTCCGCCAAAATCTCATCATCCATCATAACATTTACCTGGGAGTAGATGTTCGGCTCGGCTCGCTTCAGATCCGACTGCCTCGGGCGTCCCAAGGTGGCGCTGCAATAGGGCGTCAAACGCTGGACGCCGCCAACTCCGACGCCAACGGCGCTGCCCACCATTGGGGCAGTCAGCTCGCTATAGCTGAGCTCAGTCTGTGAAAAATAGAGAAAAAGAGAGAGAAAGAGAGAGAGAGAGAGAGTGAGATGATTATGTCAACTCAAGCACTTTCAATTTGCCCCAAACAGTTGCATAATTGTCAGGTGTTAGGGTTTTCCCCGTTGGTTACAAAATAAAGCTGAGCATTTTAGCAATTTACACTTTTATATCAATTAAGAAATAATTGATTTAATTAACAAAAAACGTTTGAAATTAATTATTAAAATTACATAAATGTATTTTATTGTTAGGTTAATTTATATAATTTAAATTACTTAAAATATATATTTATTTTTTCACTCGTTTTGTTTTATTATTATTTAAATTAATAGTTGTTGGAGGTTGAGTAGTACAGATTTAATTTCATTCACATAATCTGTAGAAAATCGTCAAGAAGCATTTCTTAGTGCCACTTTTCACACCTCTCCAATTTGTGTAGAAATGTTTGTAAAAATGTGTTTTGCTTTTTTATATTTGGTTGGCTGCTGAATTCGACATTGCAACGCCCACTGCCACTGGATGAGATGCTCGGATGCAGTGCCTGTTTGTAATGTGTCTGAGCAGCGCCCCCCAAATGGATGCCACCCCACACTACATACCAAGCCCTTTTAACCCCTCTCCTCCCCCATCATACTACCTATCCTCTCGAGCAACTACTTTCAGTTAGCATCTGCAGTACCAAGTCGAGCACAGCGCACACTTGCCGTTTATTGCATTTTGAGTTTGCAGGCTAACAGCAAAAAAAAAAAAAACGAAGCAGCAACAAATACTACAACAAGGATACACACACAAACAAACCAACACACACAGATAGACACAGAAAATGCGCGCATCCTTTTGGCTGTATTGCTCCTTAGCTCCGCTCCGCTCCTGCTGATCGTCCGCCTGGCTTGTCCGCCTGCAACTTATTTTTATTAAATTCGCAAATGGAAAATTTATATTGCTACAGCTGCTGCTGCTGCTGCTACTCGCTGGGCGTATTTGCTGCTTGGCCATGTTGCTGCTGCTGCTGCTGGTGGGCGTGGCATACAACACACACACACAAACAAATACATGGAAAATTTCTACTTTAATGATTTTCAAATTATGTTGGTTTTGCTGCGGCAGCTACTGTTGTTGCCACGCCCACACTCCTTTACGCCCCCAGCTTGTTGTTGTTTTGTTGTTGTTGTTTTTTTGTTTATTTATTTGCGCGACCTTCACCAACGTTGTCTGTGGTGTTGTTTTTGGGCGGAATTCAGCTTGCATTTTAGACAAACGATAACATATATTTTCGCTGTCGGCATTTGCCCACGAAATGAAGCATAGAGGGCGCCACAACAAATGTAGTTGGAATTATGGCTGTCGGTTTTGAAATTAAGCGCAATTATTTTTGGCTAACTGCTTGGCTGAATAGTTAGCCAACATTTAATTTTAATAAACAATGCTACTATTCAAGCTGCTAATTATTTAACTAAAATAGAATTTGTTTTTGTTCTTTAGCTCTGCTTTTTTTTAACAATAAATGTAAAGCTTTTACAAATTATTTTGTCTATAATAAATAAAAAAATCTCTTGCAACTTATTTTCTTTAAATTTAAAAAAAAAGTTTATTGCTACAATATGTTGTAATGCAGTTTTATTAGTCTGTCTGTGTGTTTTATCTGTTTGGTTGGTAACAGCAACAAAGCGCCCATCAATTCCGGCTTAAATAATGAACTGTTTGCTGGCCATAAAAACCACTTAACCCGAAATATGCGCCACACAACGGCAACGCTGAGGTTCACAACCAGTTACAACTTGAATTGTTAAGGGGGGAGAGAGATGAAGTGGGGTTATTACTCATATAGCCAGAGCCACTTGGCCAGCAGCTGGACGGCCACCTGTCATGGCTATAAATTAAGATGGCTGCCAACGCGGCCATATTGTAAAAGGTTAAATGTTTGACTGCCGGCTAAGTGCGGATTAGTGCTCAGCCCCGGCATAACTCACCTTCTGTTGCTGCTGTTGGAGCTGCTGCTGATGTTGCTGTTGCTGCTGCTGATGGTGCGGATGCTGCGGATGCTGCTGGTGGTGTTGCTGCTGCTGCTGTTGATTGGCATAAGCGCCCATTTTGCTAACGGGTATAAGCGTATTATATTGTATATACTGGCCATGTGCCGTGGGGGGTCCGGATTTTTTATCGACTACCGCATACGTTGGCATTATGTGATCATATGTGGACGAGGTAATCACGGCATTCTGTTCGGCCAGTGCTGCCGTGGCATAGGCACGACTATGACCCTTTGTTGTCCACTCGTCGTCCACGTCATGTCCATCTGGGAATATAGTGGACAGCAGTTAGCTTAGGCGCCACAGACCAATCACATAATCAATAATGAGAACCGCAGACAATTGTCCTGGGCGGCAGCGGCTAGAGTGAATGGAATGAAAGGGCTAACTCACCTTGTGGTATGATGTCCGGATTCTTATCAATGCTGTCGAGGCTGCTCGTCACGTGACACGTTTCGCGACCAATGCGATGCATATCCTGCACTGATTGGCCCCCATTGTGCGCCAGGGTGCCGATGCCCAGGCTGCCATTGTTGTTGCTGCCAAGGATGCCGAGGTTACCATTGCCGTTGGCGGTGCTGCCGCCGGCGCTGCCCGGATGCGAGTAATTATTGCGATCGCGTCCCGACGAACCTCTCACGCGCACCACAACAACGATGATGAGTGCCACAAGGAATATGCTGCCCACAATTCCGGCCAGTATGCCAAGGAACGGCCGGATGTCCTCGATGACGGGCGCATAAGCCAGCGATAGGTCTGCACCATGAGTTGTGGCCAGTTTGTGGATGCAGTTTGTGGAAAGAGACAAAAAGTGAGAAAAAGGCGAATTCACTGGATAAGCGTGTGCTACAATAATTTAACGAGAATTGCATATTTCTCTGCCTGCCTTTATTCTCTCTCCCTCTCTCTCTCTATGATTCACTCTCTCTCTCTCTCGCACCATGTTTTATTCCTTGCATTGTTTTATGAGCTGCTAACTACGTTCCGTTGTCGTTGCCGGCACCGGGCACCCACTCCCCGCTTCCCCCCTTTGCATTGTTGTTGTTTTCGTTGTCGGTCCCAGTTCCTGCCGCACGTGCTTGGAATTTAGTGCCGCTTTAATGAGCTGCATGTGTGTTGGTGGCTTATTTGTATCTGTTTGGGTGTGTGTGTGTGCGTGTGTGTGTTCAGTACGTGTGTGGTCCGTTGTAAGCCGCTCAGTGTTAAGGTTGCTAATTTTTGTCTCAGCCGCCGGCGGCATGTCGAGCATTTTTAGTAGCCAATGTCAGAAACAGAAACAGTTGCTCGCAAATTCCGTCCGGACTTGTTAAATTTAAAATTGAAAATTATTCATAACGTATGCAAAGTTAGTGAATTAAACAATTGAATAACATAATACAAATAAAATTTTCACATTTTATTGAAAACAAAATTAAAGAAAAAAAAAAAAAACATATGAAAAGTAAAAAATAAAAATCGTATATAACATATAAACAAAACAAAATATATAACAAAAAATTATTAAAACATAAAATATGAAACAACAAAATGAACAAGTGAGAATCTTTTGTTATACTCTGATACTGCTAATAAAATTTAAACTTTTAAATTTCAGCTTTTAAATTTTAATGGCGATTTGACCATTTGGAATCCAGTTAAGTAAACCATTTACATGTGGAATAATAAATAATTCACAAAATTCACAATTTTAGCTACTTTATCAGAGTATGGATAACATTTTCGAAATCTCTACACTTTACATTTAAATAAAACTTAAGCAAAAATAAAAATTAAACAATACATTTGGAAATTAATAGAATAACAAATTGGATTAACAAATAAAAACTAAATAAATTTGCTTGTGAGTATATATAGAGTAAAGATAAGGTAATAATAGATGGATTTCAAGTGAAATATAGAATGGCAAATTAATACATAATATAAAGCTCAAAGTAGCCACTACCTTCATCCGAATCCCCATTGCCCACCTCCACGTTCAAAAACTCTTCCTCGTCGCAAATACAATCGCTTGTTGTTGGCTTTGCTGTTGTGGTTGTTGTTGTGTTTGTTGTTGTTGCTGTACGGCCATAAGATGGCCTAAGAGCTGGATAGGACTTGGTAAATGTTATTTTAACTGAAAGCATGCAACCAAAGCGCAGTGGCAAAGAAAGAAATGTTAGAAAAGAAAGGAAAGAACTTAAAGCAAATTCAAAAGGACAAATCAAACCGTCAGGACGAGTGGGTCATGAGTAACAGTAAACAGTAGACTACTGAGCAAAACCAGCGGCAATTAATTTGTTGGCAATGACTGGCAGGACAGGCTGCTGGGAACAGGACATGCATGAAATTGCAAACGGATTTGCCTCTTCACACGCACCCGCAAGTCCATTTTCGGGTATAGCACTCGATGGAGATACCCTGGTTTTTGGCTGACAACTCACCCGTTTGCTTCTCGGGATCCTTTAGTGTGTAGACCTGCAATATGGTCGCATTGCTGCGTCCTTTGCTGTTGCTCGCAATGAGGAAGACATTGTAGCCCATGCCGGGCACCAGACCGCTCACCTCAAAGTACGGCTTCCTGTAATGTGCGTCGAATCGATATTGGAATGTTCCACGAGGACGTAGGCAAACCACAGAAACGAATACGAGAAACGAGAAATGAGAAACGAGAAATGAGAATACAAACGATAAATGAGCAATGCCACATGTAGCACATGGCTTAAGGATTGGCCAACGATGCGTTTTGCCACGCCTCGTTGAGCCTTGTTGTTGTGCAATGCAAAAAATCACACGGCGTGTGATTCAGATTCAAATTCAGATTCAGATTCAGATACAGATTGCTACTCACTTTGATTTGTAAATTTTTGGATAGCGCGTCGTTCCATTCACATAAACTTCCATGATAAAGTCCTGCTGCAGGCCCCCATCGAATCCTTCGATGCACTCAATTTGGAAGCCCGACGATGTTTGATTGAGCAATGTGCAGTTCAGCAATGGATCCGGTTCGCCTATTCAAGCATAAAATTCGTGTTTTTTATTGTGCTATTTTTTTCTGTTTTTATTTTTTTTTTTGCATTTTTTTTTTTGCATTTTTTGCTATCGCTGCTTAGCAGTCAAGCAACAAATTGCACAAGTTGCACGTGTCATGTGACTGATTTGCAATTGCAAATGCAACAGAATGTGACTTCAATTCAAATCAATAAGCCACATCAGCAACAATAGCAACATCAGGAGCTGCTGCATCAGTGCACCAGGACAACACACACACAATAACAACTTTGTGTAATCCAGCCAAGCACCGAAAGTGCCAAAGTCATCAACAAATCAGCACAGTGGGCTAACTGGGAACCCCAACACCAAACATAAACAAAAACATTGATAGAATAGTGCAACAGAATTTAGACAACTAACAAAACAACGACATTTGAATACCCTAAAAAACATTTTAAACTTATTGAAAAGAAGGTAATAATTTTGAGATGTGCTCCTTTAATATAAATAACAAATTTGAGCAGAGTTTGGTCAGTTTTTATTTAAGTAAATCTTGTAACCAATCATTGACAATACCCCTAAAGTGGAATCCCAACTGTCGTCACAGATCCGTAACTACTTTAATCTCTACACTGTCCGCCAGAGTCTAAGCGTTTGCCGGCCGCTGTCCGGAAATGAGACCAAAGGGACAAACACGAGGACCACACATGAAAGGGGATACAGGTTGACAGTGGGGGGAATAGCTGGTGGGGTATATATATTCCTGTCAGTTTGGCACAACTACCAGGTGAGTGTGTGCGTGGGTGTGTTAGTGGTTTGTACTCACCTGCCGGCGCTATTGTGTACACACAGGGCTCACTTTGATCGCCAATCTCGTTGCTGGCCCAGCACAGTAGCGTGCCATAGTCCTGGAAAAAGAAGAGTTGAGTATATGTGTATGTGTGTGTGTGTGTGTAGCATGAGTGACAATGCATTGGTATTTCGTTGACTTAATTTATGCATGCAATGCGGCGTCGGCGACACACCTTTTTGGGGGGCTCTAATTGAAAATTCAAAACCGCAATTCGCTTGGAAAATTATGTGCCTGCCCCATGGAGTGATTTATGGGAAGAGCCCCATTGTGTGAACTTTAGCTCTACTTACGTTCTCCGTCATGGGTGTATAGTGGGCGACACTGCGTCCACGGTCGACGGCCACCAGTGATGCGGGTATATCAGCTGTCTCGCCTTGTGTTGCATTGAATTTCCAGACGTATGTTGCCTCCGCGGGATTCGCATCGATTTCGCATGCAACCTTAACGGTCTCATGGCGTCCCGAACTGTAAGTGGTGCGCTGCCCGGCACGGCAAACAGGAGCAACTGCCAAAGAGAGAGGAAGTAGTAAGAACGTGTCTGTGCAAATTGGCAAGTCATTTGCTTAATTAAAGCAAAACATTGCGAAACTTCAGTTCAATTTGTTCCCAAAAAAAAGCAGAACTCTTTTGGCCCCGTTTTGCACAATTTACCGACAAACTTGCGAAAACTCGAAACTGTAAATTGGCAATTTTTTTTTTTTACAAAGAGTTTAGTTTACTCTTCACTACAAACACGAAGAAACAAATGCAAAATTCATTGAAAAGTTCCGAAGGCATCGCTGACTTTTATTTAGTTTAATCAATTTTTGGACTTCTTGTTATTTGAAAATTTCTACGAAAATTGTTGTTGTTGTTTTTGTTTTGTTGCCATTTATTATTAAAATAGACTTGTTTGTATTTTTGTTTATTCAGTTGAATGTGCCTCGTGCAACATGCTGACGAGTTAGTTAGTTGCAGCACAGCTGATGGCCATTGTGCCTGTGCTGTAGTATTTGTTAGAGCCTTAATTTGGGGAAGGATCTGTTGACCTGTTTAACAATTTTCGTCTCTATTGAACCATAAACTTAATTAAATAAAGTATCAAATTTTGCCCGACTTCTACTTATATATTTACTTCGATAATTTCGATTACTTACAACGTATGTCGAGCTGGACAGGATTGCTTTCGCCATCGCCTTCGCGATTGCTGCCAACACAGGTGTAGATTCCCGTTCTGGCCCGGCTTGCATTCTGCAGGACGAGGCTCTGATTGGCCACAACGATGCCCTCGGCTGGGTTGTTTTCCAGTATTTCGCCCTGGAATGGTAATTGAAAACTCACCATTTTTAGACATGCATTATAATTTATTGAGTTAAATTCAATTTGGCGATAAATGTGCGTTGAAATAAATTTAATTTGAGGCTAATAACACTTTCATGTTGCCCGACATTTACGCCCCGAAGCGAAGGCGGTTGTAGATTCTCTGTGGAGCACTAAGGGGGCGTGGCTGCATAATTTAGGAACCTGGCTGCATAAATTGTTAAGTGCTTTTACAGCTAAATAATTCAATAATAAATTGTATAAATTTCTATATGCTTCTCTGATCGTATATGTGTGCGTGTGCGTGTGTGTAGATTTTTTTCCTGCCTGGCAGCCTCAAAATATGCAACAATAATGTGTATTTATGTGTGTGTGTGTGTGTGTGTGTGCGTGTGTTTGTAGAGTGTGTGCTGCGCTTTTCCATTTGGTTGTGTGGCCTCAGGGTAATTTATGTATAGAATATAATGAAAATAATATTTTATAATAGCCGACTTCAATTTTTCACCGTTTTTGGCTTTACACTTTGCATCCATTAACCGGGCCCGGGGATAATTGGCAAAAGTAAGCATTCAAATTGGCATCGTATTGAAGTACCCATATTATTAATGCTGAAGGCTATGATAAAATTTATTCATATATATTTTTATATATATTTTTATATGCTTGGAGTTCTAGGAAAGAATTGAGCGTTATGTTTATAAACCTGGTAAATTAATCTGATAGAAATTCTACTGAAAATAAATACCAATAAAGAAAAAACTTTCTAGCAAAAAAAATATTTTTTATAAATTTATATATATATATAAATATTTATTTTTTAATTTTTCAACTTACATTATGTCGCCAGCTGACTTTGTAGATCCATGGGTTCGACTTGATGTTACACTCGAAGAAAACATCGACACCCTCACGCAGAGTTGCGTTGAGCGAATTAGTGCCCAGTTCCAGGCTCACAACTGGTATATCTATATGTAAGAAACAGGTAATATAATAACCATTAGAATTTCATAGAAAACCAAAAGCGGCATAAAGCGATTAGTTGCCTAAAAAAATAAAGCAAAAATTACTTTAAAAACCACCCAAACAAAAGTTGGCCGAGAAAATTCAAATAAAATAGGTGAGGCGCAAATAAATGTGTAATTATTTTGTAAGCCTCACAAATTAGGCAATTTAAGTGTGAAATTTCGCTTCCACTTCCACTTCGCATTTTTGCTCTTGTAGGCAATTTGTGTGGAAACGAAAGATTTGGGGAATACACGGCAAGAGTTTTAAATAAATATACACGTAAATGGACAAAAGAAATTGGGTTTTGGGTTTGGGTTTTGGTTTGAAATTTTAACTTAATTAAATCAAAATTGGTGTGCGGAATGCGCGAATCAATTAAGCTTATTAAGCAATCTATCAAATTGTGCAAACAAGACCTCCACAAACTCTGGCCAAAGGTTTGCTCAATGGACCACAAGTTTCAATACAATCCAGCGCAAAAATATATATAAAAATGAAATAAAAAATAAAACTGAAAAATTTTTAAAAGGTAAGCAACCAAAAAGCGCAGTGCAAAGCCAAACGGGAAACGGAAGCGGTTAGGATTGGGAGGCGGATTGCCATTTAAATTTTGTGCAAACAGGTCGAAAAACTGGAGGAGCGTAAAGATGGCGTCGCAGTTAGCGGCGCTGCTTGCGGTGTTTGTGGCGGGTTAAAAAGTTTTGCAAGTTTGGCGCAAAGTTTTAGCAGGCCGCCGTTGGAAATTAATTTGCCAAACTTGCCACAAGTTGGCCCACAAAAAGCAGCAACAAAGAAGAAGTAGAAGAAATAACAAAAAATGATAGCCTCTGCCTTTTGGCAGCATTTTTTGGGTGTAAAGTATTTAAAGTCGATATCGAGGCAGCTTCTTTGCGTTTGGCGCTTTCGTTTTCATTAAAAAGTTGAGGCAGGCAAATAAAATATTAAGCATACGCCTCCCTGGCTGCGGCTTTTTTGTCATTACGGGCGAATATAAAGCACAACTCGCCCCCGACGAGACCCATCGACTTTGATGTGCGTTCGGTTTATTAACAAGACAGGACAAATAATACTTACGATAGATATCCAACTTCCAGCCATCCTCCATGCCCGACTCAGGTATCATGCCCTGCTCGGCGCGGCAGGATAGAAACTTGCCGCGATCGTCGATGGTGGGCGTGAATGTTAGCACCGATGTGGTCATATTACCATCCGGATTGGCCTGCAGAGTCAACGAAAATAGCAACAAACAGTTAATGGTCCTCTTCAGTGTATTGTGCTGTCAAGCGAGACAAAGGAGCTGGAAGCACCATCCCCATCCCAAGAGACGTGCAATGGGCAGTCGGTAAGGCCGTTGCTTGCTTTTAATTGAAGCCAGGCTACGTGACTACCGTTAAAGTAACTTCAATTACCACAAAGCATGTCTGCTGGCCGTGTTGAGAAGGGTGACTCTGTTTGGGTCGTATTAGGCTAGGTCCTCTAGGGTAGCTAGGGGTTGATTTAACAAGCTACCCATTTGCATGTGAGCACCCTGTTAACTCCACGAGTTGTCGGCAAGCATATTAAACAGTTGCCCCAAAAGGTACGAGGATATGCATATAGTGGCACTGATTTCTCTTAACGGTTCTTAAAGACCACAACTTTAATGCTATTGGCCGGAAACTGACCTTAAACTTAACTAAAATATGTCTATTTAAAGACCGCAATTTTTATTATTATTTTATTGTTGTTTCGTTTATTTTTTTGTATTTTTTTTATAGTTATTATTTTAAACCCTTTACAGATGGTGTACTAGTCTAGCTTTTGGCAAGTTTAAGGGTTTTTGGTTGTACTTACAATTTCATGGGTATTCTTCATGGGCGTGCTGCCCTTCCACCAGGTAATCGTTGGAGCTGGACGTGAGCCGATGACGACGCAGCTAAGCTGATAAGAGTTCTCCGCCGAAAGCGGACGATTCTCACCCTGCAGTTTGACAATCAAGGGGCGCACTGCCATTCAAGGACAAACAACAAACACACACACACACACACACACACACACAAAGACAAAAGTAATTTAATTAGCTGATGGTGCGGGTAGCGCATCCTTTGCACAAAACTCACAGTTCATGTCGAGAATGATGCTGCTGATAATTGGCGTTGTCAAATTATTGTTCTCCGCCCGGCACGTCAGCTGCATGTGAAGATTCTTGCGCTTTAGCTTTGCCAGAGATAGGACATTGCCCACACGTCGCTCCGAGAGTGGATGTCCCAGGCCGGAGATATTGAACATTGTATTGCCGTGCCACCAGGTAACCCTCGGCTGTGGTCGACCTGCACAAGGGAAAAAGAAGATGAAAAAAATGAGAATGAGAATTTTCCAGAGTGTATCATGTGGGTTAGCTGCAAGGGATGAAAGAAGCGGGTCAAGCTGGAGGTTGGTTCCAGATATCTGCTGGGTGTATGTGCAATTGATATGTTTGTTATACGGCTTAGACTTGAGCTTGCCAACCCCCCCACCCAAGCACTCGCCCCCCATCCATTCCCTCTCCCTTTGTAGTTGCTTGCAGCGATTTAGCTGCTGTCTTTGTCTGTTTGTTTATGTGCTCACAAGTGCACCCTCCCTGTGTGTATGTGTGTGTGTGTGTTTGTGTGTGTGTGTGTGTGTGCACAAGTGCCTTTCGCTATTTCATTTCTTGTCTTGTTTGGCTTTTAGCAATTTTCAAGTGCTCTCAATGCAATTTGTGTGGGCATTGTTGGTGTGCTCATTGTTGGTTCGTGCAGTCGACAGCATTTCAGCAAATGTGAAATTAAATAAAATGCGAAATCTTTGCCAGCACTTTCGTGCTCATCACTTTTAATTGTCAGTTACAAAAGGCAACATCAACACTTGGACCAATACCCAGCTCGACTCCAGACTCCACTGGATACGTGCGGATGAACTTACCGCCAATGGCCACGCACGTGACGTTCACACTGGAGCCTTCGTTGTAGGGTCCCAGTGTATGATCCTTGATGGTGGCACCCTTGCTGTCCAGTATAATGATAGATTCCGGCGGAGCTGTTGCAAAAATAAACATTTGAAATTGAGTCAGGTGTGGGTAAATAAACACATTAAAGAATTTTAAATTACTAAGCAGAAAATAAAAAAAATTGTATTTAATGCATTTTACTTGTAACTAAATTAACTATTTAATATTCGACGTGCGGATTTATTTAAAATCTATTTAATTCTGTGTACGTCGACGGAACATGGCAAACAGTTTCGCATCGCAGAAGCTGTTCAAAAGAAATAGCTGTCTAAATATTAAAGAGCTGACTTGCAGGTCTCGACAGGTTGCCATGTTTTATTCGCACTGCTTCGAGGCGTTGCAAGCCCCATCCAGGTGCGGGCACCTGCAGCAGTTTTCAGGTTGCAAGCTTCAACTCAAAGTCAGCGCCAGCTTTGCGCCTTTTCATTCTATATATATATATATATATATATTTACATATATTTTTTTTTGGTTTTTCTTTGTTTTTTTGCCTGACCACGAGCTCAGCTGCAAGATGGTAAGCCCTTAGCCAGGAGCACTCCTGGTTGTGTGAAATATACCAGTAAATTTCCACAGACGTGTTGAGCAAACTTTTAATTTTCGCAAATTCGCTTGTTTTATTTTCTCACTTGCCACTATTTTCAACTGGTTTTGGCCGGCACGCGCCATTTTCCGATTATTCACTTAAAAATATTTTCATTTCGCTTGCAAAGCTGCTATTGCAGCAGGTTTTGGCTATAATAGTTTGGAGCTTAGCTTAACATATTTGCTGGCAAATTTGGTAAACATGTCCACGGACCAGTAGCAGCCCTATCGACCCACAGCGTCTTGTTACCACTCGCATTAGCAGTGGCAAGTTGTCTAAACTGTCCACCCAAGCTTGGGGCAACTTTTAATCTAATACTCGTATCTTCTTTAAAGTTTTTTGCCAACCAACCAACGTACATAGTTCTAAATCCAGCCATGGTTTTACGCTTCACATGTCACAAACACAAGCATTTACACACACACACATGCACACATACACACAATCACAGCTGGCAGAGCATGCTCAAGAAGTTTGTAAAACATAACCACGCCCCGTTGGCCAATGCCGCTTAACGCTTCATCTAACAGCAGCGACGCCGACTTCGACGCCGACGTCGACGCAGCCAGCAACTATTTACCAACAATATTTTCTTTGCCAGCAAAAGAAAACCTTGCCGTATATTTCAGCTAAACGCCTTTAGAATCGCATATAAATTTTAATGCTAAATTGCAAACTGTGGCTCCTTACCAGCTTGCCACACAGGTAGCTGCATTGCCACACGGCAAAGAAAAATAAATTGCAAAAAGATTCTACATGGGAATGTAGTTAAATAAAAATATACACTGAGCAAAAAAATCAATTCAAATTTAACAAACTTTAAATGCAGAAAAAAGGCTATTCTTTATAATTTTTAAATTCTTATTTTTTACTGAGCAAAAAAATCAATTTGAATTTAACAAACTTTAAATACAGAAAATAAACTATTCTTTATAATTTTTAAATCCATTTTTTTTATCACAATTAAATGATTAATTCATTTGAGTTAATCAAATGGAGTGGCACGGCTTAAAAACCTTTTCACAGAGGGGTGGGGGGGGGGGGGGGCAACGGACACCATTTAAATAGCTGAAATGCAATTCAAAAGTTGCACGCTGCACTTTTTGTGCTCCTTCAGCTTTAAGAGGCAGGAGAAGGCTGCTGTAGGAAACTTTTCGCCAAGTTGGCACTTTAAAAGCTGTTTGCAAAAGCAAAGTTAAAACCAAAAAAAAAAAAAAATGGAGGCAAATTGGAAACAGAACTTGTTGGCAGAGAATGCGCAGAGCATACACTTGGCGTCTTATTTTGTAACTAATGTGTTTGCCCAAGAGCTGAGTGCTGCCCCTCGGATATGTCACTGCACAAATTAAATGCTCAATTGTGTCATCGTCTTAACTGCAACATGCTGCATGATTGCTGTTGTGTTGCAGACTCTACTTACTTATGACAGTTAAATTCACTTTGGAGTTGCGTGTCGGACTCTTTTGGAAGTCGACACGGCAGCGATATTCGCCCGTGTCATCCTCAGTTGTTGACTTGATGGTTAGCGTGCCAGCACGTCCTTCCACGTGAAAGGACAATCGCTCCCGATACGTCTCATCCGACCAGTGCGTGCCCTGCGCAAAGTTCGAGTCTCGTGTATCCACACTAAAATGAAATTGAAAACAAATCGGAAAAAAACGTTGTTTAAGAATGAGTTAAAACAAATACTCTTAGCATTTTTTTTTTGTTTTTCTCTCTCCAACCTGGAAAAAAAAAACAAAAGTTTAAATCTCCCTTCCCCGCCCCTCACCCGATAAAGTTGGCTCACCTTAAGCAACAAACTTTTGTAAACTGTGTAATTGGGTTCTGCAATGAATTAATAATCCCACTCTGTGTTCTCCCCCTCCCCCCGTCCAGCCCCCCAGCCGTCTGTTGTAATTTATTGTTTTAGTTTGTAATTGTGGATTATTGATTAATTTTTTTTTGTATTGTTGCGGTTTGCAAGAAGGGCACTTTTAATGTTATCATAATGAGCTCCTTTCCACGTACAGTCAATACAATCTTCAAGTTCTTGCCACAATTAAAGTTGCCATCGAATTTAAAAACTTCAAAACTGATTTGCAGACAAGGCAACTTTTCTAGTTTATTTGTTTTGGTTTTTTGGTGTTGAAATACGTGTTTCAAAATATGTCTTTTATATTATTTTAACAAGTTTGTTTTGACTTAAATTTGCTGGTTAACCTTGACTTGTTTTTTTATATTTTGACACTGACAATTTTATATATCCTCAAGACTTAAATGGCATTTTAGAAAAAGTAATATTTTTGCTTCGTTTTGTTGCATATTAAATAATGTCTTTTTGTAGTTGTTTAATATTAGCTCTGATCTCAACTATGGATTTAAGTTTGCTATTATTGTGGGTCGCAAAATTTCTCTACTGTTCATTTTAACAAAACTAAAATAAAGAGAATTATGATTGCTCGTCTGTGCAAAGTAATACAAAGAGCTCTACTCAGAATTGACATTGTTTTGAAAATATTTCCCAGAAGTAGACAACACTTTTTTTTCAATTGTCTATATTTCTACTTGCCTTCAGAGAAACTAATGCAATTTCCCAGATATTATATTTGTTCAGTGTCAGTTTTGATGCACGTCCAGTTAATTCAGTTATCAAATGCTATTGCCACTTGATGTATGAGCCATGTGATGTTATTAGGCTAGCAGAGAACTCAGTTTTTTTTTTGACTATTTTGGGTTTAGCGTTCGACTGTGTTTTATTGCATTTCAATTCTAATTTGTGGTCTCATATGAGGCGAACTCTGGCGTAGTCAGTTGGCTTGAATGGTAGACAGGCAGTCAGTCGTCAGCTCACATGTTGGTTAGTAATAAAAAAAAAAATAGTCGATGCTAATTTGCAATGCCAAAAAGCTGAGCAGCCATTGTGGTGTTAAGGTGGGAGTAAATTAAATTTTTGGCTTTGGGCATGGAGAGAGAGAGTGAAAAAATTGGCAATGGCAATGGCAGTGGCAATGGAATTGGCTTGGTTTCGTTTTATGATTAATTTACTTGCTGAGTGGTTTTTAATTACAAACAAGAGTTGAAGCGTGGCCTGCAAGTTGGGATCGCCTTGACTCTGTAATCGTTACGCAACGCTAATTACTATTTTCGCTCTAGTCATTTGCAATTCCTTGAAGTGCTAAAGTTCAATTAGCTTCAGCATCATGTCAATAGCGTTGACTGCTAGCTTGGCTGCTGCCGCCGCAACTAGCAATCAGCTAATCAACGTCTGTGTTCGTGCCTCAAGATGTAACCCACACACACACACACACACACACACACACACACACCAACATAAAACTGACACATAAGGCCAGCTCTAACGAATCCAATTAAAGTTTTCGCTCCTTTGATGTATGCAGACGTATCTATGAGATACTAAATAAGAAAAAGATTCTCTCTGCCAGCTACCAAATACAATGCCATAATGTTTGACATGAATAATTGAAAAAGTTTCTCTCAGCCATATAATATGTAACCTTAGGGGTTAGGTCGTCAGGTCAGGCCTGCTATCCAGAAAACTTTACTCAATTTAGAGGCTCGTCTGCCTGCCTGCCTCCCTGTCTCCTCTTCAACCATTCTGTCTGCCTGTGTATAATTTTCTAGTTATGCTAATTTAATGGCTGCAGTTGAGCAGCCCCCAAAAACATGCAAAAAATTGCTTAATTAGCAGACATTAAATCAAAATGAAAAAATGCCGCTAACCCCCAACCCCTTTTATCGCCATTAACCCCGTCTCCAAAAGGAAGAGCAAACTGACATGTGCAGATTCCACTTACCCAAACCAACGCCCATTTGTCTGTGTGTCTGTCTGTCTGTCAGTCAGTCAGTCTGTCTGCCATTTGGGAGTCTGGACTGAGTTGAGCGGGTTTCGCACGCAAAAGTTGTCTGTGGTAATCAATTTTGTTTATTTATGGACCTCTGTATGTGTCTCTGTGTGTGTGAGTATGTGTGTGTGTGAGTGTGTGCGTTGCTCTGCATTTGACACAAGAGCATAAAGGTTAGAAAATATTAGCAGGTTGATGTGCAATGGGAGTAGAGAGAAGGCTTTCAATCCTAGCCAATGTTGCATGCAACATTGCTAAAATTTATGAATTGAGCTAATTATCGAAATCAAAATTGATATTTGTTAAAGATTAGCTTAAGCCAGAGTTAGATTTTATAATGAAATAAAATAAATAAAATTTATATTTGATCGGAAAATTAATTTTAAATTAAATTAATTTTTGGACTTAAGGCCTTTGGGTAATTTCTCTGTTTCTGTGATTGGAAATTTTAGCCAATTCCACTTTTCTCTATGAACGGAAATTCAATTAACAGTCAATCGAATTAAACAGAAAAATTAATACACAACTCCCCCCAAAATTTTTTTAGACAACAAAGTTAAAGTTTTTAAAAGTTTGCATTTATTTTTATAGTTGCCTTTATTAATTAGATGCATATTACTCACCTATAAATGGGTGTTTTGAGTCCAACTTTGTACCAAATGACCAAAGCCACACGATCCTCATAGATGGGCGGGGTCACATTGCAGGGCAGTCGTCCCATTGTGCCAATTATGGATTCCGAGAGCACGGGCGGACCTGAAAGCAGCAGAATAATTGAGGAAACCATGATGAGCTGTGACAACAACAGAATAAATGCAAAAAAAAATAGATAGATGAGAGAGAAAAGGGGAGACAGAGAGAGAGAGAGACAGAAAAAAAAACAACACTGTCTTACAAATGATGCATAATTAGCGTGGGGTATTAGCACTTTGTTATTGGGGCAAGCCATATCCGCAGCTAAAGGCAAAGACAGTGGAAAGTGGCAAGTGGCAAGTGCAAAGTGGCAAGGCAAAGAAAAATGCGGCGATCTTTTTACTTAGTGCCACTAATAATGCTATAAATAAAAGACAAAAAAGGCGCACAGACTTGTGGGCAAGTTTTGGCTCAGGGGGGAGGGCTGGCGGGGTCAGAGATAAAAGTGATGTAATAACGGCAACGTCATCGTCGCAGTCGCAGCGCTTACATTAAAGTGAAATTAGCGCGCAAATCCTTTTTTTATGCTAATTTTTTTATATGCTCAGCATGAAGGGGTTTTTCTTTTCTGTTTTTTTTTTTATTATTTTTTAGATTTGTGCCTCGGCGCCAGTTTTTGAATTATGTTTTTTGGGTTTGGCTTATTTTCCGAGTCCTTTCTCTTAGCAATTTCCTTTCACTTGCCATTTGCTTGTGTTATTTTTGGGCAAACTCTTAAATTTCGATTGCCTTTTCATTAATGCAATGCCTTTTTGTAGGCTTGGCTTAAAGCTAAATATTGCTTGAGGAATAACGTTTTCATACATATACAAATATTTTATGAATTTCAATGTTTATTGCATTTGAGACAATCAGTCTTTATTTAATAATTTTACTTTTAAAGATGTTTTTTTTATATTATGAGTTTTGAGTCCTATCAGTTTTTTTTTACTCATCGTAATATTAATTGTAAATTATGCAATTATATACAACGAAATGTTATTTTTTTTTTTAGCTTTCCTGAGTTTTCTTTCACAACATTTAAAAATAATTTTGTTTCCGTGGGCCGCACCGAAAAAGTTGTTAGCAGCCCTTTTTCTGGCCCTCGTCACTTTTTGTATCTTATTTAAATCACTTGTAAACTAATTTGCATTTCTTAGGCTCAGCAATTTCGTTTCGTTTCTTGTTGCCCGGGCAAACAAAGTTATTAAAATTTGTAAAGTATTCTTCTGCATTTGGCAGCGGCCGTTGATTTTGTAATTAAGCTGAGCGCTTCGGACATTCCAATTTGCTGGCATTGTGCTTAAGTTTTGCACAGCCTTAAAGGTAGCCAGAAAAAAAAAAAAAAATTAAAGATGTAAACATTGCTCATACGACAAGTTGCTCGTATATCTACTTTAGTTTTAATTGAAAAATAAGAGAAGAGCAAACATGTCATCGTTTTTATTTATTATTAACATAAACTGTTATTATGGAAGCTAACTATTTTGCATACTAACTAACCCAAAGTCACAAACGAACTAAACACACATACACTCACACATACGCATTCATCGCAACCGGAAATCGTTTGGCTTGCTTTTTTGATGCCTGGATAGTGCCTGGCTGCCGCCATGTTTCGATTTCTCGCTCATTTCATATGCAAATATGTTCGATTTGCCATTAGGCGTTGCCAACATCGCAGGCGACCACAATAATGATGCTCCATGATGATGGCTCCCATACACACACACACACAGCTCTAACACACAGAGGGGGCAAACGGGGTCGAATTTCTGAGAGTGGCTGACGTAATTTACATTATCTTTGCATTTAGCTAAACGAAATGCCAACATTAGCAAAGCATTTAATTATAGCAATTAGCTAATTACAGATTTTCACTCAACCTCAACGCAATTCGCAATGCGAACGTAATTTGAGCGACTCCGATTCCGACAACAAAAACCATGAACAATTCCAACCAAAAGTCGACCAAAAATCAATCGTTAAGTGTGCAAATTTCTGCTGATTCCGCAGCCAACTAATATTGTGTATTGTGTATTTTGTATTTGTTTTGTTTGATTTTCTTGCTTGGCTATTGAAATAATGCAAAATTTAAGTTGCATTCGATTTAAGACCTTATATCGAATACCCAATGTGCCAGATATGCGGCTCGTAAATTGTAAGTACCATTCACGCGTCTCCGACTCGGAACGACAGGAAACTGAGCTCCAAAGGATACTCGTGTGAGTAATACGCGAACAGAATAAACTTTATGCACATTGTGCTCCAGAAAAAGATATATATATATACATTACTTTACTATATATATATGCAGTATATATTTGTTCTGTCTACAGTTTATTGTACACACATATACACAACACATGTGTGTTTATTCCACTTTATGAGACTGTGCGACTCAGTGCAAAAATTAAGCAACAATATTAAAGACATCAGAAAAAGGGAAGAGATATAAGAAAGAACGACGAAGATTTTATACACTTGTAGACCAAAATTAATCTGCTGAGATAAATGTTTTTATTGAGAATTAAATTTTTGATCGATTGCTGTTAGTGATCCGATGGATTCATCATCGACTTATGGAGTGGCATCAATAAAAGCGAAGATTGCAAATGATAAAGCTTATCAAAAATATATTTACTTATTTTCCAAATTTAATTTAAGAAACTGCATTTACTTTAAACCAGCAATTTTAATTGCATTAACTAAATTAACTTAATACATGAACTTATGTATATTATTTAAGATTACATTTGAACATTTTATTAATGGCCAACGCCAAATGCTTGCAAAATTATTGTGAAATATATAATTAAAAACTACTTCAGCATTTTAAAGAGGCCTTTAATTGATTTTATTAAAAGCCTTCTTTTGAAGTGTTATCTTCACACAGAGTGGGGGATTCAATATAAAAGCGAATTTTTTTTTTGTAGTTGCTTAACATTATTTAAAAGCTTTAACAACTTTTCATATTTTGTATGCTACAATTGGTAAACTGAAAAACTGTTGAATTCAAATTTGTTTCCAACTATACAGATTAAAGCTTTCGCTTACACAAAAAACAGCTTGTGTAATTAAAGGCCCTCAAAAGTATGACACACTACATTTATATATATATATATATATATTTTTTTTTTTGCTTTGGAGCCTATAAAAATGTGATCAACGTTAATTGCAGAGCGCAGCAGAAGCAAAACGGCTATTAAAAGTGCTACCGTTAGTGCTATAAATAGGAAAAGTTTGTGCTTGTCAACGTTTATCCTACAAAACCAGAAGTAACAGCAACAACAACAACAGCAACAACAACAACAACAAAAACGTCAACAACAACAAACACAGTCAAAGCCAAATAGAACAACAACAAGGTCCCAAAATGCAGAGTAGGCTCATTAGTTTGCTCACACACAGATGTCCAAAATGCATTAAAAGTATACACATATGCATGCATGCGTGTGTGTGTGTGTGTGTATGCGAAACTTGTGGCAAATTAATGGCACATAAAATTATAACTGAACGCACTTGAAACCGACTGCGACAAGCGTCAGCCAAAGGTGCCTCAGAGAGCTACTGTGGCTGCCACATTAGATGGCATTCACAGCTGCCAAGCATAGTCGTAAAATACCAGCGCAGTGTGTGTGTGTATGTGTGTGTGTGTGTGTTGTGGGTGTGTTTGCTCTACTGGTATAAGTGCCACTCGGCTTTGTTGCTTTCATTAATTAAAAGCAATGCCATCCCCTGCAGCAGCAGCATTCGCAGCTTGGCCTCTTTCTCTCTTTCTCTACCCCTAAAATTGGCGTTGTTTTGACTTTTAGCGCATTTATAGCCAATTATTTTTATTGGCACGCCATGCCAGCAAAAACTGAAAGAAAAAATCGCACGCAAAGGTGAGTAAATAAATGAGCTTAAGTATCGATGCATGTGATGTTTGTTTTTATTGCTAAAATGCGGTCGACAAATAGTTAATAACAGCAATTAAATGTTCCAGCTTAAAGTGCTTTGATGAATTTCAAACTTTTCCTTAAATATAAGGAACTAAAACTAGGTTGGCTCGAAAACGATTCAATAAAATAGGATACATTTATTCAAGAATATATTCGAGTTAGGCACATTTAGGCACAAAATAATCAGTCTCAATAAAGTGATTTGCTTTGGTATCTAATTTCATCTATTTATTACAAATTTTGCTACATTGATTGTTGGAGTTGTTGGAGTATTGCAATCAATTATGCTAATTTAATATATTTGAATTCCTCCAACACACTTCACTTGATTGCCGCAGAGGGATATGCAACTGCAATATGAACCTATAAGTAAATATCTTTCTCCCTAAGATATTTAAAGCAATTAAATTTACTTAAAATAATATGTGCTGTGGCAAATGTTGTTGAACTTCACAAACATGCAGAAATGTGTGTGAACAAGTAAAAGAGAATATCTAAATGGGAAAAAATCTAATGCAATTTCAACTAAAAAAAAATGCGAACGAAAATCTGGCAAAAATTATTATGTAAATTTGTTTTCATATTAGTGGCATTGCTCAGTGACGAAGTCGACAGTGTCTGGAATGGAAAAAGAAAAAGAAAAAAAGCGAAGAGAAAAATCTAAATGCGACTCGAGACGTGAAAGGGCAAATTCAGTTGACAATGGCAACATTTGCTGATTTGACAAAAAAAGAAAATGTGCTCAAGGAAGGAATCAAGTGGGCAAGGATCGAAGCAGAAGATGACAGTGCTCGAATTTGAAGACAACGCCAAGAAATTGGCAACAACTGATAATAAAAATTTAAATAAAAATCTTGTCAATGCTTGGAAAATAAAAATAATAAAAATTGTTTGGATAAGCAGCAGCAGCAGCAGCAGAATTGTTGTTCCAAATGAGTGCAAACATTTGCGTTATTTACCAAAATCATGAGCCATATAATAAAATACAATGAGGGAGCTTTAACCCCTTAAGCACCGGATATTTACGCCTCACAATATGAAATAGAAAATAATCGTAAATGTTTAAACTCTAAATCACATTGAAACGAGAGCAGGGTGTGCTAATTGTTAACATTTGTGGGGCACTGCCTCGGAGCGATGGCCCCACTGGGCATATTTTCGGAATGTCATAAAAAGCACGTCATAAAATCGGAAGTAAAAATGTGAAATAAAAATCAAATGAAAATACAAATAAAAATTTCGAGTACAATTGAACGTGAAATCAAAGAAGGGACTATAGCAAATTTTTTGGGCAACAATTAAATTAAATCTAAACTGGCCCGGCCCGGCCCGGACCGCACCGGCCCGCCCGGCAGGAGGTCCGTCTACGGCTACAACTATTCATGTGTAAATTTGAACAAAGGCGCTAAGGAGGCGGCTGCGAACATGGCGACAATTACGGTCAAGTTGCTCCGTCTTTATTTTTTCTCCATCCTTGTTTCACTCTATAGCCATTTGCTTTATGTAATGCTGCCAAGTGTTTGTTGGCCAGTCTAGGCCAGGGCAGGCCAGGCCAGGCAAGGCAAGGCAAGGCCAAGGCATAAAAGTAAAGGGGCTGCCGCGGCTGCCTTGGCGCACTTTTAATGTGCAATAAACTGTAACGATAATGATTATGCCTTATGTAAGGATGTCAGTGGCGGGGACGATTGGGAGGTGCCGAGGTGGAGTACATCTGTGCAGTGGACCCACTCGTGCAGTAGTCAATCGTGGGGTAAGTTGACTTTAATGTGCGCCAAAGTGGCAATTATTGAAAGTGCTTTTTCGGCCAGGCAGAAAAAAAAAAAAACAAAAATCATTTGCTCGATGCCTGCTGATTTTGAGCAAATTATTTTTGTATTTAATTTAATTTGGTTGTAATCCAGTGGGAATAATTCTGTACCGTAAAATAAGCATACGCATGAGCATTTCAGCCTTCGATGTTGCCAATAAATCTCTTTAATTACTACATTATATGTGTGATACATGTATCACATTGAGACACAAGGAAAACTACCCAAACAGGAATTCCACTTTCCAACAATACAAATTGAATTAATGAGAGCTTCAACTGGTATTTTCATTTAACAAATGTTGTTGGATTTTATACTGTAAACATGCAATTAATTGTATAATTTACTTATAATCTAAATAGTTTGTGATTTCCAGCTGAATAACACATTTGCAAATCTGCTACAATTGTTAGCAAATTTCTATCATCTTTCAGTTACAGAAATCATAGAATTATCGCAGAGACAACTTTTTGTGTTAACTTCATTTTATGCATGCTTTAAAAATTTAAAAGCTCTTGTTGGAGAATTACTGTCAACACCCTTACCATAGTTAGCCAAGCCCAACAGCTCTTAACTGTCACTTTTTAGTGGCCATTGTGTGTGTCTGTTACTCCTTCTTCTCATGGCCTTATGTGTGTGGTCTATGCATAATGGCAGGTCCATAAGTGCCTACCGGAAGGGTGTATATATGGATCCTTGGCTTGGCTTATTTTTATGTCACATGCTCAATGGGATTGAAGTATAAATAGAAGGTGGGGGGATGGGGCAGAAACAGGTAGTGAAACAGCTAAGAGTATATGTAAAAAAAAATCTCCACTCATATCTTTAATGCACAAATCAAGTCACTGAAGCGCTGTTTCTATAAACATTCTCATTTTATAGATACTTAAAGAGGTAACGGTCCTTTCGGCCTGCCTGCGTTCCAGAGTGCCTTTTATGCGGGCCTCCTTTCGGTCTCGCCTCTTGGCCATTACGCTGTCGCTTTGTGTGCGTCATGCGATTTTGGCCAGCTCTTCGAAATTGTTGCATAAAAAAAGGAGGTCCAAAACCGTTGCGTATACGTATGATTGTGTGTGTGTGTCTGTGTAAGTGTTTGTGTTACCAACTCATTGAAGCAACGGTTCTTTTTCGTGTCGCTGCTTTTACTTTTATCTGTGAATGGCATCGGGTAATGCGTTTGCAGTTGCTGACTCGACAAATGCGCAGCCAAAAGGTAAGTCCTAAGATAGCCAAATGTATTTCATGTGCAACTCCAAAAGCACGTAACTGTAATTATATAAACGGACCAAACTAGTTTCCGCATCAGCTTCTTTTTTTTTTGAAAATGACGTTTATTAAAGATCGTCGGACATATAAAAAATTAGCCGAAAGCTTTTGCTCTTTATTTTATTAAAATGTACAAATTACTCAGTTTAATGAATTTTTTTTATTTTTGAGGATTGTGAAGAAGGCGAGATGAATAAAGCACAATATAAATCTGAAGCTGGCTGCCAGTCCGCATTTTGACTTAATTGCTATGCGAGGAATTTGCAAATGAAAATTTCATCAAAAGTCTCTTGTTTCATATTATTCTGATTTTTATTTTTACTGATGACTTATTTTTTTTTTTATATATATTTCGTCTGAATGCTTTGTACATTTTTCTGTTTTATTGTTTGAAATAATTTTTGTCCGCTTCTTCTGCAGTTACAGTTGCCATTTTGTTGCCTGTCACAATTTCAGTAAAAATAATTGTATTATAAATTGAATGTATTTTATTTCCTTTTTGGCCTTCTCAACCTGTTGTTGCTTCATGTTCATTGATATATATATTTATTGGCTGTGCGTGTAGCTGGAGGCTGTTGTTCACATTTTTTCTTATAGCATTAGAAATTAATGAAATCAGTTTGGCAAAAGTGAAAAGAAACGAAGCAAAAGAAGAAAAACAATATAAGGCTGGGCATTAAATTGGAAATAAAAATTAAGCCCTGAAGCCAATGTGTGGATTGATATGAGCGTACAATGCCCAGATATATATATATATAAATATTTATATATATATATATATTCAGTAGTCAATATGTTTTTTTTAATTAACTGCCAGTAGTCTGAATATTTTATATTAACTTTTTTCCACAAATCAACACGAATTCTCTGCATGCAACTCTTTTGCCAAATGCCATTATTAAAAAGAGAGAAAAAAAAATAACAGAGAAAAAGGGTCTGTCAGCCAAATTATATGTGTATATGTACGATACTATAAAATATGAAATAGCCAACCGCTGAAAAGGGAACGCATATATTTTTCATATTTCGCACATAAGCATATAAAAAACAATTTTCTTTGATTTATGCGCTCGTAAAAAACAAATAAAATTTACATGCACATATAAAAGGAGGCTCCACATATAAATGTGCATAATATAATATTGTGCTAGCTAATATATTAAAAAAAAAATATATATATATATATGAAACCGGAGGAAACTGCCGCTGGCCTCAAAGTGCGCAGCAAAGTATGCAGCCATATTTCTCTGACCATTCCAACTCCTCAAATATTATATAAAAACAGACCGCAACATTTTCATTTCGGGAGGGTTAAAAATGGAAGGCCGGCTAAAGAAGAGAAGAGATGTGAAGCGAAAAGTGGAGAAAGAGAAAGAGAAATTGCCGGCGAGCGGAGCAAACAAAAATAAAAACAAATAGCAAAGCGTAATGTGTGCGTAATGTATGGCAAATATGTGCATTGCACACACAAAATCACACACGTACACACACACACACATACACGTACTACACATATATGTGCATATGTATATATAAACACAAGCAAAGTTGGTTCTATATATGCCTCTCAGATACTTCCATGTGCAGTTCTGCGGCGACATAAATATTTCATTTAGTGCGTGTTTGGCTCCATTTACGATGTGTTGCTTCGCCCGGCTATTAAAGTGAGTCGAGTTTTTTTTTTTTATATTCGCATGCAACAATTGTTGTCCATCAGTTGAGCATTTCATGTCTCAGCAACAAAAATAACAACACTTTTTAGTTCAAGCAATCATTTTAAACTTAATAAAACGCACATCACATTTTCATACATCAAAGATTTCCAATCTTGAATTACTTCTCTTATAAAATTTGATAAATTTTATTAGTGATAATTTCTTAATAAATTTTAATTTGAAAGAAGAATAATTGTTGATGAAATAATTGCATCGAAAAAATATCTATACAATTATTAGATAATTTAATTTATTTCTATCTGTATCCAATGATTATTTTGCTTAGCCATTAAATCGCTTTAGACGCATCCCATTTGCCATGGCAATGTTGCACCCGTTGAATTAGAAACACATTAAATTGGCTCTGAGAAACCGCGATCCATTTGCGAGGCTGTCAGCCAAGTCAAACAACATTTGAATACACGCTTAGATGTCCGAGTCTATGTTGTGCCAGGTATGGAAATTCACTTCAATTACAAATGCCCAAAGCGACGTGTTTCGCCGTTGGCATTGGTTTTGCCATTTGATTTGAAATTGGCGTTTATAACGAAGCGTTAACCGCATCAAGTAGCGTGCGTGTTTTGGCCAAGTGTTTATGGTGGCCGTAATGCTTTGCTAAATGGCTAAACACATGAACCAGCAGCCAGTAAGGGCAACTGAGGCGAAGTTGGCCAACACACGAAACTCAATTAAGTTAGGGTGCCCCCAGTCAGGTTGCAGATGGCTGGGCAACTGATGCCGACACTTCATAACTTCATAATTCCCAACCACGCAATTACTTATAATTTATCTTAACTTTGCTGCCAGAGCTGTGCTTAAGTAATACACACTCCTCGCCTCCACTCCACTTCTGGCCATTTTTACTATCATAATGCTTTGCGTTTTTGCAATGCAATCAAAAGTGATATGCACCGCACTTGGCCATGTTTTGGAGCTGTTTTTGGTGTTGGAGCCGACATCCTTGTCATGCCTCACTGGCAAACGCCGCACTACAAATGAAACGCTCTGTCATGTGTCAGTGCTACAAAATACAACAACAACAACAACCGGGAAGAGCCGAAAACAAAGTAGCAACAGCAGCAGCAGGAGCAGCAGCAGGAGCAGGAGCAGCAGGAGCATCAGCAACAGCACAGAACAATCAGTGGGAACATGACGCTGAAGCACACAAGCCTCATTCCCCCCTTCAATTTTTCCTCATTTCACCTACCCACATCCCCCCCCCCCCCCATCTATCCCTTAGTCCCATTCACATTTTGTGCGCTCACAGTCATTGTCATTAATTTAGCTGGCTCTGCCCAAGGCAATAGCTTAGGAACGCTCCAGCTCCAAAACTGGTCTGTTCCATTCTATTCTATTCTGGTGTTGGCGTCGGCATGAGACTGCAAAAAAAAAACTTGGTAGTACAACATCAGCTCCCAGCACAGACCATCGTGAGATACTTAACACAATGGGCTAACCTCAAAATGATTGCTTTCCAAATATTCTATAAATGAAAATTGAATATTTCATATTATTTTTACTTTTCCAAAATGCATATTTAATTTTATTTACAAAATTGAAAAATTATTAGATTATAGAATTATTACAGCATTAATTGAATTAGTTTTTGCACATTTTCAAAATTGAAAAAACATATATGATTCTATATATTTATGCTAATCTTTCATATTTAGTATGGGTTATTTTGTGCCATTGTACTGGGCTGGTGTCGATGAGCCGCCTCAGCATGGCGAGACTCAGGGCCATTGGCATTGCAAGAGGTCTGGCGCAGTGTCTAAATTAAATAATTCCCACAACTGTTACACAGTTTCATTTTGGGATTGGGGGGCTGCCCCCAAAACAAGCTTGGGTTAGTGTGTGTGTCTCTGACGGTGTTTTAGGTTTTGCTATTTTTGTTAGTGTTGAGCGAGAGAGAGATAGAAAGAGAGAGTGAGTGAGAGCAACGGACTGATAAATGAGTCCCTAATATGAGCACTGTTAATAAAAGTGGCAAATTAAACGTCAACCTCTGCAATTTGGTGCCATTTGTTGTTGGGTCTGTTTGGGCCGTTGCTCTAAGGTTTTCAACTGATTATTGTTGTTGTTGTTTTTTGTATTTTTTTTAATGTCTGTTTGTTTGTTTGCTGTTCGAATGTCGAACGACAACTTGGCTGGCTGGCTGGCTGACTGGCTTTTTCCCCGGCTCTCTGTGTGTGCATGTGTCTCATTAGTTGTTTGCCAGTTGTTGGACACGCCTTTTGTATATGTATTTGTATGTGTATATGTATTTGCTTGTGTGGGCAGCTGTGTTGGTTTTTTAGTTTATGGTTTGTCGCATGATTTTGCAGTTAAATGCTTACAAAACGCCTGACTGATGCCGGAGCCCAGCTCCCAGCTCCCAGCTCCCGGCTCGGATCGGCTCGAACATGACTCTTGAGTTGTTTTTAATGAGCATGTGTCGAGCATTTTAATAAACAGCTCAAAAGGGTATTGCCAGTATTACCAGGCCGGGCCCAGCCTGTCTACATAATTGGACAACTAGTGTTTGTCCTTTGGGGCGTTTACATATTTAATTAAGTTTTTGCCGAGCTAAAAGTTATTCGGGGTTTTAAATAAAACACAATTGGGTAAACAGGTGAAGTGCTGCTGCTGCTGCTCTCTAATAAAACAATGAACCGAATGCAAATGCAATTAAACATTGAATTAATATTTGCTTTATTAAGATAACTATTCGTTCACACGCAAACAATGGGGCGTATGAGCAATGTGCGGCAAACTGGCTAACAATGAAAGCCAAAATACATCGATTACCAATAATTTAGGCAGTCAGGCGTATTCAGTCGGACGCAGCTGCTGTTGGCCTTAATGGGCGTTGGCCAATGCTAATAAACAAATGAAAATGGCCGGAAATGAAGGGAAAAATCTATTAACGCCGAATTATTAACGTCACACTATACGTAATTTATACGTTAATTATACGGCAACTTTGTGCCTGACCCATAAACATTGATTATTATTATTTATCTGGAGGGGGGGTGGGGGGGGGATGGTGTTATTAAAACTAGAAGTTGACAAGTTGCCGACTTAATGCGGCCAAATGAACTACAAATGTTGCTATTCTGCTGTACGTTGCACACTATGCAAAGCACCACACACACAACACACACACACATCCGCCAGCACTTACCCCTCACCCAACAACCAGTCAACCCACCCGCTCTGCTGCGATAACAGACTTAAAAAAGTAGGCAAAGTAAAAGGGAAAAGCTCCGACATATTACGAGTAATGTTGCTGCCTCGCCTTGAAGTCGCTGGAGAACTGAGCAAGCAACTCGAGAGTCAAGAACTACAACGATGAGGCAACAACTTGATGGTGCTGGTAGTGGTGGCAGTGGTGGCAGTGGTGGCAGTGGTGTCAGTGGCACTGGTGCTGTAGGTGTGCCGACATGCATAACTAAGACTGCAAATGATAAACTTGCAAGACACACACACACACACAGCACACACACACACCAACACACACACACTTGAATACATAAAAGTGAAGGCAGCCTAAGTGGAAAGTATGTCAAGCTCAGTGACAGAAGGCGTATAAATCCGGAGGGGGTGTGGGTTAGTTTTTGGGGCATGAGGGACTCTGTGTGTGTGTGCGGCGCGTGTGCAAATTATAAGCCAGCATGTGTTGCCCACATCAACATCCTGTTGTTGCTATTATCTAGCTTACGCTATGTGCGTCTGTGTGTCATCTATTTTTTTTTTTTTTTGAAGCGTTGCGCATACGCCGCATGTTCCACTAAATGCGTTTATTAATGCTTCTCCTTGGCCTAATTCGCAACACTTGTTCCCCATGTTCCACCATACTCTGTACACCACGTGTACGTTCACCATTTACATGCATACATCATTTTGCATACATGATGTATTATTGTTTGGGTCCCAAAGTTATGATGATGCTGGCTGCTGGTGCTGGCTGCTGCTTGGGGCTGCTTATTGCTTATGCCTCTGCTTAAGATGCTCTTTCCCCTTGTCTCCGCTTGTATAATTTTGCCAGAAAAACAAAAGCAATGAGCGACAGCAACAGCATCAGGCAAAAACAAAAGCGTTACAATGATAATAAAGGCGACAGGCAGATGGCCTTGTTGCCAGGTAGTCAGGCATTCTGGCATTCTGGCACTGCACACGGCAGAAGGCGTAACTTGGCCATAATAAAGACAAATGCCCAACACTTGCACAGGACACATAATTAACACAGACTGCATGGGCAGAAGGTGTACGCAACTTGGTCAACTTTCTCCTTTCTCCTCACTTCATTGAAATTTTCCACAGCCTGCTGCGATATCTAAAAAATCTTGCGAGAAATGCACAAAAAAAAAAAATGTCCTGTGCTGTTGACAAGTCATTCAAAGGACAAAAGAAATTATTCAGTAGGAAAAAAAGAATGAGAGCTGCCTGAGGCTTAGATAAGGTTGTAAGGGTTTATAAGGCAGGCACAACATGCATCTAAAATCTTACTTATGGGCTTAAAAGAATATTTGTATATATTTAAAAACTATAGTTTTGCAATCAATTTAAAAAGTATAAATATTTTTCACACATTTTCCTCCAGATTAATTGTGCTCCTCCAAGTTGTAGTCACCTTTTCATTTCACTGACATCATTTTGCTATAGATTTGCACCACATAATTAATATCAATAATCGCATAGTACATCACTGACAAACAGTCATTATAGACTTTTAAGCATTGTGTATTCGAAAAGGAGAGAGAGTTTTGTTGCTATTCGAATGGTATATAAATCGCAGCATCAAATCACGACCCTCGACACATGCGCCCCGGTGTAGCCCGGTCTCCTAATAGCCGTCAGTCACAATGGCATAACATTAATCAAATTTTGCGACCTAAAAATGCTCAAGTTGAGTTTCATTTTTCTAGCGCAGACAATCAAAAAAAAACTTTGCACAACACTGTTAGCTGAGTTGCTGCCCCTCTGCCCCTCTGCCCATCCCATCCTTCGTTCTGGCCAAAAGATAAGACCATTTAGCAACGTTGTCATTTCTCTTGTTTCGTAACGTTGATTTCATTTTATTGTTGTTGTCAGTCAGCCCAACACACACACCAACACACACCGCCTGCTCTTGAAGACAGAACTTGCCCCGCCCCCCCCCCCCCAAAAAAAAGCTGGCGCACGCCTGTCATAAATCTTGTTTTGAATGTCCTGCTAGCGTTGATAGCGCCCGAGTCAAGTCAGTCGAGTCATCGATTCGCATATAGCTATGGCAACACATTAAATTAGTACACTTGATCGAGCAAAAAATATTTATGGCAGAGAACCAAAAATCGGCCGACAGGCCGCCCCACCCCCCTTCAAGGACACGTCGCCAGTGAAGCGTAGTTAACCGGCAACCGGCAATGGGCAACTGGCAACTGGCAACTGGCAGCCGGCCGTCGAATGAAAGGTTTTTCCTATGGCTGGCGCATTGTAACAGTTATAAATCTCGAACGCAAATTGACTGTGCAACGTTGCTACGCCTTTGAAGTGTGGCTGGCAAAGAGGGAATGCGGGGGGGCTAGACTTTGTTTCGACGCCATTTTGTGCCCCATCCTGCGCCTCAGATCGTTGCCAGCTCGTCTGCTGTTTTATTCAAGATACGCATTTGATTGGCATTTTATGTTTGTTTTAGCTGTTTGATTGTCGGTTTGACTTATGTTTCATTAATTTGTTTCTTTTTATTGGGGTTAATAACGATACGACGCCAAAACAAAAAAAAAAAAACCGCAAGGCAGCAACAGAAATGAGAGAATAAATTCTGAATTCTGAATAACCCGTTCAACAAGATACTTGAATAAACAATTCGAGTCTTTTGCAATTTTATTTAGTTGGCTTTCCTATATTGCCAGCGTCCAGAAAAAGACCCTGTTGAAATATGCAAAACATTACGTTCAGACAGATAAAATAACATAGATTAATTTATGCCAAAATATAAAACAAAAAATTGCTGCAATCTTAAATAAATATATATATAACACACTACTTTTAAAGCAATTCCGGCAACTCAAGTGAATCTGGTTGCAGGACATTTTTTTTTTTTGCCAATACAGTCAATTAAACTGAATTTTCAGTCTGCCGTCTGGCTCACTTGACAGCCGGACAAAAAGCAGTTGGTTCGCCTCGGGCTCGGACTGTGAAAACTCAATGCGGCATGAATATGGACATTACAGAGTATTTATTTTTTAAATTATAAATATGTATATATATATATATATGTAGAAGGTGGTCTGCATAAGTGAGAATGTTGTATTATCATTGAATGATTTTTTAAGTTGCCTTCTGCTGCTGATGAATATTTGCAACGCACTGCCAGACAGACAGCGTGTTGCACTTCATAATTCCATTTTATGATTTCGATGAATTTTGTTTAATATGCAAGCAAACTCCGACAGATGGCAGCGAAGGAGATGGCAGAGTGTGTTGCAGCAACATTCAGGGGAATTGCGCATATTTAAGCAGCGTAAGGCAAATGAATAAATGTTGCGCTCAATTCCGGCAGCTGAACTACGCGTTGCTTGTCATATGCAAACGAAATTAAAATGCACTACAACAGCGGCAACAGCAACAGAAAAAGTGCGCACGAATGCATAAATAAGTGGACGAGAGACAGAGAGAAAGAGAGAGAGAGAGAGAGAGAAAAGCCAGAGAGCTTGGGGCAGCAGTAGTAGTAGAGAGACAAGGGTGCCACACGTTGCAGGTGTGGGGGACATTGGGACATGCATACTTCATTGAATGGCACTCGAAAGTATGCAGGCTGCAATCGCTACCCCCCACCCACCCCCTTTTGGAGAAGTGCAGAATTTATACATACCAACGACTGGGAGAATATATCTCGAGAGCGAAAGTCCTTCCTGCCCTTAACTGTGTCACTGGGCAGGGCGGACAACGCGCGACTGCAAATATTAAATACTCAAATAATTACAAAGCCTTTAAGTTGAATTTATACATTTTTCTTATTTCTTGCAACTCGTTGCACTAAACTTTTTGCAAATAAAGTGTAACTAAAAAGGGAACGCCACCCCATGCCGCATGCCCCATATGTAGACACGAAAAATGGGTCAAACACTTTACAGCTCATATGGAGAGCAGCAGGCGAGGCACGTACTTACATACACAAATATCTGCAGGATGGGTAGGGGGAGGGGGGAAGGGGTGCTGTCGCGTAGACGGAATGTGAAAGCTGCTCATGAGTGAGCCAAAGTGGAGTGCATATACGACAATGCGTATACGTCACGTTGCACCGCCAATTTAATGCAAGCGAGCTGCGACGCTGAAAGCCTGCGCCAACAGCGGAGGCAACGTTGCAACTTGCCATGCGTCACGACTGGTTGAATTAACATACGCATTCGCTTTCAGGTTGCAACTTTACTGCAAAGTGCAAGCTTTGAAAATTAAAATTATAATGCATATTAATGCGATTTTACAATTTGTTGCTTAACTCATGCGAAACATGTAAATGGGTAGCAAAATTCTACACAGAATAAAGAAATAAAGCAACATGATCAAAAGACTAATACAACTCTTATAAATGGGTACACATATAAGGATACCAGTACACACATACATACATATAAATACTCTTTTTTATGGACATCCTTTGTAGGCAAAAAAAAAAAAAAAATTGGTATTCCTTTTGTTGCTGCACTCAAGCGTCGATGAGTCAGCCCAAAATGCCAGATTGTCGAAGCGGTGTCCTTATGCGGTTTTAAATGTATTTCTATTGATTTTGTCAAACATGCCCACAAACATACACACATGCACACTCACACACACACACATGGACACACTCACTTATGCATATGTCTTTGGCAGGCAGTTTACTGCCAAATTGAAAACTACACGCCCACAAAATAAATTCAGCAAAAGACCAGAGGGGACGACAAGCATAGAAAGCTGACAAAAAAAAAATAACAGAAATAAAAATAAATAAAAATACAAGGGACGGCAGAAAAAAAAACAACCTGACAGTGACCAACAACAGTATGCACTCAGTGGATAGTCTCAGTTTCCTGCCGGTTTTATTTGTTGAGTTTTGCAAAATTTATGCTTGGCAGCAAGTCAAACGCTGTGCGGCAAAGTCGAGTCAAAGTTTTTCAATGTCCCATATGGCGAACAGCGCAATTCCCATATAAATTTAATGCGCCAACAGGCAAAGAAATGTGTGCCACTCCACCCAGACCCTCGACCCTCGACTCTGCCCCTTATTCCTCAAACTCTCTGATGTTGGCGCTGAGTTAATGCGAGGCAGCACAAAAGTTGCATTAAGCGCAATGAGAATTATGCAAGAACGAGCCACGGACACGGGACACGGGAGACGTTGCACGGGATCGCAATCTCAATTTATCTTATGCCCAGTGGCTGTATATAAGAACGTTGTGTGTGTGTGTGTGTGTAACTACTCAGATTTTCCATGTGGGCGCTACAAAATAAGCCAATTTTACATATAATAGGCCAGTCCTGGTTGGCTCTGTTCTCTGGCTGACTAACCCAACCCAAAGACTCGTTTTGTTGGCCTTGTTTGCTCGGCCGAGTTGGATATTGAGGTTAGGGTTGCATTTTACACGTCAATGAGCTGAGTTGAGTGCATAATAAGGACACACACACACACACACACACACACACACAGTGGTATCACAATGTCAGCTAATCAGCAAAGTATGCAGAATCATAATAATTGCGGCCACAGAATCACTTTACTCTGCATTTAAATTTCTGAGCCGGGCCATTAATGCAAAGCTAATATGGCAACCTATTGAAAATGAGGTCTGAACAAGCGGTTTTTAGAGGACCTGATTTAGCCTTTGGGGGCGTGGTTCAACAAGCGAGTGTCGCTTCAAGTTTTCGGGGGTATTATTTAGCGCTCGGGGTTTGACCATTTTCGTTGGATGTGGCCTTTCTCTTGACATTTATACATATACAATCTGAGCCGAAAATGATTTCTTCAAGCGTTTTCCCTGAGTAGACCTTTGGGTAAAGTTAATGGACTAGAAATTGCCGGCACAACAGAGCCCCGGGTCTTCAGCAAAAAGGATAAACCATTGCAGCAGTGAATAATGCGCATAATAAAGTGTCCAAAACATTTGTTTTTTTTTGGCTGCCTTTTTATTTTTCGCTTTTTGGCTGAACTTTTGGATTGCGGCCTGGTCCAAGTTCCAAATTGCTTTAAATTTGTCGTAATGGCGCTTTAAGTAGTTTTCTTTTGGGGCCTTTGCCGTGTGATTTATGACACATAAAACAACGCATTTTGTCATGCAACATATTTTTTGGCATTGGGTAAAAATAAAAAAAAAATGTGTCAATAAACTAAAACTAAATCGATGGATGGCTTCTTAATATTTATTGAATATTTTATAAGATGGGCGCTTAAATTTGTCAAAAATAGTCTTTTCGATATTGTTATTGATGAAGAAACTTTAATGGATGTTTGTCGACATTATGCAAAGTTTAATATTTGCATTTTGGGCTTAATCTCCCAAGGCCATTACAAAAGGAGGCCATTAGAGAATATATATATATATATATATATATATATATATATTTACACATACGGATAGACAGAGCAATCTGAATAAGGCGGTCGACAGTCTAGTCAACTTCCGACGCAGAAATTAAATGAGCACCACGCACATGACCCATGATTATGTTGTTGTTGTTGTTGTTGTTGTTGTTGCGGTGGTTTTGCTGAAATATAAATACTGTGGTGTTCTTGTGTTCTGTGTGCCGCAAATAAATATTGCATAAAGTCAAATAAACGCACACACAAAAACCTACATACAAATACCCAGAGCAAACATGAAGCGTGTTGCAAGCAGGCAGCGTCGGGCAGCAGCAGCAGCAGCAGCAGCAGCAACAGCAGCAGCAGCAGCAACAGCAACAAAATCACCATCAACATCAACATAAAACATAAACATTCGCATTAGCAGCAAATCATTTAAATATACAGAGGCTAAGCCATGGAAGCAACGAGAGCATCGAGAGCTCTTCCCATCTCGGCCATTTGGTCATCCATACAATGGGCCGATGAGCGACTAACTGACTAACTGACTGACCAACGCTATAAAACAGGCGAAACCTAAACGTGGGGGAAGTCAACAACGAGGGTTGCAAATTTAATAAATTAGCAATATTGCAAAACTTGTTTAAAAGCTTTCCAAGTTTTTGCATTTAATATGATTTCAAAGCAATTATTTGGTATGAAAATGTACTCAAAGGCAGACACATTTGGAGTCAGCTATTAAATGTGATTGCAGCCCTCGTATTGGAAGAGACTGTGGTCTAAATTTGATACACGTTTCAAGGACGACGTGTCGAGCCAGGGCCACAGTCAGGTTTTGACTTGAGGCAGCCCCCAAGCTGGGCTAATTATGTGGAGCATGAAAAGTAGTCGCAAAATGTGTTGTTTGTGATGTTCGAAATGTTGCCACGCAAAGATGAATGTCTAGACTCAAGCAGTGGCAGCAAGAGGCGCACACAACAACACACACACCTAGCACACCTACAGAGATATATCTGAATTTGGGCAGCAGCAGGCGCCGCTTTTTACTGTTACTCCCCCCCCCCACCCCTTTCGTTTGGTAGGCAGCTGCTGAGCAAAATTCTTTTACTAAAATTGCAAAAGTTTTGCTGCTGAGTGTGTGCGTGTGTATGGGTGTGCGTGTGCATGTGTGTGTGTGTGTTTGTTGATGCTTGAAAGCGTTTGTGTATGCGAAAAATTGCCAAATAGCTACTAATATGGCGCACATTAATTACGACAAAATGGCGCTAATGTCGTCAGAGAACACTTCCGTTATGCGTGCGCCTGTGTATGTGTGTGTGTGCGTGTGTGTGTGTGCGCGTGTGTGGGTGGCATTTGTATGCGTGTCATGGCGCGCTCTTCAACAGCGCAACATTTGCGCCAAACGAGTGGAATATTGTGTTAGGCCCACGCAAAATGGCCTTTGATGGCAGTCGTGTGGCAGCCACGTTTTTTGAACGACAATGAGTCTAGTTGCAGATTCCTGTGGCACTAAAGCAAATAATTTACTTGAAAAGTCTACTTTTACTGGTGCTATATATTATTGGTTTAATATATAATATTTAATTTTGGCAACTACTTAAAGACTTTGAAACTCAAGAAATATATAAATGTTGATTTATTTGTTATTAGTCATAAATGATCTCAATTTTAATTTTATACAGCTTAATTATAAAATTGAAATTCACTATCAGACAGATTATTAATAATTGGCTTAATAATAATATTATAAGTTATTAAATTAAGTGTCTTAACTTGTATTATTGACCTTCACAAGAGAGGCTGAGTTATTAAAGTAATTTAACAGCTGCACAAATAATGAGCTAAATTGTAGAAATAAATATAAAAAAAATTGTTATTTTAATATTGTTTGCATCGTAAACTTAAGATTTGTGCTTATTTTCTAAACGCATTTATACTCCTAAGAATTTATTTTATTTTCATTCTTAACTTACAACTTTACTAACTTATAGTTAACACAGGCATTAAGAAAAAATAATCGGATTTAATTGTGCTTGAGATTCACCTATGGCACTTGCAGGAAACTTCCTTTCTGTGCCTAAGCCAATTTTCTCAGTTGTCAGCTTTTTTTTAATAAATATTTGTACAGATTAACTGCAGGCAAGTACAAAAAAAAAAGAAAGAAGAAGAATGAAATGCCATTGTTTGCTGGTGGAGCAGTTGACATGGGCGACCAGCGTCATTGTTATAAATAACTATAAACGAGTATCTATTGTTGTTGAGGTTTCATATGGCGCCGCTGTCGCTTAGGTGTGAAAAGGCGTATTGGATGACTGCAATGTGTGTGGACGGTGGACACATCCCTCCCCATCCCTCACGGCGACAAGCATAAACGCGACGCTTTAAGTGCCCAATATTTGTGGCAACGTTTGTGTTGTGTGAATGCTATAAAAATATAATATCTCTTTTTTCCAATACGAGTAGTTATCGCAATTGTTGTTGTTGCTATTGTTGCAATTGTTGTTGTTGTTGTTGACGACCTTTTACTTTTTGCTTTATTAGCCATACAATGCACGTAGGCGGACGGGAATAACGCCATCGGGTACAAAAATAACATGTAATAACCTCATACAATATTCTGCCGTGTAAGGTCAACAAATACAACTGTATCTGGTTGATTTATATATATATATGTGTGTGTGTGTGTGTGTTATTGTATATGGGATTTATGGCATTTCAATGCGTCTGTTTGCGCATCTTTTGAGTGACTGCACAATGCCCCATGAAATACAAGACAGAGTGGGCGTCAATGTGGTTATCAAAAGGTACAAAGCAGTGCTTATGACCCATAAAAAAAAAATATAAGAAAAAAAAGTGTAACGAAAAAAGGGTCTGACAAATACGCATTTTGTAATCCAGTATAGAAATTGTAGAACGTAAAACGCAAACCGACAATCAAATATGTAATACTTCAAAATGTACTGTGCAGCAAATGATATCAGTTCTCAGAAATTTTTGTAAAAAGCGACAGAAAAATGAATTTAACCAAGGACGTCACCTTAGCAATTTCTTTAGGACACAAATTCAAGTTAAGCCCTTTCATTCCAAAAGCTATTCAAAGATTTTAAGGCAGAAATAGACAATCTATTTGCCATTGAACATGATTTAATGTAACATTTTTGTAAATTTAAAAAAAAATGTTTTCAAAATGAGTAATTTTCAATATTACGCTCATTAAATGATAATAATTAAATACTTTAAATTATGTGTGTAATTAAAATAATTAAATGACTATTAACACCGAGCAACAGTTTACTTAAAGAGAGACATTTATTTCCCATTTCTCAAAACAATCATCGAAATGAGAGTAAAATGTTTGTTGAGCCTGCGAATAACGCAAACTCAAGGAAACAAAATGTGGGAGTGGGTTGAACTGGGATTTCAAATAAAGTACAGTTAAACGCTAAACAAATCCGTAACGTTCATTTAATCGTAACAGCATTGAACACAGGAAGCAAAACAACCAACAAACAAAAAAACATACAAAGGGGGAGCGAAAAAAAAACAAGAAACAAAGAAACAAATGTAAAAAGGATAAAAACATAACCCCCAAAAAGCAGACAGACAGACGGACAAACAGATGGAATTGGGAAAATAAGGGACTGCAAGGACATTTCGGGAAAACGGGCACAAGGGATACCAAAGGCTGAACAAAAAAAAAAAAAATCACAAAAGACAGCACGAAAGGGAAACCAAGAGCCGAGCCAAACAATTGTTTAAAGCAGCTAAAATGCGTGACACACACACAAACACACACACACACACACACACACACATACACAGGGAATACAAAGCCTTAGACTGAGCCAGGCTACAGTCGCAGCTAGGAGTCACATTCGGAGCCAGATCCTGTGTCAAAGCTGTTGGTTTTGTGTAGCAAAGCCCACCTGCCACCAAAGCCCAATGCGAAACGCAGCCGTCACGTGCTGCCTCTGCGTGTGTGTATGTGTGTGTGTGTGTGTTGGTTTCACCCTGAAGTAGACTACAATATATGTGGCACGTCTTAAGTTTAAGCCAGGCGACTGTTGCTTCAGTCGCGCCCTTTGCGTTTAGTGCCACAGCCCACAACAATAAAAATACCAGGAGCAGCAACAACAATTGCTGCCGTTCCGCGCGAGCTCACACAAATGCCCTCGCACTCACACACACACACACACACACACCCGCACACATTTATACATTTTTAAAATGCTACTTTCACGCAAAATTTAATCTCAATGACATTTGAGGCGAACTACTGGCAAAAATAATAAAAGGGGCAAATTCCCCTCCGCGTCTCAAGTCGTAATTTCTTTGCTCTTTTGTTTGATGTTGCTGTCAAGACCTATTGTGTGCAAGATGCGGGGGGGCGTGGCGCCAGCCGTGACACACATTAGACGGCTAATAAGCAGATAATGAAAAATTAAACATGGCTCATAATCATCTGCGTTATTTGGTTTGTTCTATTTTAAAGTAGGTTTCTCTCTGGCTGTGTGTGTGGCACAACCAAATTGATAAACATCAAATTAAAAACGCAGCAATAACAAAATGCGTACAGACAGCCAGTAAATAAAACCACATAAAAGCCGTAAACGACTGTGTTTTGTTGTGGCAACAAACCCCCCACGCAAAATAAAATCTGGCAGGCTGGGCAAATGAAGAGGCAAAAACTGAAAAGTATGCAGAAAAACGAAAAACGAAAAACGATTTAGCCACAGACAATTTTGCAATTTAAAATGTTGGCACATATAAACAATTTGTATATGTGCATGCCACACACACACACACACACTGCACACACACACTCTCATATATATTCGCATTTGAATGGACATTTGTATAGATTGCAATTGGCAGATTAGCTTGTTCCCATTTTCCGCTATGGCCTTATGTTTAAGCGCTGATAATGCGCACATTTGTATATATATATGCTGAAAAGAGAAGGGGGTTGGGGTAGGTTGGGGGCGAGGGATGATACCAACAAAAGATTAATGGCTTTTGTGCGCCTAATTTCGATTTGATTTTAATGCGTCTGGACGAACATTTTTTGATTGTGCTCCTCCAATGCTCCTCCATTGAAATTGAGCAACAAATAATAATATAAAGTCGACGCGATGTTGATTTTGATGTGGGTATGCGGCACGTGGCAAGGATTGAGTTATTAGGGTTGGCCCATCTCACATTGGAAGAGCCACAGTGAATGAAAAAAAATTTAACTGGAATATATAGCATTTTGCTGTGTCTAGACAAATGATTAAGGGATTTCAAGATAACACTGATAAGTGGCCACCAAATCCACTTTAATTAACAAAGGACAGTGACGTCACAATCTTATGTCAATCAAATACTTATTTATTTATTTATATTTTTATATTTAATCGGAAATAGGTACAGAAATTTTCCTTAACCCTTTTTGCACTTTTAGAATATTGCATATGAATTTTTAAATAATGAATAATAATAAAAATAATAAACTTGAATTTTTCGTTAACCCTTTTTGCACTTTTAGAATATTGCATATGAATTTTTAAATAATAAATAATAATAAAAATAATAAATTTTAATTTTTCTTGAACCCTTTTTGCACTTTTAGAATATTGCATATGCATTTTTAAATAATAAATAATAACAAAAATAATTAACTCGAATTTTTCTTGAACCCTTTTTTGCACTTTTAGAATATTGCATATGAATTTTTAAATAAACTTCAAATTTCAGACAATGCCAGACAAATAAAATAGATAGATATTCATATCCATAGGAGTCAGACAATGTTGCACGCTGCTCTTGCGCCGTATAGTTGATATCAACATTACTCCAACAGTCCCATAATAGTGGTAGTAACAATAACAGTAACAGTCGGCCAAGTTGTACATGGCAATTGCAATTCCCGCACGAGTGGCGGCTTTTAAATTTTAATTAACTCTACGGCCCGAACCGACGATGGCCACAAAAGGCAATGGCAATGGCAATGGCTGTAACAAAAAGTTGCTGCGCTGCCTGAGCACCATTCACATCGACGGTTCACACAACCAGCAAAGCCTTTGCCGGGGCAAAAAGTTATTATTTATTTGATGTTATTTTGTGCTGTTCCAACGCGCCATAAGTGGCGACCATGCCATCGCCGGAGCAGTGACATACCTCGTGCCACCCCCCCACCCCTCTGCACTGACCAGCTAGAAAGTAGGAAGATGCAGCTAGGCTGTAGTCCGTGTTCATATATTTATGAGCAATTTACACAGTCGGTGCACAGCAGCCAGCAGCGAAAACTCGCCTTAAAACTCGACTCAGCCGCAGGCATCTGCATCCAAAAATTATGCAAAAATTGTTGTAGTCATTTTCATTTTCATTTTTTTTTTCTTCTCCATACTTTTTCTGAAGCTTTTGGGTACATTTTAGTGTCCATTTTTTTTTGTGGGCATGGAGGATCCACACACACTGACACACACACACAGTATTCAAAAGTGGCAGCTCTTTGTGATGGTGCCGACAACCACTTGGCTGTTGGCCGGGCCCAGAAGTTCAAATGTTGTTTGTAGTATGTAAGCTGGGCTGGGTGGGCGTTCTTGTCAACGCAGCTTTTGTGTTCTGCCTAGAAAATATATAACCCATTTTTGGCTTTTTACGACTACAAGCCGAAACAACAAACTATGCGCTGTACTGGCTCGGTGCACATTTCCTCTCCTTGTGTCTGTACTGTGTGGTCTCTGTCTCATGCAAAATTTGTGTGTGTGTGTGTGTGTGTGTGTGTGTGGTCAACGAATATTCCCGACACAACCACCATCGTCATGTTGCTGCTCAGGCAACCGAAGCTCGACAAGAGTTCACTCAAATTGCATTTGGTGTCCGGCAACGTTTTGTGTCCTGTTTGCCCTGTTGTCCCGTTGTCCAGTTGTCCCTTTGTCCGGCTTTTACCCCTTGTCCTGTTGTCCAATGTTCACCGTTTTGTTTACCAGCCAGCCTACAGAATAATGCTGTTTCTGTTGACTCTGCGGGTTAAGAGTCATTTTATAGCGTGGCTTCCAGCCACTAAAAGCAAATAGTTTCAATTTTTAAGTGCATCCTTCAAGTCGTCCCATAAAACACAATCCATAGCTGTAATTTTATGATCTCCCAAGTGTGTGTGTGTGTGTGTGTGTGTGGCTGCTTGAAGTGCATTAACCCGATGCATGAATCATTATCGTGTTACATATACATGGCGATATACATATTAAAAAGGGTCTACAACTCACATACACTCATAAATATATATATATACATATATATATTAATATTATATTATTATATATATATAAAATATGCAATATAAAACTCGGCAGTTAATATCATATTTCATTTTATTTAGCAGCAGCTGGCATATATTATGATGGGGCGCACCTTTTGGCAACTTTGATAGATGACAGATAAATTTATAAAAACCCACTCGACATATTTTTAAAATTGCAAAATATTTGCATTGTAGGCGGCTGTCTTTTTCTGGCTTTTGTGTGTATAATGATATGATTGAATAGACGCCATTTATTATAATGTGCTCGAAAAAAACCCACTCACAAGAAAGTTCATGGAAATCTCTTCGATGGTTGCAATGCAAAAAATGATATTAAAAAAATATATATGTTTTTTTTTCTAATATTTTGCTTATAATTATGTGTGCAGAAAATCCAATAGTTGCAGAAATTTAAAACTAAATTTTAATTAATAACGCATGTTGAAAAACTCGAATTAACGAATATTAAAGATTAAATTAAAAATTCGAATTATTGTTTGTCATTATTTACTGTACTTTCCAAAATTGTTCGTATGTGCTTCAACAAGAATATCAAAGATTACATTTGCAATAACTGTTACTGTGTGTAATAAACGGGGCCAACAGGGACGAGGACGGGGAGGTTAAATTCGCTTGTATTGCGCTGGCAGGATAAAGCGCTTAACTGACAGGTTAATAATCTCGACTCGATAATCGAAAGCCCGTCCGGACAATGGCACAAAGGACACACAAGACAGTAGACACACGTTGCACGACAGACGACAGTCTGATAGTCTTTACAAAATGTAAGCGCAGATAGCCGCGCAACACACACACACACACACACACACACGCACACATGCCACAGAATGTGGCACGCAGGACGCGACACGACTTAGGCAATAATGGAAGACCTTAGCATGGTTGTGGGTGAGACATCAATGTGTGCGGGGATTGGGGGGGGCAACAAAGAGCTTATTAACGTGCCGCTGACAGCTATTGAGAATTCCTGGGACCCCCCCCGCCCCACCCAGCGCTTGTGTCTTATCTCTTCGCTCTCTGTTGATTGGCAAATATTTCAATTATTTTTTCATTTTGTCAATAAATTGTGGCCAGCGATCGTTGCCACTGAACATTTTTGCCGATTTGGCAAAAACATTTATAAATCTCATTCTACAAATATCATGCAAAATGCGTGCGTTATTTATGGGTGCCGCATTTTTTTGCTGTGCCCCAAAACAAAATTGTCAAGCGTCTGACACACATTTTGCTGCGGCGGGGCGCCTCCACGGAAGTTTGCAAAGAGCCGTAGTAGCAGCAAAAAAAAAAAAAAAAAGTAAATAAAATCATAAATTTATTAAAATGCAGTTGCTGTAGTGCCAGCTCTGATCCCAGTGCAAAGCCAAAATACATTTTCATGTCCGTGCGATGGAATTTACATGCAAATTTAAAAAACCAGAGCGCTACACATGTATATGTATGTGTGTGAGTGTGAGTGTGAGTGTGTGTGGTGGGGAGTATGTGGCATATTTGACATATCGCCGAGTCGGTTTTACAACGTCATTTCTGGTTCTGTTGAAATATTAAAATGGATGGCACACAAATGCATATGGCTCGGGCAAAACCAAAAACTCTCGCAACGCCAACGCCAACAACTCCCACAAAAACAATAACGAATGAAAGGAAACTATGAAAAATACATATTTTTTAGCGCTGACAAATATTTGCTTAATCGATTTATTATTTGTTGCACAATTTCATAATGAACCGTCATTAATAATGCCCAGCCAGGCTTAATGTCTGCTCAAATATGCATACACAAATACGAACTTATTTAACCACAAATATTTTTTATGAATTTTATTCAAGTTGATGAAGATTTACATTAAAAAAAAAAAAAAAGCATATTTGATTTGCAACATGAGAGCCCATATTTATCTATGTTTATTTTTCAGATTAAATTAACTTTGATATACGCAAATATTTTGTAATAAATAAAAAATAATTACGATTTTACGGGCTTCATTGCTTGATAGAAATACAATACTTTTTACAGTTCTCATATTTTTTTTTTAAGGATTTGGATTTGGACAGACACATTGCATATCATATTTAAACATGAAAAATATATGTAGCCAGACTTTGCACATGTTTAAGGATGTTTAAGTTTTATAGGTGTTTTTTTTTTAACCTAATAATCTATTTTCCTATGTGCAGACAGGTTTGTGGAAAAGAACAACCATAAATTGAGGCAAGGTGTTCATCTTGTTATTACACTGAGTGCAGCCAATCAAAAGGCCAACAAACCCAACATTTGCCACTCCACAAGAACAGTTAAGTACCAAACAAACTCAGACCAGTTACTTACACTGCACCTTCACTCAATCCCAGGTAGGTAGGTAGGGGCAGGACCTTAAGCCACTGACTGAAGCTGGCGACTCTGGGTGACTAGGCGACCAGGAGCAGGAGCCAGGAGCAAGCAGGAGGTGGATCTGTTCTGGACTAAAAGTAGCGTTTGCCTGTTACGCCTCTTTTGTTTAGCTTTGATTTAACATTTTGTACGTTTACTTTACAGTTTAACAGCCAGCAAGCGTAGGACATGCTGTACCAGGTCTATGTCCAACCACTCTGCTCCGTCCTCTTTGGTCCTTGCATTTTTGTACACTTTTACGTTGGCAATTTCATTTGGCTGGGGTCTCTGTGGGAGTTCAAGCTGAAATGTGCTTTTAGCTTTTTTGCGTTTTCTTTTATACATTTTGTGTGTGTGTGTGCGCAGTTGCCCCTTTACAATCCTGTCCCGTCCCGTGTCCCTGTGTCCTGGGCCAAATAGTGCGCCGTAAAAGTGCGCGAAACTCAACTAGTAAGGGAACTCGAACTAATACTGCGAGTTGGATGGAGGTGTAGTGTTCTTCTAGTTGGAGTTGCTTTTGGCCAACTGCTGCTGCTGCTGTCCCATGTGAAAGGCGAGTTGACAACTTTTCTGCTGTCGTCGCTGCCGCCGCCAACGACGCTGTTTTTAGTTCAACATTTTTAAGTGTAGTTGGTTTTAGTTGCTTCGAAATGTTGATTCTTTTTTGCACTTTTTTAGAGTATTTCCTTTATACATATAAAAATATATATATATAGTTTTTTTTTGTTTTTTTGTTGCCTTGTTTCAGAAGTTAAATGTTTCTACGTCGCTGATGCGCAACCGGGCGGCACAAATGCGAAATGGCTACAAACAATTTGAAGCAATAAAATAAAGAGAGCATGCTAAAGGGAGTTGGAATAGTGCAACTACAATTGTAAGTACAATTACAACTACAGCAACAAATGTAAGTACAACGACAACTACATCGAGGACTATAACACAGGCAAAATGCCACAATATCTGGGCAAGCGAAATAAAAGAGAAATTTAATTGTAAAATTGTTATTGTGCTGTGAAGTACCCGCTAGCTGTTGGCTCCTGCCGTGCTTCTCGAGTGGTGCCTGTGTCACACATTTGCCACCCGAACCACCCCGCACTACCCCGCACCGCACAGAGTCAAAGCTAACCGCGTTTCTAATTGCCAGTCGGACAAGTTTAGCTCAGCTTGGCAGGACTCATTGCAACAATGGGTCGCTCCTTGAATTTCTCTCACTGTAAGTTGATCAATTTTTTTCTCAACTAAAAAACACAAATTATCGATTTATATAGCTGTGATTTTTCAAGCATAAAAATTGTGAAAAATATTTGAAATATCAACACTTTAAATTCAAGTATTCGACTCTGTTAAGATAACTAACAAACCCGAAGTTACCCTAGAGAAAATGCAAGAGAACAGTACAAAAGTTAAACGCAGCCATTGTAAAAATCTGCCTTTTGCTCTATGGAAACCATTACATGTTTAATTAACTTTTTGTTATGACAGGCAAAAAGGGAAGGACGAGGGGCCACAGGACTCCATTTGCTGTTCACTAATTAGAAAAGTGCAACAGCATTTGAGAAGAAGCAGTTGTTGATGAGAGGCGAATGAACTTCAGTTGGAGAAAGTATGCAACAAAATTGTGGCTGCCATATTAAAATCAAAAGCGTAGTAGAAACTGGCGCCAGCTAGTCTGTCAGTCTGTCAGTCAGTCAGGCTGTCAGTCAGTCAGTTAGTCAGTGTCAAATTTTAATTTAGATTTTATATGCAAATTGACTTAAATGTTGCATAACACGTATAAAGCCCACTCACACACTTTCAACAAAATTTGTTATGAATGTGAGAGAGAGTCTCTTAATGCAGACGTGTGTATGTCTGAGTGTGTGTGTGTGTGTGTCTGAGTTGGGCTTACTGCTCGGCTGACATATGCAATTGCAAGTTACAGTTGCCAGACACAGAACTTTGGCGCCACAGCCCAAAGCTGTTCACCTTAAGCCCTTAAGTTGCTGCATAGCACAGAGGATCTTCCCAGACTCCTCCAAGTCTGACTGCTCCATGTCTCTCCCGTCTATATTTGTATTTGGATTGCATGCATTTGTTGACCTGCTAACGACTTAACATTTATGATTAGTGTGCTGGCAAATTGGTAGGCTCTCTCACTTGAGGGGGAGGGCTTAAGTTGGCCTAATTGGCATTGTGAGCTCTGGTTTACTGACTGAATCAATCAGTCTTTATGTTATGCAAATGCCATTTCTCTCAAATGCATATACTAATTAATGACTTAAATATATATTTAAAATATTGTTCTTTATTAATTTAATTTTTTGGCCAGCCACACAAGAATCCAAATGTTTTTTACTTTATTAATTTTTGCTTGCTTTGTGAAACTTTGTTCTTGCCATTTTTACTCGAATAGTTTTTGCCTTTTATTTTATATGAAAACTTTTGTTTGTCAATTTTTAATTTTGTGCAAAAGTTTTTAGCTTCCTGTAATGTTTGTGCTTTAAAAATATATATTTTTACCATGAGCTGAGTTTGGGTTTTCGCGTTGCTTCCGTTTATTGAATGTGTAAATGTTTATGAACTTAAAGTGAGTAAAAGTGTTTAATTAAACAAAGTTTAACAAACATGTCAGAATTGGTGCAGTAGAGTTAATATCTGAGGCAGTCAGATTTTAATGCCATAACTTAATTAAGTCATAAGAGAATCGAGATATTAAAAAAGAAAGATTTAATTTGGAATTTCTGCTACAAATTCGAATTAAAAGGAAAACTAATATTAAGTTTATTATCGGTTACTGAGGGATTCTTTGTGAATAATTCAAAATGTTTACTAGTGGTAAATGTTTAATTTTTTTTTTAAAGGAAACCTACCAAGAGCGGAAAAGAAATCATTAAAATAAAATTCTGGCAGCTCCCAAAAAGTGTTCAATCTGTTTTGGTCAGTTTTTGGATTCAACTGTTGCGCTGGTGTGCGAGAATACTTATGCATTCAGCTGTTTATAAAGTCAGCGTATGCAAATCCGCTGAAACAGCAGTGAGAAGTGCTAAAGATTAATGGAAAACTTTTTGCATATTTTCTTTCTTTTTTTTTTTTATTTTTTAACACAGCCAAAATGAATTTTAACTTTGCGTTGAAGCGATTTAGATTTGCGGCAAACTTGAAGACAAGTTTTGGAGACTTCGTCGGCGAGGCAAAGGGGGCCTGCAGATGCAAAGAACTCAACTGTTTATTTATTTATTTATTATGCGGCCGACACTAAAATGTAACTAAAAAGAAAATAAATAAAAAGAATATACACAATTCCTTCACTGCGAAAAACATGACGTCTTCACATGTTGAGTGGCTGTGGGCAGGATGAAAATTCTGATTAGCAGTCCTTCGTCGAGTTGACGTTGACGCTGCTTTGATATATTATGCACGCTTGAGGGCGGCAACAAATAATCAAGTATCAAATTCCGCACGGAATGCTAACAAAAACACACAAAACGATTTTTTTTTTTTTTTGTTGTGCATAAGCCACAAGAGAGCATCAGGATAGGTTCAGGTACGGAATTTGTTAAGGCTTCTTTCTGCGTGTATGGGTGTATATACATGTATGTGTGTGTGTGTGTGATTGTTTGTATGTTTTTGTGTACATTTTTGTTGTCCTAAGCTGCCAGCCAAATGAGGCAAGACACAGGCCGCAAAAGACCCGCAAATTTTGGAAGGCCGCAAAAACAAAGCCAACTCATCAGAGTGCGTCGCTCCTGTTCAGGTGGAAATATCTTCATGCCCCATCCCCCCCCCCCCCCCCATTTCTATGTGTGGTTTGAGTTTATGGCGTGTGCGACATAAGAACACACACAAAATGCCGAGAGTGCAGACAATCTGCCTGGGCCACATGGCAACATCATTGGTGTGGTCCCTGCCAGCAACTCTATAGTCCTCCTTGCTTGTCTGAGCTGCTGATGCTGGCTTTGTCTAGTAAATCGTCACGCAGAGCGTAAGGCAGGCAAAAATGCCTAAGCCGATTAACAAAGCATAATAGTTGGCAGTTGGCAACTGCTCTCACAGCCAACAAAACCGACAATAAACTCTGTACAGAACCGCCACCGACTTTGGCCAAGGCGCAACTTAACCTGGGACCAAGGAGGAGGACTCGGAGAGTGGTCAGTTGGTAGACTCAACAAAGTTGTTTGATTTTTCTTGTTGACTTTATGTCAGTCCAGCTTGACATACACCCACAAACATACACACACACACACACTCACACACACGCTAAGCTGTGTGTGTGTTTGTTAGTTTTTCAGGGTATTAGAAGTTTGTTATTAAGTTTGCCGTTTTCAACTGATAAACATCTTCGAGCCGAGTCAAGTTTAAGTCTAACAAACATTTAAAATATATCAGTTAAGATTCTTAATAATATTTTATAGATTATTATTTATGTGCTATTTAAAAAAATTCTATTGGCTAATTGCCGATTGATCAGCATTTTATATGTATACACAAATTTCTGTTCATTTCCAAAAAATGTATTTAAAGAAAATAAGAGTATTAAAATTTCGTCTATTTGTTTATGCCTCTTTAATTGCCGTTGCTTTTGGGTTTTGTGAAAGCATTGGGAATTCGGCTATTGGAATTTGCGTAGAAAATCTTATAAGTCAAACATGAGATTCCCATGCAAAACTGTTTTGTCATTTTGCCTCTGCTGGGGCTTTATTTGCTCGGTATTTGTATTATTTCTTTTCTGGCCGTGATTTATTAGGGCCTACTTTCATTTCTTCTGCGCCTTTATTTTTTCTTTTTATATATATATTTTTTTTATTTTTATTTTTTTTTTTACTGCGGTTTGCTAAGCTTTATTTGTTCATTAGTGAGTCTGTTTAAGGCGACTGCAAATGTGACTGCCACTGAAGACTCCAGAAAATGGTTGCTAAAATTATTACTAAATATGCTAAGAAGCTAAGGAGTCGAGGAGCTAAGGAGCTGAGTAACTGAAAGCGGTTTAAAGTGTTGTTGGCAGCTTAAATGCCGTTTGAAGTGAGATATTTAAGTACGAGCACACTGAACTCTATAGATGTCTGGCAATCAGTCACCTCTAGTGGCAATAAGAAATGAACTCATCTAGACTTGGTGGGCTTAATGAGCGCAAATAAATTCAAGTAGGCTTAAATTTTCCACTTTTTTGAGTTGCCAATTGGGCACTTTTCCCACGATTCGCATCAGTTGTAGTAAAAACAGCCGCATAAATTCATATACAAAAATAATACAGCACAGAAACAGCGCAGAAGGCGCCATGAATAACAACAAGAACACAAACGGATCTAGAGAGGGGGAAAGGGATGGAGAAAGAGGGGGAGGTTAGGGAGACAACAAAATATGTATAAGAACCACAAATCTGAAACTAAGCAAAATGAATTCTATTTAACATTTGGGTCGAAATTTCAATTTTTTTCCGATTTTTTTTCTTGCACTTTGTGAACTCGCCAAAATGAAATATAGAAATCAACGTTGGACCACTGTTTGGGTGTGGGCGTGGCCGCCTTTTTGTGACGTACGCGCCGCCGTCTACTTAGGGAAAATGATAAATGTCCTTGTAAAACCATAAAATGAATGAGTATGAGAAAAGCCGGTGCTGTGAGCCATTGTGATATGGACCATCCAGGGCAACGTTCTCGGCAAACAGCAAGAAATCACAACAACAACAACAACAGCAAGAACAGCAACAATCCACAAATAGGCAACTGCGTTTCAAGTGTTGGCCTGGCTTGGCCAGCAGGCCATCAGGCTATCGGCCTTGGCCCCTAAGTAGACTACTCTAACAGCACCAAGAGCCAAAAGCACATGCAGACAGTTCGACTCAAGTGTGTGTGTGTGTGTGTGTGAGCAGCAAAAAAAAAAAAAAATGTTGACAAACTCCTCGCAGTGGCGACTTTTCCGTGCCGTTGTCATTCAACGCGCTGTCAGTTGATTTTCTTCCTCTTTTTTTTGGCTACTGCTGCTGCTGCTGCTGCTTACAGAGAACTTTTGCCCAAAAAATGCCGCCCCAGAGGCAAGGACTTAAGCAGCGCTGGAATGTTTGCCTTTCAAGTGGAATCAGTGGCGAAAGTTTTTGGCCAGCAGCGAAAAACTACACACAGACGTCTAGATAAAGATGTAGCTAGGGTAAGGCAGAGGGAGAGGGGCAGAGTGTAAGAGAAAGTGATGCAAAATAGTGGAAATGTGTTCCACTGTTCCGCTTGTCCATTGTTGCTCATCACTTTTGACCGGACTGAAAGTTGTTTTGGGGATTGTTTCCAGCAAAAGTCGCTTCGATTTCGTTGTTGAAGCTTTTTGGCTTTTGCTTTTGATATCTTGCATTACTAAGCTGATTTTTGTTTTTTCTGATTTCCCTTTTAGCCAACTTCTCGGCTTCTCGGCTTATGGGCGTGGGCGTGCGTGTGCGTGTGTTATGGGCGTGGCAGCACATCTGTTGTTGTTGTTTGTATTGTTGCGGCATCTATTATTTGGCCTGGTCAATTTTGTGTGCAAATTGTTTGGGTTGTGCCCGAACATCAATAATATTTTCATGTCCATGGCATGGCGCACCCACAAATAATGTTGGTAAACATTTGAAAATTGTTTAAGGGTTTTTGTGGCTCTTTTTAAATGGTCTTAACTTATTGGCTTAGCCACGGCTTTAAAAACAAACACAAAACTTACCAGCCAAAAGATTTAACAAAGCTGTAAAAACAATAAAGAAAACAAATTAAAATCAAGTAACAAAATAAAGATAATAAAAGGAAAATATACTTAAATTTAAAAATCTAAAATAACTAAAAATTAATAAATTAAATAATACAAAACTTGGTTATTCTTGGTTATTATTATATTTTTTATTTCCTATTTAAACTTATAAAGAAAATGCAAAGGCAAAGTTACATTATCATAAAAGTTTGGCCTATTGAAAGCTGTCTTTATTTGCATTTGAATTGGAAATAGTTTGCTTTTTGTAATCAAATGCAGCAACTTGCCATGAATTGTACACATACACAAATGTATATATATAAATGCTCAACTTACATGTGTTATACTATGGTTGTAAAATCTTGAAAATTTACCATTAAATCCCAAAGAAACTTTTGCACAGTCGAACCTATTAGCAAACAACTTGCCGCTTTGGGGCAAGTGCAGCTTATAGTGCGATAGTGCGATATCTATATCCGATTCAGGCCAAGTTTTGCAATGTTAGAGAGATGCAATGGCAGAGGGGCAGAGGGCCAGAAGCAAAGCTACAGGAAACTTAACTCATCAGATATGCCTCTAAATAAGCATTTATAAAGCTGCGCTGAGGCAACAAATGGGAAACTTTGTCCAAAAAACAGACAACAACAAATTGAGCGAGGGCCCAAGAAGCAGCAGAAAACCCAAACATAATTTGAAAGTTTTTGAGCAAAATTCTGAGTACGTTGTTTTCATAGAAATGCGATAAATACTCGTCGAGCTGGCTGGCAGGGAGTTGGGGCAGAAGGGAAGTGGGCAAAGGAAGTGGTTTTTGTATGAGGCGTAGCGGTTTTTCGGCTTGCAGTTAACTTGGCAAACATGGAAATGCCAAAGTGAAAAGTTTTTGTGCCGGCGCCAACGAAATTCAATTGAAAATACATAAAATCTAAATTTATTAAAAAACACCCCTTCGTTGCCTACCCCCCTTGTGTGCATATGTGTGTGTGTGTATGTATAGAAGAAGGATCCAAGCCCTGAAGTGCTTTCTTGACTGTTTCAAACTTTGGTATTAATGCGAAGACATAGCTCAATCTGCCAAAACAATATGCAACATGGCCTAAACATTGGCTGCCTCAATTGGACGATTGCACACTGTGGGTGTCGTTTGGACTTGAGTCAAGTGGCTGTGGCTGTGGCTACTGCGGCTACTGCGGCTCAAGTGGTGGCAGAGTCGAGTGTGGCTTAGGCTCGAACTTGTCTGGCCTCTAAATTAGTTGCTCAGCTGGCCACACATTTTGCTTGCGTAATATTGCTAATACGTCATGTTGCACAAACCAGCAGAGTACATTACTTTGTTCAAGTTATTAAATACATATATTTACTCATTTAATTGAGGGCATAATATAAACTGCCTGATTCCGAAGGGGCGCCACACAATGCGCAATTAGCGGTGCTTCAAGGTGGCTTTGCTCACTTTCAAAAAAGTTGGCCAACTTTCTGTTTATTTGGCTGCCCAATGGCCGTACTTATTGTTCAATTTGCTTGCCAACTTTTTCGATAGCTAAAAAGACGAACACAAAACTTTCCAAAGTTTTCTTTGCAACACAGAGAAAAATATGCTATGCCCTCCACCCGATTTACTTGGCTTATTTATTAGCAACATATTATTATTTTGGCTTGCAATAGTCTGAAGGAGGTGCTGTACAAAAGTGATGCCAGCGAAAGTTTTGGTGGCTGACCAGCTGGCGAGTGATCTTGGCCCCATGGCAATAACTCAAGCAAACAGAATAACAAGCCCTAAAAGCCATCTAGTTGCCTTCCCAACAGCTGCTGCTATTTTAGCTGCTGACCATTAACAGGCGTTCAAAGTAAGTTTTCTTGCCATTTGTTTTGTTTATTTTGCTTGCTTTTTTTTTCATTTTAAGCTCAAATTGCGAGCAGGAGGCATTAGACGATTACAAGGAGTATTGCACAGCTGTGAGTTGTGGAGTGGCTTAGCTCAGTATTTACAGCAGCCGCCATCAAAATAAATTTCACATAATTTTCAGTGCACATTTATTTTATCAAAATAAGCCAGAAATTATATTCAATTCAATAATGTAGAGACAGAAGCTTCGCTTTGTCAGAACCAAACCTCGAAGGCGTACGCATATTCACACACAATAAACTTTATGTTGATTGAATAAAAAGCCTGCCAGCCACACACACACACTTACACACACACGCACACTCACAAAAGGCTGGGTCAACGGCAGCCAAACTTTTCACTTTAAATTAAATCTCGCGCACAATGTGCAAAAACTGGAGCAACATTTGCCGCCAGGCGCAATCAATTTTTTGGCAGCACACGGCAAAAAAAATGTGAGAAAATAATAATTCAAAGTGTGCAGCTAAGGAATACCCTGTTCTGCTCAATATACCAGAAACCTCAACACATTTAATTACAGGCTTAATATTATACAAAAACAAACAATTAATTAAATATAATTTAATATGTGCAATTAAAATTAATAGAGTTTTCGATAGATAAGTGCAAAAGTGCACTCGCATAATTCATGACCTGTTAATTATTCATCAACAATAATACTGTTTTATAGATTTAATTTAATTTAATTTAATTTATTGATGTTAATCCGTTTCATCGATTTGTGGCTTCAGCTTAACAATTACTCACGTTTTATAAAAATGGTAGTTGCACGGATTTATGATACCCTATTCAACTGGTTAAAGTATAAACTTAATTTAGATATGCCCAAAGGAAAATCAAATATCAATATGTATCCATAATTGCACTTTTTATGATTTTGAATTTATTATTTAAATATAAATTGTAGTTTAAGCTATTCGATTATTTTCTTACTATCTTATTATTGCATAATATAATTTATTATTTTATTATCTAAAATATATGCAATGGAATGGAAATCCATATTTTATTTAATTTAATGTTTAAGGAAGTGTTGAAAATTAGTTAACTTACCATTTTCTTCCTCAATGTTGCGGGTCATTGTTGTCGAGGAGCTGACGCGAGCACGTGTTGCTGCCGCTGCATGGCCGTTGAACGTGGACAGGACGAGGCACAGCAGCAAGGACGACAGGCAGCTGACAACCAAGCACATGGTTGCCTTGCTCTCTGATTGTTCGTATTCGTGTGTATGTTTTTTGTCTGTTCAACCTATGGCTATGAAGAGCCGTCGAGTGGCAGAGGTGTGGCTGCGGCTGTGGCTGCTGTTGCTGCTGCTGCTGTTGCTGCTGCTGGTGTTGCTGGTGTTGCTCGATAATGCCAATGGCAATGACAATGTCAATGGCAATGACAATGGCAATGTGTTGGGCAGTTTTCGTTGCTCCTGGTTGCCTGCTCCTGGTCTCTACTGTATTTCACACACGGACACTGCAAGCATTCGTTAATTTGGCCTATTTGTGCATTTATTGCTTTGATTTACTTTGACATTTTTATTTGTGTCCATTTACCAAATATCTGCGGAGGCTGCAAAAGACAAGTGCCGGTGGGGTCAGCATATTGTTGACATGTCAATATATCAAATGCATATACAAAATTGTAAATGCAATGTTTCGGAATAATTTCATTTTGCTGTTTCATAAAGTTGTTGCTAATTTTACTGTTTCTGTTGTAGTTGTCGCTGTCGAAATTTATTTAATTGCCTTTATATTTGGTTTGGTAAATTGTATAAGCAGATTTACTGCACTCTCCCACAGGCACACACACACACGCACACTTACATACACACACACACAGAGAGAATATTGTAATTTATGTGATTTTTCCGAATTTTATTGGGTTAATTTGTTTATTTTATATTTATATCACAGATATATTTAAACGTTATTTATGTGGCCTAAATTGTTAATTTATGTTTTTAGTTGTTGGATTCCAAAATAAAATAACGTAAAATTTCTATGATTTTACTAAAATGCTTTTTAAGTTGCGTTAATTTATTTGAAACAATACAAAAGTTACTCCAAATGAGAGTTTTATTTTTAGATGGCAAATGTGACTCTAATTAATGCAATCTCAACATATATTTAAACAACGAAGAATATTTTCGGATATAATTTGAAAGAAAAATAAAAATTGTGTAGAGATAATTTAATTTTTAATTTTAATTTCTATATATGCTATAAATTTTAATTTATCCGTTTTATAATTTAAAGAATTCTTACAAAATGAGAACCTTAATTCTTGTTATCCAATGCACTAAACTGCCTGCTAATCAGCACTTGGTTAATACACAAGATTGATGCTCCTTGGGCGCAACCAGCCTCAACATAAATTTTGTTATCTGCAGCTGGGAAGCTCATACGGAAATATAGGGCTAAGACGGCAACAAATCACATTTTCAAATGCCTTGGCAAAGCAGCAACACGTACAAAATGACTACTGTTCCTCAATATTTTACAACATATTGCACTCACACTGAAGCGTTTTTAATTAAAGTATATTTATAACTTGGGTCCAGGACCAGGACCAGGATGCAAAAGGCGCCGTACGGAAAGAATGAAGCAGAGATATTTTTGGGGGAAAGTTGTAGGAAATCATTTAAAATGCCGCTTGCGTACATATTTGCTATAATTTATGGTGCCCATATAAATGACTAACAACACACGAGGAACACACCAAAGGAACAAAGAATATGGAACAGGGACCAACTGCCAGCTGGCAACGTGCTGGGGCGCAAAGGACGAATCAAGGCAAGTTTAGCCGGGGCCAATAGAATGGGAAAACATGTGCCCAAGTATGCGGCGCGTGTAGATCCTTAAAGGGAGCGTAAGGAAGCCGACAGGACGTGCCAGCATCAAAGTTCAATATGACAAGGACGACAAGGACGAGCGCTGCAGAAATAATGCCAAAGAGCTAACGAGTGCAAATTTCTCTTTCGATTTTGCGTTTGAATTATTTTTTTTTCTCGTTTTTTCTTCGATTTGGTTTTATTTTATTTTTTTTTTTGTTCTTTGCAATGCTTTTACTTTTACGTTGCAAAAACTCAATAAACGATAAACAGGAAAACGGAAATCGGAAACTGTGTACGTTCATGTTTCTAGTCTATACACACACACACACACTGAAGCAGTGCGCCGCCATTTTGCGCGACATTCGAAACAGTTCGACGTGCTTTTATGATATATTGACTTGATGTATTTTATCGGCCACGTCGGCAATGCCTGGCAATGCTTTTAGCCGCGGCGCACTAATTTTATTTTTGCCGCTGCTGACAAGTTCGCCACATTTCAACTTGTATTTGTGTATCTCGATTTATTTATTTATTTTTGCCTTCTCTCTTCTGTCTTTCAGTAGTGCAGATCATAAATAATATTTCATTTAACTGTGTCGCAACCGCAGCTCTGTGCTTGAGGGAGTGGCACACCGCGCAGAGTAAATGTTTTTCTTTAATAACGCTTTTTTTTTTAAAGAAGCGAATAATAAATCTTTATAAGTTTATTTATCATACGCCCTTCACTGTCTGATTGCCACGGTATGGATTTCCGTTTCATCGGTTAAAGCAAATAAAAAATTTAAAAAAAATGGCAACTACAGTTAAGCGATTAATGTCAATATTTTTGCAAATCTACCATAAAACAATATTCACGTTTTGCGTAGAAATTTCTAATAAAATCCATGAGAAATATTTGCAAATAGTGCGCAAAATATTCGACGTTTATAAATCGGCTTGTTTAGTTGTCCACTGCAATAAAATTTTTACGAATTCCATTTAATAAAAATAAAAGGACAAACCATGTCAAACTTTCAGTGTGACACAATTTTATTCAATTTATAAAATCGTGAAATTGTTGGACAACATGTGTGATGCGACGACAGAAAATAAGAAATAAATTGTATATAAAAAATTAAATTTATGACATTTATTGAGGGTTAAAGGAATATTCACAATATTTAAGTTTAAGCGACAAACCGACAAGTCAATTATATAGATATTAAAATTTTTCAACTTTTAGCTATGAAAATATTTTATTTTTTAAAGTGTTTAATCGGATTGAAAGTAGCACAAATCTGTTATTAGCGACTTAAATGCGAATGTAGTCGCGTGCTTCAAATCGAAGAAGCAATAATAAAAAAAAGAAGTTGCTTGCAACATTAGCTAATATAGGTTTGAGCTGTTGCCCCATTATGCGGCGCTTACGTAACCTGGTTGCGTGCAGTGCATTGTGCCAGTTTTCCCTCGATCGACATGCACTTCAATTTTCAAACTCACGTGTTTGTGTGTGTGTGTGGATTTTATGTGTGTGTTTGTGTGTGTGTGTTTTTTTCTCCGCCTGCAAGTGCAGAAATGTGTGTCGACGTTTTTTCCATTTCCGCCGTTGTTGTTCTTGTTACAATGTAATCTAATGAAGTGTGTTTGCATTAAAATGCAATTTGAAGTGCAAAGTTACAATATTATTATGGCATGCCATACAGGTCTGTGTATATTTGTGTGTATGTGTGTGTGTACTGTGTACGCTGAAGAGCTCTTTAGCACAGCTCGAGCTGCGCTACTCAGAGCACCTGGCATAAGGGCCAAGCGTCGTAGTCGGCGTCATTTTTTGTGCTTTCCATTTTTTTTGTTTTTTTTTTTTTTGCGGTTTATGTGCGCTAAGTGAGCCTATAAAAATCCATACATGGCTGCCTCTGCTAGTTCGCTCTGTGTGTGCGTGTGTATGTGAGAGTTTGTGTGTTCAAGTACAATTTTATGAATACTAAAATTGCCGAGTAGCCGTGGCAGCAATCAGAGCGTTCAACACTTGGCAACATCAACGTGCAGCTTTTGTGGCTGCTAATTTTGCAGCATACTCCTTCGCACATTTACATACCACTGACCTTGCAACACTCCACATCTATCTCTATCTCCGTCTCTCTTTCTCTTTATTTCTGTTGTTGCCGATCTGCAACACTTGCCGCATATTTAACATGCTTAAGCCACATGCAAATTTCAATTGAATGCAATTGTTGAGTTGCCATCCATTATGCGAGTTTGGTTTCAGTTTCGATTACGGGTTTCGGTTGCGCACTGGCCGCAATATAAATTGCATATTAAAATACACATACATTTCAATACTCAATTTATGCACTTTGTGCTCGATCAAATTCGCACGCATTAAATGTGTCACTTAAACACACAAATTTGATACACTGTGCTGGCCGCATTATGGCCTCTTGTGGCAATCGGTTTCATTGAATTGTTTGCTGTGTTTAAATTAATTGCGTAGAAAATGGTTTGAGTTTACTGAATATTTGCAATTTTAATAAGTGACATAGGAAATGCTTTAAATAGTCGTTTGTTTACACACACACACAAATTATAAAATTAATTATTCTACTTAGTATAATTAATAGATAAAAAAATAGACTACACACACCAATTAAAAAATTAATTATTCTTTTTAGTATACTTTATAAATAAAAATAAACTTTGCAGTTTCTGCAAATCAAAACTTTTTTTATGTATTTTAGAAACATTAGATAAATGTACATTAAATAAAAGTTGCGTATTTTAAGCTAAGTTGGAAAAATAATTGATTTTTTATTATCGCTATTAAATGGTTTTTGAGCATTTGAGCTTCAGTTTATTATATACTTCCCTAATGCATTTAATAAAATTAATAAATTAGTAAAATATGTATAATTCGTATTGCCTTATTGCAGCTTAAAGCAATTTCAATTTCAATCTGTGCAACACTCTATTAACCATTTCCTCTGACCGCACAATCTTAATCATTTGATCTGCCATTTATTTGTGCCGGTTGCCTTTTGACGCAGTTCAAGTACCTTTGTGGAGAGCACTCTGTGTAATGAAATTACACGCACACTTCAGCAAATTTAGCAATTGACCAAATCTGCATCACTCAACACTTTTCTCGCCTGACGTTCCTTTTTATTAATATTTATATTTATTTATATTTATTTATTTATCTATTTGATTATAGTTCATGTTGTGCTGTTTGGGATTTAATGCCAGCAATTTAGCACTTGAGCTTTGAAATTTGACAAGGCACGAGAAGATATGATAAAAATGCATACATACCCAGTTGCATAAGAAATACCCTATAAATGACAAATATTCTCTCAATGGCATTCACAAACAATAACAAATTTACGGCAATTTGTTGGGAAGGGGCAGCTGCAACAATGGCTTTTTGCGGAAACTATTTCAACTAACTAAAATGGAATTGTCGTGCAAGCGAGAAAAACGTTTCATGTGCCGGCTTACAAGCAAATAGACACACACACACACACACACACACAGAGATTGGTGTGGCATCCACGCTAACTGCTAAGTAATCCAAACGATGGCGCTGCTGAGATTCGCATTTTCTGTTCGTTCTGTGTGTGTTTGTTTCCCAATGAAAAGCGCTTTTCATTGAGAACAAGGCGACAACTGCAACGACAACGACAACGACAATGAAAACGACAACGACAACGACTACGACAACGTCAGAGAGTGTGTAGGTGGGTGTGGACTGTGGGTGGTCCAACACTCGGATCGTATTGGATCGGCTGTGAACGTGCTCCGACAGTCGACAAACGTTGATTTGTAAATTAAGCAGCGACAACAACAATAGTAACAACGGCAACAGCAGCAACAACAACAACAACAGTGACAATGACAACAAATTGGTTGTCGCTTACAACAAATCGACTGCTTACATTTTCACAGCCAGACAGTAACGTGCGAAATTTACGCGCCACACGCGACAATAATCGCATCTAAAAAAAACGCTCATAAAACGCGGCACGTTTTAAGTTCTTCTTCTCGTTCTCGTTCTGGATTTGGATTTTGTTTTTTTCGTTTTCCTCTTATTTGATTTAATTTTCTTAAGTGTAATCAACACGGCGTATACGCAATTTCGACAGACACTTTTTTTTTGTTGTTGCGTTTCACATTTAAAACAACTAATTGGCAACACACTCGAAATTCAGAGAGATTCTCTATATATTATTTTTTTTTTTGGAAATGCTGCACGCAATGCGAACGGAACTCACAACTCGAAACGCGAAACGGAAACGGGTTATCGGTGAATTGTAATCGAAAATCCCGTTAGTTTCGACCGTACCCGCGGGATCGCAAACTCTCACTGAAACCATTTTTATGGTACATACAGAGCAGAGCAACCGAAAAAAACCACATCGCAGCCGAACATCTGGCAGCATCCCGAGCCACACATGCACGAAGACAATCACAGCGCCGCCAATGAGTGCGGCGGCCAGCGAGAGAACGAAATTGCCGAAGTGAAAGCCGAGCGCAGCAGCCCAAATATCTGCTGCCTACCAGCTGCTGTTAACGTTATGTTAGCTGGCAGACCAGCTTGTAAATCTCTCAGCCATATGCATTTTATTTATGGCAAGCTGTGGAGCCTTTAAAATAGACACAAAATAGTTGTACTTTTCTAATTACAAGCAGAACATTAATTTCTTAATATTTATATAAAAAATATTTTAAAAAATATGAGTAAAAATATGGCATGTAACATTACAACAAAATTTTTGGTAATTTATAGCAAGTTCTTGGCTTGTTTACATTTCTTATTAGCCAGCGGCATCGTGTGGTTCTCGATTGTGCTCTCTTTCCATCTATCTCTAGTTCTCTCGTGCATCATTTTCTCTCAGAGCAATCTCTCTTTCTTTCTCTCTCACGCAGCCTGTACTAAAATTCAGCTGTTTTCTGTGCTAAAAATAAGCATTAAAAATTATTACTACAAAATCCAAGTTCTTTTATTATAATACTTATTCTTGATTGAGCATTAAATGAATTATTTTATTTTGCATAAATAATACTTAATTAACAAATTATATAAATTAATTTTTAAATACTTGACTAAGGAATTTCTCTTGAACGTTCGATAACTTTTGATTTTATAGGCAATACTTAAGTAAATGTTATTTAAATTATGTAGCATTTATAAAAAATTTGACAATATTTTCAACTGTATTTTGCAGCTGTTGATTTTATCATCGAACTCCAGACATCAATCAAATGCACACCTGTTGGCCATTCAGCGTTTCCAGCCTGTCAATCAACGCAGGTGTGCTTCGGGCAGAACTGCAAATTCAAGAAGAATAACATTCACATTGATGAAGAGGCTAAAATAAAGACTAAAATAAAGTTAAATCTTTAAGGATTAAATAATTGAGTTTTTTATTTTAAATATACAATAGAAATTATTAATAATATGATATACTTTACATACCTGGACTAGCCCACCAAATAATTTATTAAGTTGCCACCAAAAATGTTAACTTGACAACAGTGCTCTGTTATAGTTAACAGCACTTTACTCTTTGCAAAGAGCGGCATCGCTCTGCCTATGCAAAATTGTGTCAAATTTGTTGAAACAATGTAAAGCTTTTCCAAGGCTCAGAACTATTGAGGTGCAAGCAAATGTTAACTGTCAGCCATTAAGTAGGCCACAAAAGTCAGCTGTGGGCCAAAATGTCCAGTTGCTAACAGCTTAACAACCATAATTACTCTATTATTATGCTGTGTTTCAACTTTAAAACAAATAGCAAAATAATCAAGTCTTAAAGAGACGCATTGGAATGAACGTTCTGCGAACTGAGAACGCAGACAAATGTTGGTCAACTGTTTTTTATCAGCTCATAAACAAGGCGAACAAGTTCATTTGGGTGTTAAAATCGTGTTTTTGCCGGACCGCCATGTGTTCGTGTGTGTGCGTTATTGTGTCATTGTGCATGTGTGCGTGTGCAACACACACGCAATCACACACGCACACTCGCACACACACACATTTGCTGTCATTTTTAATAGCAAACACAACACACAGCGACTTTTGCGGATGAAATAACACCAAGTAAATGTACGATGTAGTACTAAGTAGTGCCCGGATCGCAAACAATGGGAACAGGCACTGAAAGAATACCTTTATCAATATTATTATTATTTTTATGGAGCTAATTAAAATATATACACATAATAGTTTGAGTGTAATAATATTTATATTAATAAAGTTTTGGCTATCTTAAATGCCTGTTGAGCCAGAAACTGCAGCTGTTATTTTTTTGCATTAGTTCTTTGAATCAGCAAACTGATATTTTTTTTAGTATATTATCCAATTTTTATTCATAGTTTCATATTTTGTGTCACTGTTCGCACTCTTTTCTGGCTAAAGTAATGAAAGTGTTTTTGTGTAGTGTACCAATGGCATACGCAACATGCGTGGAATCCTTGCAACCTGCCAACCATCGTTTTCGACCCTTCTGCAGCTGCTGTTCCAGGGGCAAGTGTGTATGGGTGTGTGTGTGTGTGGATGAGTGTGTTGGCTAGCTGGTGAAATATGACAAAAAGCATACTACAGTTTTTTTTCTTCTGTTTTGCTGTTGTTGTAGCTGCTGCTGCTGCTGCCTTTGGGCCTCTTGTTGTTGTTGTTGTTGTTGGTGCTGCTGCTGCTTTTTGTCAGAGTTTCTAATAGCTAAAGTCAAAGGGTGTAGAGGAGTCCAGGACAAAACTCATTCTCAGCCCCCGACACAACAACTAGCAGTGCTCGAAAGGAATCGTTATTGTTGTAGTCTGCGCGTGTGTCTCTATGTGTGTGCGTGTGTGTGATTGTGTGTGTGTGCAATAGCAATAAAAATATATTTTACAAACTGCTGCCAACAGTTCGCGACCCTTGCAAAGTACGCAAACTGCTTAGGTTTTTGCTACTTCTCCCACTCCAACTCCCACTCCCACTCCCTCTACCCTTTCCATACCACAACAATTTGTTGTTGTTGTTATTGTTGTTGCTTGTTTGCTTTTTATGAAATATGTAGAGCAGCTAACAAGCATACACACACACACACACGCACACACACACTCGCGCATACATACAAAAGAAGTTCGCAACATCAAATTATTGGAAAACCAAGAAGTTTTCCGGACGCTTTTTTATTATTATATTTTTTGTACCCATACGTATGAAAAAATATTTAAAAATCTCAACAAAAAAGATACAAAAAGGCGAAGAAAAGCTGTGCAAAAGTTATCACGCCAACAAGACTTTTTATATAAATATATAAATATATAAATGTATGTAAAAATAAATGTACACATGTGTGTGGGTTTGGGACGAATATGGATGTGTGTAATGGGTGTTATTGTTGTGGTTGTTGTTGTTGTTGGTGGCACTAAAACGCGTTTTGCTTAACGCGCTTGAATCGCTTTGCCTTTTGTTTGTGTCAACTATAACGATTTTCTTTTCAATTTAATTTTACTGCGTATTTTGTTCTAATTTTATTGCGTGTATTAAAATATATATTTTCTGCTCCCGCAACTCCCAGCTTGTTTAGAGCCGAATTCTGCTCTTAACACACAATTTGAAAACACACACACATACCGACCATCACGCCGGAATTTTATAATCTATATATTTTTTATGATATCTATATATATGTATAGCTCTGAAATTGTGCTTAGCTGGCAGGCGATTTACGAGTATATATCGCCATATCCCAACCCATACCCCATGCCCGAATTTCAACGCCCATTTTGTGATTTTTCAGCCAATACATATTTATGACGGAGCCAACTCTTTTGCCGCATTTTTCATAACATTGTTTTAGTTTTCATTTCATTTAATTTGCCTCTTTTTCGGATTTTTTTCGAAATGTTTGTTGCATTTTTATGTATATTTTGTGCTGTTTGTGGCTGTTTATTGCCCCATAGATATACAGTTATTGAATGGCCTGTCATATTGTGGCAACTTTTTATGCATGTCCCAAACACATATGAATGGATTTTATAGGCCAGATATTTTGAATACACTAATGCATTAGATATCAGTCGATAGTCTATCGATTGAAGCATGTAATACACATTGCTCTAGAATGGTTTAGCTACATTTCACTTAATTTATGCACATATTGAATTTATCTGCTAACAAAATGTTAGAAATGGTGATTAATAAATATAATAAATTTTTACAATAGTTGAATATGTGTCAACAGCTGCAAATAAATTGACGAATTTAATCACATAATCAAAAATAAGAACCCGTAAAAGTTTTATTAGGTACGTGCCAAAACTAAGTTAAAAATTATTGGATTTTTTAAAACCAGGGTTTTATAATCTGGTTTTATTTTTATGTTCAAATTTTGCGCTGATGTAGAAAGACTTTTGACAGCCACAACTTGTGTGAAAAGTCATGCGATTTTTAAAATTTTTATTCACAATTTTTATTCTAGATTATAACTGTAGCAAAAGCTGAAAACGCAAATTTGCGTAAATATCATGTTCAAATTAAATACTCAAAAAATGTTTTAAGACCAACGTTTTCCATTGACATAAATCAAATATTTAGAACTCATGTGTTTTTGCACAGAGCCTCTGTTTGCGAAAATAATCCCACATTTCAAGTTTGAAATAACAACAAGTAATCCTCGAAATTCAAATAAAACTTTTAACATAAAATATATACAACTCAATTTCAAATTGCAATTTTTCACACAATATTAATCTATTTTTTTTTCTTTATGTTTTTATTGATTATCTGATGAGCAGTTTTAGATGGAGGAGTTGGATGGTCAATAAAATGTTTGGTTATTTAATTGGCACAGGACTAAACAAGTTGAATGTGGCAGCAGACACATGCCACAGCCGACAGCTTGATACTTGAAAAATATTTGTTTTTTATATTTATTTATTTTCAAGTGCAATGCCACAGTGAATCTTTAGTCGGTAAGCAAAGTTGTCCACTGGGTGGGGGTGAGACAATGGGGACGGTGTGTGTGTGGCAAGGGTGGAAAACATTTGCGTGCATGTTGCCAGTTAATTATTGAGCAACGAGCACGTACAACTGCCTCAGTGTGTGTGAGTGTGTGTGTATGTACGAGTCTGTTTGCATGTGTCTATGTTTAACTTAATTAGTGCTTCTATGTGCTGCATTTTGTGGTCCGCATTTAACACACCGACCGCCAAAGACCGGCACGGACGCTACCGTCGCTGCCGTCGAAGTCGGCAACATCAGCGGCGTCTGCGTCGACGTCGCTTTGGGCCACACAACCGTCCGTCTGTCCGTCTCTCCGTACCACCGTCCCTGCGTCTGCTTCTGCTTCAGCCAGCAAAATTTAAAATTGCAGCACACAGCTTCCGCCAGCCAGCACTGGAAGCTGCCTCTGATGGTCTGCGCACAGTTCTCTGTTTATTTGTTTTAATGAACTTGACAACCAAAGGGTACATTTACTTTTAAGTTGAGCACCAAACACATATATAATATATATATATATATATATAAAGTAGACTACATAATTAATTACCAATCAAAAGTTTCCTTTACAATTAAAATAATACTAATTATTATTATATTATTATTATTTACTTTTAAGTTTCAATTTGTGCATTCACAAAGTTTACTCAATTTCAGTTCATACAGTTAGTGTATTTAATATTCGTTATTCCATTTATGTTGTCTATTCTATTTTTACTATATTTTGCTTCTTTTTTATAGCATTTCGCACACTCGTTGCAGCAGGCAGCACGTAATTTGCATTGTTGTTGCTTTTAATTGCTTAGTGTTAATTGCTGTAATTGCGGTAAACTAAACTGCGAGTCAAAAAAAAAAAGGAAATAAGTAAAAAAATAGAATAAATAAATAAAAAAAAACTACTGCTGTAGGTAGAAAAATCTAGCTTGTAAAGTGGACTTAACAAAATTTAATTAGATGCTGTCCTTGCTGCGACCCGAGGTCAATAAGCTGTTCGGTTGTCCACGGTTCCCAGTGGTGCGCACAGTGGTGCACGGGGCAACAACAGCGGCAACAGCAACGGAGGCTGCTGCTCAGGTGTTTGGTGTACAATTTGTCATACGATCGCCACCCCCCCACAATTTGGTTGTCGTTAATTTGGCGCTGTCATTCAATATGTTTGATGCTTCTGTTGCTGCTGCTCATTAACGCTGTGCTGGGGAATTGGGAGCGGATGCTCGTTAAGCCCATTAAAGGCAATGCCAAAATGTTAGTGCTGAGAGACTTTAAAATGTCATCATACACGCAAGAGGGCCTGAAGGGGTCACGCCCATATCGCATGCTTTCCAACATCCTCCTAAAATCTGACGAAGGATGTGGGCTCAAATGTCACAAGGCCCAACCATAAATTTGGCTCACACGGAAGAAGGCAACACAAAAACAAACGAAAAAAAAAAAATAAAAATGAATGTAAAAATAGATGGTAATCCGAAGGACAATTTGCGTGACTCGCTTTCAGCATTGTGTATAATTTTTGTGGGTTGTCCAGCCGCTCACCTGGCTGCCTAATTTATTGGCAACCATTTTGTGGCATGTATTAATTAATTAGAGAGCGAGATGGTAAGAGCCACACGGCTCTATACACACACACACCCACACGTAGAGAGTGAGAAACATACACATATTAATTATCAGGCATTGCTATCAAATTGTGCCAGTTGCTGGTTAATAAAGCAGCAAATTTTCCGTACTCATTGTTGTTGTTCATTATGGCACATGGACTACATCCGTGCAACCTTTAGAGGCATTCAAACGGAATCTCAAGTTGCATCAAACTCTACCTCCAACTGATTGGTACACTCTGGCCAAATGTGGTCGGCTGCTGTTGATTGCGGTGCCTCTCTCTGACTGGCATCGTTGCGGGTTTTGCCAGGTTGCTTGGTAACATCACTACTCATCTGATTCTGTCGAACTGCCGGTCCGGCATTTCATAGGTCTGTCAATGGTTCTGGCTGTGGGAATGGATATTTGTTTGGCACATGATTTGACCCAAGCATGGAGCTGTGGCCAACGCTTCCTGTCATGTCAAACAAAAGTCAATACGAAAATTTAATTGATTTGGATCTTTGAATGGGCACACAATTAGTATATGATATGATATATATCAGAAATTTATGATGTGTGGTGATATAACTCAAGGCAAGTGAAGGATTCGATTAATATCAATTAATTTGCGATAGACAACAGACATGTCTTGACTCAATTATACATTATTTTCCACAGACAGTAGTGAACAAAATATTTATTTATGCTACACAATGATTTGTTATTTGCAAAAATAAAATAATAATAACACTTAACGTAAATAATTGTATTATTCAAACGCAATAACAAAGTTATAAAAATAAATAAATACCCTGAACATATGGAAAATAAGTTATTCACCAGCTTTATAGCAAAGGCGTTACACACACACACACACTCCACACACACACAAATAAGTAGGAAACACTCAAAAAATTAATGATCAGACACAGTGGGACATAAATAAAACGAACTGGCGACCAATTCAACTGCTTGTAGTAACACTCAAATGGCAATTGGGAGCAGCTGCTCAGGGTTCAGTTGAGTGTGGTCGAGAGGGGAGAGGGGGGACGGGTTGCGTTCACTTGCATTAACCGAAGGCGAGTTAATGATTATGCATTAAGTTGCCATTAAAAAATTAGCTTTATTAGTTGACTGTGGCGTCAGACAGCAAAGTGCGACAAAGTGCGTCGCCATATTCTAATGAATTGATTAATTGAATTACAGTCTGCCTCTCAAGCAATCAATAATCAGGCATTCAGGCATTCAGGCATTCAGGCAGGCAATGACAAACCCTGCCTTTGACATTAATAGCCACAACCTTCGTTTACAAACTTGCAATTCGCCCCTGTCAACGCAGCTAATAAAATTACAAATTACAAATTAAATTTAGTTTCTTTGCTGGCAGGCATAACGCATGATTGATGATTGAGCCGATTGTGTAATGGTAATTTGAAATGCTTATGCAACTTTCTTAAAGGTCAAATCCTGGTTCATATTTGCCCTGTAATCAAAAATTTAAATTTAAATCTTTGTGCTGTGTATTTCGTTATTTCAACTATTGATTGTTAATTCATTATTATTGCACAACTCAATGATTCAATTGCTATTATATTAAGATGAGTGAAAGGCATTCAATAACTGTGAATAATAATCATTTATATGGCTTTATTAATATATATATATATATATATATAACATTCTAATGTCCTCAAGTTTCCGTACTCGTCATTAATCAAAATGCTTAAATGAGTTTTTGAACAAACAGTTGAAAGTTGAGTGCTGTCATTTTCCCAACGCTTACAAAGTGTTGACATGCCGTAAAAAAATATCTCTTTTCGTGACCAAGAACACAAAATAACAAAAAAAAAAAAAAAAAACATAAACCAAAAACAAAAGCAGACAAAGCCGCTAAATGATTGTTGGTCTGGTCTGAACTGAGCTGGCGACAGTGTGTCCTCAGTTTGTGACGCCATCCATTCGATTTATAACATTTTCCATGTGAATTGTGACGAATCGCCGTTGGCTGCATTCGATTCGATTGATTTAATTTGCCTGTGCGCCGTTTGGCGGTTATAAAAATCATCGTTTGCCATCGGTTTTTATACACATGCATCTGTCTCCCCTTTTAACCATTTATTTGCTGTTGGTCGATTTGTTGGAATTCAGATTTCTGGATTTGTTGCCAAATCATTCGTGTGCTCATGCCAATAAAACGTGTGCAGCTCGCAACTTCCATTCGATTTCATTCCTAGAATAATATGCGAAGCCACCAACACAAGCTTAACAGTTGCTGCTCTGCTGCATTTTTCATTTTCGTCATCGGCATCGTCAGCGTCATTCTCCTCGTCAAACATATACATTAACAAAGATATGACAGTTTTAAAAATTTAAAAAAAAAAAGCGAAAAACATCAATATCTCCATTATTAAAGAAAATTTGTCAATTTTAAAAACTTAAAAAATAAAGGCGAAAAACTTCCATATCTTCATTATTAACGAAGATATGACAGTTTTAAAAATTTAAACAAAAAAAAGCAAAAACATCAATATCTCCATTATTAACAAAGATATGACAGTTTTAATTATTTAAACAAAAAAAAAGCAAAAAATATCAATATTATTAACAAAGATATGACAGTTTTAAAAATTTAAAAAATTGTAGGCGAAAATGTCAATATCTCCATTATTAACAAAGATATAAAAGTTCCCAAACGCTATAGGACAAAAGGACACCAGCGAATCGGTCAAATCAATTAAAAAAAATCCCTAATTCTCAATAGTCAAACCACTATTGATGACTATTTAAAGTGGCTATTCAAAACTGTGACCATTAAAATACACACACTTAAGTCCTTAAAGTATACAATTATTGATTTTAGGATCAACCGGATTATTATACTTTCCAGCGGCAGGGTCTATTTTGATTTTCGATTCGAGCTTTTTTTGTGCATGCATCAAGCAAAATTCAAAATTTTGGTTGATTTCCAGCCCCAAGTACCAGGCGAACAGAAATCAGCAGCAAGTTGCTGTTTATGTGCCAAAATAAAAGTAAAGCATACTTTCACGGCCAAAATTCAGCAAATACTAAAATACATTGCCTTCTTTTTATTGCAGGCAATTTTAAGATTCAAATTTTTCATTGCATACTTTTAGCAGGTGCCGAAAAATGATTTTGGCATGCAGTAAAAGTATGCTATGTTTATTTTAGTAATATTTAGAAACTACCAGCTGGTTTCTGTGCGCCTGGTTCTTGGAGCTGGAAATCATCCAAAATTTGTGAATTTTGCTAGATGCATGCACGAAAAAAAGCGACTGGCCTCGCGCGATTGGCAAAAAAAGATTGCTTTTGAAATAAATAATTGTGATGCCAATTTTAGAATACACATTAAATGTTCAATTAAATGGTGTTAAATATTTTAAGCACTTGGATAGCATTTGACCTTTATATATATAGTAAGCTGCCCTTCTCAATATTTTGTCTATTCTTATGCAGTTGTGGTTGCAATACCAATAAACAGAAATCAGAGCAGCACGTTTCTGTATATGTGGCAAAAAAATGCAAGCCTTACTTTCACGGCCAAATTTCAGAAAATACTAAAATGCATTGCATAAATTTATTGCACGTAATTTTAACAAAGATATGACAGTTTTAAAAATTTAAAAATAAAGGCGTAAAACATCAATATCTCCATTATTAAGAAAGATATGACAGTTTTAAAAATTTAAAAAAAAAAATGCGAAAAACATCAATATCTCCATTATTAACAAAGATATGACAGTTTTAAAAAATTTAAAAAAAAAATGCGTAAAACATCAATATCTCCATTATTAACGAAGATATGACTGTTTTAAAAATTTAAAAAAAAAAAGCGAAAAACATCAATATCTCCATTATTAACGAAGATATGACTGTTTTAAAAATTTAAAAAAAAAGAAGCGAAAAACATCAATATCTCCATTATTAACGAAGATATGACTGTTTTAAAAATTTAAAAAAAAAAATGCGAAAAACATCAATATCTCCATTATTAACGAAGATATGACAGTTTTAAAAATTTAAACAAAAATAAGCGAAAAACATCAATATCTCCATTATTAACAAAGATATGACTGTTTTAAAAAATTTAAAAAAAAAAAGCGAAAAACATCAATATCTCCATTATTAACAAAGATATGACAGTTTTAAAAAATTTAAACAAAAAAAAGCGAAAAACATCAATATCTCCATTATTAACAAAGATATGACTGTTTTAAAAATTTAAACAAAAAAAAAGCGAAAAACATCAATATCTCCATTATTAACAAAGATATGACTGTTTTAAAAATTTAAAAAAAAAAAGCGAAAAACATCAATATCTCCATTATTAACGAAGATATGACAGTTTTAAAAATTTAAACAAAAAAAAAGCAAAAAACATCAATATCTCCATTATTAACGAAGATATGACAGTTTTAAAAATTTAACAAAAAAAAGCGAAAAACATCAATATCTCCATTATTAACAAAGATATGACAGTTTTAAAAATTTATAAAAAAAAAGCGAAAAACATCAATATCTCCATTATTAACAGAAGATATGACAGTTTTAAAAATTTAAACAAAAAAAAGCGAAAAACATCAATATCTCCATTATTAACAAAGATATGACAGTTTTAAAAATTTAAAAAAAAAAAGCGAAAAACATCAATATCTCCATTATTAACAGAAGATATGACAGTTTTAAAAATTTATAAAAAAAAAGCGAAAAACATCAATATCTCCATTATTAACAAAGATATGACAGTTTTAAAAATTTAAACAAAAAAAAGCGAAAAACATCAATATCTCCATTATTAACGAAGATATGACAGTTTTAAAAATTTAAACAAAAAAAAGCGAAAAACATCAATATCTCCATTATTAACAAAGATATGACAGTTTTAAAAATTTTAAAAAAAAAAAGCGAAAAACATCAATATCTCCATTATTAACAAAGATATGACAGTTTTAAAAAATTTAAAAAAAAAAGCGAAAAACATCAATATCTCCATTATTAACAAAGATATGACAGTTTTAAAAATTTAAACAAAAAAAAGCGAAAAACATCAATATCTCCATTATTAACGAAGATATGACAGTTTTAAAAATTTAAACAAAAAAAAGCGAAAAACATCAATATCTCCATTATTAACGAAGATATGACAGTTTTAAAAATTTAAACAAAAAAAAGCAAAAAACATCAATATCTCCATTATTAACAAAGATATGACAGTTTTAAAAATTTAAACAAAAAAAAAGCAAAAAACATCAATATCTCCATTATTAACAAAGATATGACAGTTTTAAAAATTTAAACAAAAAAAAGCAAAAAACATCAATATCTCCATTATTAACAAAGATATGACAGTTTTAAAAATTTTAAACAAAAAAAAGCGAAAAACATCAATATCTCCATTATTAACAAAGATATGACAGTTTTAAAAATTTTAAACAAAAAAAAGCGAAAAACATCAATATCTCCATTATTAACGAAGATATGACAGTTTTAAAAATTTAAACAAAAAAAAGGCAAAAAACATCAATATCTCCATTATTAACAAAGATATGACAGTTTTAAAAATTTTAAACAAAAAATAGCGAAAAACATCAATATCTCCATTATTAACGAAGATATGACAGTTTTAAAATTTTAAACAAAAAAAAAGCAAAAAACATCAATATCTCCATTATTAACGAAGATATGACAATTTTAAAAATTTATTAAAAAAAAAGCAAAAAACATCAATATCTCCATTATTAACAAAGATATGACAATTTTAAAAATTTATTAAAAAAAAAGCAAAAAACATCAATATCTCCATTATTAACAAAGATATGACAGTTTTAAAAAATTTTTAAAAAAAAAGCGAAAAACATCAATATCTCCATTATTAACAAAGATATGACAGTTTTAAAAATTTAAACAAAAAAAAGCGAAAAACATCAATATCTCCATTATTAACGAAGATATGACAGTTTTAAAAATTTAAACAAAAAAAAGCGAAAAACATCAATATCTCCATTATTAACGAAGATATGACAGTTTTAAAAATTTAAACAAAAAAAAGGCAAAAAACATCAATATCTCCATTATTAACAAAGATATGACAGTTTTAAAAATTTTAAACAAAAAAAAGCGAAAAACATCAATATCTCCATTATTAACCAAGATATGACAGTTTTAAAAATTTAAACAAAAAAAAGCGAAAAACATCAATATCTCCATTATTAACAAAGATATGACAGTTTTAAAAATTTTAAACAAAAAAAAGCGAAAAACATCAATATCTCCATTATTAACGAAGATATGACAGTTTTAAAAATTTAAACAAAAAAAAAAGCAAAAAACATCAATATCTCCATTATTAACAAAGATATGACAGTTTTAAAAATTTTAAACAAAAAAAAGCGAAAAACATCAATATCTCCATTATTAACCAAGATATGACAGTTTTAAAAATTTAAACAAAAAAAAAAAGCAAAAAACATCAATATCTCCATTATTAACAAAGATATGACAGTTTTAAAAATTTTAAACAAAAAAAAGCGAAAAACATCAATATCTCCATTATTAACGAAGATATGACAATTTTAAAAATTAAATAAAAAAAAAGGCAAAAAACATCAATATCTCCATTATTAACAAAAATATGACAGTTTTAAAAAATTTTTAAAAAAAAAGCGAAAAACATCGATATCTCCATTATTAACAAAGATATGACAGTTTTAAAAATTTAAACAAAAAAAAAGCGAAAAACATCAATATCTCCATTATTAACGAAGATATGACAGTTTTAAAAATTTAAACAAAAAAAAAGCGAAAAACATCGATATCTCCATTATTAACAAAGATATGACAATTTTAAAATTTTAAACAAAAAAAAAGCAAAAAACATTAATATCTTCATTATTAACGAAGATATGACAATTTTAAAAATTTAATAAAAAAAAGTCAAAAAACATCAATATCTCCATTATTAACAAAAATATGACAGTTTTAAAAAATTTAAAAAAAAAAAGCGAAAAACATCAATATCTCCATTATTAACAAAGATATGACAGTTTTAAAAATTTTAACAAAAAAAAGCGAAAAACATCAATATCTCCATTATTAACGAAGATATGACAATTTTAAAAATTTAATAAAAAAAAAGGCAAAAAACATCAATATTTCCATTATTAACAAAGATATGACAGTTTTAAAAAATTTAAACAAAATAAAAGCAAAAAACATCAATATCTCCATTATTAACGAAGATATGACAGTTTTAAAAATTTTAAACAAAAAAAAGCGAAAAACATCAATATCTCCATTATTAACGAAGATATGACAATTTTAAAAATTTAATAAAAAAAAAGGCAAAAAACATCAATATCTCCATTATTAACAAAAATATGACAGTTTTAAAAAATTTTTTAAAAAAAAGCGAAAAACATCGATATCTCCATTATTAACAAAGATATGACAGTTTTAAAAATTTAAACAAAAAAAAAGCGAAAAACATCAATATCTCCATTATTAACGAAGATATGACAGTTTTAAAAATTTAAACAAAAAAAAAGCGAAAAACATCGATATCTCCATTATTAACAAAGATATGACAATTTTAAAATTTTAAACAAAAAAAAAGCAAAAAACATTAATATCTTCATTATTAACGAAGATATGACAATTTTAAAAATTTAATAAAAAAAAGTCAAAAAACATCAATATCTCCATTATTAACAAAGATATGACAGTTTTAAAAATTTAAACAAAAAAAAGCGAAAAACATCAATATCTCCATTATTAACGAAGATATGACAATTTTAAAAATTTAATAAAAAAAAAGGCAAAAAACATCGATATCTCCATTATTAACAAAGATATGACAGTTTTAAAAATTTAAACAAAAAAAAAGCGAAAAACATCAATATCTCCATTATTAACGAAGATATGACAGTTTTAAAAATTTAAACAAAAAAAAAGCGAAAAACATCGATATCTCCATTATTAACAAAGATATGACAATTTTAAAATTTTAAACAAAAAAAAAGCAAAAAACATTAATATCTTCATTATTAACGAAGATATGACAATTTTAAAAATTTAATAAAAAAAAGTCAAAAAACATCAATATCTCCATTATTAACAAAAATATGACAGTTTTAAAAAATTTAAAAAAAAAAAGCGAAAAACATCAATATCTCCATTATTAACAAAGATATGACAGTTTTAAAAATTTTAACAAAAAAAAGCGAAAAACATCAATATCTCCATTATTAACGAAGATATGACAATTTTAAAAATTTAATAAAAAAAAAGGCAAAAAACATCAATATTTCCATTATTAACAAAGATATGACAGTTTTAAAAAATTTAAACAAAATAAAAGCAAAAAACATCAATATCTCCATTATTAACGAAGATATGACAGTTTTAAAAATTTTAAACAAAAAAAAGCGAAAAACATCAATATCTCCATTATTAACGAAGATATGACAATTTTAAAAATTTAATAAAAAAAAAGGCAAAAAACATCAATATCTCCATTATTAACAAAAATATGACAGTTTTAAAAAATTTTTTAAAAAAAAGCGAAAAACATCGATATCTCCATTATTAACAAAGATATGACAGTTTTAAAAATTTAAACAAAAAAAAAGCGAAAAACATCAATATCTCCATTATTAACGAAGATATGACAGTTTTAAAAATTTAAACAAAAAAAAAGCGAAAAACATCGATATCTCCATTATTAACAAAGATATGACAATTTTAAAATTTTAAACAAAAAAAAAGCAAAAAACATTAATATCTTCATTATTAACGAAGATATGACAATTTTAAAAATTTAATAAAAAAAAGTCAAAAAACATCAATATCTCCATTATTAACAAAGATATGACAGTTTTAAAAATTTAAACAAAAAAAAGCGAAAAACATCAATATCTCCATTATTAACGAAGATATGACAATTTTAAAAATTTAATAAAAAAAAAGGCAAAAAACATCAATATTTCCATTATTAACAAAGATATGACAGTTTTAAAAAATTTAAACAAAATAAAAGCAAAAAACATCAATATCTCCATTATTAACGAAGATATGACAGTTTTAAAAATTTAAACAAAAAAAAAAGCAAAAAACATCAATATCTCCATTATTAACGAAGATATGACAGTTTTAAAAATTTAAACAAAAAAAAAAGCAAAAAACATCAATATCTCCATTATTAACAAAGATATGACAGTTTTAAAAATTTAAACAAAAAAAAAAGCAAAAAACATCAATATCTCCATTATTAACGAAGATATGACAGTTTTAAAAATTTAAACAAAAAAAAAGCAAAAAACATCAATATCTCCATTATTAACGAAGATATGACAGTTTTAAAAATTTAAACAAAAAAAAAGCAAAAAACATCAATATCTCCATTATTAACGAAGATATGACAATTTTAAAAATTTAAACAAACAAAGCAAAAAACATCAATATCTCCATTATTAACAAAGATATGACAATTTTAAAAATTTAATAAAAAAAAAGGCAAAAAACATCAATATTTCCATTATTAACAAAGATATGACAGTTTTAAAAAATTTAAACAAAATAAAAGCAAAAAACATCAATATCTCCATTATTAACGAAGATATGACAGTTTTAAAAATTTAAACAAAAAAAAAAGCAAAAAACATCAATATCTCCATTATTAACGAAGATATGACAGTTTTAAAAATTTAAACAAAAAAAAAGCAAAAAACATCAATATCTCCATTATTAACAAAGATATGACAATTTTAAAAATTTAAACAAAAAAAAGCAAAAAACATCAATATATCCATTATTAACAAAGGTATAACAGTTCCCAAACGCGATAGGACAAAAGGACACCAGCGAATCGGTCAAGTCAATTAAAAAATAAATTCGCTAATTCTCAATAGTCAAACCGCTATTGATGAGTATTTAAAGTGGCTTTTCAAAACTGTGACCATTAAAATACACACACTTAAGTCCTTAAAGTATACAATTATTGATTTTAGGATCAACCGGATTATTATACTTGCCAGCGGCAGGGTCTATTTTGATTTTCGATTCGAGTTTTTTTTGTGCATGCATCAAGCAAAATTCAAAATTTTGGTTGATTTCCAGCCCCAAGTACCAGGCGAACGTAATTTGGTTAATATAAAAAGTTAAGTGTCATCTGTGATTTTCAACCGATCTGATTAGTGTATATTATATCAAGGTATATATATTTTTTTATTTTTTTATTATTATATATATATCTACAATATTATCATATTTTGGGCACAGTTAATCGATTATTATCGATAATGTAACATATAATTTGTTCATTTTTAAGTGATTCAGTGATATACCCTGAAAAATACGACATAAATTGAATGGGCTGCAATTTGATTTAATTAAACGTTAAAGGTGTTGGTGTTTGTATTATTAATACACCAATTACTGTAAAATAAATGGTTTTATAATTAAAAATGCAAATCACTTGCAGTAAAAGCATATTGATTGAAAACTTCATAAATGTCCTTGAACCAGATGGCCTATGAAAGGGAACGAGCTGAAAGGATTGCCACTTGAAATCACAGAGAGAGAACATGAAGCACCAATTGAATTACATTTGCTAACTAAATATAACTAAAATACTGAAGCAAATCGGGGGGCAAGCGGCAGGTGGCAAGCGGAAACGGAAGCTAAGCCCCACTGCCCCCGCGCAGAGTCGCGTTTATCTTTAGTACAAGCAAACGCGACACATTTCGCGGCAAGCTTTGTGCGCTTTTTCTCACTTTAGTTTTTTATTATATTTTTTTTTCTTCTTTGGGGCAACCACTAGGCAAATGTTTGCATTGTTGACTTTAACGGGTTGTCCTTGGCTCTTTTAGATTTACTGGCTTTTATGGCTCCACGTTTACTGTGTGTTTAATTGGCGTGCTGCACTCTTAAATATGCAACGTTTTAAGCGTTGCGACTCGCAAAATTAATCATAAAATTGTTGCAAATGGCACACGCTAAATTTGCTTAAAATGCTGATGTGACTTTTTACACAGAATTCTCCATTCTTAAGCAACAAATTCTGTTGAATATTTATGAGCTGGTTTTGGGTAAGGCACACACTGGGAACCCCGTCTAGTTGGCATATGGCTTGGTTTTTTGCTCAAGCATTTCTTTTTTGGCTTTCCCAAATTTTTCGTTGTTGTAGTTTTTTTGTTTTATGAGCCACCATCAAATGCAGCAAATGGATCTTTGGCCCGAATGTGTGAGAGAGGTTTTTTGGGCTCCAGTTCATCCTTTGCCTTCCTTTGGGTGCTTTGCAGCTGGCCATAAAGCATTGGATGATGTCTGCCCTAAACGAATCCCCGCATACAGATGCACATAAGTATCTCCCACTGGGTTCCCAGTTAAATACATACTAAAGATACATAGTTTACTCCTATTTGATACCACATGTGATGTGATGCTCTGCTCTGCTCTTGGTTTTTGTGTTTTGCTGCGAGACATTTGCCTTTGATATATATCGAAGTCAACAGCAGCAGTTGGCTATATGTTGTCCTTATAGCCACAGCTGTCTGTGCTGCCAAACTGCTCCAATCCATAACATTTCAGTTCTGATGATAAAAGTTACAGTCTCAAAATCAAATGTAAATTCAAATTCAATTCTAGTAAGTACATTATTCAATAGGAATCTTTTATTTTATGATCTATTATTTCTGATATTGTTCAGCAGTAGATTTGGTATTTGGGCAGGAATACATAAAGACAAAAAACTGATTTATCAGCTGTTGCATATTAGTTTATCTTAAGTAAGTTAATAAAAATCTAACTTAATTAATAAAATTAGCTTAGCATTAAACACTGACTTAAACAACAGTTAATTTAAATAAATTCAAAATTCATAGCAGCAACTGAATTGACTGAAAATCCCTTTTTTTTTTTGTTGATTACAAAAGAGGCACACAGAAAACTGACTTAAATCTTGAGCACGTTCATCTGGCAGTTGCCAATCGGCACGAATCACACTCAAACATATTGGAGTGAAGTATACATGTGTGTGTGTGCCTGTGTGTGTGTGTGTGTGGGCTGTATTTAAATGATTTGATTAGAGCCTGCGCGTGCCTTAACAACCTTGGACTGATATGTACTGGCCGTGTGGTTTGGGTAATGTGGCCAAGACCCATGTAACGCATTACCTTAACTCATTTATCACCAAATTTAACAGGCAGCAAGCAGCGGGCAGTCAGAGCCACCTCAGCAAACGGGCCAGTTTGTTGGACCAGTTTAATCGAGCGCTGTGTAAATCGTTTTATGTGACTTACATACGTAAATAAGAAAAGGCTCAAGTTCTGCTCAGGTTTCAGCTCCTGCACCTCCCCCTGCTCCTGCCCCTCTTCTTGCTTTTCTGCATACACTAGCAAAATTTGTTAATTTCATTTGCACAGTTTGCACAAGTTTCGTGCCATTGTTTGCCCTTTTGCCACTTTTGGCTTTTAGTATTATTATTACACTATTTTAGCATTGTGGCCAGGCATTGTGGCCAATTTACCAGCTAGTTTCTACACTCGCTTTATTCCCGTTCTCATTTGTAATTATATTTGTCCTTTAATTGCGGCTCATTATGCGTACACTCAGATTATGCCATGTCCCAAGTGGCTCTATTAATGCCTACCCCATACCCATTCCCTCCCCACTCCCCCCCATAGACCAATACTAATTTCTGGACTTATCGTTGCACAGATACCAGTGTGGGGCGTATCTGCTCATATGGTTGGCGGCACCTCCCCCTCGCCCCTCTTTAATGGCTGGGCGTTTGCGTGTTTAGTGCCTACAATTTAATCGGCGAACTGCTGCTATTTTTATTAGCTGCTCCTTTAGATGGGGCCGAAAGAATTCATTTATTTAAAGCCAAGTGAAACATCAGCATTTTGGCCAATTTTTCCAAAATGTCCAGAGATAGCAGTTTTCTTTTTAATCCCACATTTAATCCCACTTCGAATATTTTGACGCTGAACCCTTTTTTTTTTGGCAGTAATCTTTGGCATATAATTGAAAATACGTTCGATGAAATTGTTTGCCAATTTGAACAGCAGGCGGCCAACTGCGAATGATGGCAGCCAGGCAAATGGCCAACAGCCACTCAATTATTAAGTGCACCCAGGAGTCAGTAAAAGTAAGGCAGAGTGTGAGTGAAATCAGATTAAATTTTGGCATGCTTACTTATAATATAAGCAAAGCGTTAGGAAAATTTCATTGGACTTATTCGGATTTTTTGTTGTATCTTTAAAGGTTTTTTGCTGCATGCAAAAATTATAATCAAATGCAAAACTCTGCTTTTATATAGTAAAAATAAATTTTATTTAATTTTATTTTTAATTTTTTATTATTTAAATTAAACACTTGAAATTGGTTATTCCAGCTTATTAACACAGCGGACATTGAGTCTCCTCAAGCATTTCAATTGTTTAATTTAACTCAGAAAAAACTGTCTAGAGATGAAAAATATGCAAAATGGCCAATGTGCCGACATTGACGGCTGGCAAATGGGTAAATGGGCGAATAGACGGAAAGATGACTAGACGGTCAACGAGTTTATTTGGCAAGTATGGCCTAAACAAAGGCAAGACGTCAATAAACCCATTTTTGTTGGCCACACAAATTGTTGGCAAATATGCGAGGAACATAAATAAGCCAAGGAATAGAGCACTTAGGCAGAATAAGTGGGGAGCGGGAGGGACTATGGGGGGGGGGGGCTGTACTACGCAAAAAATATGCAACAATAAAAATAATGTTGGGGCGCTTGTAATGAGCCCTAACTCAAGTGGTCATCATGAATTTAGGCCACAATTGGCAGCTGGCAACAGGGCGTATGAATAATCGAAGCACATGCAACAAAATGTAAATTATATATTAATATATATATATATATATTGATGTATATTTGTATTAAGCATTCGATTTGTGTAATGAACTTCAATAAAGTTGTGCAGATATATTAAATATCTGAAGTTTGAGTCCATAAAGCGCACCTTGTCCAAAAAAATGAGAATGGAAAAACGCTCATTTTTCGCTCCATCTGCGCTGTGTGTCGACTTATAAAGTCGTTTTGATGGACTTGATGGAACTTTGTGCAGACCCTCTCAAACAAGATTAATAATAATATGTAAGAGAGAGAGGGGGCGTGGCTGGTAACAAAGACCAAGCAGCTTAATTTGTCAGCAGCACAAAAATGATGGGAGACAAAAATTTGTGAAATATTGAGCAAAATGCGTTGCTTTTTGTCCAACCAAGCGTTATGTCAATTATGATTAAATATTTTTAATTAACACACGGACAGTTTTAGAGGGCTGTGGTGGTTCAGAGGGGGGAATGAACAGACAGCCACTCCACATTTATATAGTATATGTTGCGGCTTATGCGGGGCTCATTAGCGTCACTTCTCATTGCGTATGTTCACTGACATTTAGTGGCATTGGCATGATTAGCCACACTTGCTCCGCTCCCATCTCCCCCCCCCCCCCCTCCCCCTTGCAAAATTAGCATACGATCTGGCTGCCATTCAGGCAATTTGAAATGCCATTTTAGCAGTTGCAGTTGCCCAAGTGCCAAGTGGCTGGGTGCTCGTAAAAAGTGTCATGTTGACATTTTTATTCTGTTCATTTTTTCGCTTTCTTTTTTTTCTGACATTTGGTATTTCACCTGGGCGCCTCCCCAAACGAGTTGGCCTCATGAATGAGCTTTTTTTCTATGTTTCCAGTGTGCCTTTAATCCCGCCAGACACTTCGGACAGCGACAGCATCCTCTGCACTTCCTTCCCTTGCACAGTCGAATCCCTGGTTACGGCGTATTTCATTGGACGGCTTTTTTTTTGCTCGCGTGCCACACGCGACACCTTATGCATTTTATGCAACGCCATTTTTGATTATATACCCTTTGGTTACCCGAAGCGAACTTGATAAACCCAAATATTGTGTTACCTTTTCATTTTGGTCATATTCAGTCGAATTTAATGTCAAAAATTGTTTGTTGAGCAACAATTGAGGAGCGTATTCAATCTGTAATATTGCCAACTGCTATTTTCATCACGTGTTTTTTTTTTATTTACTTCGCATCTTTTTTACCTCAAATATCTTTTCATTCCTTTGCCTAATTTAATTTGCTTGGGCGTAATTTATTTCACCGCTAATTTGTATGAATTCTTTTTCGCAGCCGCATTAAAGCAGCGAAAAGACATCTACACAAAATGGCCGGCATTTAACTGCCAGTAACTGGCAGCCTCCGCCATACCCTCCCCCCGCTCTATTGCCATACCTTTTGACATTTATTGCCTTGACTGTTCATAGTCCTTTTTGTGTGCTGCAGTTGTTATTGTTGTTGTTGTTATTGCTGTAATTTGGCCACCTTTATGCTTATAATTAAGTATCTGGACTGGGCGGAATTTATGAGGTTCGACAAATCTGTCCGTTGGCCTGTTGGGCGAATTTATGAGTGTTTTTATTATAGTTATAGCTTTCATTAGTCCATAATAAATCAACACAATAAATTAATAAATAACCCAGCAAAGAAACTTTCTGGTTGTTTTCGTCATGACTTGATTGTAATTTATTGCGTCGATTTTAGTTATCAATTTTAGTTGTCAACTTGTTTATGACTAATTAGTGAATGAAAACTAATATCATATTTCATTCAATTATAATATGCAGATTTACGGATTCAACGCAATATATTCATTTTTAATATAGCTACTATTTTATATTAATATTTAACTAAATTTGTAAATATAAATAACATGTATAATTATCAAGTTGCTAAATTTAAATAAAAATAAATCGATAAGCTTAGGTCGATAAGCTGCCACCAAATGTTCAATAGCGAAGACAGCAACCAGCAGTCGCAGCTCCAAATTGCGCAACGTAGCTTGTTCACGGAAAGCATAGCCCACAACGCGTTGGCTGCGCAGCGCATGATATAAAGAAAGTTGGGTTGGCTGCAAGCAAGTTACGTTAAGCGTATTGTTTGTGAGGCGCCAAATTTGAATTCACAATTAGTATATAAATATATTTTAAACGAAAAAAGCTACTATAAAAAAGAAATAAGTAAAATAAACGATATATTATTATATTGATATTTTTTTTCGATGAAATTTTTTATATTATAAAATAGCTAATATTAAACTACATAAATTCAATTATATTTCTTTTACTTCTGAAAGGAGTTTTCTACGACTTTTAGTTAATATGAGAAACTTAGACACCATCCAGGCCTTAACTTATGGAAAGTATTATCGCATCATCTCTTTTTTTCCCAAAACGTTGAATTCAATCCATTAAGATACGAATTTGTATAAAATAAGTTACTCAGCACATTAATTGAAATAAATGATGTATTTGGAAAAAAAGCTAGATCGCGTGTGGACAGCATGATTAATTCTGAAAAATGAACTGCACTTTGGTTCTTTCCGTATGCATTGAGCAAATATTGATGGGACATTTCCGAAAACTGCCATAATGTTTGCTCATATGGCAAGTGCAGGAATTTGTTAGCCAAATGGCAGCCAACGATGGCAACTGACCAACATGCCAACTAGCTAGCTATCTGACTGGCCAACTGGACAAGACAAATGCGGTTGTGACACGTGTTAAGAATTCCGCACATAGCAACTTTCCGGCTTGCCACTTGAAATCACACACAGCAGCACTCCGCCACACCCGACAGACGCGACAAGGAGCAATCGGCAGTTGGTAGTCGGCAGTCGGCAGCCGACGGGGAGGTGGCTCATGCATATGCACTGGGCACCGTCTGTGGCAAGACGATTAACATGGCCAGCCCGCCCAGAGTCAGCAGAAAAACTGCGGAGCAGTGCAGACAGTGCAGACCCTTTTTAGTTGTTTGCGTTCAGCGCAAATTTCATAACAAATGACTAACAACATGGCCAAGCAAGCCATGCAACAAGGCTGCAACGACAATCGCAGCTAGATAAACAGCAGCAGCAGCAGCATCAGATGAAGCAGCAGCATCTGAATCAGTTGCAGAATCAGATGCATGTCCATGCTGTGTGGATTTGGAATCTGCATGTGTAGAGCGCAGCGGGGCCGATTAACTAAAAAGGATGATCAAAGTGCAACAGCTCCAGTTGGGGCAGCTATTGATTGCGTGTGGCAGAAAAATGCCACAGACAAAGCTGCCAACTGTGCGCTTATCTCACTACATATATATTTATACAATTTTTCTTTTATTTGTTATCTCTGCCAACATCGCCAAAAGGCAGACAGACAGTTGGACGGACGGACGGACGAAAGGACGGTCGGACGGATGGACGGACGGACGCAGTGACGGTTGGACAGCGCCAGCTTAATATTCAATTTGTGGAAGCGTTTGTTAAATATGTAAGTTCCCCCAGCTCTGCTGTCATGTATTTCCATATTGATAAGTAAACGCGTTGCACGGAGATATAACCAACTGTCAGATACTCTGATCGACCAAGAATTTTATAATATAATTTAAAATAGCTTTTATTATTTATTATTTATAGATCTATTGTGCCCCCTTCCGAGCTTATAGCTCCTCCATCAACTCCAGTTCCTGAATGAACGTCAGGATCTTTGATGGGCCGAGGGCTACTATGTCTTTGACATTCATTACATGCATCCCTAGGAAGCTGCATCTTCTCCTGGCAAGGGCGATGCATTTTGTTAGGATGTGAGCTGAAGACTCCTCCTCGATCTCACAAAACCTGCATTGACTGCTGCTACAGATACCCATTTTGGACAGGTGGCTTTTTAGTCTACAATGTATTGTCAGTAGACCGACAAGTATCGTTAGCCTATTCCTGCCCATGGATATTACTTGCTTAAATCGTTTATGATTAATTTAAAATAGCTATAATTGAATGAGTCTGATAGAGTTAAGGGATATCTCCGATTCCTGGGAGTTTGCTGAGCACAAAAAGCTAAGACTTAACTTGTTGATTTTATTTAAGTATTTAATTTAGAATTTTATAATTATGAAATAGGTTATATTTTTATTGATTAAGGTTTCAAGGTGAACCCAGTTTCAAAGTTTTCTCAGCTCCAGTAAAAAATAAAAATAATAATCATATTACAATAAAATCATAATATTTTCAAGACATTAAAGATGATTGGCAAAAACTTAAATTTTTCATGCGGAAATGCAGTAAACCCCATATACACTCTTCGACAACGAGCAAGTGTATAATAAAGGCGCACTACCTGGCTTGGGCGGCTTAACAAGTCCAGCTTAACAGATCCCAATACGCAATTCCACAAGTCTTGGGGCAGGGGCAAGCAATCAACGAGTGGTGGCAGGCACGTAGCCCAGCTTCCGCACCGCGCAACTTTGCTGTTGGTAACACTTCATTTATTTTGATAACCATAAGATTGCGAATAATGCACATACAGGCAGGATAACACATCCGTCCCACCGTCGCTCCCCCCGCCCCCCTCTTTAAAAGTTCAGGTCAACCTTTAGCCTGTAGCTGGTTGATTGAAAGTGCAGCGGATGCATCGAGGCTATGAAATAGGGTGTCACAGATTCGATACGCATTTTCATTTCGGTGGTCAGGTGTCAGATGACCGCCTCGCCTCCAAGTTGACAACTGACACGACAGGCCATGGCCATGACCATGGTCATTTGGTTATTAGGTACGCTGGAACGTGTGCCTCACGAAATCCGCATCAGGATCCAGCACTGTTGCGGGATTAGTCACCTGCTTATCTTTGGGCTAATCTCTGCCGATGCCATTGACACTGGGTTTGGTTTTTGGGTGTGCGCCAGAAGCGCTTTCTTCAAACACAATCGGAATTTCATTTTTTTTTCTGTACGTGTTAATATTTACACATAAAATAATTTTAAGAATACATAAATCAAATCTTGTGAAATGCGATTATATTAAGAGCCTATAAATGAAATACTCAGATGACATTTAAAAACACTATAAAAAAATTAATATATTTTAAATTCTGATTGATTTTAATTTTTTTTAATATCAGCATAATTCTCAAAAATTAATACTATTTCCAACTTAAAATAGAGTTTATTTACGATTATTTGCTTTATCTGGTTTTGTTTACAGTCATTTTTAAGTTCGTCATAAATTCGCATAAAATATGCAAAAATATGCGCGATCTGGTCACACTGATTGCCATTTGCTGCGGCTGCTGTTGTTGTTGTTGTTGTTGTTATTGTTGGGCAAGTACAACTCACGGCACATGTCATAAATCGCTGGTGCTAACTGTACTGCACAGTTGGCCATGTCAAATGCATTGCCTGGCTTGGCTTGGCTTGGCTGACTGGCTGGACATGGAGCTGCTATGCAGGAGAACACCCGTATGGAAACTCAACTGTGCAACGTATTTTCCTTTGCTTTCGCCTTATAAGGTTCGAGTCTCAGGGCTTACCAAAAAAAAACCACAAAAAAACGATAAATTGTTGCCCAGCTGTGTCAATGGCCATGGCTTTGGTAACAGTTGTTGTTGTTGTTGTTGTTGTTGTTGTTGTTTGGTGGATTGTGTGAATGTGCAACGCCTGCTGCAACCCACTGGCTGCATATATAGTCAAATGTTTGTATAACTCCCTCTGCTTCTGCTGACTGCAATCAGATATTGTTGGTAATTTTTCAGCCACTGATTGTTCAGTTTTTTGCCTTGTTTGTTTGCTCTTTTGCCAGCTTTGACTTAGTTTTTGCTGCACGAGGTCATCGCTTGCGGTCGGACCGCCCGCTACAAACAGACTCTCGACTCAGTCAACAGTCAACTGTCTGTCTGTCTGTCTGTCCGTCTGTCTGTCTGTCTGTCTGTCTATATATCTTTCTAGCTAGAGTTGGCTGGGCGACTGTCTCTTGTATGGTTTTCTTACTTTTTTTTGGATTTTTATCAATTGCCGCGCGCGCGCGCGCACTTCGGGTCACATTAACGGTGCTTTCTCAACGCTCGAGTTCTGCAATTTGATTTCGTTGGCTTACTTTTTGGCTTTTTCGCATGCTCCCTGCAACTTGGCAATCACGGGTCTCCCTGTTCTCCCTGTTTGCCTACTTACTTTGCTTACTTTGAATATGTCTTTGCAGCGGCAGACAAACAAACAATTAATGTCGTCAGAAATGTGGCCAATGTGCCATTGTTTTTTGGCCTCACCGCACACACTTGTTAAGTGGAGCCACGAGAACAATTGCACTTCTGAAGATTCTGGTTACATACATAATTTTTTACTCTACACAGTTGTCATAATAAATAAATTGTAGAAAAATTATGGAAGCATTTTGTGGCGTTGCTTTTGACACGCCAAATACATTTAATTATGTCTTTAATAATTTTGCAAAATGTACGAGAAAAAACATTAATAATCGCATAAATATGTATTTATCTACATTTCAGAATAACTATTTTACATTTGTATAGTTTTTGCTTTTAATTGAGCAAACTATGGCTAGATTCATAGCTCTTATTTGACTGCTCCCTTATCCGACAGCACAATTTAAAGTAATTACATACATAATGAAAAAAGACATGATTAATTGTGTTTTGGGCTACTTGCAGCGATTCCAACTTATGTTTTTTTTTTTAAATTTATTTTTTTTACACAACAGAGCTGTTAACACCTTGTGCCACATTTGAGAAATGCTTGGCACCACCCCCAAAACTGAAGACCTTTGTGGTGCAACTGTGGTGCATAATAAGCCGATTAAAATGTAAATCTTTGAAAAATACAAAAAGATCGCCTTAAATTGGGTTCTTTGCACACAAAACGCCTTTAAAAATCGCGAAAAATTTTGCAGTAAATTTTGCTTTTGAAATAATGTATCTGTGTCGAGTGGCTGGGCTTGGAGCAGGTGTGTGGGACTGGCGGAGCGAGAAGGTGGGCTGTGGTCAGAGTTGGTCTTCGGAGTGTAACTTGTTATTTAGTGTAATTAATTTTGAAGCCAAAGCGCTAATTAATTCAGAGAGCAGAGCATAGCGCAAACGAATTACTTCTGTTGAAGCAGCATTGAAAGAAGCATAGAGCAAATTGTCTCGAACATCCGCCGGACAGCGCCAAATTGGACGCGCTGGGCAACTGGGCAACTGGGCAGCACAGAAGCTGCCGAAGCCGCTGAAGCCGCCGCCTCACACAATTAATGGGCAGACCGAAAGCCAAAAAAATGACGCGTAATTTCTGAAGAATTTTAGAAGACAGGAAACTTGCATAACTGTACGAAGTAGTTCTTCAAAAACTCGAAGGTTATTTTACACTTACGCAATGCGACGGCAAAATGTCAGTCCCCAAATCAGAGATGCGATGGTTAGTACAATCCAGCATAGCCCAAGACAAGCCTAACCCAAACCAGCATAGTCACTAGCAATTGAGCCAATAGTAACGCCTACCAATACCTTTAATTATAGTGCCAGGCTGCCCAGGACTGCCCCGGGTTGCCCCATGTTGCAGTTGCAGTCGTTGTTGTATCTGTGGCCATTGCAATTCTGGCTGTGGCACGTAAAGAAAACATATTTCAAACTAAACAAACTCATCAGAACGCGTGCAAAATTAAAAGTGAAGCGAGAAAAAATGTAGACACTGCTGCGTGCAGTACACTGCAAACAATAAAATAGAATTTTAATTGGAATTAATAAATCTAATGATTGAATTTGCAATTTGAGGCAAGCATAAATTAATAGAATAATAATTAAAAATATATTAAATGCAGCAAAATAAATATAATTCTAGAATTACAAATACACATTCCAAGCAAACTTATATTGTTTGCTGTGTATGGAGAGATCAGGTTAAACTGAATATGGGTAAATGGAAAGAATGCCGCTTGTTATGCGCTCCAAAGCGCCAAGGTCGTGCGATTGGATCGCTGGAGCGTTCAGTTGGGGCTGCTCCCAGTTCTGGTGACGTCACGGCGTTAAAACATTGATGTGGAGATAGCATTGTCTTTGCCTTAGAGATGCAGTGATAGAACGTGAGGAAAGCAGTTAGTTTATATTTATTACCCACCCAAAGCAAAGGCAAATCGATAAATTACAAAAAAAAGTTCACGTTTTCAATTGGCTGATAATAAAACACATAAAAATTTGGCTTAAACAATAGCATAGCTTTTGTGCAGTGTGTGGATAAAGTCACTTTTTTGTTCGCTCGTCGATTTTAGCAATTATAAATAAAAATTGAATTTTTGTTCAATTTCCCAATACCCAATCCCTTGGGCGGAGACGGGGGCAAGAAACTGGGCGACCAACAAGGCGTTAAAACTTAACTACTGTGCATTTAAGTGCCGATGGGCATTTTTTTTGCCGTGCAGGGTATCATTAGGCCAGGCCAAAAACAATTTAAATCATCTGCCGCAAACCAGCATAACATTATTAAGAAGCAAGCAATGCAGCCAATCCCTCTGCCCCCCTCCCGCCATAGACAATTTCATAATGGCCAGAACTTAATTTTGCCAGCGAGCAGTAGCCACTCAAATGCAGGGAACGTTGAATGCACCACAGCACAACTTAATTAATAAATTAATGAGCAGTTTGCAGGCAGGAAAAACGAGGTCCATCTCAGTCTCAGACCCATCTGTGCGAGATTAACTACATGATCTCACTAAGCGCGGCACATGTTACCCAACCGTTTTGCAAAAGATCAGCGAGAAATTAAAATAAATGTGCAACGTGCAAATATGCCTAAGATCCCTGAATAAAAACCTAAAGCCGCAGACGTGTTGAGCAATCCAAAAACACTAAAAAAAAAACCCCAGAAAAAACGAACATATTTCATTTATGCAAAAATTGAGTTCGAAAATGCCTGCACCGTGAAATACGTGTCAGTAAAGCAATGCTAAAAAAAAAACCTATATCAACCTGATTTCTCCTCGAAATGACAGCTGACAGCAAAAATGAGACGCGTTTATAATTTGAAGTAACTCTTATTAGATATTTTTATAATAGTACTCAAATTATATAATTTCATGTACTGAACGACTGATGAGAAAACTAAATCATTTTTTAAGCTTGCATAATTTTTAAATTATTTAAATGGAGACAAAATTGTTGACCGGAAATTTTTTATTAAATTAAAACATATTATTCTAAGCACTTGTTCCCAATACATAATTTGTTTAGCATTTAGCCATAAACATTTATGTGGCTGAAACAAGCATAAAATGTTGTTAGACACGTTAATAAACTACTCACATGTCAACCAGCTATAAATTTCAATTTTACAACTGTCCCATTTAAAATCGAAAATGTGTTTTTTCCAATGTTTTTCAACTGTGGTTGATTTACATCCGAACATGTTTGTACTATTTCTTGAAGTTGGCTAGTGTTGAAATAATAAAAAAAAAGGAGAGACAAATGTGAGGAGTGCAGCAGGGTTTGGTGGTGGGAAAGGTTAATCATTTTGTTTTCACTCTCTGGTGTCTGCTGCTGCCGCAGTTTAATTATCACAATTCCAGACCAGATGCAACATGCAAACCGATGTTCGGAAGAGCACATAAATTGTGCGGCGAAAAGTTAAAGCTGACGGCGACGGCTCCAACTGCGGCAGCTGAGTTGCAACACACACACAACAAAAATCGAAATATTTATTACAACTTGTAAATTGAAAATCGTCTTAGTTTTTTGTTTTGACTGCTGCCAAGAGCAACGAGACTACAACATGGTGAAAATAAAAAAGGAAAAAAAAAAAAGAATATTGAAATCAATGAAAACTGATAGCCTCGAAGGCAATGGCCAAGTCATGATTAAAATAGGCTCGGCCCTAAGTATTACTCACTGTGGGATGCACTTGGCCAAAGATGGCACCGGCAAAGGTATACGGCTCGGGGTACGTCTTTGGGTCTCTTAACGTGTAGCAGCTAAGCGACATGGCAACACTTAGGCTTAGGATTTGACCATGCAGCTGCTCCTCCTCCTGCTCCAGCAGATGTTGCAAACGTATCATTAACAAGTCACGACAAATTCGCTTTCAGACATTTGAAAAGCCAATGCCAAATTTGGTGTGGACAACGTCGACAGTTGGCCCCAGCATTGGGCATTAGATAAACTCCCAACTCTCCAACAAGTACAACTTTCAACTATTTCTATCTCTCTCTCTCTCTCTCTTTCTCTCTCTGAGTTATTCCAGCTCTCCCGCCCTTTGTTCCTGGTGGACTGCCAAGTGCCAAGTGCCAACCAAGTACATGGACAGGTTGGCCTGGCAAACTGTTGACTGCCGGCGGCTGCTTTGAAGAGACCACCGTCAGTTTAGAGGTGTGAAAAATCTAAAATGCAAACACGCTTCGAGTGCCACAAAACTCTTTCTGTATCTGTATCTATAGTTGGCCACACTGCTGCACTCCATCCATCCGTAGTTGCTCCCCTGGGCGCTGCCCAAAAAAAGCAGAAAAAAAATAAAATAAAATAAAATTAAGAAAGAAAAAATACGAAGCAAAAATATCAATCCAAGGATTGTGGAGTTTGGTGCATCCAGTATGCGATTCTCATACGCATGAATTATTTATTTCGATTGTCTGCGGAGCGCTGTGCGATGGGCTTGCATTATTTTTAGTGGCCATAAAGAGACACTGAATTTATGTGGCGGGCGGGGCCCGAGGTAGCCGATCGATCGCTCAAATTATCGCAGGGAGCATGCAAAATTTATTAACAAACATAAAAATTGCTCGAGAATTTATTTCATCTTAATTCAATTTAACAACTTAAACAGCCATAAAGTGTTCACATTGTAAATCAATGCTGAATTCCCCCTGTCCACATGCATCTGCATCATATTCACCTGGTTGTGGAGCTGTTGCTGGAGCAAGTGAATAGGGCTGCAGCTGGAGCTGGAGCTAGGAAGCAGTAGTAGTCTGTGTTCCTTCCTTGTGCTCCGTAAATTTATGAGCTGTGCTTGAAAATGAGTCAAAACAAATTATGCCGCGGCTGATTGACAGCGCGTTCCTTGCGAATCTCGAATCTCGAATAGGGAATAGCAGACGCCGCTTTAAATGGCATAACCAACTCGATGGCGATTATGATGTGAACGTTGTGCGCTGCCAAAGATGTTCATCAGCGGGCCCAACAATTTTGAGGCATTAATCATTCCACTAAATATGAGGGTGGGTCAATAACTCAACTTCAATGGCCAAAAGCTACTCTCACTCTCCGATAAGCATCTTGGCTACATTCCATTTGACAGCCATAAAATCTAATCCCAAAATGGCTGCGGGAGATTTTTTTTATCCCTGATTGGTCTACTCATTCTAAGAAAGTACGATTTTATGCTTTTGATATCTTTACCAAAACTATTCAATTTGAAATTATGCAATGTTTTCAGTTGAGTATAAAAACTACGAATATCATTTTTGTTTTTGTGGTAATAATTTATTGTGGATGGGTAAATTGTGGAATAATTTAAAATAAATTTAAAATGGGCGTGAATGAAGACGGCGAATGAATGCTAACGAGAAGGGGAAGGGGGTTTAATCTTGACAGGTGCAGCCGCTGGCGGAATTCTTCTTGATCCAGTCAAGGAATTTGCTCACTCTGGCATAGACACCAGGCGCATTCGCCTGGGCACAGCCATAGCCAAAGGACACAACACCCGCGAGCTTGAAGCGACCCTCGTTAACAATCAGTGGACCGCCGCTATCGCCCTGGCAGGCATCCTTGCCACCAGATTTGACCAAGCCGGCGCATAGCATCACATCGACAATCTTGCTCTTATAGCGGGTGGAGCGGCACTGCTGGTTGGTGATAATGGGCACACTAACCTCCTGCAGATAGTTGCTTGTGGAGCCGCCCTCCTTGACCAGGCCCCAACCAGCCACAGTAGCCTATTTGAAAAACAAAGAATTTCGTTTGAGCCACAACAAAAGAGACAACAAATAATACCAAAAACTTACCGTTTTACCATCAAAATTGTGGTTCACATCGGGCAGGCAAACGGGACGCATGTTGCCCGTAAGTGGAACTGGTGACTCCAGGCGCAGCAGTGCCACATCATTTACAATGGTGTTGGGATCATAGTTGGGATGAATTGTGGTCTGCACCACCTTGCGTACAATTCCAGGATCGTTAGAGGATCTATCCGTTTGCAGCAGACGCACTGTGATCTGATCCCTATTGCCATGGACACAGTGAGCAGCTGTCAGCACATAGCGATCATTGATCAGCGAACCGCCACAGAATAGGCGCGGATAATGGCGCCCCTTGACCAGCTGAGCGGTCCATGGATACTTATTGAAACGCACCTGCTGTCCGCCCACAATACGATTGGTATTCGGAGTACCACAGACTGCAACAATAACAGATATTAGAAGATGCCGGATGGACAACTATCAATCTGAGCACTTACAGCAATTGGCTTTGGTGGTGCAGGGGGAAAGACGTTTGCCACGCGCCGGACGTGCTCGTTCATTGGTGGCCGTATCCTGCGGCTCCTCCACTAATCTGACAACATCGCCAAACTGCTGATTGAGTGTCCGTTGCGGCGTCAAATATTGATATTGGGCCAGCGCCAGGCTGCAGCCGATCAGCAGCAGCAGTGGCAGTGGCAGGGCGAGATAGCTACGCATCTTGTTTGGAGTTGATTTCGGTGGCAAGTGACGGTGCTGTTTGCACAACACGTGCTACTTATATCCAAAATCCACCAGCTCATCGATAAAATCATTTCTTTTGTTTTCAATATACATAAAAATATGAATGTTTTATTGCTCGCGATTTGTATTTCTTTTTTTTTTTGTCTTTCTCCGCTTTCTTTGTTTGCTTTCAGGTTTATTTGCATAACACTTTAAAAACTTGCTTCCAGCCAGAACCACGAAATGGCAAATAAACTGTTGATTGTTACTGTTGCTTTTGGCCACAAGAAGTGGAGCAAACTGTAAGCCGCCTCCACATATGCCTCTGCTTGTTGGTCTTCAAATCCGCTACTCGTGTGGCATAGGCATAGTCATTGGCATCGTCATCATTATCATCATCATAATCGTCATCAGCTTTGACCCAGCTTTGTCCAAAATAAACACAAATTAAAACTCGCTGAGTTGGCAGTTTCGAGCACTTGCCAATTCATTGCTGGCAAACAATTGGCAGCATAAATTCTGGAATACTTACGGCATAAATATCCTTTAAGTGCCGGTTATCCGGTATCATCATTAACCAGCAGCCAAACGCCCGATTTCACGCTGCTGCGCATAATTTACAAGGCATTGCCATACATATATACATTTTTCCAGATTTTTTTTTTTTTTTTGGCATATTTTATGTAGCAGAGAACCTGAGCTGCAATTTTTTATTCTTCTCGGTTCTGATCATATTTTCAGGCCTGGAATGTCGTCGCTTTTGGTGTCTGCCCCCAAAATGGAGCGCCGCAGGCTCAATGTGCATCGAACGCTCAACAAAATAAATTAATATTAAAAAAAAAAGTAATAAGAACATAAAAAAAAATGTAATAAAAGCGTGTCGATCGAGAATGATGCAACATGTGGCACTTGGGTTGTCGCTCGTGCACAAAATTGCCAATTCAATAATTTTTTAATTAATAAATTATGTAGGGCAAGCTGTAATCAAATTGGCCATAATATTGCACATGAAAAAGGCATTATTTATGCAAAATATAAATACTACATTAAGAAATTTAAAAAGGGCCGTAAAAATTTAATGGAGTTTTTTGTTAACACAAAGAAAAGAACCAATTTAAAGCAATCAAATGACGAAATCGTAAATTGCAAAGAATTAAATTTAGCTTAAATATTAAAAGAGAAAATGCTCCATAAATCTTTTATAAATTGAAATAACTGTTTGTAAAAGAAAAAAAACCCATTCATCATTCTGTTGTCAACCTAATTCTTTTAATGGATTTTATATTAAACTCATAAATCCCACCAATATCAATTAGCCAAATTAGATTTATGGCTTAATATTTAGATGATTTTAGCTAGACAATTCAATAGCTTTGTTCATATTTTTCTATTAGCATAATATCTAGTTAGCTAAAGCTTGTCTTTATTTAAAATAAAAGTATAAAATAACTTTTACTCTTACATCAACAAATTAATGATATGTAAATGTAAACATACTTAACTTTTGTATTTTCTAAATTTCTTTGTTTTGCTCATTTGCATAGCTTAAAATTAGCGAATACTAAAAACAGCAAAAAAAAAAAACAAAACGATATTAAAGCAAATATTAAAACCGATTTGAGTTGGACTCGTGTGGTGCATTAATAAAGAAATATGTCAAATCTTTGCCATATTTAAATTTGTATCTTAATTTCATATTTTTTTATCTGCTTTTGGAACATCTTATTAATTGGAGCAGCTGCAGCAGCATTTCCACTAATCAATTATGAAATGGAATAATTGCGTTTGTTTGCAGCAACTACTATTTAAGCTGTTTGCAACATGTGACTGTTGCATGACAATTGCTCAGTTGTTCTGTGCTGTGGGCGTGGCAGCTTGACAACAATAACACGTATTCACATACGTTTGGTGCATTGAACCGGGTCAGCAAAAAACGAAAGACGCAGGCAACAAACTTGTGGCATGCCAAACTGTAACAGAGAGTTTAGAAAGGTTGAATGGCATTTACCATTCACTTAAGCAGGGGGTGTCGGTAGGGAGTGGGGAGGGGGGGCACACTGCTAGTGGCAGTTGCCAGTCAGTCAGTCAAACAGTCAGTCAGTCACTCATAAATTTGCATAAGAAGAGAATTGCATTATTTAAAGCTGCTGCTGCACGTTGCACGTTGCCAGTCGTTGCCAGTTGCAATCGCCTGATGCACTTATCTAAGCGGCATAAACAATCAAGGCAAAAGCACAAGCATTTTAATTATTGTGTGTGACAGCACAGCACACAAATCATGACTGCATCTCTTTCTCTCCCTCTCTGCCCCAGTCTCCCCCTCTTTGTCACTCTTGCTGTACGTCTGGTTTGTGGCTGCAACTGATGTGCTGGATTTGATAACTGCCAGCAATGAAGTCTTGGACCCTTAGATAATGCAAAAGGAAGCAAGTTTTGTCTGTATTTTAAATTTGTAGCATTCGCAGCCCGCTGGGCAAACAAAAGTCTGCAAAAGTCTGCAAAAGCTGCTACAAAGTCTACAAATATTCTGAGATGTTGCAGCAGTAGCTGCTGCTTGTTGCAACAACTGGCAAACATCTTTTTCCTCAATGACATTAATTCATTTTGTATGCAAAGCAATCAGTGACAGTAGCCGTGGCCTCTCCGGTTGCAACTCTGCAAATCTGACTCTGATTCTGACTTCATCTTGGACTCTTGGCAATTAGAAAAGAGTTGGAAAATTGTATGCGAACATTGACTCAGTTGGAGCGGATCGTTCGGTGACTGTGGTACTGGTTCTGCCACATTTCCAAACTGGCACTGCGCACTGATTTGCATTGCACGATTCTCAACTTAATTTAACATAAAGTAAACAAGGGCAGTTAACAAGTCAAATGCAAGCCATGAGCGTGCGGGTGCCAGTTTTGTGACTCCAGCGCCAGCTCCAGCTCCAACTCCATCTACAGTTCCAACACCAGTCTCAGCTGGAAGCTTGTCCAGCTTCTAACCAAAGGGTCCACCACACAAACATGCAAAAAAAAAAGCCATGCGTTCGCCTGTCGTGTGACGTGTTTTGTGAAAATTCTCAAATATTTGAGCCTGGCTCTTTTGCTTGGCCCCTAAAGAGCTTTCTCACAAGTCAACGCCAGGCGCGAGACGCTTCAACATCAAGTATCGTGAGGAGTTTATTAAAAGACACGACAAGCAGCCGGCATCCCTGCCTCCATCCTGCCTTCCTGTCTGCCTGTCCACCTGGTCATTCCACGAGTGCTGAGCAGCAGGCAAATCCTTCCTGAGGTAATTGCTCATTTGAGTTATAAACACGCACACACATAGTCCCCCCTCTGCCTCTGTCTGTCCATTGCCCTGCTCCATCCCATCCCATCCCATCCATGTAACCATGTCGCCCATGTTTCCAGCCACAGATGGTAATCGTTGTTGTTATGCCCACGCCTGCTCTGCTCCATGCTGTTTGCTTTAGGCCCGGCAGAAGGGTCTGGTTCGGTTTTGCATGTCTAACAATTGTTCTTCTAATTGCGTTTATGGCCAAAAGGAAGCACTGGGCAAGCCCCAATAACATTGGCTTGTAAACGCAAACGAACAAGATAATCTCCACACTAGCGCCCAAAAAAGGGCCGGTTGCGTGGTTGGTCGTGTGGCGTGTGGCATGTGGCATGTGACATGCATTTGGGCGCAACAAACCGGTGCTGAACTCTGATTGAGTTCTTCAAATTGGCATTGATAGAAATGCGTTGCACATCGCATTTATGGTCTGCCCATTAACTACTCTAGCAAATTGACAGCAGGCCCAAGAACAACAATAACAACATTCTTTATTTAAGTATGTATATATATATATATATATATATATATATATATATATATATATATACATACACATATATATTTATATATATATATATATATAACTCCAGCCTGGGGCATTACAAATTGGTAGGCATTACAATTGTTTTTATAACTTTCTCATATACTAATTTAATATATTGATCTTTGTTCCTAAAAGTATGCCACACAAAATGCTGTTGGGAAATTGAAAATCAGAACAACCTCGAAATTATTAGAGCCGAACTTTAATTCGAATGCAAAAAAAAAAACAGAAAACAAATGAATAAAATAAGCTAGATTTTAGACTACTTTCATTTTTGTTATTATTAAAAAATGCACTGCATTTTTTTGTTTATTTATTTAATTGCATTGCAAAAATAGCAGCCATTTATTTTTAAATTTAATTCAATACTTTTCTAAGGAGATTGTTATTAAACGATTTAAAAAAAATTAATATGGTTGTATTATTTATTTATTATTATTATATTATTTATTTATTTGTAAGATCTTTTGTAAAATTTGAAGATAAATAAAAATTGTTCAGCGTTTTATCTGGCAGAACCAGTGGCTAGAGTCAACTTTTGTTTATATACTTTAAATATTTAAATTATATATTAATAAACAAAATTTTTGTAAGATTATTTATCAGTCCAAGGTTTAGATCTAAGCATATGCGAATTAACTTTGAGTGCTGCACAAAATATAATAATGTTTTTTGTTAATTTTTTAAAATTAAAAGATAAATAAAACATTTTCATAGCCTGTCGCTAGAGTCAACTTTTGTTTAAATATTTAAATTATATATAAATAAATAAAATATTTGTAAGATTAATTATCAGTCGAAGGTTCAGTTCTAAGCATATGCGAATTATCTTTGAGGTTTGGCTGCACAAAATAAATTTTCTTTGTAAAATTTAAAGATAAATAAAAAATGTTAATAGTTTTATCTAGCAGAACCTGTCGCTAGAGACAACTTTTAATTTTATATTTTAAATATTTAAATTGCATATTAATAAAAAAAATATTTGTAAGATTAATTATCAGTCGAGGGCTTACTTCTAAGCATATGCGAATTATCTTTGAGTCTTGGCTGCACAAAATATAATAATGATATATAAAAAATACTCATAGTTTTATATAGCAGAAATTTTAATTATATATTAATAAATAAAATAGTTTAAGATGAATTATCAGTCGAAGGTTGTTTTCTAAGCATATGCGAATTATCTTTGAGGTTTGGCTGCACAAAATAAATTTTTTGTAACATTAAAAGATAAATAATAAATTTTCATATTTTTATCTGACAGAACCAGTCGCTACAGTCAAATTTAAAGTATATTTAAATAAAATATTTGTCAGATTAATTATCAGTCGAGGGCTTAGTTCTAAGCATATGCGAATTATCTTTGAGGCTTGGCTGCACAAAATATAATAATTTCTTTTGTATGTTTTTTCGTAAAATTTAAAGATAAATAAAAAAATGTTCATATTTTTATCTAGTAGAACCTGTCGCTGGAGTTAACTTTTCTAGCCGTCGATGGCTGCAAGCTGATCGTGCAATTGACAGCTAAAAGGTTGAGTGCAACAAAAAAATATCAGTAAACAAAACAAAGTTTGCGTCAAATAAAAAAAAAAAGGAAAAAGCGACAGCAGCGGGTTTGGAATGGGTGAAGAAGTGCACACAAAAGCCACAAAAGGCTGCACACATGTTGCCAAGTTGTGTGCATGTGTGTGTGTGTGTGTGTGTGTGTGGTGGAAAGGGGGGAAATTGAGGACCAGCACAGTGTCTAATGATAACTGCAGGAACTTTAAGGCGCGAGATTGCGAAAATTTCAACACAGCGGCGACGGCAACAACTGCAACAAGCAGCCGCAACAACCCGACAACAACAACCGACAACAGCAACAACAAACAGCAACAACAACAACAACAACAAAGACGACGACAAGTGTCAAATGAAGCTTAGATAAATTTCAAAAAGGGCAACAACATTGGCAACATTGCCATAGAATAACAGGCGGCCAAGATCGAGTCGCAAGATCAAGTCAAGTATTGGCGAGGCATGTGGTTGCCATGCCGCACAAGTAGCCGCAGGGCGGCCTCAGACTCAGTTTCAGCATCCGCGACTTTGCAGCCGTGTGGCAGGAATGCGATGGCCATGAAGTCTGCAGCTATTTTTTTTTTGAGCCTGCAGCTTGCTCGTATTTGAACTTGCAGACACGCTTTTGGCCCTTAACATTTTTGACCGTCATTTCGGTGATATCAAAATTCCAAAACCAGAGAACTGCTGAGAGCGAAAACACTTTTTGTTGTTTTTGGGTTGCACTTTCTTCGACAAGAAGTGCGGGGTGTGCGGTGCGCGCGGTGCGCGGGGCAGCAAAAGTGTAGATCAGCGCGAAATCTAATTTATGCAGCAGACAGCCATGCACAAACATGTTGCACGATGATGAAAATGCAGCAGGCAGCAAACAAAATTGTTGTTTAAATCTTAAAAAAAAAACAACAACAGCAACAACAACAAGAAGAAGAAGAAGAACGGGCGGTAAACGACAATCGCGAGGCGAACAACAACGACGCATGTTTTATGACTCTCATTGTCATTTATGCAAATTAGACAACGGCGCGGCGCGGCAACAGGAACAGAGCACTAGAATCGCCACCAAGCCAAGAGGTATCCCAATGATCAGGTTCAAACCGATGCTGATCCCAGCTCTCTCGCTGTTTCCAGCCTCTAAGCAACGCGGCGCAAATTTCCCACCATACCGAACGAATCTTTCCGAATGGTCGTCCATGGCTGAGCTTTTGTCATGGACCTGGCCACGCTGTCCCTTTGCCCGGATAGTTGGCTTGGCTGCTTGGTTGGTTGGTTATGAACAACATGTTTTATGATATCTGCCGGTGATTTATTATCATTTGATTTAAAAAGCAGTAGACAGGACACACATCAATACTGCGGACTGTGGACAACTTGTGCTTCTCAGCTAGGAGACCGACCCTTGGCGTTATTTATAGTTTGGTCCGAACCGAGAGCTGTGAGCTGTGAGCTGTGGATAGAGTCTGCATTTCATGCTTATTATAGAAATGTGCGATTTTATGAGTGCTCCCAGCATGTTAAAGGAGGAGAAAGAGTGCGACAGCGACAGGCTTTTGGCCATTTTAATTAGCGTCATGCGCTGCATCTGCCTCAAAACAAAAAAAAAAAAAAACAACAACAGAATCATGCAAAAAAAAAAAAAAAAAACTTGATTTGTGTCTACTTTGCAATGGATCGTAAAATGCAGCTAATTAATTTAAGATGCACAGCTTGCCAGCGTTTAATATGATGTCCATCTTGGTTACATTTAATTGAAGCTGATCCATCTAATTGTGCCTCGAGGGGTCCAAAGTCAAACAATTTTTATGATCGGCTCGGATGATAAACAAATAGAATATTTAGTTATATTATATATATTAGTTATAGTTATAATATTATAAATTGAAAACAAATGCCCTTATTTACCAAATACTAAACCTGGTTAATTTCGATGGGCAATTAGCTTGACCTTGTCAAGACGTGTCTTAGCCATAATTTAATGTGAATCGCATTGATATAAGTCGATTTAAATAACTGTTGGAAGCCAGATCCGTTTGCATAAATTTTGTGCTAGTCACACGTATTTTCGCAATCAGCGACGTCATCATTAACATTGTTTACGTGCCAGGTCTCGTTCCCAATCGCAAAACCCAAGCCCAGCAAGCCCAATGATGCGCCTCCTTATGTGCTCATCTTGTTGATGTTCATGTCTATAAATATATATTTAGCAATTGTTTTTTTTTTTCTTAATTTTTTTATTTTTACATTTGATTTAATAATTTATTACCTTCACATAGCTTTCGCTTAACGATGTGCAAGCTGCAACAGGTGGGTTGTCATTGTAATAAGATAACTAAATATGTATTAAATTTTATATCTATTTGAGAAGTGATTATAGTAAGTAAAAAAATGGATTTACTTAAAAAAAATTAAAAAAAAGTGTATTTAGTTAAATGTAGCCTTTATTTTTTTAAACCAAGTCAAGCTTATTAAAAATTATATATTTATATAAACTTATCCCATATATTTACTGAATTTTGCCTGGCTTTAATTTGTGCCAGTCACTTTGACTAAATCAGCTGTTAAATTTATGTATTATGTTTAATGAGAAGTCATGCCAGATAAGCATAATTATAAAAATATTTCTCGCCCATTCTTGAATAGCCAATTTATCTCTTTTTAAGCCCAACCAAAAACTTCGTGATCAACATGGCCATAATAATTAGATATGTTTACACCTAATGCCATATTGTTTATCGCACTTGGCCAATCAACTAGAAATTCACGTGCCTGAACAACATGCGCAGTGACATCATCCACATCCCCCCATACCCTCCTCTCTAGGTTTACATCAAATGCAATGGCGTCATAAGCAACAACATGGCTAAAATTATGGCCAAGAGCTGACGCTGATGCTCCGTTAGCTAAGGTCGCCTCGCTAAACTTAGCCATTCTGCCACCCACACACATTTGGCACTCGATTTTGAGTCTGGGGTTCAGGTTTGGGCTTTGGGCTGGTTGAGTACTATTTTCAATTGCAAATTGAAATCAATCATTGACTATAATTTGGCACACTCGGTACAAAGAAGGCAGTTCGGAACTGCGACTCGACTACGTTTAACAGTTAAATGTTGCAGCAACGTTTGCATTTAACACGCGCAAATTGCTGTTGCAACAACAACAACAACAACAACAACAACTGCCACAGGCCACATCCAGCTATGGGCATGCCACAAAGTCAAAGTCAAGACAACGACGACTATTAGAAATTCTAATTTCGCGGCAACAACAACAACAACAGACTAAAGCAAAGGTTATTGCTGTTGTAGTTGCTGTTGCTGTGGTAACAGTAATCAGCCATACAAAATTCACCCACAAGCAGCAGCAGCAGAACAAGAGGTGGCAAATATGTAAGTCACGTTGTACTATGTACGGCATACGGTTTGCGGGGGTGGTTTAGGGGGTACGCTTTACGGGGCTGGGCTGTTACCCCTGGCCAAGCTTTCTTTGGTGTTGCTGCTGCAATTGACAACAAACGACAAACAGCGACGAAGTTGTTGCTGTTGCTGCTGCTGCGACAGCGACTGTTGCTCGCTGTTGATGATGAGGCAGACGGCTGTTGTTGCAGATGCCGCCATAAAAAATTGCGATAAAAAAGCGTGCGAATTTCTCACGAACAGTTTTGAGGCAATCGTACACTCAACAAAATTTATTCCTAATGTTCCAAAATTTTTTACTGTTTATTGAAGAAACTTTACGAACAAAATTTGTGCACAATTCAGGAAAAACTGTTTTTTTTTACTTACAAAAATTTTACATTGTACTAAAAAAGCAGCTGACTAATTTTGTTAATTGAAAAATGGTCAGTTTCTCGTAGTGTACAAATATAGTATGGTTGTAAGTTGTACTTACTATATAGAGAACATTTTTAGCAGCTATTCCACCTACCAATTGGAATCTACTACCCACTATGGTATTTGACGTCTCTAATTCTTGGCGCATGTTTTGCCTGGCGGTATTTGCGCTTTGATTGCCCAAATCCAAAAGCAGAAGAAGAAGAAGAAGAAGGCAGTCAACAACAACTGGCAACGCAAAACAACTGGCAACACTAGCAACAACTGGCAACAACAACAACAGCAACATTTGCCGGCAACAGCATCTTTTTTCCTTAAGTGGGCTCTGGGTCAAGCCATGGCCAGCACTGTTGTGGCACTAATGATTTTGGCATGGTATACAATTGATTGATTGCTTGATTGAGTGCATTGAACCGCAATGGTCAGGGCTATATGTGCTAGAGGAGATGCGCTGCAAAGGTCAATTGGTTTGTGTCTACTCCGTCAGCAGTTGGATCCTCGCTGGCTGCTTTGTTGTTGCCTGTGACAAGTTTTACATGCATTGCTTTCATAACAACAACAACAGCAACAACAGTAACAACAACAACAACAATAACAACACCAATAGAAGCAACAGTTGCTGCAGCAACTAAAAAAAAAAAACTCACGTCGAGAAAATTGTCCAACTGTTGGGTTTATTATTTCGATTGTATAGTCAACACAGAGCAAAAGATAGAGAGAGTGCGAGAGAGATAGAAAGACAGGTAGAGAGAAAGAGAGAGAGAGCAAACAGTGAAAAGATTGGATGGAACCCAAAGCACGTAGCAGAACTTTGGCTTTGTCTGCGGCAACTTGTAACTTGGAGCCATGCAACAGCCTCCCGTTTCCCTTTCCCTTACCTTCCTACCTGCCTTTCGTCCCCTTGCAATGTGTGTCTGCTGCTGCTGCTGCTGCTGCTGTGAGCACCACTTCTAATGATACAACCGAGGTCGTTCTAGCCAGCCTGAAACAAAGTTCTGCAACTTTTTTTGTTGCTGTTGCTGCTGCTGCTGCTGCTGCTGCAGAGGCTACCTGGCAGGCCTGTGAGGCTGCCTGCTGCTTGCAATTCTTTTTTGCCACAGCCCCAGAGTCCATGCTTATTTTCTATTACTGCTTTTTCCACTTAAGGCCATTGCACTTTTTACGTGCAATGCCATGGAGGGCTTCTTGGCCATTGCCGTCGTCGCCGCTGTTGTTGCTGTTGTTACTATTGCTGCTGCTGCTGTTGCTGTTGTGTGGCTGGCTGGCTGCCTTGCTTGCTGACTAGCTGAACGTGCAAAGGTTGTGAAAATGCTGACGCTGTTGTGGAAAAGTTGGCAACAAATTTTGCGTCATGCTTGGAAAAAATGAAATGGAGCGAAAAAACGTTGTTGCTGGACAAAGCATTGACTTGGATCTTCATGTTGTTGTTGTTGTTATTGCTGTGGTTGCTGCTTCTGCTATTGCTGCTGCTATTGCTGCTGCTGCTGCGGCTGTTTGTCTGCTATAAGCGAAATATGGGACTTTTTAGGTTCGTTGACTTTGAACATTGCATTGGCATTGTTCTTCTCACTTTATTATTTGCTTTGTGGAGGCAGCGGCTGCCGTTTTGTTGGCCAACAATTCGCGTGCAGTAGCCACAACAACAATATTGCTGCCTGCTGCTGCCTGCTAAACAAAGCGCAAATAATTCATAGCAGTGCTAGCTGAGAGCCTGGAGTCGCTGTAGTCTTCAGTCTGCAGTCTTCAGTCTGCAGTCTGCTGTCTTCAGTCTGACCCTTTCATTAGACGCAACAGCAGCAGCAAACAGGCAGACTTTATGCATCCTGCGCGTTGATTTCCATTTAAACGACAGCGTTAGAGAAATAGCAACAGCAACAAAAGAAACAGAAGCACTAAACATACACACACACTCACACACACAACAAATAGAAAACTGGCTTCCTTGATGCTATCCAATGCGATCCAAACGAAAAGCGAAAGAACCCATTAAAATAGCTGCAACTGCAACTGCAACTGCCACAACAACTGCTACTGCAACAGCAACAACAACAACAGCAATAACAACAACAACTATTGCAACTGTTGCAAGTTCGAGTACTGCGCGGTAGGTTGTTGTTGTCACCCATGCGCTTTGGGGCATTTTGATTTGCTCGCCTCAACACGACAAGCGCCAACTTTGGCCACCAATTGAGCTAAGCAACTGAAGGGCAACTAAAAGACAACAGTTGCCACAACTCCCCTCCCCCCAGCCCGCGAGGCACAGCTGTGCTCGGAGCTGAGCTTTAGCGAATGCTTCAACGCCTCCTCTCGAGCAAATATTGTTCTCTTCCCAACTGCAATATATATTCTAATGCATATTTAAGAAGCCAATAAAATGATTGATGGTTGTCCAAAAATCCAAAATCAGATTTTTTTCAAATTGATGATTATTTTTTTTATATGTCGCATAAATTGTTTTATTATATAAAAACATAATACATATATTTATTTTTCAAGTACAGACAAATCAAATAGTCTAAAAATACTTGACCGTTGGGGAAAAATCCAAATCAAGCTTGATGGTTAAGAGGGGTGGGCAATTGTTGAGGCACGTCGAGTGGCAGCAATTTGTTCGTGCTTAGCTGTCTTGAACCTTAAAAAAAACAGCTGAAGTTTCTGCTATTGCTGCGTGCAATGCAATTAGTGGCAAATTGCATGGGAAATTCTATTTCAAATATAAATGCGCAACAAAATTTTGCGCGGGCGAGTTGCAGCCAGAAGTGGAGCCGTGTCTAAAGTTGTATAGCTTTTGCCTTGCGCCTTGGGGGCATATGCAAAATGAAAGACTTCAGACACGAACTTGACGTATTTGGCTGCGTTCTTAACAGTAAAAATGTTGCAACGTCTGCCAGTGGCTCCTTCACTTGCCTTTTGCTTTGGCTTGACTTGCCTGCCTGTTTGCCACTTTTGGCAAATTGGGGAAATTGGGAGATTCAATAAGGAATCACTATGATTAGCATTTATGTGAGCTGTATTCGGCATTAAATTCTACGTAACTAGAGCCAGCTAAAATGCTTCCTTGTTGTGATTTCCTACTCCTCCCGCCGCCGCAGTCTCTAACTCTCTTTAAACAAAATCGAAATCTTAACCTTAAACTTGGCGTTGCATTTGTTGCATTTGTTTGAATTTGCAGCAATACAAACACACAGTCAAAAGCAGTTGGCCCAGTCGCATGCAAAGCGATCGCGCATTTGACGTAATGGGCTACAACAACAAACAACAACAACAACAACAAGAGTCTTAACTGAGCGCCAACAACTGGGCAAAAGTTCATTACTCCACTTAGGGCTACAAAGTTGAACAGTCTTTTATTGCTGTTGTTGTTGTTGTTGTTGTTGCCGTTGCCTGGAACCTCTTTGCGGATTCTCAGATGCACCGCAGAGGTCGCTGCGCCTTCAACGCGATCATCATCATCTTGATCATCATCATCATCATGCTCGTGCTCTTGGCTGCTTTTGCCTTTGGTTTTTGGATTTAAAGTTTTTCTTAGGAACTTTGATTCTGTTTCAAGTGGGCGGTCAAGAAAGTTGTCGGTCGTTAGGGTTTATTTTTTTTCCTCCTTTTTCCTCCTTTTTTTTTTGTAAATTCAGCAAACATTTTTGCCAATATGCTAAACAAGTTTCGGCTGCACAGCACACCGTACAATGACCAATGCTAACTTCTATTTCTATAGTTGGCTTCCGGCTCAAGGCTCAAATCATTTCAAACAAAGATGTGCATCAAGTTGATAAATCCAACCAAACTGCCAACTTCACATAAATTGCACGCCATCATACCAATAATTGGCTAGGCAACTGCAGACGAGGCTGCTGCTCAAGCAGTTGGCAGTCTGGTTTGGGGTCTTTGGCTCTTAGCTCTTTGGCTTTTGGTCAATTGTTATGAACATGTCAAAGTTAACGAGTGCGCCGTCAGCTATTTTGACTGTCAGTTTGCCAAAGTGTTAAGTGGCCACAGCAAGCGGGGCAGCGGGGGCGGCTAAACATCTCTAGAAAGTATTTTGCAACAGCAGCAGCAGCAGCTATTTGCTTTTGTAAATAACAATTTATAATCTACACATTCAAATGAGCTAACTGGATGGAGCAGACTGTGAAATCTGTATATATTGCCATAGGGCAAATTAAATTCAATTCATGATGCTACAGAAACCAGAGCAGAGCCAAAGGGCTCTTAACTCTTACAAAGAATATTTCTCAGTTCTTAAAGGCAATCAACGATTCAGTTAATATCAAAACAAAGGTGGACACTTAACATATGTAAATACTCTTTTAAATCTGAAAATTCACATATTTTTAATTTATACTTATTTTTTTAAATCTGAAAACTCACATATTTTTAATTTAATTTAATTTGCCAGTTTAAGCGTAGTTTTTCTGCAAAAACGAAGATATTAAATTTGACTAGTTAGATTCCTTGTTTCTATATTTATCCTGGCGGATGGGCAACGCTTGATTCCCAGCTCGCTCTTATATAAGAACTTAGCAAATATCACTTATTATCAAGGGAAAAAAAAACAGGTAAGTGATACGATCAAACAAAGATTTAAAATAAGCATTTGATGTAATTAATGCAAATGCACACTTAGATAAAAACCATTAGAATACATAATTCATTGTTTGACTTGCGTTGAATATCATTTTATTATACTTTGATACAGAAGGGATTATAGTATATTGGTTTTTGTGATATAATATATATTATATGAAATTGATAAAGCGACTTGTCTCACACAAAATGTTGAATGGTAAGTTGTCCTTTATTATTATTATTATTATTTATTATATTATTAATTATTGGCCTCCAACTCCCATAGTGGCAGTCACAGCTACAAAGCTTAAATCTCCTGTAATTAAAGAGCAACAAATACCAAATTTTAAAGTAAATAAACTAAATTATATCTATCACAAATAGACAACATTTCTTGGCTATTTCTATGCTTACTCTTATCAGCTGGCATCAAGGTAAATCGCAGTCGGTTACAGCCGATCAATGATAAATTGCAAATGACGCCATTTAGCATCTTAGGCGCCGATTTATGATTACACATACGTGACGTGTTTGGTTAAATACTCAATTAAATTAAATAAATAAAAAGCTTTAAAACTTGTGCCTAAGCCTGACTTGTGCCTGCATGCATGCGTTCGACGATGGGACGCGGCAGGGCGTGGCAATGATGCTGCTCTTTCATGCTGCATCATGTCGCATGATGTGTGCAAAAGGCATTAAACACCTACCGACTATTAATAGCGCTAAAGATGTTTTACGAGTCACTTTAGCAGCCGTTGGACAATTGAAATATAAGCACACAGATAGAGCTGCTGCCAGGTGGCAGTAGCCAGTAGCCAGCAGTAGCATATGCCCATGTGTGCGCTATGATCTCATCTCAATCTCACAGCGCGCTGGGTAGAGGCACGCACCCGGCACACGACCTTGACAGCCAACCAACGATCTATGATATCCATCAACGGCAGCAGCTAATGCTGCTGCTGTTCTTTTTGTAGTATATTTAATGGTAATTATCATTTGATTACATTATGGAAGAAATAAAAAAGAATGAAAATTAGCTGCGTAGTTTTGCGCATTCTCATGGTCTTTGATTTGATTCAGTTTGCATTTGCCATTGTCCCAAATGCAGCACTGCTCATTGCTCATTGCTCATTGCCCAGCTATGCAAAATTGAAAGAAAAAAAACAAAAAACACGTATGTACGCACATACATACGTTTTTACATATGTCAAATTGATTTTCTGTGGCCTTACTCTGTACGCAATCAATGAGCTGTAACTTGGAAAAGCCTTTGAGCTAAGCCGATTGCACGTATCATGGCAAATCAGCGGAAACTTGCAATTTTCCTCAAGTGACTTTTGAGTATCGTGCGAGCTGGAAATTATTGCAAAAGGTGTGCGTGTGTGCGTGTGTGCGAATCAGGCAATAAACATGACAGCTGTTTATCACTGTGACAAACTGCAACAAAATTTTAGGTCATGAATCTATTCTGTATGTAATAATTTAAACTGGGAAAATCGTTGCTTTTGCTTAGATACACCCGTTTTTGCGACACCTGTCATTAGACGGAAATATTTATAATATCAGATTACTATGCGGGTTTCTAAAAAAAAAAAATAATAAAAATTTAATAAACAGACAGTTCTAAATAGGCAGAATATAAACAGGGATTTGATTACTAAGGATAGCAATCTGTAGCGACTGAGGTGCGACCTTAAAAAAAGAAATAAGAAAAAAACTCAAGAGTGCGAAAACTCATTCTGATTTCGTTTATGTTTTCCCAAAATCTATCTCTATCTCAATCTATCTTCAAGTTTATTTTATATCCCTCAAAGAGAGCTCGAGCGGTTCAGTGTGTTGGCTAAAATGTTCAATCAGGCATTGAATATTTTAGGTCAACACTATAGAAACAGTTACTATAACAATAAGATGTGCCCTTTTGTGTTCTGCCAGCTGTGCATGCTGATAGTTATCAGCGTTAGCCAACACTAGACAAATCACAATTGGGCTTTCGTAGGAACGGAATCATGTGTGAGACCCTTGAAATTTTTGCATATATGGCAGCACCGAAAAATTTCAGTTTCAACTATTTTGCATGTTGGCAGGACAAATCACGCCCAAAAAATAAAATATATCAAATCGAAGAATTTTGGACGTATTTAAGGACTCTTAATGGAAGTCAAACAAAAGATAAAACAAAAAGGTTTTCAGTAAAGTTTAATTTTATTCAAAACTGAATTTATCAAGCAGATCTGTTTAAAAATAAAGGGCGTAGATTTATGTATACAGATAAGATAATTAAAGTCGTCTTAGCGATAAATCATAATTTACTAAGTTTAATTTTCCAAGGTAAAAATACCTTAAAATACTTTATAAAGAAAAGATAATATTGCCTTAGTCAAAATAATTTAAAAAAAAAACCCAAAAAATATTTAAATTTTTTATTAAGAAAAGATGATATTGCATTAGTCAAAATAATTACAAAAAATACTAAATAAATTATACATAAGTGGCGCTTCATCCGAGATAATCCAATCCCTACTTTCTTAAAGTGCTTTGGATTGCATGAGTTTGCCATTTTTATAGTTTCAATATACTGTTAGATGAACATGTTGGCTGGTCACAGTTGGCAAAACTGCTCCACTTTATCCGGTATCAGCAAACAGCGAATGCGGCTCAAATAGTTTTCGCTTTTTGCAAAAATGCTTTTAAAATTTCACTCGACCAGCAACATGCAATGTTAATTTTTCAATTGTATTTCGTGTTGATGTTAGGGAAACTAAATTAAAAATTATCTACGCTAAATTATCTCATTTGTTTTGTTATTGTTGTTGTTGTTGGTGTTGTTTGCTGCGGTTCTTGCTTTCATCAAGTTGACGTTGACTTGATTTTCTGCCACCCATTGTTTCAGGCAACACCTGAGATTCCAGACCATTCACCGATTACGGTACTTTCTGTTGCAGCCGAGTGATCTTAGCTAAATATTTAAGTACTCTCATTTTATTATGACAATAAAAACCAGTGAATATAACCAAAAAGCTATTGAGTGTAAAAGCGCAGTGCGCACCCCAAATAAATGGCCTTTGTTTAATGCAACGACAACAAATGTTTTATAATAAAAACATTTTAAACATTTAAATGGCCGTTGCGCAGCATGCGTAGACAGTAGCAGTCATTAAAAAATTTAACAAGATTTAACAAGATATATTTTATTAATATACCAAGAAGGAAATAGTTGGTTAACGCAATTGCCACTGCCACAGAGATACTCATTTGGGGGCGATCGTTGTAAGAGTTTCGTATGAAATCTTCAGCTAATGTAGTAAGGATAAATTAATTCTTGATAAAGCAAAAAAATCAATGTTATTACAATTTATGCAGAAATTTAACTAATGCAATTTAATTTCATATTTATTGTAATGCAATGCAAAATTAATTCCTGAAACAGCAAAAAACTAGTATTATTAAAATTTATGCAGAAATTAAACTAATGCAATTTAATACCATATTTATTGTAATTATATGTTTTTTGTTGTATCGTTGTAAAAGTTTTGTATGAAATCTTCCCTAAATCTTCCTAATGCCAAATTAATTCTTGATAAAGCAAGAAATCAGTATTATTAAAATTTATGCAGAATTAACTAACACAATTTAAGAAATCAGTATTAATAAAATTTATGCAGAATTAACTAATATAATTTAATTTTCTATTTATCTGTTTAATTATCTGTTTTCCGTTGCATCGTTGTACAAGTTTTTGTATGAAATCTACAGCAAATTTAGTAAGGCAAAATAAATACTCGATAAACCAAAAAATTAGTATTATTAAAATTTATGCAGAAATTAAACTAATGCAATTTAATCCCATATTTATTGTAATTATTTGTATCGTTGTAAATGTTTTGTATGAAATCATCAGAAAATGTAGAAAGGCAAAATTAATTCTTGATAATAAAAAATCAGTAAAATGTATGCAGAAATAACTAATATAATTGAAACCCCTATTTATTGTAATTATCTGTTTGCCATACACCTTTTAGGTTAAACGTTTTGGTACAGGGTATCTACAAAAAAAAATAAAAAATGACACGCGACATGGTCAAGCTTAAATTTCATGCACTGCTGATCGATGTCGCTGGGCTACTGGCTACTGGCTCCGATGACCTTGAGAGATATATTCATACTTGTACCCATTAAATCATTGTTGTTTTTGGCAAATTAGCTAGTTGACGGGTCATGCAAAATGGCAATATATGTACGACAAGTATTTATGCTTGTTTAATATTTGTCTACAGAATAGGCAGAGTCAGTTTATGTTTTTTTTATTTAAGAAAAGGTATCCCTCATTGCCTGGCAATATATTAATGTGGATTTGCCTTATGCAAGCCATTTGCATTTTTTAAAAAGGCATTTATTATTTTTTATTTACTATTTAAAATTCAGTATTTAAAATAAGCACTGCCAATGTTAGCTTTAGTTGTATTTATGGCATTTTTAATTAGGCAATTGCAATTTTTTTCACCTTTCGATGACACAGGCGCCTTTTTTGTGATCAGCATAAACTTGTCTTATGCTTAGGCTGGATAACAAAAAATTCCCCCACATTGCCATCATATTGGGCATAAGGCTAGCCGGTTGCCGGTTGTTGCCTGCTGCTCCTACGGATAGATAATGTTGCTGCTGTGGCAGCTGCCACAGTCCGTGCTTCATTAGCATCGCGTTTTGTATTGTGGAATTGCGTTTACATAAAAATTGATTGCACACCATTCACGTCAAATAAGCGCCGGGCATCGGGTATAAAATATACGGCGAGACTTTTAATTATCTATTACAATGTATGCATGAGCTCATCTCACTATCTGCCACAGCTCACTGACTACGTAGATATGTCGGTGTCATTAGAGAATCACAAAAAAAAAAAAAAAAAAACCCACAGGGCAACCATAAAGAAACCACAACTGACCACCAAGTCAAATGAACTTCAGCAATGTTAACTATTAGAGTGGATTTCGACCGTATAATTAGTACAATAAATTTATTATGGTAAATAAGAATTAATTTTAGGTTAAAAGTCATGGAACTAAAGCCTTGAGGCTAATATTGCTAACAATCATTGTTATTGTAAATTACTCACAGAGACAGGTGTAAAATCATTTTTTCACACATATGAAAAACCCAATGTGTTAGCTTATTAATAATCTAGCTTTCAAATCACCTGACAGCAAGATGAAATACTTTGAATACTTTAATCACTTACACTTTTTTCTTATTGTCTTTGAGTCGAATAATAATAAGTAATATTTTATTTTTGAGATTTATTTCTCATCAGCTCATTTGCATATTTTATTAAAATATTAGTTTAGTCATGTCAAGACTTAGTCAACCATTAAAAAATAAATAATCAAATAATTTTTTTTAGCTCTTCATACTTTTTTTTATAATGCTTCTCTCACTTTTTTTTTGTTCGTCAGCAATTAATTTCACAAGATCATTTAATTTCAATAGCGTGTAAATTACTTTGGCCATGTCATGCTACGTAAAATTACAAAGATGTGCAAATATTTCGCTCGTTAGTTGAGATGCTAAAATGATATCATAATGATATCATAATACTCATCAAGAAGTACCAAGCAAAAAAACATTGATGACATAGATGCAAATCAGCAAAAAATTATGTTGAAGGAAGCAATCGACACTTGTAAAGACATTTCAGCTTAAAGGCAAATAAAGATTTATTTAAAAAATAAAAAACAAACAAATATTCTAAATGTGAAGTAGTGAATGTCATATAATGGTCTATCAATGGATGAAAGTTAATTAAGTTACCTTCTTGAGGGTTCAAGGAACTGAACCACAATAAAAAAAATACTCAATGGCCAAAAGGCGCCGCTACAAAAAGACGCCAAGTAAAAGTCGCCTTCAACACCAACAGCGAGCCAATTGTTAATGGGTTAAAAAGGAGTGTACAGCTGGAGAGGAGGGGGGTAAGCAAAATAAATGAATTCACATTGAAAAAGTCATAATTCTTATGGCCAGAAATGGCCAGAAACCGCGGGGAATCATTAAAATTGTCTGTTGTGCGCATGTCAAACACGAGAGCATTCTCCCAAAAGAGGGGTTAGGAAGAGGAGAAGGTAGGGCTACATACAACCAAGAGCCCCGATCAGCACGCGATTTGTAGGAACAAGATATAAACGACATGTACACTGAATACAACAGCAAATGAACAAATGCAAAGGAGAGTGCGGGTGGGAGGGGGAATCGATAGCAGTTATGAATCATTACTCTTTGAGCCAAGTACAAAACAGGCCACCACAATGAACGCACTCGAAGAGAATCGAGAATTGAGAATCGAGAATTGAACATTGAATGGCGCACCGTCTCTTGGGGCAAGCAGATTATTGACTCTTGATTATCATAAGGTGATTTGTTTACCCAATTCGAAGATGAAGTTGAAGCTTGGCCCAGAAGTGTTTGTTTGCTTGTTTATGGCCACTTTCAGATAGCTCGCATAGCTCGGGGCCAATAACTGTGCCACTTCTAGGCACAGTCGCCAGTCGCCAGTCGAAATGTTGCCTGCCTGTATTACGCGAAATACCTGCCGCAATCACATTAAAGATCCATAAAAGTGGCTTAAAATTTTTAATTTCAATTTAAATCTGCGGCACGTATTCTGTACACTTGAATTTTTGCGCGTCGTATTCGTTCCAATTGGGTTTGTCTGTGGGCGTGAATGTGTTGACATTTTGTAGCACAGTTCCACTGTCAATCAAGCCATCAATCAGTCAGTCGCTTGCGTAACACTTAAATACCGCACGTGATCGTTTGCCAACTAGACCAAAAAAAAATAAAATATATAAAGAAAAATCCGAACAAAATTGGAAATTGTCGTGCATTGAGCACAATGATCTCTGTCTCCTTCTTGCCAGATATAACAAAATTATTTAATTGCATAATTTAAAGTCGATTGCCATTTCATCTTCTTCATCTTTTTTTTGCTTCAAGAACATAGCTTCCAGCGATTTCAGCACTTTTTTGCTGCTCTTTCTCCTAAAATTATTAAAAAGCAATTTATTCGTTTTTACCAGCAACATAAAACTTTAGCCAATTTCAATAGAATTCGACTGCTTTAACAAACTATTTTTTAACTGGTTTTACGGAAGTCATTTTGTTACGATTTTTAAAAATGTGATAGATAATATATTAATGAGTAAAAAAAATTAATTTTTATGTTCAAGTGCAAAACAAATTTGTTGCTAAAAAAAATATTTAAAATTCGTATACCTCAAATATAGTTGGGTTAGTAAAGTAAAGATTTATAAATGTTAAAAAAAAAATATTAAAAAAAAAACTGACGTTAAAATTAAGATACAAATTGTGTTCTTCAACTGTTAAGATCTTAATCAAGTTATAGAATAAAAAATTAAAAAAATACCTTATGACACTTTCTTTCTTTTTTTTTTGCATATAATTCTCATGCCAACATTCTTAACAATGGCCGTCAAAATTTGTTGGCTAAGAAACATGTGTTTTTTGATGATCTCATCAAAAACTTCTTTGCTAATTTAAAGAATAAACGCAGACAAGCAGAATTCCGCTTTAGTCTTGTCCGCCTCGAAAGGAAATGTGTAAATTTTGAATATTTTTATACAGTATTTTGGGGATTGTATTATGTTTCTGCTTTGTTCTAATTGCGCTTGACTAACTTTTAATAGTAGTGTTTGGTTATAGGTTATTAATCAAAGTGTTTTTTTTTTTATATTTTAATTTCACAGCCTGCTTACATAATTATGTATATATGGAAGCTGAGAAACTAGAGATTGATATGATGTCACTTTGTATTTTGCCGTGTAATTTGTCACTCTCTTAAGCCGCCAGCAAATCACAGACCTCAGCCGACATCCGTCTAAACACCTACTCCTTACTGTAGCAGTGGCCAGGGATGGGGAGAACTAGAGTTGCGACCATGTTGATTCCACATCCATAAACTGCGCGCTTGTTTGTTGGTTTTTAATTGGCAGCGCCATAATCTATCATTAATTTTGCCATAAATTGTTTCCATCAATGCGATCCGGTTGCCTACACTTACTCTCTCCATCTCCATCTCTATCTCCATCTCTATCCCACTCTGTCTATGTGGCAGCAGTCCCACTCCCTATGATGGTATTTTATTTATTTTTATTTTTCTATAAAGCGTTCCTTTTTATCTGCGTTTGCAAGATTTATGCGCGCGGCTATAAAATAATATGCTGCCAAGACAAGGCCGTGTACTTGGGCAGTTCTGCTCCTTTTAGGCCACTCTGTGGCATTGGCTGCCGTTCCTACAGCAGCACACTCATCCTTTGGGCCAATGCCAACTATTTAACTCAGCTAAAAATAGCAGTCAACACAAACACACACATACACAGCTATACAAAGCAAAGCAATTGCAATCACTCAGTTTGTTGCTTAAGTCTTTTGTTTTATTTTTGTTTGCATTTTTCAGTGTCAGGAGCTGGCGCAGACGAGCAGTCGAGCAACAGACAATTGGCAAGGGATCCATCCTCTCTCACCAAAAGTGAGTTATGCAGTTCACAGTGCATAGAAAATATTTTACGTTAAGAAAAAAAAAAACACATTAAAAGAAAAGCTAAATCAGCCGGCAATGCGAAATATTTTTGGCATCTATGCATTGAAAAATATCTGTGATTTTTTCTGTACGAGCGTTGGTCTGGGTTTGCTTTGTCTTGGCCTGGTCCATCAAATGTCCGTCAATTAGCTGTCTACAAGAGTTCAATAAAGCAACACACTTTTTAATTACACTTGTGATACGTCATTAAATTAATATTGTTGTTACAATGTGAGCTCCAAGCGCGCACAAGACACTTCTATGAGTACAACTAGAAGTATTTACTTGGCTAACTTTCTACTCGGTATTAGCCGTTAAAGACGAACAAGCATTTGAGCCGCATGGCTGCAGGGTAAAACGGATTCTTTATTGCACTTTTGGCGCACCTCTGTAATTATCTTTAAGGCATTTAACCGATTAAATTGATTAAAAAAAAATTACTTACATGCAAATTGTGGTCATTTAATGATACAATCTTTCTCTCAGTGTTGCACCAATTACAGAAATGTTTCTTGTGTCCAATAATTAGCGTTTGGCCAATGCCTGCCTACGTAAAAGAAAAAATAGATTAATAATAAAAATAATTAAAAGCAATTATTTTACAATAAAACTCAACTTATTGGCTTCTGCTGCATGTGCCTTAAGAGCTTCTTCTGCAAGTCGATCGACTTATTTGCATGGGGCATGCCACTCTGAAGGGTTACTCAGGCAGTTTCTTCGATAAACCTACAGAGGTAACACTTAGTTCATTGTGCGTGCTAATGTGTGTGTGTGTACGTGTGTGTTATTGTGCCTAGCACTTTGCACATGCTGCGGTATTTATTTATAATCCTACCTCAACAGATTGACAGCCGCAAGAGCAATGCTGACCAAGCTGATGTGGAGTAACTGCATCAACAGGGGGCAAGAACCGCACTCATGCAACAGGAATAGTTGCTGATTTCCGTATTTTCTTTTTCGTTTTTATTTTTTTTTGTCTGTCGTCAAATTGCTTAATTTCAATGCGCATTCATTTATGCAAATTGTGGGCATTGCACAAAATATTTAAATATTTTTATGACTTAATAAAACATTTTTATTAAATTCGAGCAGTCGCATTTGAAATGCAAATTGCATTCATGCCACAAGGCAGACGTCCACGACGTCCCGTCTCTGGGCCTCTGGTCATCTGCTTTTGTCTTCACAATTTGAAATACCTTTAAATTGCAACTGCCAATCGTGCATGAAGTCCAAGTCCAAGTCCAATCCCAATTCCAACTGCAAGCATGAATCTCGCTGTCCAATTGTCCAATTGTCCCACAGTCCATACCAGTTGAGCGAACGTAAATGTTTAAAACATTTAGCGCCGTGCACTTTCCTTGCAGGACTGGCATATAATTTAAATTTATAACAAATAATAAGAGTAAACCCACTAAAAGGTTGGGCCTCAACGAACAAATGTCGCACCTACAAATATAGGAAAAAAAAACTACGGAAGGTAGTTGTCAGTCTGCGAATTGGATGAGTAATAAATCTAAGTCGGATTTATAAAAAATTTAGAAATTGAGGCAATAGCAGATATAACAGAGCGTTAATTGATTTAGTAAAATTTAGAATTTAGAATTTAGAAAATTTAAAATGAATTATACTGAATGTTTTTATTTTTTAATAATTTTTAATAAAGTCGGATTTTGATTAGAGGCTTAAAACTTATTATTCGCCTTAAATGGACTTTTATAAAAATTAGTTCATTTTGAATGAGAACGGGTTGAAAGCTTAACATTATTACATTTTATAAAATTAAAAGCTATTGCAAATAATTTGATTAAAAACGTATTAGTAATCTAGTAAAGTATGTCAAGTGTACTACAGAATGCATATATTTGACTTTCAGCAGGGTATATTCGTATATTATGTACGTAATGCCCAAACTCGTACATACATAAAATATTAATTCAGAACGATTGCTGGGTTTGCTGCTGCTTTCATTTTAACAGCAAAAAAAAAAATAAAAAAAAAAATAAAAATAAAAAATAAAAAAAACGGCATACAAGAGCAAAATTTTAGAGAGTTGAGTGCAAAATCTCGTCCCGCTGTGCTTTTGGGTATGTTGCGGAATACACATAAATTGAGGCTTATGCCGGAACGAACGCCTGCCACAACCCACTTCCCCACACTCCAGGGGTGCCGCATGTTGCGTGTAGTATAACACTATGCAGTTTCGTGCTTACGCTGCATGTGTGCGTGTGTGTGTGTGTGTGTGTGTGTTTGTGTGTTGCATAAAGTGGATGTGTTTATAAGGCGATGGAGAGACAAGCAGCGAATTAAGCAAGCTTGTCATCTAATTTCAACAAGAATTTCCGTGGCTCTGTGGCATTTGGCGCTAATTAAACCAAGTGCCAAAGATGCTGAATTCACGCCTAAGTGTTTGTGGCCATAAAAAGAATGTTGCTCCGATTACCCGCTCGGTTCTAATGAGATTTATCTGCTTGCTCGGGCGGGGTATGGCAAATGTCTGCCGCCATGTGGCCGTAAATGGAATCTCTCTAGTTTCCAACTGCCACATTGATTTGGAGCTGCTCTTGCACTTGGACTTGGACTTGGATTTGGATTTGGACAGCTGTTAACGGTAACTGTTAGTTGGCCCCGTCTGTGATTTTCATTTCAATTGAGTTATCTCTGCTACTCGTATGGCCAAAACGGGCACACGCTAGGCTTAAAGCCAAAGCTAATTTGCGGTTAGTGATAATAAAATGCCGACAAGTTCCCGGCAACAAACCGACACTGACACCAAGTTCGACTACGTTTTTTTATACCTGACATTGCCTATTTCACCAGCTGGCCACCCACTCGTCAGCAAACGTGTTCCGCTTAACGAAAACCAAAAAAAAAACGAACAGAAGAAAAGAGGAGAACACAAATTTTTGGCCAGGCCAACTGCTTGGCTAATTTATATGTAACGGCAAACTGTACACGAAGCGACAATATCTATGGCATCATCGCGGCTAAGAAACCACAAAAAAAAAATCACCTTAAGCACTTTCAGATTTGCCTTGTGACTAACTTGTGGCCAACAACTGTTTTTTATACCGAGTAGCTGCCTGAATTCTGTGGAGGAGAATAGACCACAAATATATATGTTATATATATGTATATGTATATATATATATATAAGCATACTGAAATAATCTGATTCTCTCTATTAATTGATACACTTAAAATATAATCCCAAATTAAAATACTCAGCTTTTTTTAGAAGACACATTTTATATAAATTTGGACTTTCCCAATGGCACAAAAGGCATATTAAAAATGTATTTACTTTTGATGGATCCATCAGCTGATTACAGGGTATTCTCAAGTTGTGCTTTAGCCGCATTAATATGGCATCTTGTTTACCTAGCTGTGGAGCAGGCGTTTGTGTGCAACTGCAACCGTGTGTGCACACACAGATAAAATCAAACTTAAGGTTTTACTTAGCTTTCTTTGTAACTGCGGATCAGATGAGGATCGGGATTGGATCGCCCAGAAATGCTTTTTCCCCAATATGCCTATGGGCTAGCACTCGCGCTAGCACTTGGCTCCAGATGTGGCTCCCAGCGTTCGCCTGTCCACACATTGCACTAATTATGTGGTGCAACAGCTGAAACTAGCGGTGCGCAGCAATTTAGCAAGCATTTCCGTGGGCGAGAGCTGCTGCTACATTCATCTTATATATATATATATATATATATATCTTTTTTGGCCTGCTGGGAGCTTTCTGCCTGCTGTGGCGTCGAAACGAGTCAAGTTTGCTGTTACATCCATAAATTAGAAGTATGTCATTTGGCAGCTACCGCTGGAGAGAGAGAAACCCCAGAATCGCATTCAGCCATAATTTCACGAGCACAACTCACAAAAGCCAAAGATGAAACCAAATCTGAGCATCGCAGTTGCAGTTGCAGTTGCAGTCGCTGCAGTCAGTCGATGATATCCAATTTCGTAATAAAGCATAACGAATTATGCACTCGACTTAGTTTATTTCAGCCAAGTCTTTGCTGTTGTTTGTGGTTGCATGGCTGGTTAACGGTTCTGTTATTGGCTGGCTGGCTGGCTGGCTGACTGGCTGGCTGGCTGACTGGCGAACTGGCTGCCTGTTTGGGTAGCGGCGCACTGAAAGATAAAATTGCATGCTGCAAAAACTGGACATTCTTTTGCATTTTATGCATTTCTGGCAAAGCAGCTAACTCTCATCGTATATGCGAATTATGCGGCAATTTGTAAACGAAAATGGCTTTTGCCAAGAATTATTATTGTCCATCATTTCCAGCCATTCTGGCCACTCAGTCCGCCCCCTCCCTCCACGGTTACAAAAGAATGCGATTCCAGCAGCAGCGAAGCCACAAAAGTTGAAAGCCTTTTAGATCTCCATCAGCTGCACTTAGCAAATATTAGGAATACAAATAAGAATAAGAATACGAAGACTGCGATTACCTGAACCAAAATGGTCATAAAAAAACAAACAATTTTTTAGTTGTGGTTTTTTGCTATTTGCGGCATTTACATTTAAATCGGTTTTTACCTAGACTATCATTTATGGTGATTTCTCGCTTGTGGTCACAGTAAAATGATGAACACGCAGTGTATCCGCAAACCGATCAGCAACTTGTCAATTGCCATGTGAGACATAAATCGTTAAAAATCTTAAGTACGCCGTATCCCATGCAATCACTCAAAGCTAACAATTTCCGGATTCATTACAGGTTCTGAATTGGGAATAAAATATATTTTTTTTGTTTACAAATTTAATTTGCACTCAAAACAGATACAATGAGAATCTAAATACTTTTAGCAAGCTGAATGCATTTTATTTGTCAAAGAAATTTAATGTTTGTTTTAAGCACAATGTATTTAAAAGTGAAGTATTGAAAAAAAGAATAAGTTAATTTATTTGGTGTTTATTTATTTTTAATAAATCGAATATCCATTTTTGTAATATTGATAGTTTTCAAGAAGGACTAGCAGGTGTTCCACAAATGTAGGAAAGATTATTTATTTAATTTCATTTCATTTAATTTATTATTAAAATAATATTTATAAGTTTGGTAGAGTAAAAGATGAATATTGAACTGACAACATAATATTCGACTATATAACGACTTAATCGGGACTTAAGCGACTTTTGCTTTTCGAAGTTTCGAAGTATTACAAATGTAGGAATGATTATTTATTTAATTTAATTTAATTTAATTTAATTTATTATTAAAATAAAATTTAAAAGTTTATAAAGATGAATTTTGAACTGACAATATAATATTCGACTATATTACATTTTAATCGGGACTTAAGCGACTTCTTATTGCCAATCTTATATCAGATTTTTGAAGTCGACACTATATTCCTCCTGACCCATTTTGACTCTTCTTTTACCAATAATGCTTATGCCTCAGTTAGAACTGTTAACCAGCATTGCCACCGATCAGCTAAGCTACTCATTAAATCAATTTAATACAAATATAATTTTTTTTATGCATTATACAAACAATGCTGATTAAATTAAAAAAAAATCTTTAATTTGTAAATTGACATAAAAAATTCACTTGTGCCAAGTCATCAATTTTAATAGCCACATAAAATGATGAACATATGTTAACATTAATAGATTTCCTAAGATTAAGCCATCTTTTTCTAACAATTAAACAGACGTGAAGCTCAGAACTGAACTTTAAAACCTGGCTAAACATAAAGTTGTGCCATTTTGAGATACAGTGCAATCGGTGAACATTAAATTTTAGCGTGGCAGCGCGAAAACGCATAAAAGTCGCATAATGGGAAGCCTTGAACTTGACCCAGCCAACAAGAGCAGCAGCAGCAGCAGCAGCAGCAGCAACAACTTGGCCAATAACAATAACTACAAGAGGCAGTGGCCAATAAGCGAGGAGCTGTTGGTGTTGCCATTCTTCTTGTTGTTATTGTTGTTGTTGTTGTTGTTGCTGTTTCTGGCGACGTGTGTCAGGGGACTCGACTTGGACTTGGGCTCGATGCGCTGACATTGACGCATATGAAGGCGCAGCAGTGTGGTTATACCCATTATTTTATCAGTGGGTCAAAAGGCCATTATGGAGTTAAGAAAAAAAAACTGAAACAGACTGAAGAAGACTTAACCAGCAGCTGAGATTTGGAATGAATATTTGACACAAGACAAAATAAATAAATTTTTTTTGATATTTCTTTTGATTTATTTTGGTTTTAAGTGAAAGAATTTTATGGATAATCTTGCACAATCTTTTACAAGTCAAATGCTGTTTACAGAGTATTTAGCAGTCAGTTAAACTCAACTAGATATATTTTAGTCATTTTTGTTGTTGTGGTGCAACCAGTGAGCCATGTAAGAGGTTTGGGTTGAAGACCAAAGAGCGCAGCATGAAATGTTATTACAATTGGTGTGGGTAAGGTAAAGGGTAAAGGGGCCCAGTCAAGCTACCTCGACACAAGACAAAAGGTAAGGGTGTGGGTAAGGGTAAGAGTGAGGGTTAGGGAGGAAAAAAAAATTAAGCCTTTTGACACAAGCGACGCTTGGACGAGCAACACAACCGTTGATGGAGATGATGAGGTTACTTTACATGTTGTTGTTGTTGTTGTGGTGAGTGGGGTTGCTGTAAGTGTTGGTGTTGGGCCGTCGTCAACATGTGGATGCTGCCAATTACTTGTTGTAAGCCATCAACATCAAGCGACTTGGCTGCGTATCCACCAAGCTGGAATCGCTCGAATACAGTTCCCTCCGCTGATGCTTGTTTGGGATGGTGGTGCTGGTGGTGCTGGTGGTGTTGATAGCCATCTTCTTCAGCTTAATTTAGCATGTCTGTGCGGCTCAACACTTTTCACAGCATTCCCAGACACACAGACACACAGAGCTAAACCGCAGCCGTTGCTGCAAATCCAAGATGCAGTTCTCCAGCCAGCCAGCCAATGGACGTGCCCTTTTGGCAACTTGATAATCTCTTTCTTAAGCGGCAGCGCCAATCACTCAGGCGGCACTCAAACGTGAGCGCTGTGTTCCTCTTTTCTGTAATTGTCTTAAATCAATCACAGAAAAGTGTTATTATGACAGCGTTATTAATCGTGACAGCGCACAGCGCAAATTGCCGCCAAACAAAAGACTCTCGCAACGAACTTGGCCATACAAAGAAATCTCGGCCATAGTTACAGCGCCTAATGATTTTGAACTTGCACCGCCATTTGCCAGTTAATGCCAAAACCAAAACCAAAACCACATGCACATGCCCACAGACTCTATAGTCTGCTATCCGGCCTCCAACTATGGTTTCAACTCCAAACTCCAACTCAGTTCGGTGTCCAGCCACATGCGGCCCACGCGGCGAACGTCATTAAATGCAAATTATTTCATTTCTGTGCCAATTGTTGTGCTACTTTTTTTCGAGCACTGTTCGTGCGCATCATCAAAAGCAAATCATCAGAGAGAGAGAGAGAGAGAAATGTACACAAAAAGAAAGAGAAAGAAGAGGAGAAAATGTTTTCTGTGCTTTTATTGATTTTTCATGTACAGCTGCTCGCTGAGTTCGTCATAATTACGAAGTGGCTCCGATTAGAACTAACCAAGAACCGAGGGTAGCAAGCTGGGAAGGTAAATGGAAATGTGATTGCAATTGGCAGGAAATTGAGGTCAGTGTTATGATTGTTTTGTGAATGAGTTTTTTCTTTTTTTTTTTCTTGCAGTCTTTTGTTTTAGCTCACAAAACAAAACTCCATTTACAGAAGTCAGTTAACAGGCAGCAGCAGCAAACCCAACCCAAAACGGCAGCCAATCAATAAATGATTGTGTTATTTGGAGGGCAGCACAGTGCTGCTTCTAACAAAGTCCAGTAGTTTAAATTTTTGTCTAAACTAATGTGTGGGCGAGCCAAAATGTGTTAAGAGCAATGCATTCGCGCTATTGCAACCAACCAAATTGACAGCAAAAATATTATCTAACTCGACTTGCGTCAATGCTTCAGGCGGAGCATCGCTTCTGCCACTGATTTATGATTATTTGTGTTTATATGAGTGTGTGTGTGTGTGTGTGTGTTAGCTACACAATATGAACAAACACCTCCCAATCACGCCCTGGCCGTAGATCATTTTGGTGCAGGCAGCAAACTTGACAGTTCATTTGCTGCTGGCAAACGAGAGAGGAAGACTGAGGCTGTGGCACACGCATCTATGCTTGCCACAATCGACTGCAGCTTTTGCTGTTGCATTTCTAATTAGCATTTACAAGTGTCTTGTGCCCACCAATATGGTGTCCAAGTGCTGACAGTTTGGGAATGCTGTTTAATAGTTATTCACTAAACGGTGTTTGCAGAGATCTTCAGAGCATTGCAGAATTTTTCCAGTGTATGCAACAGATTCAACAGAGCAAAAATGATGACTCAACTGTCGGAACAAGATTTAATTTTAAATAAAATACTTCACTCGATTTGCAACCATTGAAGAAATAAATTAAAATGAAATGCCTTAGATGAAATTAAAAATAAATTATGCGCAAAAACTTAGAGTTCCGCAAATCGAAAAAGGTTTTTTTTCGCTTTGCAAATCGTTTCTATTTGTAATTGAAAATGAAAAGAAGCTTACTAAGGTAAATAGCATAAGGAAATTAGTTAAGTGTTCTTACTGTTATGGCCATTGCGTGATTGTGCCAAATGACATTGCATTACACACATTTAATGACATTGCAGAAAAAAAACAAATTTCAATGGAAAAGACAAAAGACTTACGCAACGAACTTGGTTGGTTGCTAATGCTGATGCTGCCTTGATTGGTGTCTGACCATCGGCGGCAATTAGCCCATCACTTAACATTCTAATGCAAAGCATAAACACCAAGATCAACCTCCTATGGGCACACACAAGTTCCCGCTAGCCACGCTTGCCACTTGCCACGTTTCTATATGTCGCTGCGAGGCAGCAAATTCTTATCACATGGCAGCTTTTAAGTTGGACACGATAGTTGTGCGGCTGGAGCCATTGCTGTCTGAGACCTGCCAGCAGCAAAGGCGTCACCAGTCTTTGTCTTCGTCTTCGTCTGCGCCTTCGTCTTCGTCTTGGTCGTCTGCATGCCAAGACGGCGCTAATCATAAGGCTATGCCTGAAACGCCCTGTGGCTTTGTGACACCTCCGGACAACGACCGAGACATCTCGGTTAGCATATTTCTTTTATGGGGCAACAGACATGTAAGCCTACCAAAATGCCATACCATGCCATGCCATTCCCCCAATGCTTTCTCTCCTATACTGGCAAATCTTGGCAACTTCAGTCGATATTTAATGATCACTGATGGGTTCTGACAAGGCCTAGAATGAAGCATCAACAGGTTTGAATTTCATTAGCCATTCCTAGTCTCTAATATTTGGTCATGAATTCGCAGTTATGTGAGAAGCGATGATGATGGTTTGGCTGTCAATTATCTGGTCGGGACTTCAATAGATTCTCATTCTCTGAATCCACCCAAGAAGTGTGTCAATGCATTTGTGTGTTGCTCGGACTTTAATATGTTGTTGTTTTGTGGGTGTTTTTTTCTTCTCTTTATTGCCATTTATTTTCTTCAACCTTTGGCCGGATAATCAATCAATATATCTCCGCTACTGTGCATACGTCTTGCCACTTCACTCTCTTCTAGACAGCACCTGATGATGGCTCAACTGTATCTGCAGTTCATTCTTGCCATTTCCCATGCATGCCAGGCCAATTATTGGGCTAGCTGGCCGCCTGTCTTGGCCAGCGTCGAGCCTAGCGGCGATTTGGCAACCGAGAGACCCCTCATTAAAACTACTTAAGTTTTGCTTTGAGGTAGCAGCAGAGATCTCAGAAAAATTTAATAGACATCAGAATATTAATTTGCAATGAACATGCAACAAATTCATTATATTTTTTTTTCAATTTAACGTGTAAAATGTTGTAAACAAATCAATTTTACAAGCAAAAATCACTTAAGATTCGAACTAAAAACGACATAAAAAATATAGAAATCACAGCCAAATACAGGCTTGTAGCTCATTTATTTTTCTAGGGTATAAAAGTTGTATTCGCAATTGAAATTCAGAGCACGAGTCGTGTCCATCTCTAAACCGAAACCCCGAACGCATATCAGGGCGAATATTGTATAGCTGAAACCCATAATTAAAAAAATTTTAACTTGATATGAAATTAATTTTAAAACAATTTCCTAGAGACAGACAAACACTTGACATGAATATAGCTGCTTTTGCTTTTGAAGACTCGCCGACTTCGCACAAATTGCCTAGACCCCGTCCAAAAGAGGGCCTCACACAGAAGAATCACAGATTGTGCCCCTGTCCCTGCCCCTGATGCTGCTACATCTGCTGGCAGCTCGGAGAGTGACGCGCGGATTAAGCTGAGCATTCAAATTGAAACTGACAGGATGGCGTGGAGCTAGACAGTTGGTTCGGAGTGTATCCTGCGAAAGCCACTCGCCCATAAAAGTGCCAGAGCCCATTTGGGAATCGGTTACTTTGTTCGCACGCATTGTAAACTAGTAAAAATAGTGCCAAAGTCATAAAACTGGCGGCTGTAAAATGCATATCGTATTATATGACAACATAAATTTAACTGGCCCACAACTTTTTTTTTATTTCAGCTTATCTAATCGAGTACTTCGCCTTAGTTCGGACTGTTTCTATGAGAGGATGTGTTTAGCCTCAATGCCAAAATTCCAATCATTAAATGCGCATAAAAATCTTGGACAAACAACTGGAAGCTTTGCTTGATGAGTGCATATAAAATCGGCGCTAATTCAATTAGTTAAAAATGCTAACAAGCTCCAACGAGGGCTTTGAGCCAAGTACTCGTATTTATGTGTGTTTGCATTTGAGTTTGGACTGCGGCTACTGCTGCTGTTTGTATTCACTAATTGCCACAAACAAATTGAGTTGGTGCTGAAAGTGAGCTGTTGAGCTGATGGTTACGCAAGCGGGTCAGCTGCGTCACGATTTTCATTTACACCTTCATTTACCCACACTTGATGGACACACACTCAGCTAAACCAAATCTGGAGACTGGAGCAAAGTACAGTTAATCGAATGTTATGCTTATTGCGTGGTCTAAATGCAATAATTTGATGTCTATTAAAACATATAAATTATTTATGTTTGAAGTAACTGTTAGTTTCTTTCAGTTGTAAAGGAATTCAGCTTTTCCCACAAGAAATAGTATTTTAATAGTTTCTTTAAGATTAAGCATTATGAGATTAGAAAAGAGATTTTGTTTTATTTTCAAAATTTAATCATTTTAATTAATGTTTAAAAGTCTTCAGCACGAATCGAAATTACATTACTTTAATTACTTTATAAAAAAATTAAAAATTGCTTACATAAAGTTTTACACGATTAACAATTTCATGGTCTGCGATAATTACAAAAAAAAAAAAAATGATGTCATTGCACCGTTCGATAAAAACAAGAAATGCCAAAATTTGACAGACACCATTAATAAGCGTATGGATTTATGCGACCGACAAGTCGTCGGCGACTCTTGTGGTGGCATCGGGTGGCGACACGCAGACGTTTGAGGGAGGACACCCACGTAGGCGTTGATTTTAAGCCGATTTCAAAGCCAGACAAATGTGAGGCTTAGCGAACGAGCAGCATTTTGCATGCCCCAAACCTTTGCGTGATATTCAATATCATTTTTTAGCCATTTGTACGAGCCGAATCTCAATGTTTCGGTTTGCGTCAGTGTGGCCCGTTCTTTGCTGAAGTCATTTGTTTTTGACCAACACAAAACTCACCACGACTGCGGCGCCGCTCGCTGTTATTGGAAGTGTCAAAACGGTGACGTCACAGCTGTAAACAAAGCTCGCCCGGCAAACTGAGCAGCAGCAGCAGCAGCAGCAGCAGCAGCAGCAGCAGCAACAGCATCGAAGCTTCATAAAACCAAAACAAACCGAAGCCGGCCACGTGATTCTCAGCCAAGCAAAACTCGTTCCAGCTGTCAGTTGCTGCTGCTGGAACGCGTTTGTTTACATGCGAGAGACCTGATACAGAGCGACAGCAAATCATCGAGAGAGAGATAGAAAGAGAGAGAGGCGCCTTGCTCTCTGGCTCACGTGCGAATGTGCGAGCCGCCTCTGCAATTTGTGCATTTGGTCAAGTTCAAGTGTGGTGCGATTGCCGCAATGGTGAGTTTCTCTTTCGCCGGTTTTGTCTAATGCCGTCTCTCCATCTCCATCTCGGCGTCTCCATCTTTTATAATCGTCGATCGGAGAGGCGCTCGCGCTCAGTCTTGCTGCGCACCTCGTCGTGTGAAGTTGTCGTCGTTTTTGCCGTCGTCGTCGTCGTTGTTGTCGTTTGCTTGACTTCTCTTTCAGTAAGTAATCGCAGCGCCCTGTCAACATCTTTTGCTGTCCCGCTCTGGCTGCGGCTTACGTAGTCCGTTCGTTGACCGATCGTCGCTCACGTCATACGCCTTACGCTTACGTCGTCGTCGTCTCTCTCTGGGGGTTCGCAACGGCAGCGCTTGCGCATCTTGCCACATTCCGAGTCGCGCTTAACACCGAACCACAAGTTGCCCACTGTGCGCATCACTGCAAAACTAATTGCGAAAAAAAACCCTACGAGCAAAAATTATTCGCGGGTTCTGAAACTGTGTTCGGGGAATGTGTTATTTTTAAATTAATTGATTTTGTGCGTGCGTTTACCTAAAATGTAATTTATTATATTTAATATTTCATTATAAGATTTTTAAAGACTTTTTTCAATATAATTTTATATTATAAATAGAGACTTTTCGTGCAAATGAAATTAATAGAAAATTATGGATGTTATCTATATATTTATGAACAAAGAGTTTACAGATTCTTTAAAGGAGTTAACTAGTATTTTCGCAGCATTTAAAATATTTAAAGAAAAAAAAATTAATTAAAAAAATTATAATACGCAAAAACTTGAATTTTAATTTCAACAATTTAAGCTTCTTATACAAAGAAAAAGTATCAGTATCAGCTTGAAAGAATATTTTCTTACAGTTAAATAATAATAAACATCGCTTTTTGTGGGTGTCCGTTTTTGTGCGTATTTTTATTGAAAAATGTAAATGCCGTCAGCGATTAGCATATATCACATTTAACATTGTCGACATAAATACAATTAGCTAAATTGGCAGCAATAAAATTAAAGTGCAACTGCAACGAGCTGAGGCTAAAACTACGAATATCGAAATCAAAATAAATATCAAAATAACAATCAAAAGGCAACGCCAACGCTGCAAAAGCGAACAACTTTATAAACTAAGCACGAGTCGCCCCAACAATTGGCATGAGTCGGTGGCAACTGTGTGCTGCTGTGAGCTGTGAAGCAGTTGTTGTTGTTGTTGTTGCTGGCTTGCTGCCACCTTGGAATAGGAAAAATTAACTAAATTACAACATCAACGCAACCAATGCAGGGGCAAAAAAAAGCGTAGCAGCAGCAAATTTGTTGCACATGCAAATTTATGTGTAAACCTAAGCAACAGTCGCTTGGACCAGGCAATAATTGTGTTTAAATAAAGCTGTAGCCAAGAATTTCGTCTAGACCTGGCCAACGGCCACTGGCAAAGTTTGTATTTCTGCAGTTGTTGGTTGTTGTTGTTGTTTTTGTTGAAGTTGCTGCTGATTCTGCTGCGGCAGATTTTGCTACTGCTGCACTGCTGCATTAAGCCATATCCGGTTCAGCTCCAGGTTGGGAGCACTATGGGCACTGCCTGTCTAAATTTAGCGCTTAATGAAGCTGCTGCTGCTGCGACTGCTGCAGATGTTGCAGATGCAAATTGTAGCCGTGCAAACAGATCAAGAGTCGAAGCGTTCTCTGTGTGGCACAAGCCCTTTTGCGAACTAGTTCGCTGCTTCGTAATAATTCATAAAAATTGGCAAATTAAACGCCAACACAACAAATGATCCGCGTGGCGACTGCAATTTGTATGCCACGCTGGGGCAGCAAACAAAAACAAAAAAAAAAAAAAAACAAATAATGGCCAGCAATTGCTAAGGCATGCAACAAGCAAACTTACCAGAAGAAGAAAAAACAGTTGGGTTTCTGTTGCACAGTCCACAGCGATGATAAATGTGCGCCCACTTTGCTTATTTATGGCCACTCAAATTGAATGCATTTGATTTTTTTCTTATTCCTCTCTTTTTTTTTTGTATCTTGCGTCTTTTGCTTGCGTTGGCGTTGCATAATCCAAGCCAAACTCCTAACTCATCCAAATCTTTTAGGCCCTTCAGGGGGAAAAGTGCGCGTAACAATTAATTAAAGTACTAAACATACAAAATACTCGTTGTATTCATAATTTGTGTATGTGCTGCATGTGTGTGTGTGTGTATAACATGATCTTACACTGAGCACCAGAAATATTTATACCATAAATATCAAATACAAAGTGCAACAAAAAAAAAGTGTAAAAAGTAGCTGAAACTCATTTAAAGGAGGCCAAGATTTTCTTTTTGCGGAGAAATGAGTATCAACAAATTATTGGTGAGTACAAAAATTAAATAATTAATATATTCGATAATTTTATTTGCATAAGCTAACCGCAAAAACCGCTAAATAATTGAACATTTGGGAGAATTATAGTTTCAAAATTGAGAAATAATTGATGTCTTTTTGCTTAAATGATTTTGAATTATTTTAAAGCTGCGGTTAAAAAGACAAGGTATTTTTTGGCTTAAAAATCTATTGTTAATTTCAATTTGTTGTGATATATTTAATTGAAACATTTTTCAAAATGTTTGACAAGTGTCGGAATCTATCATTGATTTTCAAGCAGCAATTTTAAATATCAATTTATAGATGCAATTTTTAGATACTATAAACTTTAATAATAGCTATGTGTTTATCGGAGGCACATAAAACTGCAAATCCATCAAAATGTGATCTTAATGATTACTTAACACGCAATCAAATAACAACTTTGATCATCATATTTCTCGTCATCAGCTTTCAATCGATCAGTCGCTTTATCTGATCTTTTTTATACTTGTCTTAAAATGTTTATATATATTTTTATTTTGCTATCCATTGAAGCAGCACGGTAATTGGTACCTCCCCTTGAAGGTCGATAGTAAATAAATACAAATACAAAATACTGCAAAACACTTCAGGAAGGCACATGTTTAATTTTAATTGTCTGAACAATTATTTCTCTTTGATGAAATCTGGCGATGAGGGAGGGCATTCATAAATGTTTTATTATGTTCAAATTTAATAATTAAATGTGCAGTAGCTTAAAAATAAATTACTGCAAAAACATAACTGTAAAAAGGTTCGTTCAATACTTATATTTAGACACTTAGTTCCTGAAAGTATATATTTCTATAAAGTTATAATTTAATATCTTTAAAATGTTGTTGACAAAATATTTTAAACTTGTCTGTTTATTTGAAATTAATATACGTTCAATTTAGACTCTATTGTTTTCAGATAATAATATAAATTTTTTATTTTATATTTTTTTTAACAATTTCTTGAGTTATGAGTAATGATTTTAACCTGAGCTATTATTTATTCACAAATATAAAATGCATAAATATTGATATCGTTAATACACTGTTTCCGCAAATATTCGCATTTTTGCCTTGTTTTCAAATAAATTTATGTGTGTTAGCACTTTGATTTATTTTGGAAGATAACTACGCGGAATTAGGTTTATATTTATTTATTTATTTTAATTTGTTTTTGTTTGCTTTATTTGTTGGTTATTCCATTATTTTCATACATTAATAAGAAAAACAAAAAATAATTGAGCATTTGTCTTGTCTCAATGTGAAACGCAAGAGAATTGCAAACAAACTTCGCATTGCCGCCTGAATAGCCACAGCCTTGAGGCAACAGCAACAAACCATTTTTTATTTAAACAATACACAACAATATATATATATTGAATAATAATGTTAAGCATGGCACTGGCACGCACCGTCGACCTAATATTGAGTAATTTTCCGATGAGGTCTTAAAAATAAATCTATTACGCAGATGCGATGGGCTTCTCGTAAATTACAGCAGCGCCTAATTGAAATAAAGTCAAGATGCATCCTGCCTCCGTTGGTGTCTCGTGAGAGAGACATAAATTCCGGCACCTTCGTGGCCAGATGCTATTTTTGGTATCCATGTGCCAGGCGACTCAGGCGGGCCAAAAGAACTGGGGGCACAGGTCCAGCAATATATTTATTGTAAAGCCCGTTGAACATAATCATTAAGCGCAATTTACCTACAAAGTTGAATGCCGCCAACAACGAGAGAGGGACGGACTGTCGGACGGTTGGACTAGAACAGGCACAGACTGTGCAAAATGATTATTACCATACGCCATACGCCCCGCTAAGGGAATTGGGTTCAGGGGGGGCTGGGGCCAACAGTTAAGCACGAGCGCAACGAAAGACTCAAGACACGAACTTGACTGGGCCCAAACTCAAAGTGTGGTAAATTTAACTCCATACTCCACATACATAAATAAATAAGGTAAATCAATAAATAAATAAATAAACAACTGCATTCGCCTTGTTGTTGCCACAAAGAAGAAGTGAAAGCTGACGTTATATTGTATTTGGGCTGGGTTCGAGACATTTGGCATTTGCGAAACTCTTTTTCCGCTGCACATAACGGACAACTGTCAATAAATAATCAAAATAACCCAAAACTGAAAACTTGCTGCAGACAATTGACTATTTTTGGTAACTTGTCGCTAGTAAAAAAATAAACACGCATTTATTTTATTCGAAAGCAAATTCGAGCATTGAGTATTTCATGAATTTGTGAAATTATCCAATGATGCAATCGCTGCTCAGAGTTTATTTAATCAACAATTTTACAGTTACGAATGGTATTGAGTGGGTTTGAACAATAAACATAATAATAATAATTAATGTATTTAATTTCGTACGAAATTAACGCTGTACACTTTAAATGTCAGCCAAAAACAAATACAGCATACAAATGCCAAATAAGATTCTGACAAAAAAATTAGCATATAAGAAAACGCAGTCACCGAAAATTTAATTTTATTAAATCGGTGTGCAACTCTGCTGCTGGTCAAGTCTGCTCCAAGTTGCTCGCCTTGACTCCACATATCGTGCTACAGTTCACAGACTTGGCAAAAAATTCGAGTCACTATTTGCGTCACAGAACACAAAGAGCCGCTCAATGGCCACATTCGAAAGAGCCATAGTTAAGCAATTAAAGGCACAAAAATACATAAATATATATAATAAAATAAATAAATATATATAATATATAAATAAAAAGTTATTCTTGATTTCAGAGGATTTTCTACATTTTTCGACATTTTTAAGCATTTTTGAAAATATTTTATTACATTTTAGCTGAATTCTGAAGGGATCAGATCACTTTTAAATGAGTAAAGTTATAAAATTAAATGTGATATTAAAACTTTATGCTTCTAATTTGATGATACTAAATTAATTCCTAGGAAAGATGACAAAAATTACGCTAAATTAAAAAATGTAAAGCAATTATCTATAGGAAAGAATACACTTAGAGAACTCACTTAGAGCCAGAAGAAGATGTAATATCAGAGCACATAGAAATCACCAACCTGCACAAAATTCATGAATATTTGCACAAAATAGAGTTCATGGAAAAACTATAAGCTCTAAAGGAATATAATATATCTAACTGTGTCGCAGCTCCCCATCATTATAATAATAAAAACTTAAAGTTTTTAGCCATATCTGTGCAACAGTGTTTATCCACCAACAAGAGTATCCATAAAATAACTCAGAGAGTATGCAATAAATGTCATCTCATTGCTTACGACCTTGATTATAAAAAACATTTTTCAAATTATAAAAAAGTAAAACAAAAAAGCTTTGGACACAAAATTGCCACTGTTTATACGATTTGCTCTGTACGGAGTCAAAGTTGATGACAATTTAATTAGTTTAATCGATGCATAAAACAGCTACTGGCCAGAACCTCGTCGGGATGCAGCGGACATAACCACAATATTTATGGTTAACATAAAATTTAAGTGTTACATAAGTTAGAAGCGGCTATGGCTACGACCAACTGTTGCTCGAAGGCTTTCGGTTGCCGCACATTATTTAAGCCATCTTGATAGTTGACTTTAATGATTAATGCTTATTTGTTGTGTGCCCTTTGAAGCATGCTTTGTCCCAAAATCTTAACGGTTACCCGTTGTATTATTAAACGCAGTAACTGTCAATAGGTTTTTAGACTTCTTTTGCTTTACTACCCATAATGAATTGCACGAATTTTTTTGGTCAAAGAAAACAAAACCGCCAAAAGCAAAAGCCAAATGCGAAAGTTCAAAGACACGCACCAAACAGTCAAAAGCGGTCTATTGAGGGGGGGAGGTGCCATTCGTTTTGCCATTAACAAAATATATTTGCGCCTGTGCTTTGCTTTTTTTTCGAAAGCTTTAATAGGATTTTTATTTAACATGTGTATTCTTCTTTTTTTTCTCTTTATTTGCTGTCCGAGACGTGTCTTGAAAATTTAATTTGTGTTGTTGGTATTGATGATGTCATATAAGATTGAAGGTGGGCTGCCATCGGCTGCGCCTTTTGAAATATGCTAAGTGACATTAAAATGGGGATGTGGGAAACAAAAACAATTTTATTTTGTCAATCAACTTGAAGCCTAATGAAGATCATCAGTGCAGAGTTCTATTCCCAGTTCATTTTTAATAACTTTTTTACAGCCTTTGCAAAATGGTCTGTGCGACCTCTGTCCACTTGTATATGCCTATAAAAAAGGCACATAAAAAAACTCATCCCATTTTTTAAGTCAATTCAATACACATTAAATTTGTAATGGCGCTCTAAATAAGTGGCAATATCTGACGAAACAGAATACTGAATGTAAACATATTAGCATTTTTATAGGTTCTTCTTGTTGACTTTTTTTATGGGGCTTTTTTACACATTTGCGAATCTTGTGGAAGGTCTTATTAATAAATGTTAGACCCAAAGCAATTTGACTTAAGTATTTGTGTGACAGCAAACGAAATACCACAAACCAATAGCTTATATGTAAGATGATCCTTGAAAAATTATTAAAATTGTTTAATCGATAATTTGTAAACAAATTTAATCTCATTTAGAGACGAGTCTAAAATTATAACTGCTGCAAAACTGACGCGATTTTCTTCAGCAAGATCTTTTTGTTAAAAATTGGCTTTTAATAAATTTGTGTTATTAATAAAAAGAAAACTTGATCCATTCCAAGTGAGTCAGCTTATGGACAATCAGCCGGATAAGTTCTAAGTGTAAAATTTAGCATAGCAACTAAAAATATATAATTCCAACTGAACCGCAAGCCAAATTTAACGCCTACGAAAAGAGGCAACAGCATCAGCGTTGACAGTGAACAACTTGGCTTAAAAGCAAAAACTTATAAAATACGCCAACTTATGCCACACACACACACTCACACACACACATGTTTTATGGAGACATCAAAATCACAGCTCAGCCGCGACTTGGGTGTCAACAGTGTGCGAGGAGGACTGAGAGGAACGTGAGAACTTGGAAATGTTTTTAGAACCGATATGCCGATATGCAGCAAATAAGCTGTGAGCTACTCGTATGCAGTGCCTGTATTAAAGCAGCTTCCATTATCATGATGATTAAAACTTATTATTGGACCTGTATTACTATTATTAGTTGGAGCTGTGGCAGTGTCCAGGGCGGTAACACGCACGCCGCGTCGCCGTCGCCGTTGCCGTTGCCGTTGCAGTTGCATCCTTTCATAATTCTCTGCGACTGCAACATCCCCACCCCGTATGCATATTTTTAACCAGGCTGCGATTGCATCCAACATGTTATTAATACGTAGAAACAAATAAGCAAAAACAATAAGAAAGAGCCGTTTGCGGGTAGCTGGCTCAGACTGAGGTTCAGGCTCAGGCTCAGGCTCAACAGCTACAACTACAGCAAAAACGCGTTACAATTCTGCGGGCTACACCCCAGAGTCAGTGGCTGAGACGAAACTGAGGCCAGCTAAGAGAAGCAGCAGCAGCAGCAGCAGCAGCACATTCACCTGGAACTGGAGTTGGAGCTGTGGAGCTGCGGAGTTGGAACACGACGACGACGACGGCTTTGGCTTTGGCCATTGTTTAGTTTGGTTCGAATTTACCTTGATGGTCGTTCACTCTACATACAACAGCAACAACTTTTACTACTAACACACACACACACACACACTCGCACACACACTCGCACACACATGTGGCTTGCGTTGACTTTCAGCGCGCCATCAAAACAAAATATGAGCGAACCGCGCGCAGTCGCACAGCCGGCACTAAAAATCGCTCAATAATATGTACACTGGCCAACTAGCAATTGAGCCAACTAGTTGGGCCACGGCCCCGTATCTGATAAATAGAGTGGTTCACAAAATGCTGACCGTGGCCACAGATCTGCGCCGGGCCCAGTCTCCCAGTCGCCCAGTCGCCGAGTCTCAGCGGCATTTCGCAGTTGTAGCCGTCTCTCAGTCCTGGGCCATTTGTTTGTTGGCCTGGCCAAGCCTGTTTCTTTTTTTTGTTTTTGTTTTCTTTGCTGTGGCCTTTACACTTGCAGTTGGGGCATTATGGCTTTATGAAGGCGTTTACAACGATTCCATTATCAAGTCCATAAACTATATTTAGTTAAGTGTTAAGTTCTATGCAAAGAACTTGTAATAAATCTTAAATTTCAGCCAAAAATTATGAGTGACTGTAAAAAATTAAATTAATTTAATTAACTTGAACGCTTATTTATAAGCATTCCCTTTTTTTTGGCTTAAATCGGTCATTGACCCAGTGGTATTATTAATAGTAAATAAATGATAAATTAACAATGAATAAATTAAATTTTAGTTATCTGTAGAAAGCTCAGAGTTCTCAGCTTATTAAAAGAGCTACGAAAACTTTCCTAAGAATTTTATTTAATAATCAAACTACGGATATATTTTTAACAGAATTTTTAAAATCTTAAATAAATAAATAAATTTGATACGGGTATCTTTTTTGTAGGTTAACGTACTGTACCAATTACTAAATTTTCTGAACTCAGAGAGTATCAGTTTTTTTTAATTTAAATCGACAATTGGCGTTGCAAAATTTAACAATTTTGTTTTTATTTTATTAAACAAATAAATTTGTCATAGAGTGTCTGACAATCGTTCTAAAGAAAGTTTTGTTTTATGTTTGTTGTTGTGGCTGGCAATGTTTGCCAATATCTTTTTTTGCCCAGCGTTGCTTATCACGATTTGTGGGCATATTATTTCAGTTTTTGCTTGTTGTTGCTGCTGTGTCGGCTGCTGCTGCTGCTGCTGTTGCTGCTGCTGCTGTTGATGTTGTTATTGCTGCTCCTGCTGCTGCTGGTCGTGTCGAGTCATGCGGCATGCATTTTAACGCATATTTTGTAATTGTTGCTGCACCCGCTGCCGCTTTGTGACCTTTCGCCAGAGCTCTGCCAAAGATACATTTGCATGTGCACACACACTCGCACAAACACTAACACACAATTACACACAAGAACAGACACATACACATGTAGAACGCCAGCGGCAAAGTCGTAGACAAAATCAAGTTCGTTGGACGGGGCAGTTCATTGGCCCATCCCGAAGAAGCAACCGCAATGCTTAAGCTGCTTTTGCCCGCTGACTCAAAGTCTAATTACCAAGTGCGCTTTGCTGCCACTTTCCTGCTGCTGCTGGCTGGCAGTGCTAGCTGCTGGCTGCTCATAATTACCAACAAATGAATGTTATAAACATAAAAATTAACTCGACGCCGCAAAAGTTATGCTTCAGTAAAATGCCTTTTTTCGGACTTGGCCACACAGTTAAGCGTCAAAGACGAACAACAAGGCAAACAAAACAACAACAACAAAACTTAAAAAAAAAAAAATCTTAATCATTGCCTGCTTCTGCCTTTGGCTTTGTCTTTTTACCAGTTGCTCGTCGAGAGTAATTATTTACACGCTGCGCGCATGCATATCGCTTACCATTATCATAGCCATAACTATGGCGATACCTACAGCCCTGGCCCAAAGTGTCCAGAACGCCCCAGAACGTGTGCGAAGGGGGGCGGCGCAGGGCAGACAGTGAGCCAAGTGTTTAAAATCTTGTACAGTTTAGCAGATTCAAACGCTTCGCTGAGCTTCGCTACAAGTTATGAGAAGGGGGAGAGGGGAGCGGCGTGAAGAGGAGGGTCGTAATGCCTGCTGCTGCAGCAGCAGAGCAGCTTGCATTACATAATTTCGTTTACCGTTGTGCGGCCGTTTGATTAATTTGCAGCAGCTACTTTGAATGTTGTCTCCGTTCAATGCGCAGCCAGCTGAAAATTTATGCAAGTTCGTTGCCTAAGTCTTTTGTCTGCTTAACTGTTCTAAATGCAATTGCGCAAATGTCCCGCTAATTTTGTTGTGTATGCCAAGCAATGAGCACTTAAATTTTAGAAGATAGAATTATGTTTAAAGTTTATTATAATAAAAAAAAAACAAAGACTAATGACTTGCATTTTTTATTGACTTTGAATCACTTAGATTAAAAGATTAAAATTTATGAGATGGGCAAAAAAATATAAATCGAAATTCTTCACATGAGCAAGGAATACAGTAGATTATATAGCATTACAAGTTTAATATGCATAATCTTATAAAATCTGTGAGATCTTGAAATAATCACAAAAAATACAATTTTCATATGGCTTCCGTTTTTAGTTAACTTAAAGACCACTGTGCAGCAGGGCCTAACCCAGTTCGTTGCTTCAATCATTTGCTTTGGCACTTAGCTACTTTTATGTAATAAGAAAATGCAGCATTAAAGCTCTAGTTGTGGTTGGAGAGAACCAATTATGCCACAGTCATAAACATGCGCGCTATTACATGATTCAGATGGGCAACAATCTTCTGTTATGTATATTCTAATTATGAAAGCGTTTCGAAAATATCCATCAAGAGTCACGGGGCGACTACTTTTCTCACTCACAGCTTGTTACCAGCTCACGTGAACCACTGATTAGGCACTTTTCACACGAAAATCTTAGACAAATTTCAACGGCAATATCTCGGTTTTATGCCCCTTTGTTTTTCTAGGCGTCCCTCGGAAAAATACAAAAAAACCGGCAATGTCATGTTCAAATCGGCTACCAAACTATCGTTTGTTTGGTGACCATGATGATGATGCCTTTATTAGCAAGTGTCGGCAATTCCGACTACGTCAGACACACAGCCAATTTTCATTGCCAAAAACAATATCAACAACAACACTTTAGACCTTCCGATTGCAATTGCTTTCGACCATCTTTACATCCAGCTGCTACAAAGGCCGTTTGATTGCGTGTGTATGTGTGTGTGTGTTTGTGATTGTGAATTCAAAGGAATTTCCATAACCGCTAGCATTCCGTGTTGTTGTTGGTATTGTTGCTTTGACTGCAGCCTGTGCCTAATGGCTAAATTCAACAATATCAACAACAACAACAGAGGAAACTTGTCGATTTTTCTTTAGTTCTCTATCTCTCTACCTCGTCATGCAATGCCTTTTGCTTTCTGCGGCTATACGTAACGAAAATGAGCGCAAACCGTAATGAAAAAGAGGCAGGAAAAACATAACACAAAACAACAAACAACAAACAACAAATACCAAAATGCGCAACGAGACAAACAGGTTTTCAGGGCAAACCAAAGATGCGTGCGTGGAAAATTGTGGAAAATGCAAAGACATTGAAAGAGGGAGAGAGAGAGAGAGAGATAGATGCAACGCAATCTCTGCTCCATTCTCTGGCCAACACACCATCCGGCATCCAAATGGCCACACTGACCACTGACCGCTATGTTCAGGCGTGCATTGTCCGCGCTTGACCCTCGACGGCTGTTGGACACATTTCAGCTGTAGAAAAACCAAAAAAAAAGAAAACAAACAAAAAGAGTTTAATTTTTGCGTTTGTTTTGGTTATTTGTAGTTGTACGAAATCAAGGCTAAATGCATTTAAATATATTTAATTATTTATGTAAAATGACAAAGTATTTTATATGAGTTGATATATGAACTGAGACTGAGCTGTCTAATATAAATAATTAGTAAATAATTAAGTAAAGTAAATAATTAAGTATATCTTGGAAACACTTAAATATTGCCGAAAAAGAAACTGTTGGTTGGAACATTTTAATTTATCATTCGAGTTCTTATATAAATTCGATTGAAAGGATCTACAATTAGTTGTAAAGTAAGCCAATATATATATAAGCCTAACTAAAGAGCTCAAAGTATATTGAGTTAATAGAGTATTTTAGAGGCAATGGCATAGTTGCAACTGGTTTTCAATTATCCCATCGCAACTGCATTCCTCGCACTCATGCGTCGCTGCGCATTAGGCTGCTTAGCATGTTTAAATTGCAAGTGTGAGTGCAAGTACGAGTATGGATGCGAATGCGAATGTGAATGTGAATGTGAGTGCAAGTTTGAGTACTCGCTGCTATGTAGGTTGGTGTGGCAAGCAACGGTACTCCAACTACAAACGCAACCGACGGACGGATGAGCGGCGGTTTTCGGTTGAGTTGCAGGCAAAGTTTGCTGCAAAACTGCCAAGCGAGGAGAGTGAGGTGTGCAGGTGTGGTTTCAGGCTTAGAGGCTCATCACTTGGCCATCTAATGTCTAACTGCATTTAGCTGTCAAGCCAACTTGTTTACGTTTGCTGGCAGTCGCTGCTTTGCCGCATCTGTCGCTGCTGCGTTGGCGTGAACTACCGTAGCTTAAGCTGTTTTTTAGGTCAGCACGCGCCTCACAAAGCCTCTTATATAATTGCAACCAGCACAAATATAACAACAACAACAACAAAACAAAAACATAAATCATATAACAAATACGTATGTGCTTGGCCAATTATGCAAGCAAAGCGCGTAAATATTTAGCAAACTTGCCAACAAATAGTGTAAAGTCTCCAACGACCAAAAAAAAAAAAACAAACTGCAACAAAATGTTTTGGGTTAAACGTAGCATAAATAAAATGAGGCATTAACATTTTACGATGCCTACGTGGCAACAACAAGCCGCGGAACGACGTGACTCTTAACTCAAATCAACAGCATAAATTAAATGTACCGATTGCACCAAAATTACAGTTCAACATATCTTAAAGATATATCAAAGATCTCTTGCCTGCCCCATAGGACCAAAACGTGAATGGCCAATGAGCGCAATGAGTGAGTTGAGTCCGTTGCACATTTCAGTTTTCCACTGATTCGATTGATAATTTTCTTATATGTAATTTTAGACTTGGCAGCAAATTAAAAGATACACATTTAAAAGTAAATATACTTAATTAAAAACCCATATTCTAGACAGTTATTACAGTTAAGTACAAACTGGCTGGCTTTTTGATTAAGTTAGCAGAATGTAATGTCTTTAGTCCAAGTTGTTAACCACATTAAAAACAGCACAACTTGAAGAGAAAAATACTTTAATCGACTGATCTTGCCTAGAATAAAATATCTGATTTAGTTTACAATTTTCCTAGAAATGGCTTAATCGAATTGGCCAATGAGTTACTCTATTTCAGATTTATACTTAAAATAAAAACTGTAATCCAAAAACATTTTCAGATTCTTTCCCTGTAAGTTTCAATTCACACATAAATTTCGTCTTTTATCTGTGAAATAAAATTGCAAAAAATAGATACACTCTTTCTATCCCATAGAAAAAGTGAACACATCAATAGACCAACAGATAAATCGAATTCTTATCGAATTATAAATTGTGTGTTACGCTTTTAACACACAGGATTTATTACAATTTTTTTTATTACTAAGTTGACCTACTTTTTCGTATGCTAACTGTTGCATATAGATTGAAATCAGAATTGTGTAAAAGTAAAATAAATGATTTAAGTGATACAAAATCATTTGACTGCCAGTGCCAAAGATCAATAAAAAGATTAGCAAAAAAATAGATTATCTTGATTGAATACGAAACAAGTCTTGCAATTCGAAAATCATTTATTTTATGACACTTGAACTATTTATGATCATGTGATTTTATTACAGAACTTGTTTGCTGAAAGGCAAAAATAAATCGAGTTGATATTTATTAATCTTCTTCTTCTTTAAATAAAACATTTCGATTTTGCCAAATCACGAATCTTGTCGCTGTTCCAAATTAAAAGCCATTATTAAATTATTTTCAATATCAACTCAATTTATCAGTTGACTTGTCAAACACAATAAAAAAATACAAATTGCCTATCGACAAATGCGACAACCTCTCACTGCGCTACCTCTCTCTCTCTTTGTTCCTCTCTCTCTCTCTCTTTATCTCTTTCGCATCTCTCGTAGCACAGTTGGTGCACAACTGTTATACCCACTGATTTTCAAATACCCAAAGACTTTAAAACGAAACAAGTTTTCCTTTGTATGTTTGAACATTAGAGACATAACCAAGGGTGGGGGGAGGGCCAACTGTTGCCGTCAGCTGTTTGTAGTAGCGACTTGGCCCAAACACTGAGTTGCAACGACGAGCGTAGACAGTTCGCTCAATCAGTCTCAGCCGGCACGTCGCGTTGTGTGCACCTCGTGCAACATTTTTTGAGAAACGGTTCGTTTTCCCATCCGCACCCTCCTCTTCGATTTATTGTACAATTCACATTTGCACAGCTGTTTCGATTTTCTTGAGTGTGTGTGTGTGTGTTGGTGTGTGCTAAGTGTTGCTAGCATTATTGTATTCGTATGCAAAACTCATCAAAATTAGCAGCAATTTCTATTGCTATTTGTTTAATTTGTTGACGCCATGCAATTTGTCATAGACAATAAATAAACGGAAAACCCAAACAGCTGAAAAATGCTCTGCGCTTACGTAATGCATGGATAAACTATTTGCTGGTTAGTTGTCGTTATGCCAATTTATCTATTTTTATTTTGCGAATTTTTTTTGCAAATGACTGCGTCGATTTTCTAGCAATTTAAATTTTGCGAATTGGGGCAGAGCATTTATATTTTATTTGCGATTAGTAAATTGCAAAGTGGCAACAACATCAGCCACGTTTGAGTTGTTATCTAGTGCAAAAATTAGCAGCAGGAGCAAAGTGCATACAAAAGACTTAAGCAACAAACTCTCCTTTCGCCGCCCCGCCTTCACATTGCTTCAAAAGGCGCTCACTGTTTTGCCATCGTGTAATGCTAATAAAGCAATAAAAATTCGAAAATAATCATAAAAAAATAAAAACAACAACTTACATCACAAGCAGCTCACAACTTGCTGGCACACTTTTCGCAGCTGCAACAGTAGCAACAACAACAACAACAACAACAGTGTTGGAAAAAAAAGCGCACAGTCGCTGCATTTAATTAATCAAAAAGAGCTTTTGCTTTTGCTTTTATGAATGAGCAGCGCAGTGAATCAGTGAATATGAGGGAATGAATGAACGACTGTATGTGGGGCCGGCCTTGTCCATTCCATATGCTCATCATCCAACGCCAACTTCAACTTTTGTCATCCAGCCTCAGTTTCTGCTGCTGCTGCTTCTCTTTCAGCCTTATTTGCTAGGGCAACAACATAAATTATGTGCGCCTGAAGGCGGCGGCTCCACCTGCCGGTTGTATATACATAGTATATAAAAATATGACTTATTAATAAAAACAGACAACAGCAACAATTAAGGGCCGAACCGCAGCAGCAACAACAACAACAACAACAACTTAATAAAGCCAACAAGAGACAGGCGCCAGCTAGCAGAGAAGTTGACTTTTAGAGCATTGCTCGAAGATCGGAGGCATTGCAGCGTCATAAATATATCTTGATGTTTTGTTGATTTTTCATAAAATGTGTTAAATATGCCAAGTGTAGGACGACCCGTGTGGGATTTTTTCATGCTATGTAGTATTTTTTTTTGTTGTTTTCTGAGCTGCATGAAATTAGTTGATGCACTTGTTGCTGTCCGTTGTTAACAGATGTTGCAGCTGCAGCAGTTGTTTGTAGTTGGAATTTAAAAATGTTTCTTTTTTCTACAAATTGAATATATAAATTATATTAATATATTATCAATTGGAACATTTTTGCTAGATTATAGTAAAGTTTATAGTAAAGTGATTATAATAATGCCAGGCAGTTTGTATTATGTTAAATACCTGCCATTTTTCAAAATACTTCGCTAGCTTATTAAAATATCTCAAGTCGAGAATACAGTAGCTTATCGAGTAGCCCTCGCAAAACCCGGGTGCATTTTTAGTTACGAATACAGGGAATACACTCACCTCAGAGGTACTTTGTATGTGGCACACGTTTTCGCTTATGTTATTTTATATGGAAAAATTGAGGGGCGTACAAATTAGTGGCCAGACAAAACATTAAAAAGTTATAGGTAGAAGGAAGGAAGAAAAGCACCATGAAGTTACCGTAAGATGGCCCTGTTGGCAGTGAAGACTCATATCAGCTGCCATTTTTGGGGTGTATGCGGAAATTACTTAATTACAAACATAAAAAAAAAATATAAAAAGAAATTGGCAAGATTTTCAACATGAAGTGCATAAATGAGCGATAGCAAAATTAATAAGGCGTTGCGATGATTTGCTGCAACCGGATGGGGTGACCTTTCTAATAAAAAATTGGGCACCCACGCACAAGGTCACTGCAAGCCAAGTTCGTTGCCTAAGTCATCTGTTTTCTTTGAAGACTTGTCGCTGAAAGAGCAAAGTTTAAGTGGCTTCGATGAGCATAGCCAAGCCAGGCAAATGGAATGAGTCAAAGCTAACGCCTATATAGGTGAATATGGTCATAATGGGCCCACTCGAAACGCTTAGTGCCGGGCAGCGAAAGTACATAAACAAGCTTGAGAAACTTAATGAAACTTTAGGGTGTAATAAAAAAATACAAAAAAACGCCCACGAAACTATATTGATATGCGTGTGTGTGGGTGTTGTGGGCGTGTAATTTGTGCCTGACACCAAAACAGTTAAATGTTGAAATACAAGAAATTCAACTGAATATCAAGCGCAAAAATTACGTCAATCAAAAGTCAAAGCAACTGGCAAACCAGCATCCAGCATCAAGCAGCCAGCAAATATCAAAGCAAAAGCTAAGAAAAATGTTTTCTGCAAAGGCGTCCATACAACAAAATGTAGAAAAAAAAGAAGAAAAAATATTGCCTTGTTTTTTTTTTGCTTTTTTTTCCGTTGAGCGGTCCAAGCCAAAAATGGACCATGCAGAGCCACAGCAGCAGCGCAGCTAGCAGCACGGCAGCACAGCAGCGCAGCTGACAGCAGAGCAGCGCAGCGTGTGGGCAGCAAAGTTGCCTAACAACCAACAGTGAACAGCACGAACACCAACACCAACACAAACACAAATACGAACACTAGTCTCAAGTCTCCACTGGTCGTCAAAGACGAAATCGTCAACGCTTCGGGATCGTGAGCTGCAGCTGAAGCTTCAGTTTTAGCTTTAGCTTCAGTCACAGCGCCAGCTCCGAACTGAAGGCGATTTCGAATTGAGTTTCAGTTCGTTTTTAGCGCGCGTGCGGTGCGGTTCTTTCTCTCTCATTCATACATTGAAGTGTCTCTCGACTTCTCCATCAATAGCTGAACAGTGTGCGGGTCTCTGAGGTCTGCAGTTGGCCAGCTTCTCGCTGCCATATATCTGAAAGCAAATTAATTTGTTTTTCTTAAGATTTGCACCGATTTATTAATAGAGAAAGTTTTGTGTGGCGTACTGAAAAATTTATTTTTCAAATTTTACAAGTGAAAATTAAGGAAAAAAAAAACCTCAAACGCATCGCGACACGCGCAATTCATCAGCCGCAGTCAAGTGTTTAAAGAAAAACGTAAATATTTTGTTCATATTATAACAAAAAAAAAAATATTCAAAAGTGCTTGTGCATAACTCAGTGTGTGTGTGTGTGTGTGCGCGCCAGTGCCTGAGTGCTGTGCAGCAGCCAAAACCAAAGGCTGAAAACGTAATTTTGCTGGCGTTGTTTTTCGTTGGCAGCTGTTGGCAGTATGAACTGATTTTAACCGAATTTTGATGAAGAAAATGGTGAGCAAATGTTTTTTACTTTTACCGTGCTGTAACATTTCAGTAACGCTAAGAAAATTTTCAAATCGATTTATTTTTCAGTAGAAATTAATAATATTTGTTGCATTATAAAAAATGTGTATGCAAAATTGATCAAATTATGAATACAATTTGGTAGACAATCAAACAAATGCTAATTGAGCTCGCAGCGTTATAATAATTCAACTCTAATAATAATAATAATTCAACTTAACACTTCTAAGCTAATTTGGTTTTCATAAAAAACATAAAACATCAATTATAAATGAGAAACCCCGTTGTCAAGTTTGAAATCCCCTACCAAAACCCACATAAAGTACACAATTCACTTTCATTTGTGCAAATCTCCCTTCCCTGGGTTAATTGTTATTGTGGGACGCAGATGAAGATGAGGATGGAGCTGAAGATGATGTATAGTTGCCTTGTCACTAATGTTGTTTGTTTTCTCCGCACAAATGGGGAAAATATGACAAATAATTGCTCGAAATGCTTGCTTGACACACTTCGCAAGCTGTCACCAAAAAAGAAATTCAAAATATTTGCCTAGCAAATGACGAACAAAAAAATAAATAAAAATAAAAAATTCACAATATCTAAATTTGTGAAGTGACCAAATCCAAAGCTTAGTTTTAAGGTCAAACTGCCTCATCAAAGTCGTTGAGTGGTGCGGCATTATTTAATGTGAATTTTGTGATTTGTGTCCACAAGTTTCTGATTGCGATTGAAAAAATCAAGTTTTGTGGCTTAAAGACTCGCACATTGGCGAAATTATTTAGTACCCACGACTTTGGCAAATTGTATTGACGATGTTTCGAGCTTGACTCCACTTTTCTGTATCGCTTTATATTACTTTGCAGTTTTTGGTCAAATGCAAAATAGCAGAGGAAAAAAAGCTACTGGTTGCTGTAGGCTGCAACTTGTGCTCATTTGTCAGTCGACGGCAGTTTGGACTTGTTGCTAGTCATTTGTAAAATTTCATTGTTCAGTAATCTTTGTAGTCGTGTGTTGTGATTTTTGTTTTTCTTAGCCATTTTCACATGTTCGGAGGGAAGATGCAGCCAACCAAATGACTGACAAACTAACTGACTCGCTTTGGCTGCTTTGTTTTGCTGTTTAAATTGTTGCGAAGGTGCAAAACTTTCACTTTATGTATTATTGTTTTGCGTGCGAGTTTCGGCTAAACGCAATCCCGCAACTCAGAAAGAAATTACAATATTAATGACCATAAATTATGAGCCTGACTCAATTTCACCCCTCCACAAGCTGCGTGGGCGAAAATTGCAGCTATTAAATGAGTCAAAAGTCGAAGAGTTCGCCATGCAACTTCTACTTAAGTTCCAGAAAGGCTGCACAACAATGTTGAGAGCTCATAAATGCAAGCAAATTTTAGCACAAAAAAACGCTACTTCTGAAATGAGTCGACAATAAGATTAGCGACTCTGCTCATCACAGTAATAAAATTGCCGCAGAAGTCAGGTTTTTTCGATTAGTTTCACGATCTTGGCGTGAGTCAAGAGATTTACTGGCAACTACTCTAAAAGTCGCAACTTTGTTATAAATTCCAGATGTCTTAAACACAAGCAAACTAATTAAAATTAGCTACAATTTAAACGTGAGATAACTTGATTTAAGTATATTTCATGCTAAATTTAAATTCCCATTTTGTATTATAAAAAAAATACTCTATTCAAAAACAGCAAACTTGTGAAACTGGAAAGTATTTAAAAAAAATAATTGGCAACTTCCAGAAGCCAAAAATATAAGCGTCATAAAATATTAACTTGAGTAAGACTACGAAATGATTTGGAACTGACTCATAAGCCAACTTTGGCCAGATCAACTTGTTCTACGCAGCCCACATAGTCTGTTGAACTTTTGGTGGCTGGTGGCTCAAGGCCATTCCCACTACCAGCGCAAAAAGTCGCACAAAAAAAAAAAAACCGCAGCAGCCGCAGATTCTAATAAATTTTGCAGAAAAACCAAATCGATTTTTTTTATGTGCTTTTTTTTTGCAAGCTCTTCTTTTACGGCCAGAATAAATTGTGTTCGGCCAAAAAAGTCAAAGTGTGTGCGCGCCCACAATCAGCAGATCAGCGATCGCGTCACATCATTGTTGGAGTAGACGGTTGTGCCACAGTTTCATCTAACAGCAGCAACAGTCGCAGTCGCATCATCATTAGTCAGAGTCAGAGGCAAGGCTGAAGTCGACTTTTAGCTAAATTGGTATACGGTGGGCGTTTTGCTGATTGGCAAAGATTTTGTTGCGTGGGCTATGGCCACATGACACAATCGATTCAATCTGAAGACACTTAAAGTGTGCTTCATCTGTGACTTGCACTTGTTATGCGTTTTCGATTTCTGGACATGAGGGCAACCTACTTTCGCCAGAACATGGTTTCGTTTTCAATGCCTTATTTGCAGTGTATGTAGTGGACTCCAAAAAAAACTTTTAAGCTTTCAGCGAGCTGTCCGGCACTGCTAACCACAGACATAACACAATAACAACATACAACATCTGAAATATACCAGCATCAGCAGATCTGCAGAAAAAAGCAATATATTTGCGCCGCCAACAAGCAACAAAAGCGAAAGTAAAACAGCGACCAGTTTTTCTGTTTTTGTTTCTGTTATTTTTTTCTTTTTGTAGGGTCTCGAAATGATGTCATGACGGAAAAGGAATTGCCAAAAATTAAGTTTTGTTAGCCAGTTGCCTGTTGTCTGCATCTGCCAGTTGCAAGCCCCCCAAAATTTGGTTTTTTTTTTTAGCAATAACTGGACGAAAGGACAGACAAAGTTGTGTGTTTTATGCAAAATCATGCAATCTGAGAAAATGAACAGTGAAACAAATGCAAAAGTAACCAGACGACTTTGGCCCAGCCCAGTTTCAGTTACAGTTTCAGATCCGTAGAAACGCCAACGTGATTTTTTTCTTGTTGTTTTTATTTTTTTTTTCTTAAGTTTATGCCGGTGTGAGAGACCCTGAGCCAAAACGACGCCTGAATATAACTATCTGAAATGCCGTTTATTTATTTCATTTAAAGCAAGCCACAACAAGCCTCTAAATTTATGACTCATATTAGTGCCACAAGCAACGAACTGGCTGCACAGACGAACGACAGAAAATCCAATGGGGAAGTTTTTTTTTATATTACAATTTGCAACAAGTTTCGCTGCAACTATAAGGCCAAAACACCAAAAAATAAAAACCAGTCCAGACAGTTAAGATTGGCGCCCAATTAACGGCGCCATTTAACTTTCAAATGCACAAATAAATAAAAAGAAAAATCCCTGCAGCAATTGCTACTTACAGCGTGGAGAGCGTGCGGCAAGTTCGTTGTCAAAGTCTTTTGTTAGCGCCTGTCAAGGCGGCAATCGGATTGCCTAATTACTTAATTTCAAATAATCTAGTTAATTGCTTGTGTGTGCGTAAGTCAGCAATTTAAAATTCAATTACAACGACAGTCGCCACGTCTGAAATTGCCACCGCACAAAGCAATTTACATACCCCCACGTGTGAGTTGGTTGCAACTCACGGCAACTTCCTGTTGCCCGTCAGTCATATCCTGTGAGATGGCCATAAATTGCTAAAACCGCACATGATAATCAACAGGTTTAGACGGTTTGCAGCAAAACCGCATTTATTAAATTACATTTACCTGCCCCTGTTTATCCCTATGTCGGTCTAATCGAATTACCCGCTGCAAACTGCGGAGCCTGAGAGTTGCAAGTAAGTAAATGATACTAGTCAACAGCAACAGCATCTCACTTCTTGATAATTTAATCGACTGCACTTTAATGAACATAGACAGGTGTTTGCTGTAGTCATCATAATTATTAGCTCCTGGATAGTGTGAGGACTTAATGGACACTTTATCCAAGTCTATTTACATTTCTATGATTAAAAGTTATCAAAATAATAAATAAGTTAATTAGAAATTAACTTTTAGACTGTGGGAGATTTTTTCATTATGTATGCGAGAAAATGGATTGGCAATGAAAAAAAATTAATATTTTTTTGACTGGCTAAATATAATTATAGCAAATCATTCTTTGCCAGGTGAAGTAAAAGAAGAACGGAAATCAACTAAATTGAGCTGCCCATCAGCTCAGCCACAAAACAACATTCGAATAGAGATACATAGAATTTGATTAATTATGTCTCTAAATTAATATTGAAAAATATGGGTTAGGCAAAATATTAATTTCATATTTTCATAATAATTAAATCTGATTGTATGTTTATCCGTGAAATCTGTAAATGTTGCCAACACTAAGCTCCGGCTTAAGTTGTTGTCCGGCGCAACAGTTACGCACAGAAAAAAATGCATGACTCAACGATGTGAAGGTCAACAACTGCCGCAATCTCAACATTGGCGACAATTTGTGTGTCTTAAACACACACACACACATACACACGCGAAAACAGAGTACTCACACTAAGATCGTACCACTCAATGTTTGGCCATAGGCAATGCGTAGGTCTTACTTGAGACTTGATTATAAAGTATTGTGGCAAACGCCAATTGGCTTATTACCAATAAGCCAAGCTTCGAGAAGAAAAACCCGATTTACATATGAACCAAAGCGTGATTCTAACAAGCATACAACATTATCGACAAAACTCATATGCAGAGGCGTTTGCTGTGGCAGCGTGGGCAGTTAAGGCAGCCTTCAAAATCAAACACTCAGCTCGAGCGGCCCACATGAAAAGGGGGAAAAAATACTCTGTAATTAAAAGCTGTTACACGCAAATGTAGCGTTGATTGATTTCCAAAAAGCTAATTGAAGAGGGGCTTTTAGGCCCAGCCCAAAAGTGGGTAACAAAAAGGGACAAGTCACTTCCTTACATAATTGTAAATTAAGTTGTGTGTGTTTGTGTGTGTGTGAGCAATGAGCCGTGGGATTTTAGTTGATTAATGTGCCAAGGCCTCTACTTGGCTCTTCAGCTAACTGTTCTTAGGCTTAATGTGAATTTTTTCTAGCTGAGCTATTTACTATTTATTTTTTAACTTTACCCTGTATTATTTAAAAAAGTAAAATCTGGCAAAACATAAGCTTTAATACTTTAGACGGTTTTTCAAATATGAGTAACATTTAAAAAAAATAACTTCATATTTATTTGACACATTTTTAGAATCTACATTTTTATTTTATTTTGCACGCACAAAACCGAAACAGGGTATCCTAAATATAACTCACAAAATGCGACTTGATTGTTTTGGTTTTTTTTTTGTATATATAGTGCTTAGAAATCCAACAGCGTCCTGCAGTTAAGTTTGTTGCCTGAGTCTTTTGTTTCGGGGAAGGCCGACATGCAGGAAGGCAGGCACTCAGGCTAGCCAGCTAATTGGTGAGCCAGACAACAAATAACGACATGTAGCAGCTTACAGTTCATTGTAGTTTGTTGAATTTTTTTTATTTTTTTTTTATTCATTTTTTATATTGTTGTTTTGCTCAATGAAAAGTAAATTGGCCAGACATGTTTGCTTGGACATGAACAGGCATAGCTACGAGGAGGTCCACAGTTAAATATACATACAAATGTATATATTTATGTATATATACATATGTTTTGTAGTTGGTTTTAAATTGATGGCATATTGCAAGGCAGGGCTCATGAAATTTATGCCATTTTAAAGCGAGAAATTAAACACGCCTCGAGTGCATTACAATAAATTATATCGAAATATGAGTTCCAACTACAGCGATCTGTTCTATTCTCTCTCTCTCTCTCTCGTTGTTTCTCTGTGTGTCTCGCTCTTATATCTCAAGTGCTCCATTATAAAGCAATTAATGCAGACTCGCTCCACTTTGCTTATTTTAATAATTCATAATAATAAGTGCATTAAAAAGGATCTTGGGTGGGCCAGGGGCCGACTACGACAGCGCCTGCAAGCAGCTCATTAAAAATGGCAATCGCTATAAATAGCTAAATGCAAACATCTGTACTGTCCCGTGTTCGGATTCGCCAAGTATTTTTATATTAATTATCCTGGCCTGCTACTTGTACAGCTGCCCGAACTTCAACTGCAACAACTGCAACTCCAGCTGCAAGTTCGAGTCGCCATCTATTCTCTAGGGACACAGATGCAAAGTATTGGAGAAACAGATGCCGATATTGCTGCAGTAGCTCAGCCGGCCAATTCGCTGTTGGCAATGCGCCGATTTAGCCGATTGTCTGCCTTTGACTCTTAGCGATAATTAACACCTCGCCAAGGCAACTAAACCAAATTGAAAGCCAAGTCGTAGACAGTATCTTCTGCTACGCGCGACAACACAGAAAAAAAAACAGAAAACAAAAAACAAAAAAGGAAAAAAAAAGTAAGGAACTTGTCGAGGTTTTTTTTAATGGTCAATTTTACATTTATTTTATTGCAAGAGCAAACTGGAACTTTGCTTATTGATTTGCATTTTTACAAGCGTCCCCTTGTTCATGTCCACAGTTTGCTGCTGTTATTGTACATATATAAATTGCGTGTTTTTTTTTTACTTTTTGTGGCTTAGCAGCCAATTTCAAGGTCTTAGGCTATGACAACTGTACAATTCCTCCAGCTTGTAATTGAAAAAGTGCAGGAATTTTAGCCATATGTAGTTGAACTTTAGAGTTGTATCTAAAAATCGAATCTAATCTACAAGATGTTAAAGAAATGTATATTTTTAGATTCTTTTATTTTTTTTAAATATAGAATTATAGATGAATAGGAAGTAAAGATAAAGTTAAGGTCCTTTAGAATTATTCATAAGAATCTCAAGTAAAGATTACTTTAATTTTAATCTGACTACAACTTATCTAATTTAAATATTTTAATAGCATTATGTTTTGAAGTGTACACAAAATTCCGCTTTTAAGCTTTAAATTCATTTTCTTGCTACCTCTTCTTCGAGTGTATTGTCCATGCCAGTCACATACAACATTTCTGCCTGCCACTGTGCGTGGCAACTGACTCATGTCTGGCCCTAGGCCAAGAGCAACCAAATGTTATTCCATTCAATTCAATCAATGCATCAAGACTCAAGACTCGCCCACGCACACAGCATGGACAAAATAAGAGTGAAAGAGACAGACATAAAAGGGAGAAGAGACAGACAAATGTGATTGGAAATTTGAAATGGTCAAACGGCAGCAGTTGGACAGCACTTTTCATAACATGACGGTAAAGGCAAAGGCGACTTTGCAGACGTATTATAAAATTATGCAGAGCACATACCACGCACACGAACGCACACTTGGCACTATTATATAATAGGTAAGCAGCAACAGCAATAATAACAACAACAACAAAAACAACTACAACAAATGCAATTGCATAAAACGTCTTTTTACAATGCGTCGCCAACGTCGTTTGTCGAAGTTTCAGCGGTGGCAAAGAGCCCAAAGAGGATCGCGATGGCGATGGCGACGCCGGGTCCGGGCACGTACGCATTGCCAGCGGCAACTAATGCACAAGTATATAAGTTGTTGTTATTGTTGTTTTTGCTGCTGCTGTTATTGTTGTTATTTATGCCAGTGCGTGTTAGGGTTTTTTTTTGCGTTCTCTGCCCCCGCAACTCAACTGATGTTCCTCGCGCGCATTTGCAATTTACAACACAAGTAAACCTGGCCCACAACTGGCAGCAGCAGCAGCAGCAAGAAGAAGCGTTCAGCAACGGCAACAACAATGGTTTACTTCCGCCGGATAAATACGTAAAAATCATATAAATTAGAATCGTAAGCAAGCAGCAACACGAGTGTGCATGTGTGTGTGTGTGTTTGTGTGTGTTTGTTGTTTGTTGTTGTCTTAGCGTTTATTTAAATAAGTTTCCGTTATATGTGATTGATTTGCACGCGGCTGCTTAGTCATCCTTACCATTTAGCTTAAGCCGAGGCGACACTTGCAATTGCAAACAAAAGACTTAGGCAACGAACTTGCTCAGCTGCCTTTCTATTACCCCCAAGCCATTTATGGTGCAGCAGTCGCCGCCTGCAGTCAACACAGTAACCATATATGGTAGTTTGGCATGCAGCCAACAACAACAACAACAACAACTCTGAGCAGCAGCAGCAGCAGTTACCATTGGCTTGGTTGGCCTGGCCGGGCGTAGGCGAAAATTGGAAAGTCAAAAGGCGCCAACTTGTCGATTGGGTATACCTAATAGGCAAAGGGGCAAAAGTTCAGAGACTTAACTTGCCACATACACTCACACTCAAACAGAAAAAAAGCATGTGAGAGTTTTTTACAGCTGCTGCTGCAGACAATTTACGGCTTATTGGACATTTACGAGTGGCAGCTTAGACACATTCTGTCGTAAACTACGGCTCCAACTCGGTTCAATTTAAAATCCTTCAATATACATACATCATGAAGTATTGACATTTATGTTTAGCGCTGCACACAACCTTTTCTTGCCCGTTCAACGTTCCGAAATACCATTAAAAAAAAATACTAATTAACACCTTGGTGCATTCAGGGGCGGCCGACAGAGTTGCTAGCTAATTTCTGGGTTAAATATTGAACAGCAGAATACAAAAAAAAAAACAAGAAAGTCATGCAGTCAGCGTACTGGCAATGAAAGCGAAATCTCGGTGCCCCTGACTCCCGTTTCCCGATGGACCGATTGCCAGTTTTGCCGACACTCGACTCTCGATTTGCGATCCTTAACTGCCGACTACTGACCATTCCAAAAAAAAAAAACAAAAAGAAAAAAAAACAGCTTGAAGTCGACATTCTTTTTAACAAGTTGCCTGCTGCCCAAGACCTGAAAAGGGTTTGGCGGCTGAGCGCTGAGGCAACGCGCAGTCAAGTTAAATACGCCCGCCGTGTACACTTTGGGCCTGGCCTGGACCGGAGGCAGGCAAGAAAATATCAGAAGATCAAAGGCATTTTAACAGCATGCGCTGAACGTCCCAATGCAAACAATCAACACGACTGGCCACACGGGGCAAAGAGCAGGGGCACAACAGAACAACAGCAGAGAGAGAGAGAGAGAAAGAGAGAGAGAGAGAGATAGCTGCCTTGGGCCATTGCCAATATGGTATGGCTTAAGGCCTAAACCTGTGCACTTAGTTGGAGGACACGTACAGGATAAATTAGCAAATATTTGTTTTTCAGTTTTGCTGTTGTTGTTGTTGTTGCTTTCGTTATTGCTGCTGCTGCTGTTGCTGCTGTTGTTGTTGTTTTAAGCAACGCGTCGCAGATTTTATTTCTTATTTAAGCAAAAATTGCATTTAAATTGTTTTTGCCGGCAGGCGACGTTGTGCCTGCCCAGACAGACGTCGTGCAGCTACTTTGTAAAGGTTAAACATTTAACCTTGACATTTTCACTGGCCATTGGCCATTTCTATAAAATCAGCAAAGATCAAGATGCGGCTGCTGCTGCTGCTTCTGCTGATTTTGTTTTGGGCCAGCAATTAAATGCGTTTGCAATGTCTCAATTATGTCAAGCGATTGTCACAATCTTGGCACCCACTTTTAAGCCATCTTAAGTTGTAATCCAGCAATGCAATGGATTTGCAGACAAAAACAACGCGCCAAGCAGCAGCAGCAGCAGCAGCAGCAGCAGTAGTCGCAACAGCTACATAAACAAAACAGTCAACACACCATAAACAAAGCCATGTTCCCTTGCCAACAGACAATATATCAAGACATTGCTACTACAAATAAGTTGACTGCACGGCCTGCTGCTGCTGCTGCTGCTGCTGCTGTTGCACCATTGTAATGGGATAAAGAGATTTAGTAGCTTTGGCTAGGCACAGATCGAGATTTAAGATTTCAGCACCCAGCACCTCTTTGTGTGTCCTGCTGTGCCCTACCCTGCATAGCTGTGTCCTTTCCTGTCCTTCTGTGCGTACAATGCTCCCTCAACAACTGCCTGCTTTGCATGCCTGAGTTTTGAGCCTGTGCGGCATATTAATCTTATCAAATAGTTGTCAACAATCCAATCGTAGCCCATCCAATGCAGCAATTCAACCAATCGACTGCTGACAACAAATTCGCATTGTTTCTGCATCTGTTATGTCTTTATTGTCTCACAGTAGCTGATGAATAAGGGGAATCTATAAAGATCTGTCTAAGCGAGTTTTTCGTATCAAATTTCAAGTCGATTCCATAAATAGCAAAAAACATTTTTTTTAGGTCCAACCATACAAAATGGTTCTGTGATGCCCTGCTGTGATTTGTTTCAATGGCATTGATGTTTTTTCAAAGAAGTGATTAATTTTTTTACGTTTCCTTTAATTTGAATCGATTTATCGCCAGGCAACCAGATTTCATGCTCTACTAATAGTTTCCTGCTTGATCTCTGGTTCACCTAAAAACCCAAAAAAATAAAAATCGGAGAGAGAAACAAGCGGGAATGATTAATTATGGGCCAATGTAGGGTATTAGATCCTTGCCTGGCGATGTGATCGAGCGAGTGAGCGGGTAGCCTGCAGCCAGTTTTGTTGGCCAAATCTTTCGTTACGATTCACCAGAATTTTATGTATTTGGGTTAATGTTACACAAAACCACAGCTAAAAAATGCTTTTGTTGCTCGTTTTTTTTTTGTTGTGAGCATTTGCATTTGCATTGCTTTGATTTTAACACACACAAATTTTCAAGTATTTATTTAATGTGCACCGCACACCGGCATTGCGACGCTTCAATGCAATTTCCTTCCGTCGACCGTCGACCGTCGAGTTGCGCATCTTGATCTGGCCAAACAGGGGACAGCGGCCAGCGGCCAGCGGCCAGCAGAGTGCTGGCAATAAAAACTATGGAAGCAATGAAGCTGTGCGTCGTTCTCAGGCCTCGGCTAGAGCAAAAAACTGGTATGGCAGTGTTGCCGCTGGCTATTTCAAAATCTAACTGTTAACGTGAAAAGTTGAACGTACTTGCAGCATGCAACATGCAACGGTGGCTGCACCCACGGCACACAACAGCACAACAGCACCGCAGTACAACCGCAGCGCCGTTGAACGAAACGAGTTGAAAGCCGTTTTCCCTGTTAGCCAAGCTAAGAAGCCGCACCAACTGCAGCTACAACGGCAGCAGCTCTTGAAAGTGGTTTCTTGTCTAACTGCGTTAGTTTTGCTTTAAATTGTGCGGCCGAGCAGGGACCAATTGACTGCAACTCCGCCATGCTGCAACTACCGGGCTAATGGCTTCACTCTGGGCATCGCAAACAGTTCTCAGTTAAATGTCATAGCGGCGGATGCTTAGAGCATTTATCATTAATCACAAACCCAAACAGATGTCAATATGGCCAATGCGGAAACTGCATTGTGCATAGCGGGTACCGGCACCGGCACCGGTACCGCTGATGCAGACGTAGCCGATGATGCCGCTGCCGCTGCAACAGGCAACGGACATGGTCACAGTTGTCGACCAGGTGGCCATTTCCGCTTGGCCTTAGTTAAGTTCCTTATTTTGACACTGCCCTCGCAACGGCAATTATTGCTGTTATTATTGTTGTTGTTGTTCCTGTTCTTGTTGTTGCACTAATTTATGAGTTTTTAATGAACGGCAAGCTCACAGGAATTGTTGTTAACAACACTCGACTGTCGACTGCAATGTAATGCCACAAAGTAGCTGCTCTCCTCAGTCACCAGTCACCAGTCACCAGTCACCGGTCAGTAGTAAATAGTCTACTCATACTCGTTCCCGCACCCTGACATTTAAGCCGTGCGAAACGTCCACTTCACGATGAAGATGCGCAAATGATACGCCGATGGGCGTCGGAATGCGAATGGGCACCCTTTCCCATATTTTGAGCATACCAGCTGAGTCATTCATGCAGAGAGATTTTTAAAAAAAATTTCGCTAAAAATTGGATTAAATTTCTATAGTGTATAAGTCAAGATAAAAAAAAATATGTTGTTAATTTAGGTAGTTTTTTTATGCTGCAACTAAAAAGCCACAATCAAAATTCATTTAAAAGTCTTTGTTGTAATTTTTCCAAATCTGGTATTTATTAAAATAAGATAAATTAAAAACAGATTCATAAATAAAATTTTACAAAATCCAAACGTCAATCTTTAAATAAAACTCTCCCTTATATGAAAAATAATTTGAATAGTTTTAACTAGCTTAAATTGAGATCTGAGTGCATGCAATATTCGTATTCCAATGATATACATTCTTTCACTCTCCTCTCTTTCACCCTCTCTCCGTCACGTATACATTCTACTTGGGTTTTGTAGTCGTTTTGTGTGATTGATTATACATTTTCGTATGAACTGGTTGCAAGTTGCAACTTGTTGCTGTTTGCTGTTGCTACAGTTTGTTGGCATGCGGGCAGGTGAGAGAAGAGGAAGCAATGAGTTACAGCCCGTAGCTTCTGAAGACAAGCCGGCGGAGGTGGCCACTGTGGCATGTGAGGCAGGCATGTGAGGCAGAGGCAGGGAGGCTATCGCAAAGTGCTGTCTGCGGCACTGTCAGTGACCTTCAGCAGTTGGCGGCAGTCAACCTGTAATTAGACAAACTGCACAAGCCGAAGCCGCAGGTTAGCTTAGCTGCCAGGCGCCTGCCCGCCACACAAGATTTATTTGGTAAAAAGGGGGCTGATACTGTGCCAGTGCCAGAGCCTGCGCCTGTGTGCCCAGGCCCAACAGTTTGACATTGAAAAAGCGTATTTAATTGATCAGCCTACTAAATGGGCGTGGCCAGAAGCCTGCTCAGGTGATCGATTCGTAGTTGCAAATGCAAACTGAGGCTGCAAAAGCAAGCCGCAAAAATATATATATACAAATGACATGGAAATTTGATTTGTGTGTAAACGCAACAACAACGGTTAAATGAGTTCAACTACAGCAAAAAAAAATAAATAAAAAATTGTCAGACATGTCAGCATCCGGTTGAGCAATTGATTCTTTATGGGTGTGTTGTGCACAGTGGCATGTACGTGTCTCAGTGGCAGTAAAAAACCTTAGCAACAAAAATATTGACAGTTGCTCAAACTGCACAAAATGTTTGCTTTCGAAAATTTATTTGAAAAACATCAGCATTTATTTTTAATAAAGATGCGATCAGCGCTGTGTGCATGTGTATCTTAGGGTGTGTGTCTGTGTGTGTGTCTGTGTGTTTGTCTGTGTGTGTGTCTGTTTGTGTGTGTCTTTGTGTGTGTCTGTGTGTGTGTTTTTTTTTCGGACGAACAAGCAAAAATGTGTCACTGGCTTCTTTGGCTTTGATTTAGTGGCTAGACAGGTTAATACAAGATGAGATCATCGCAGGCGCCGGTCTCGATGACGGCAGCAACGTCGTAGAGACGAGGGGGGGTCTTATTTGAGCGGTGTGCATGGGTCAAACAGAAAAATCAAAATCAACAGCTTGTGATATTTTTTATTGGTTTTTTGAAATGGCTTCAGCTCAAATTGCCAGCGGCCTTAGTTCAAAATTTTGACATTGTACAAAGACTTTGATTTGAAGGTGTAAAGGTACATTGGAATTTAACAATGAAATTGCCGTTATTTGAATGGATGCTAAAAATGAATAATAATTAAAAATCTGTTTTTTTTTTTATTTGAGAAAATAAACAAGTTTTGAAAGCTGTTTCCAGTCGAATAATTGGGAATTTGTAAATATTCAAGATTTGCTTAGGGCATCTCTTAACAATCATGATTTCAACTAAACCAATCGAGATTTTAAAATATCTCGCACAGATTTTTTTTTTGAGTTTTTGAATTAAGTTAAAATGAATAAGCAAACAAGTTCCAACACTTTATTTCGAGCTCAAATCGAGTTCAATTGAGTTATTTCAAATTATTTGGAGGGCATGAGAATATAGCGCTTGGAATTTGTTCAGCGTTGCTAGATCTTTAATCAGCCTTAACAAGGAGAAACAGCAGCAGCAATAATAACATCCACAACAACCAGAAGAACACATTCACATTTATCACGCACATTTATCAGCTTGTCAGCCGGAAGGGTGCTGCTAATCCCCAGTTGGGGCACCCAACCCAATCAGGGCCCAACCCAAGTAGTAACCAACCAAATTACGCTCATTTCGTGGCAACATAAATTTATCAAGCATCACAACAAAACAGAAAGTATATTCGCAACTTCAATGCGAGTGCACATAAAAAATGGAAGCAAAGAGTTCGAGAAATTCTAAGGCACTTCACCTGGTTCCTGCTTTAATTAAGTGATCATGGACAAAAGCACCCGAAGGGCCACAGCACAAGCAACCAAACAAGATTAGCCAAAAAGCAGAGATGGCCTTCATCCTGGGCAGAGAGACGAGACTCCGCAGTCAAATAAAATAAACTTCATATAACGACATCTTAGAGAGCCATTCTATTAGGATAGTTGAATAGTTTGCCATCAATTGTGGCTTGTAAGCCCTGCACTTCTTACCAGAGTTAACTGTGCACCTATAAAATATTTATTCTACTCCACAGATCTTTAAATTTATTTTATGTCAGATAGTAAATACAAAATAAATTAAAAAGGAAATCATCTCAACAAACTCTGCTTGGAAGTCGTGCAGATAAAAAAGGTACTTGTAAAAGGTAACTTCTCTTCTACAGGGTAACTTGTAGTTTGTATTGCCTAAAAGGAAACTAACTTAGACAAAGCTTAGTTTCTTTGGCTGGCAATCTCGCAAAGCGCATGTAATTTAGCTTAGAGTGTGTATTTTATTTAAGCGTTTATTAGCTGATAAACCGAAATAGATAAATCGTAGGACTAGGCAGGGCCATGGCCAGTCCCAGATTCGTGGCTCAGTCGCAGGCACTGGCCAATAGCTGGCTAAGGAACATGCTATTTTTACTGCCTGTTGCATGAGCCCGTTGAATTTATAATTGTGTGCCTGGGGCACAATTGATATATGTTTTTTTTTGCAGAAAACACGCAGATAATGGCAAATATTTTTTAACATATGCACACGTTAACGTTCACGCCAAATTAAGAAAGTTGTTTGTTAACGCCCCGACGAAAGGGCAACTGAGTAGATGCCCCCAAACCTCAACCCGAACCGAGTCCATGTCTGGCACCATGTTCTATTAATGGGAGGTTTTCTTTTTTAGTTATTCTATCAAAACGTAATACTGCCCGGGCTCATCTCAACTTCCGGTACCAGCTGTTGATTACGTCATAATTATTTATTTTTCCCTGAGTGCCATATAAAGATGCTATCAATTTTCACACAAAATTATTACACATTACATTTTCCCGCCGCGTAGCGACAATTTTGTATTGCGTTACGACTATTCTACCCAATTAACCAGGCCTTGCCTTGCCCATTTTCTGTATGCCAGCTCCCGTCCAAAAGTGTATGAAAATCAAACGAAGCAGCTGAAAACTGAAAGTGGAAAATGAATGCGTGAGAAAACCAACAGCAACAACAACAACAATGCCTAATGGCCAGTTCACATATTTCTTTACAGTGTTTTATATTTTTTGCCAGAGCTCTTTTTTTTCTACCTTTTTGTCATTTTTATGCTGGTCTGTGTTTGCAGTGCCGTTGTGTACATTTTTCAGAGAAAATACTGAAAGATAAACGCACACGTCGCTCATGTTTGCGCATAAATTTCAAGTGTCATTTACCTGTCTTCGCACTTGCCGCACAATTTTTGTAAGTGTATTTTTATTTGTCTTTTGTCTTTCGTTTCGCTTTTTTGCTTTTTGGCACCTGTCCCTGATGACCAGGCCAATTTTTTTTTATCAGGTTCTTGAGCTGCGTGTTTTGAAATTTTAAGTTAATTATTTATATTTGTTTTCGTTGCGCTCTTAAGCAGGAAATCGCATTACAATATTTAAGTATACTGATTCCCCCACATAATATTTACTTAACTTGCTTTTAATTGTGTTTTCAATGATTTTTAATGTGTTTTCTTATTTATTTTTGTATCATTTCAGCAAAAATGAAAATATTTTTGCCACTAGTCACGTGGATAGTGCTACTACTCTCGAGTACAGTAAGTATCTAAACCCAAAATACTATAATTTACTTATAAGTTGATTTCACAAAAGCGGTGCTTCTCCGGGATCAAAAGGCAACATAAAGTCAAGTTCTAATCATAAATATAAATAGAAATATAAATGAGCTCGGATTGGAACTAGTTGCTTGAGTTAACAGTTAGCACATTAACAATAATTAATTTATGAGTTGGTCCAGAGCACCTTTCAAACTTCACACAATGACAAATTTTACGAGCTGCCAACAAATTCTTATACAAATTCTAAAAAAAAACCGAGGGGAATATACTTTAATGAAAAATGATCTCAGCTATCGGAGTATAACAGAACCAAACTAATGATGCAATCCAACACGGCAAAGCTAAAGTTTTTTTTTTTAGGATGGTAACGGTATATGCCCGGTCATGCAAATGAGCCATAAAATAAAATTACTACCAACAAGTTTCTTAGTCTGGTGTTTGGGAAAAGGTAGATTTATTAAATATTAACAACGAGCTGTGAAATTGAATAAAATTAAGGGAAAACCCATTTCTGATTATGTACAGAGCAAATAATTTGGCAGCACAAACAAAAATCGTATAAGCAGAATTTGTTAGTTGATTTAATGGCTTATTTTACAAGGGAAGAAAATGAGAAAGCTTGACTTCCCAGGTATATGAGATGTGTAAATAATTTTTAAGTTTTTAAGCAGAGTTTATCTAGAGGGCTACACAATCCATAACCTAAGCTTAATGTACCCTTTCGCATGACCAAATACTCAGTAGCTGAATGAAACACAGCAATGACTATGGAAGAACACTTGATACCAAAATCCATAGAAGAAAGCCAAAAACGTAATGAATAAAAATAGCCGCATTAACTGTACAAATGCTTTGATAGTCATCGATTTATGCAGTGGTCAGGAAATGTAGAGAATGGGAGAGAGAGGGAGAGGAAGAGGTAAATACGAACAAGAACCGGAGCTTTATAAATTGGCCAAAAGAATGCTCTAAGCCTTAAGCTAAGCCACAAGTTCATTGACACTCAACGGCGCACGCATTTGTTTGGTTTTTTTCGCGACACTCTTTCGCTGGATGGAACTTTTTTATGCTTTTTTTTTTTTTGGCTTTCTATTTGTGCGTCAATGGTTTATTTGTGCGAACGAGCTGAGCTTTAATTGATTAGCTGATGGCAAAACAAAAGACTTAGGCGACAAGCTTGATTGTTGACATGGTGTTACAGAAAATGAGCAGAGTGCGCACATCTAAATGCCCAACGACAGTTAGCCCATTATAACGGATGCACTTGAGCGCTGACGGGCGCTGTCATTGTCTCTGTTAACTTGGCTAACAACTTGCCAATGTAAAAATTGCATTGTGTGCCGCAATCGACTCGACTCGACTCGACGCGCCGTTCAATGTCATGGGAGTTTCGCTGCGGCGGCAGGCAACATCATCTTCACTGCAATACACTTGCACATTTAATTGTTGCATGTGATGATGCGACTACTGCGGCTGCTGCTGCTGCTGTTGCTGCTGCTGCTAATACGGCTGCACTTGAGTGCATGCGCTGCTCATTGTGCGGCTTGTCAATTGATAAAATTCGCAGGCTGGGGGCGGCTGCTGGCGGTTTGCTGCTAGCTGCTTCAGTTGCTGGCTGATGATAGCTGCATCTATTGTTTTGCAAGGCCGCTAGCGTTGCATGGCGTGAAGCGAGTGCAAAAGCAAACCCAATTGAAAAACTCTCAACACAACACACAGAACTTCCCCACAAGTTAGCTGGGTAATGTTTTTTTTTTTTTTGTTTTTTCATTGATAAAAATCTACCTAAAACAATTCTCAGACTTAACTTGAACTTGACAGCAGCGAGTGCCTCATGCTCACACCTTTAGTTTTTATGGCACTCTTTACTGGCTGCTGCTGCTGCTCATTAGCCAACTGGAAATGTGCCAATGTGGCTCACGTGTCTGATATAGAAATGGAAGAACCACAAATTCAGCTCTAATTGGTTTGATTAGCGGTTTCCTGAGCTTAAGCCAAAACTGAGATTGCTTTCCAGTTGTGCCATAAAACTTTTTACGATCCAATTGTGCACAAAAATATTTACAGGCAAACATGAAATAAAAAGTTAAAAGTTAACAGTTAACAGTTCGATTTAAAACTTATTTCATTTTTTTTATCAATAAATTCTACAACATATTTGAGCAAAATAGAACAAAGACATTTCTTCAAGCATTTTTGCAAACTTTATGTAAATCTTCATTGGCAAAGAATAAGTTAGTGGTCTTAGACATTTATTAAACATATAAACCTTTCACCTGCTTTCTTATGCAAATCACATATGAACAAACAAGATTTCTTGTTGGCTTTCATAATCCCAAACTTGTTTTTGTAATAATAAAAAGAGCAACCACAAGAAGAAAAAAAAACGTAACAGGAACTTTAAGCCAACATATCTATTGGTAAACTATTTTTATAGGAATGATACGTCGAAACGTAGGAAGTAAAAATTGATCGAATTGCGAGTACAAAACAAGAAAAACTCAAACCAAATATAAAAGCAACAATTTGCTAACCAAATGAAACTTGTTTTAATTCGTTTTGCAGTAGCGCAAAAAGGTCTTAAGTGACAAACTCGTTTCTATAGCCATCTAATGCTGGTAACAGTAACACTACGTACCGACAGTCACTCAGTCAGTCAGTCAGCACATACACACACACACATACACATGCACACACACATGCACAAGCTTACTGAGAAAATATGGCAAACAACTTTTGTTTTTGTCTGTTTATAAAAGTAAAATCAGCCAAGTGTAACAATTAAGCGTTGGCTAAACAACAGCAACAACACAAGACGATAAATGTAGCTACGTAAATACCACTAGCACTACCACTACCAATACTACTACCACTACCACTTTGAATGCGAACCAGTATGAACAGCCTGCCCATATGGATCGCATAGAGCGGCGTCTGTCGGTTAAGAAATCTGGTTGAAGAAGCGCTGACGTTGATACGCCTTCTAGCTTTACTGTATCTAATTTGAATTTAAATTAGTTTCAAGTCTAACCCAAAAGCACAAAATACTAACGAAACTTGGTAAACACAGTGAAGGTTGCTGCCATTTCAGAAATGAGGTTAAGCTTCCTGGGGAATACTATTCAAATACAAATACAAATTTAAGCTGCATGTCTCGAAAAACATTTGGGTATAAATTGACAGTTAATGTACCTAATTGAGTATTTAAATCGAAAAAGAGTAAGAAAAACTTTAAATAATTTAAATTCTGAGGAATCCAATCTAAAGACAGTTATGTAGTAATTTTAAGCACCACACTAAAATCTGTAATTAGAATCCGAACCAAACGTTTTTTTTACATTTCAAACACTCATCAAATTATCGTTTCGTTTTACAGGTACATTCACAACACCAACAACTACAACCCTTTAAAACAAATCCAAACAAACATAGTCGATTTCGAGGCGAAGTATTCTTTCTGAATCTCGAGGATGGCTATTTTGGCTGCCAAGTTAATGAGTCCACGGACTATTTGCAACTTTACGATCTATCGAAAATATGCGACGGCAAACAAGACTGCTTTCTTGGTTCCGATGAGCTGAGTAAAGAGCTTAAATGCACAAGTAAGTTACCTCCGCCACACCCCCTCTTCGATCTCTGTCACCGTCGAATGGATTTTAGTTAACGTTAAATTGATTTCAATTTTTTACAGATGACTGTGATAAGGATGGCACACAGTGCACAAATGGTGTTTGCCTGAATGGCGTTTGCCATTGCAATGATGGCTTTGGCGGCTGCAATTGCGTCGACCAGGGTAAGTCAAACTAAGCGGCAAACAATGTGGGCTTGGTCTCATCTTACATAACCGTTAACAAAACCCACTCTCCTTTACAGATGAGAACGAATGCAAGCAGCGTCCATGCGATGTGTTTGCCCATTGCACAAACACATTGGGCAGCTTTACGTGTACCTGCTTCCCGGGCTATCGTGGCAATGGCTTCCAATGTGAAGGTAAGTGCTAGTCAGCCATGTTGTTAGCATAAGTTCATAATGACCGACAGAGCGACCAGCCCAACAACCAACAACCATCAACAACAATAACAGCAACAAATGATTGTTGTTGTTGTTGTTGCTGTTTTGTACTTCCGTCAACGTTTGTTATATTATTTGCTAGCCTGGTTAACCGCCACTCTGCCAGCTAGACCATGATTTAGTCTAGGTTACCCATAGATCTTAGCGCTAACGGTTTATTTCGCTGGATATCTCGAGAGAAGTCAAGTCATTTCAATCGTCTCAAGTGCCCAGCCTCTAGTTGAAAATGTAACAAAAGACGCTCCAAAGTCCAACAACAACAACAATATGAAAGCTTTTCACTCAGCTCACAATAGCCCAGCAATGGAATCTCCCCTGTATACTTATCAAGCGAGGTAATAATAATGACCGTGTAGCGATTACACTAGAGTACTCTCTATAGCGTCTTTTGTTATAAGTCTTATTTTTTTTTTTAGAGTTTTGATCTTAGAAAAGCAGCAGAATGATGAGGAGAGGGGGCAGGTTGAGCTGGGAACGCAGCAATTTATATAAGAATTACATAATTCAAGGCATAGTTAAACCCTTTCTAATAGTCCAATTGAATTTACATACAACTGAATTCTTAGTGGGATTTAAGCCATGAGTGAACATTTCGCTTGAAAGGCACTCACTTCAGTTAAGCTCATGGCCAACGAATGCTGTTATAAGCGTTAACAAATGTTTCGAAATTCACAGTTCCTTTTTTTTTTTTGCACACTCAGTACAGTCTCCTGCACTTCAGAGTGTTATAGTGTTACTTCTTGGGTCTCGGGTTAATGGGCCTTTTTCATCTGTGCCTTTTCCCAGCGTGGGCCCAGAACAAAAAAAGCGCACCTGTCCAGCTGTCTATTCGACAGTGAAAAACTGGCAGCCATAATTGGACTGGGCGTAATGTTGCGTAATGAAAACACATTATGGCACCACGTAGAAAACTGACTACGAAAAAATCAAAAAACATCAAGTTATAATAGTAATAACAAGAAAAGCAGAAGATTCATTTCCAAGCACCACTTATAGATTGCCAGCATGGAACTTCCTTTAGCTGCTGCTGTGGCTGCTCATTTTGATGATGATGATGGTTATAATGATGGTGGTTTTGGTGGTGGTCGGCAGCTAGAAATAAAAATAAAATATAAAAAAAAAAAAACCAACCACAACATTTGTAGCAATGCTTTCGCGCCATGGAACAGAAATAGACATAATCGTACTTACGAGCACACACGTCTGTTAGACGAGGAATCAGTGTCATGTAATCTGACCCCAAACATGGACACGCCAGAACTTTCAACACTCAACATCATGTGTCTGTGTGGATGCGGCTGTGGCTCTTACTCTGATTCTGACTCTGATTCTGATTCTAGCTATGGATGTGAATGTGGATGTGGCTGTGTGCCTGCATCCCGCTTCGGTCCGATGCAATGCGATAACGAGCGCAAATTTCACAAACGTTCTGGCATTACTACCACTAAGTATGAAGACGTTGCCAAGATTCTAGATTACATGTGACGACTTCCCGCACCGACTGTCGACTTTGGGTGGGGCAGACTACAGCGGTGGGGGGGGAGAGTCACACAGTAACTGCAACTGAGCGGCAGGCAGGCATGCATAAATTCTGGGCAGTGGCATGTAACGCCAGCATCGCATTTCAATCATACGAGAATTATCTAATTTCTATTCGTTTCTCCTATCTCATATCGTATCGTGCTCTCTCTATCTCTGTATGTCTATCTCTTTCTCTCTACTGCAAATTACACGCGTGTTCATGATGCATTTCATTCCAAGATTCAATGGAATCAACCTGCTTTAAACACGCTGAGAAAGTTTTGCTTACCCATGTGCGTGGCATAACTACTTAAGTCGCACTAGTTCAAAACTGCTAGCACGCACTGTAATGACTCTCCCACCGACTGCACTAAATCAAAAATCACCATATATAATTAAATCATAAGAGACCAGTAAATTAGTACGCAATTACTTTAACTTCCCGCAACCACAGCCAAGGGGCAACTTTGGCCAACACTTCCAACACTTTCGCATAAGTAATTTAATTGACATGAAAAAAACTCGAAATAAAATTTATTGAAGAGAGAATCTCTAAATATATTCCAAAACATTAGTTAAATTTTTCTTCATATTTATATTCTAAGGCAATCATATTTTATAGAGAGAGAGAGGGAGAAAAAACAGGAATAAACTCTGTCTGTTGTTGTCAATATACTCGTATATATCCAGTTTAGATTGCTTTCTCAAGTTCACCCAATAAACTTTGCAACAAATCATGGCCAGGCCAGGCCTGGAGTTGTACTTGGCCTGGCCAGTTCCCCTTCTCCAACATTAAATGGCTACATAAAGAGCGACACATTTTGCGTGGAGGCAGATCTTCTCATACCTGTTTTGGCTGCCAGGCAGGCTGACTAACGGTATGAAGTGGGACTACCACCTGTTGCAGACCTGGTGGCGCATTCGCATTATTTCATGTTCATAACTCAGATGCGTGCATTTGGCGATGTCTTCGTTAAAATATCGCCAAAGTCCAGTTATGCAATGAAGACTGTAGCGTGGTAAGACAAAATTTCAGCACACAAGCATAAGTCGTTAGTCAGTTGGTTTGTGGCAACTCAATAGCTGCTTCTAATGCATTTGTCTTGCAACGCGCCGAGCAGAAAAATGGAGTGAGTGCATCGAGTTGAGTGCTAAGTTTATAACCATTTTTGCGGCACTCAAGAGACAGCAACACAGCACGAAATAATCTTAAAAGTTGTTGCAGCTGCTGTTGTTGTTGTTGTTATTGTTGTTGTTGTTGTTATTTTTATTTTAGTTTGTTTTACCACGTTCACCAGGCGGCTCCCTTTCGTTTCGCTAACTGGGGCAGATCATTAAAACGGATAAAATAGATTGTGGCCCACGTAGCGCAGCTTTTGACGGCATTGGCAACGCATGAAGTGCTAGCATTGTCGGCGCTTAACGCTCTGTCCTCAAAAGCCGCAAACGGCACTGCCTTCAACTCCAACTCCAACTCCAGCAACAGTCAGCGGCAACAGCTACCAGCTCCCAGCTTGCAGCTCCCAGCTCCCAGCTCTTGGCTCAAACTCTAAGCTAAAATCCGCCAACCAGTTCGACGCACTGTTTGTGATCAACGTCAGCTGATAAGCTTCGCTAGCATTTGTGGAGCGAACGTGATTAATCTGCAGCACAGACCTACATTATCGTATATATACACACACATATATATATATATATATATATATATATATATATTTACTTTCTGAAGGTGCTTTGCACTTTTTGCATATCAAAATGGCAGCAATTAATTGCCGAGTCTTCGCTGCAGCTGATAAACCAAATGGCTTTAAGCGTTGGCATTGACACGCCTAATTATACGCACAATGTCCCACCGCCTCCATAACTTTTCTCGAAATCTCCGCTGGATGTTGCCACATGTATGGAGGGAAGTAGGATGGCTTTGTCAATCGAGCCACCCATGAGTAAAACTTCGACATTGGCTGACATCACTTGACTGAGTAACTACCTGATTGTCGGCCTGGCGGCCTTGATCTTTCTGCCTCAGCTACATGGAAATCTTTAACGCATAATGGCGCCACAAATTTGTTAGCTAATTCTATTTTTCCTTGGTTTTTTTTGTCTTTTGTTTTGCTCCATTTATATATGTATTATATACTCTTTGCAAACATATAAATGGTTGTATTAACTGTTAGCATCTGCTTGTCAGATATGTGTTAATTGCGATTATAGAACAAAGACACAACAAAATTTCGTCGGTGCTCTTTTTACCAATATTTTGAAAAATTTTTTAAACTGTTGCGTAACAATCAGAAAATCGTTTTTGGTGTCAGAGATACAGGGTAACTTTAAGTTGGCCAATTGCAGCGAGAATAAGTTAATTTTGTTTCTTACTCGTTTTGGTTTTGTTTCGAGTTCAAGTTCAGATGTTTGTTAGTTATACTTATCATAAATTTGCCGCATAGTCTGTGTGTATTTTCTGTGAAGAGCTGCACATCATCATACATTAGTCGAGCATGAGAGTCATGTCCGCTCATAAATTGTTGCCCTTCTATAAGCTAAATCACATATTCTGTTCAAATAGTGCAAACATTTTTCGTCACGAATGTCATAACTTAAATAAAAAGCAACAACAACAACAACAACATTGAAATTGCTAATTAGCACAACAATTACAAATGTTTATTAGATGGACGCCAGCTAGACGAGATGAGACCTGAGCTATGTAGATTTTTATTTAGCTTTTTATGTGCATACTATATTCTATATACTATATATATACAATCGGGTCTGATGATTAGCTTTGATTAGTGCAGTTAAACAAAGCGTAGAATGTTTTTTAAAATCGACCAAACTGTGATGACATTTAATACATCTGTTTTTGAAGTCGAATACTTAATGCTCTTATCAGAATAACACAAATACCAAACTAAATTAAAACATAGTTTTGAGTATATTTAAAACACTGCATCTGCAAGTGTATAAAATGGCCAGTTGCCAGTTAAATAATATCTGAATTTTTTCAAAATCTACTTTTCTAAGCCCCAAGGCAACCGGAAATCTGAATAGAGTATGACGAAGAATAAGTAAAAATTATGCCAGCATAATTTTCAACATGCATTCAACAAAATTACATTTAGTCACGCATGTTTGATTGGGTTTTTAGCAGGCGGATAGCCAAAACATTTGGCCCAAGGCTGCCACACCCCTACATCATTTGGAATATGACTTTGTCGCAAAAATTTCAGTAAGTCTTAGCTATAATTGGCAACTGAGGCACAAATGAAATTAAGTTTGCTTCTGACATCAGACAAACTGGAGAATATGATAGCTGACAGTAGCAGGAGCATCATAAGGAGACACAGCCAGATGGCCAATGGCCTTTGGTCAATGGCCTAAGTGTGTTGGAATGGTACTTGGACTGGGTCTGAGATTGGGACTAGGACTAGGCAGGCTGTCTGGCAGCACGAAGTTCTGTTTTAGTCTGCTGTCCCCGCATTGCATAAAGTAATTAAACTGACATTGAAACTTAGAACATAGAATGCTTCCTGCTTCTGGCTAAACTTCTGTCCAATGCTGCCAACTGGCAGCTTGCAACTTGCAACTTGCAACTTGCAAACTGCCAAGTGCCAGACAGGTGAACGAAGACGATGACATTGGGTAATCAGAGTTAGCAAAGCCAAGCAGCTCGTTGCAGCACATGGAATGCAGCCGTATCAGTTGTTGGTTGAGAGAGGTTTCGGCGGGTGGGGGTGTCTATATGAGGTATACCAGTTTGAGAGTGATGATCTTCTTAATTTAAAAGCTAAAAACTAGTAATTATAACTGCGCAACTCGCTCGACTGCTTATAATTATAAGGTAAATCGCACTCACACACATCTTACTCTCTGTTCACGTCCTTGTCTTTGGCATTTGCCCACTTTTGTACTTATGTCATATTAGCTATAAATGTACAACATCTTATCCATAAGAACAATGATTAATGGCCAACAGATTGCCGAAGAGACCGTCCATCGTTTCTGTTTCTATATATATTTCTGTATGTGGCCCTTAGACTGGCATCGTTTACTAGTTATCGCTCCACTGACTACGCGAGAATTCAATTGAATTCTCAATGTGCTGCCGGCCTATTGGAGCGGAAAGCTCCATGTAGTGCTTCCGCATGAGATGATTATAGAGATACAACGTGCATCAAAAAAGAACATCAGCAAAAAAAAAAGAAGATTTGTAAATGAACACAAAACGCCACAAAATGTAGAAAACAAAAACATTTTAATGGATTAAGGTTTATGTGAGCAAACACTTACATAAATAATTAAGGTTCTTTCTTGATAACTAATATGAAAGATTGTCCAATTGTTAATTGCGCCTTTTTTTTTGCATTTTTTCCCAAAAATAATATTTACAGTGTTAATTAACGCTTTGAATACTCGATGAAAATAAGTGAAAGATCAGCAACAAAACATTTCTTGTGCATTTCATAAATAGATATATCGATATTTGCCAAGTTCATCAATTATTGAACTATCGATTACTTAATACTATTGTGCAAAGAACATGTGACAAATGTAAAGTACGTAAAACAAATGGCTTATTGTCAATAACCCTGTTCTATATAAGATCTAATTGGCTTGGTAAATATATGCAACTGGTGCATCCTGTGCGCATTGACATTGCTGCTTGGTTTCGCTCTGCACATATATATGTACATATATAAATTAATGTGCATACATAAATATACACATATGGATGACACTGAAGTGCCATGCGTAACATGCTAATTTCAAATGGCAAAACCACCTGATGATGATGATGGTGAATCGGCCAGCTGAGCCATTATGGCAACTAAACTAAAGTCGCATGCGAAGTGCAGTGAAGCGTGTAAAATGCGTGAAGAGCGACCGATGAACAATCGTCAAGTTTGTTGGCTAAGCCTTTGATAGTTGGGAGTCTCAGATTTGAGTTGCGTCTCATTTGTGTTCAAGCACATTCGATTAATCAAGCGTCGTTATTTTCTTGCAGACATTGACGAATGTCAAGATCCAGCGATAGCGTCGCGCTGCGTGGAAAACGCCGAGTGCTGTAATCTGCCAGCGCACTTCCTGTGCAAGTGCAAGGACGGCTATACGGGCGATGGCGAGGTGCTGTGCACAGACATTGATGAGTGCAGCCATCCGCAGGCCTGTGGGGCCAACGCCCAATGCCTGAACACGCCCGGTAATCACACGTGCGTCTGTCCCGATGGATTTGTGGGCAATCCCTATGACGGCTGTCAGGATGTAGATGAATGCGCGTACCCGAACGTGTGCGGACCAGGTGCCATATGTACGAATCTCGTGGGCAGTCATCGCTGCGACTGCCCGCCGGGATACGATGGCGATGGACGCACCGAACAGGGCTGCGTCGATCTGGACGAATGCGGACGCTCGCCTTGCGGACGCAATGCCGATTGCCTGAATACGGATGGCAGTTTTCGCTGCCTGTGCCCCGATGGCTTCAGCGGTGATCCCATGAACGGCTGCGAGGGTGAGTACCATAAAATGATCTCCAATTTTTGGATTCTCATATTTGACATTTTTCCATCATGTTTTTTTTGGTATTTTTGCACTTGTTTTTATTTTGGCGAAATACGCACAAACACACACGCACAAACACACACACATACATGCCACATGCTACATATATGCACCGCAATTTGATTCATTAATACGATTAATGCCTAACAACAACAAACGCCAGCAGATGTCGATGAATGCGCCATTAACAATCCATGCGGTTTGGGTGCTCAATGCGTGAACTTGGGCGGTAGTTTTCAATGTCGTTGTCCACTTGGCTTTGTGCTTGAGCATGATCCGCACGCCGAGGCGCCAATGCTGGCCACACCCACACTACAACTGGGCTATGGCGATGGCGATACACTAATTACACCGGCACAAACATCGGGTGCTGGTTTGGCCTGCCTGGACATCGATGAGTGCAATCAGCCGGATGGTGTGGCCAAATGTGGCACCAATGCCAAGTGCATCAATTTTCCGGGCTCATATCGCTGTCTCTGTCCAAGCGGATTTCAAGGACAAGGCTACTTGCACTGCGAGAGTTAGTATTTGACCATTTGCATGTTTCTGCTCAAAGCCAGAAAATCCAGTTTTCATCAATTGAAAATTAGATTTTCAACTTGCTAAACTATTGCAAATGGGTGCGTGACACACGAGATAAACGAAAAGTCGTAACGAACATTGCAAAAAAAATTACGTTATTCAATTATTATTTCAATTTTCATAAATCGCTTTCTCTTAAATGATTTCCTCACTAAATTGTGTATTTATTGCAATTCCACAATTAAAAATTGAATTAGTTATTTATTTTTTGTATAAATTTGTTCGTTACGAGTTGTATTCCTGTTTGTTTCGTGTTTAGTCAGGCGCCCATCTCCTTCACACCTTCACAGAGCGTGAAAGCTTTGCTTAAGCTTGAAAGCTGCAAACAACAAAAACTACGCATGGCTTTTGTGAGCTTTGGCAGTTGCGCTCGTTTTCTCTCTCTCTCTCTCTCTCTCTGTGACTAGTTCCCTGTGCTTTCCTGCTGTACGCTTTCAGCTGCTATTATTATTGCTAGCTTAGAGAGCTTTTAAGCCTAGCTTCTACTCCCGCTTCCTTTGCTATTTAGGCAGCTTCCCTCAGTATCGTCTATTCCCACTCCACCTCCACCAACTTTCCCCCACTTTCACGCTATGCTTCCACACCTATCATACTCTTGTACTATTTGATTTGATTACTAATTTAATAAATTACAATATATTTAACCACCTCCCTTCCCCTGGAACAAAATCAAAACAAAAAAAAAAAAAACTACAAATCACGCCATTGACACCGCGTCGCTCCCTTTTACAAACACCTGCCCCTCACCAACCCCCTGCACAACGTGATCGCGATCGTGCTCAGATATCAACGAATGCCAGGATAATCCGTGCGGAGAAAATGCCATTTGTACGGACACCGTCGGAAGCTTTATTTGCACGTGCAAATCGGACTATACCGGAGATCCGTTCCGCGGCTGCGTCGACATCGATGAATGCGCCGCACTGGACAAGCCATGTGGACAGCATGCGATATGCGAGAACGCCGTTCCCGGCTACAATTGTAAATGCCCGCAGGGCTATGATGGCAAACCCGATCCGAAAGTGGCCTGCGAACAGGTCGATGTTAACATTTTGTGCCGCAGTAATTTTGATTGCACCAATAATGCAGAGTGCATAGAGAACCAGTGCTTCTGCTTGGACGGATTTGAGCCTATTGGTTCTAGCTGTGTGGACATTGACGAGTGCCGAACTCATGCGGAGGCTTGCGGTCCCCATGCCCAGTGCATTAACACGCCTGGCTCCTATCGCTGTGATTGCGAGGCCGGCTACGTGGGCAGTCCGCCGCGAATGCCATGCAAACAGCCTTGCGAGGATGTGCACTGTGGTGCACATGCCTACTGCAAACCGGATCAAAACGAAGCCTACTGCGTCTGTGAGGAGGGTTGGACTTATAATCCCAGTGATGTCGCTGCCGGCTGCATCGATATTGATGAATGCGATGTGTTGCACGGTCCCTTCGGCAGCTGTGGCCAGAATGCTAGCTGCACAAATACACCCGGTGCTTTTAGCTGTGCCTGCCCGCCCGGTTTCTCGGGTGATCCGCACAGCAAGTGCTTGGACGTAGATGAGTGCCGTGCCGGTGGTAAATGCGGTGCCGGTGCCGATTGTGTCAATATGCATGGAGGTGGTTACACATGTCGCTGTCCCGACGGCACACTTCCCGACCCGGATCCCTCAATCCGATGTGTGCCCATCGTTAGTTGCGCTACAAATGAAGAATGTCCCGGGAATGCAATTTGCGATGAAACAAAGCGTTGCCTGTGCCCGGAACCCAACATTGGCAACGATTGCCGACATCCCTGCGAGACGCGGGACTGCGGTGCCCATGCCCAGTGCATGCTGGCCAATGGACATGCGCAGTGCCTCTGCGCGCCAGGCTATACGGGCAATGCTGCCCTACCAGGTGGCTGCAGTGACATCGATGAATGCCGCGCCAATCCCTGTTCGGCGAATGCCATTTGCACCAATACAGCCGGTGGCTACTTGTGCCAATGTCCAAGTGGCTCTACGGGTGATGCGTATAAGGATGGTTGTGCCACAGCAAAGACCGTGGGCTGCTCTGATTCAAATCCTTGCGCCTTGGGTGAGAGCTGTGTCCAGGACGCGTATATAGGCAGCAGCGTTTGCATTTGCCGCCAGGGCTATGAGCGCAATTCGCAGAATGGCCAATGCCAGGATATGGATGAGTGTGCAGGCGAACGTGCCAAGCCCGCGTGTGGGCTGAATGCACTCTGCAAGAATCTGCCGGGCAGTTACGAATGCCGCTGCCCACAGGGACACACCGGAAATCCGTTCGTCTTGTGCGAGATTTGCAGCAGTGCCGAATGCCAATGCCAGGCCCCATACAAACTTTTCGGCAACAGCTGCGTGCTGGCCGGCTGCTCCAGTGGACAGCCATGTCCCAGTGGCGCTGAATGCATCTCGATCGCGGGCGGTGTTAGTTACTGTGCCTGCCCCAAGGGCTACCAGACCCAACCGGACGGCAGCTGTGCTGATGTTAACGAATGCGAGGAGCGCGGCTCCCAGTTGTGCGCCTATGGAGCTCAGTGTGTCAATCAGCAGGGCGGCTATAGTTGTCATTGCCCCGAGGGTTATCAGGGCGATGCCTACAACGGACTCTGCGCGCCTGCTCAACGCAAGTGCGCTGCGGATAAGGAATGCTCTAGCAATGAGAAGTGCATACAACCAGGAGAGTGTGTATGCCCACCACCTTATTTCTTGGACGCTCAGGACAACAACAAATGCAAGAGTCCCTGCGAGCGTTTCCCCTGCGGCATAAATGCCAAATGCACGCCTTCGGATCCACCGCAATGTATGTGCGAGGTTGGCTTTAAGGGAGATCCACTGCTTGGCTGCACAGATGAAGACGAGTGTGCCCATCTGCCCTGTGCCTATGGCGCTTATTGTGTGAACAAAAAGGGCGGCTATCAGTGTGTCTGCCCGAAGGGCTTCACAGGTGATGCCTACAAGAGTGGCTGCATACTGGAGAATGGCGTGCCGAAGAGCACCTGTGTGAACAACGAGGATTGTGCCAGCAATTTGGCCTGCTTGGATGGCAGCTGTCTCAGCCCGTGCGCCAGTCTCTTATGTGGCTCGAATGCCTATTGTGAGACGGATCAGCATGCTGGCTGGTGTCGCTGTCGCGTGGGCTTCGTCAAGAACGCCGACGGCGACTGTGTATCACAGTGCCAGGATGTTATCTGCGGTGACGGTGCGCTTTGCATACCCACCAGCGAGGGACCCAACTGCAAGTGCCCGCAAGGTTACCTGGGGAATCCCTTCCCTGGCGGTAGTTGCAGTACAGATCAGTGCACTGCTTCCAGGCCCTGTGACGAGCGTCAAATATGCATCAATGGACGCTGCAAGGAGCGCTGCGAGGGCGTCGTATGTGGCATAGGAGCCACATGCGATAAGAACAATGGTAAATGTGTTTGCGAACCTAACTTTATGGGCAATCCGGATCTGCTCTGTATGCCACCAATTGAACAGGCCAAATGCTCGCCTAACTGCGGCGAAAATGCTCACTGTGAGTACGGACTGGGACAAAGTAGATGTGCCTGCAATCCAGGCACATACGGTAATCCCTACGAGGGCTGCGGAGCACAGAAGAAAAATGTGTGTCAACCAAACAGCTGTGGACCGAATGCCGAGTGTCGCGCTGTTGGCAATCAAATCACCTGCATTTGTCCGCAAGGCTTCAGCGGCAATCCGTATGTGAGCTGCCAGGATGTGGACGAGTGTGCCAATAAGCCTTGCGGTTTGAATGCCGCCTGCCTCAACACAGCCGGCAGTTTCGAGTGTCTCTGTTTGTCCGGCCATGCTGGTAATCCCTACAGCAGCTGCCAGCCCATCGAAAGCAAGTTCTGCCAGGATGCCAGTCAGTGTCAGTGCAGTGAACGCGTAGAATGCCCCGATGGCTACAGCTGCCAAAATGGTCAGTGCAAAAATCTTTGCTCCAAAACAGCGTGTGGACCACGCGCTATTTGCGATGCGGGTAAATGTCTGTGCCCTCTTGGCTATGTAGGCGATCCCCATGATCTAAGCCAAGGATGCACCATACGGGGACAGTGCAGCAACGATGCTGACTGCCGCCACACGGAAATCTGCTTCCAACTGGGCAAGGGTCTACGCAAATGTGTGGATGCTTGCTCTAAGATACAATGTGGCCCCAATGCGCTCTGTGTGGCCGACGATCATCGATCATCGTGCATCTGCGCCGACGGTTACTTTGGTAATCCCAGCAATCTACAAGTTGGGTGCCAACCGGAGCGTAAAGTGCCAGATCTAGAAGATAAGTGCAAAACGGACAAGGATTGCGAACGCGGTTTTGGTTGCCAGTCGGATGCACTGGGCACGCGAGAGTGCATAAATCTCTGCTCCAACGTTGTCTGCGGTCCGAATGAGCTGTGTAAGATAAATCTCGCTGGACATGCGGTTTGCAACTGTGCGGATAGCTTTGTCTGGAATCCAGTTGCGTCGTCGTGCGAGAAGCCCTCGCTACCCGACTGCACTAGCGATGAGAACTGCCCCGATGCCTCCGCCTGCCGCCCAGACGTACTGGGCGTGCTAAAATGCGTTGCCATTTGCGATGCCTTCACCTGTCCTGCGAATTCGATTTGTGTTGCTCGCCATCATCAGGGACGTTGCGATTGCCTTAGTGGTTTTGTAGGAAATCCCAATGATCGTAATGGCTGTCAGCCAGAGCGTAAGCATCAGTGCCGTGGAAATGCCGAATGTCCAGAATCAGAGGCATGCATCAAGGACGAGATAACGCAATCGCTTAGCTGCCGTTCCGCCTGCGACTCTGTCAAGTGCGGACCACGCGCCGTTTGCATTACAAACAACCATCAGGCACAGTGCCAATGCCCACCAGGCCCCTATGCTGGCGATCCTAATGATCCCTTTAATGGCTGCAAGAGCGTGCCCTGTGTCTACAACCATGACTGTCCGACCAATCAAATGTGCAATCGCATGACACACACCTGCTATGATGTATGCGACGAAGAATCCTGTGGAGAGAATGCCATTTGTCTGGCCGAGGATCATCGTGCCGTTTGCCAATGTCCGCCCGGCTATCGTGGCAACCCATTGCCCGAGGTTGCCTGCTTGAAACAGAGCGGCTGTGCGGCTGGCAGCTGTCATCCTACGGCAATTTGTGAGGTGACACCCGAGGGAGCCACTTGCAAGTGTCCGCCACTATTTGTAGGCGAGCCACAGACCAATAGCAGAGGCTGCCGTCCTGATGGTCAATGCCCCAATGGCGATGCTGACTGTCCGGCGAACACCATCTGCGCTGGTGGTCGCTGCCTAAATCCCTGCGACAGTGCTTGTGGTTCAAATGCGGACTGCAAAGTAGTCAATCGTAAACCGGTATGCAGCTGTCCGCTGCGCTTCCAACCCATATCCGAGTCGGCCAAGAACGGCTGCGAGCGCAGTGCCTCCAAATGTCTCACGGATGTGGATTGCGGTGGTCAATTGTGCTACAATGGTCAATGCCGTGTGGCTTGTCGCAACACACAGGACTGCTCCGATGGCGAGCGCTGCGAGGGAAATGTTTGTGTTGTCACTTGCCTTGACCACAGTCAGTGCGCTAAAGGATTAGCCTGCCTAGACGGTCATTGCGCCATCGGCTGTCGCAGCAACAAGGAGTGCAAACAGGAGCAATCGTGCATTGGCAACAATTGCATTGACCCCTGTCTATCAAGCACCAGTTGCGGTCCCAATGCCCTCTGCAGCATGCACCAGCATCGCAGCCAGTGCGCCTGTCCGGATGGATTTGAAGGTAACCCAACGCCAGAGCAGGGTTGTGTGCGCGTACCCACACCCTGTCAGGCAACCAATCAATGCCCCAGCGGTCACATGTGTATTGGCAACCAGTGTAATCTCCCCTGCACGAAGACTTCGGCCTGCGCGGTCGGCGAACGCTGCTATCAACAAGTATGTCGCAAGGTCTGCTATACCAGCAACAACTGTCTGGCTGGGGAGATTTGCAACAGCGATCGAACTTGCCAACCTGGTTGTGAATCGGACGCGGATTGCCCACCCACTGAGCTGTGCTTGAGCGGTAAATGCAAGTGCGCCAGCGGTTTCATTGGCACCCCCTTCGGCTGCTCGGATATTAATGAGTGTACGGAGCAACCCTGTCATGATAGTGCCAAGTGTGAGAATGTGCCCGGCTCCTATCGTTGCGTCTGCCCCGAGGGCACCGTTGGAGATGGTTATACGCAACAGGGCTGCGTACAGCCCCGACAATGTCACAAGCACGAGGATTGTGCGAATAGCTTGTCCTGTATACACGGCAAGTGCACCGATCCCTGTCTGCATACTGTGTGTGGCGCGAATGCTCATTGCCAGGCGGAGGCGCATCAGTCGATGTGCAGCTGTCCCGCTGGCTATCTTGGCGATCCCAATGACACAGGTGTCGGCTGCTTTAAGGTGGAGTGCATTGATCATGTGGATTGCGCCAGCGATCGTGCCTGCGATGCAGAAACCAATCGGTGTATCAAGCCCTGTGATCTAACCAGCTGCGGTAAGGGAAGCTGCCAAGTGTTTGAACATAAAGCCATATGCGAATGCAACGAGGGATACCAGCTAGTCAATGGAGTCTGCGAGGATATCAATGAGTGCTTGACACAGCCCTGTCACAGCACCGCCTTCTGCGACAATCTTCCCGGAAACTACATTTGTAAATGTCCTGAGGGACTTATTGGTGATCCGCTGCAGGTTGGCTGCCGGGATCCTAGCGAATGTCTTAGCGATGCTGACTGTCCCGCTACAGCCAGCTGTCAGAATTCCCGCTGTCGCAGTCCCTGCGAGCGCCAGAATGCATGCGGCCTCAATGCCAACTGCGAAGCACAGTTGCACAGGGCCATATGCAGCTGTCCGGCCAATTCACGTGGCGATCCGCAGGCGGAGTGCGTGCACATTGAGTGCGCCGACAATGGCGACTGTGCCGTTGAGAAGGCCTGTCTGGATGCCAAGTGTATTGATCCCTGCTCCCTGCCCAACGCGTGTGGAGCGCTAGCTCGCTGTTCCGTCCAAAATCATATTGGGCTGTGCGCCTGTGAGACGGGTAGCACCGGAGATGCCAAGCAAGGTTGTGTGTCGCTACAGTACTGTCAGAAGGACGCACAGTGCCCTCAGGGCAGCATTTGCGCCCATGGCATCTGTAGTCCACTATGCAGCAGCAATCGAGATTGCATTTCGGAGCAACTCTGCCTCCAGGGCGTCTGCCAGCCCACATGCAAATCAAACAGCACCTGTCCACAGTTCCAATTCTGCCAGAACAACATATGCGCCAAGGAGCTTGAGTGCGCCATTGACAGTGATTGCGGTGAAGATGAAACCTGTCTGGTTGACGCCTATGGACGTGCCCGCTGTGAATCTGTGTGCCTGGGTCGCGCCGCTTGCGGCCGCAACGCGGAGTGTGTGGCCCGATCTCACGCTCCCGATTGCGTTTGCAAAGGGGGCTTCTTTGGAGATGCACGCTCTGGCTGTCGCAAGATCGAGTGCAACAGCGATGATGACTGTTCAAACGATAAGAGCTGCGATAATCATATGTGCAAGATTGCCTGTCTAATTGGCCAGCCGTGCGGAGAGAATGCTCTCTGCACAACGGAGAATCATCGTCAGGTGTGTCACTGCCAGCCCGGCTTCAGTGGTGATCCGCGTGTACGCTGCGACGTTATCGATTTTTGTAAGGACGCGCCGTGCGGACCCGGCGCCCGTTGTCGCAATTCGCGTGGTTCTTATAAATGCACCTGTCCACCCGCGCTCGTTGGTGATCCTTACAATGAGGGCTGCCGCAGCTCTGTCGAATGCGAGACGCACGACGATTGTCCCCCGCATGCTGCATGCACAAAGACTAACGGTGTGCCCAAGTGCCAGGACGTGTGCGCCCATCTGCAATGTGGCCCAAATGCGGAATGTGTTCCGAAAGGTCATGTGGCACACTGTGCATGCCGCAATGGCTTCGACGGCCAACCCGCTGACCGGGTAGCCGGCTGCAAGCCATTGCCAGTGCCCTGCCAAATTACTAGCGATTGCCCCACCAACACATACTGCTCAGATAGCGTATGTAAACGTAAGTACTAACACCAAACACCAATCCAATGCACCCACCAAGGGCCTAAAACCGACTACCAGACAACTACTAGCCACAAACTTAATTCGCTACTTACTCACTTACCAACTAGCACGAATACTTGATGTGGTTGATAGTATTTCCAGCCAAGAACTAAATACAGTGGTCGCTCGGAAATTATATCTTTCTGAAAATGATAAAGTGAAAATATAACTTTTATTTTCATTATTTTATTTGATTATTTAAAGCAAAGTTTATTTAATTCTAGTTTTTTGATACTGACCTAACAAAGCTTCTTCATATGAAGTTACAAATGATAATTAGATATATGAATTTTGAGAACAAAAATTTAATTACTTTTATAGTCCTGCTAAAGTCTTATAAAGCGTTCGAATTATCGAGTAATCACTGTATTAAAACCCAGCTCAGCAAAGTTTGCCTTCTTATTGAAAAGCAACTGCACGAGCTGCTCTTCAATCTGTGGTGTAACTGGCTTTGTGCCCAGTGCTACCCGTAGCATAGACTAACTACAAACTAAACAACAAAATATACACTCGACAAAACCAACAACAACAACAAGAAAAGACCGTAAAGCCAACAGAAAGTTAGGCAAATTGTATTTAAACATGTCTAATTCGTATTCACGATCCCTCTAAACAGCTGCCTGCTTCCTGGACACTGAGTGTGGTCCAACGGAGGTATGCCAGGGTGGTCAATGCTTCGATCCCTGCCAGCAACCGCAGGCATGCGGTCAGAACGCCGACTGCCAGATGCACAGCCATGTGAAACAGTGCCATTGCCCTGAGGGCTTCACCGGCGATGCGAGCAAGGAGTGTGTGCGTGTGCCGGTTGCCTGCGATGGCGACTGTTCGCCTGGATACACATGTCGCGATTCCATGTGCCTACCCGTTTGCGACAACGATCTTGAGTGTGCGTCTAACGAGAAGTGCCTGCGTGGTAACTGCATGTGTAAGTAGCTAACTAAGTTATTTCTGTCCTAGAACATAGCTTTAATTAAAATCATCATCATCCTCATATCTAGTAACCTGTCGCGTAGACAACGATTGCTTCTTGGGTCATGTTTGTCTGCACAATAAGTGCGTATATGGCTGCCACGTCGATGACGACTGCAGTGCTTCCGAGTCCTGCCGCAACGACAAGTGCATTAATCCCTGTCTTGAAAATCCCTGCGGTCCTAATGCCGTCTGCTCGGTGTCTAATCATCGAGCTAGCTGCAGCTGCCTGGACAACATGGTGCCCAACCCCACACCGCAGGTGGGTTGCGTGCGTACTCCACCACTCGATTGCCACGAGAATCGCGACTGCAGCAATGGCCTGGCCTGCTTTGAGTCCGTCTGTCGCCCACTCTGCGCCGACGATGCTGATTGTTTGACGAACGAGCGTTGCCAGCAGCGCATCTGTAAGCCGCTCTGTCGCCATGACAACGAGTGTGCCAATGGCGAACTCTGTCTGGGTCTCAACTGCGTCACAGGATGTCGCTCCGATCAAGGTTGCCCTAATCATTTGGCCTGTGTTGGCCAGCAATGCGTCGACCCCTGCTCCGAGCCGACAGCCTGTGGAACCAATGCCCATTGCCAGGCCATCGACCATCGCAAGCAATGCACCTGCCCCGAGGGACTTAGTGGTAATGCCAACGTTGTCTGCAAGACGCCACGCACCGCCTGTGGGCGCAACGAGGATTGTGAATCAAATCAATTGTGCTACGCAGGCAGTTGCCAGGGCAAGTGCCGCAATGATCAGAACTGCCTCTCGGATGAGCGCTGCATGCGCGGCACTTGCCGCACCGTTTGTAACACGGACAGCGCCTGTGCCCAGGGTCAGATTTGTGAGAATCGCGTCTGCCAGACTGGCTGCCGCAACGATCTCAGCTGCGCCAGCGAGGAGGCTTGCGTTAACAAGAAGTGCCAGAATCCATGCCAATCACCAGGTCAATGCGGCCAATGTGCCGACTGTCTGGTCATCAATCATGGCGTACAATGCCAGTGTCCGGCTGCCTTTATCGGCGATGGCCTTACTGGTTGTCAGCTGCCACCAGAGCGTTGCCATCCGGGCTGCGAATGTGACGAGAGTGGAGCCTACTGCGCTGCGAAATGCAGTCGCTCTGAGGACTGCGCCTGTGGACAGCTGTGCGCACGTGGCAAGTGCCGCAACAAGTGCGGCGCCAAGCGCCAGTGCACCGTGGGACAGCTATGTGAACGGGGCGCTTGTATCGCCGGGTGTAAATCAAACGGAGACTGCGCTGCCGACCAGAGCTGTACCAATGGAAAATGTATTGATCCTTGTGCCGATGATAAGGCCTGTGGACGCAATGCGCTGTGCACCGTATCGGAGCATCGAATGCTGTGCTACTGCCCCGACGGCTATGAGGGCGAACCCAGCAAGGAGTGCGTGCAGTTTGAGTGCCGTCAGGATAGCGATTGCGAATCAAACAAACGCTGCGATCAGGGCAAGTGTCGCAATCCCTGCCTAGAGTATGGGGCTTGTGGCACCAATGCTCAATGTCGTGTGGTTAATCGCAAGGCGCAATGCTCGTGCCCGCCAGATTTCTTCGGTAATCCAGCCAGTGAATGCCAGCCTCTAGATGGTGGCTGCTCCAACAATCCATGTGGCGTTAATTCCAAGTGCATTGAGGTGCCCGGCGGCTACGAATGTGCCTGTATGGATGGTTGTATGGGAGATGCGCACAAGGGTTGCCTTTGCGAAGGACAATTAGTGAATGCCTGCCATGAGCAACCATGCGGTCAGAATGCCGCATGCCGTGTGCTCCGTAACAATCAAGCCGAATGCTACTGCCCCGAGGACTTCCCCAATGGCGATGCCTATGTGCATTGTAAGTCACCAAAACGATTTCCACCAGTATCAATTTGAAGTATTTTAATCTCGATTTCATTTAGGCTATGTCACACCACCCCAAGAGGACTGCCGTACTCGAGGCTGTGATATTGGCGACTGTGTGCGCCAGGGCTACGAATATGTTTGTCAACGGGGTAAGTGGCCCAATACTATTTTATTTTAAGTACCTGAAGGACTTTTAGTAATTAGAGTACAGCTAATGCTAATAATGTTAACCAGCGTATCTCACAAGTTATCGTTGGTTCATATACTACATACATATACTTTATTTGGAGTAATCAGTTAGAGTTATAATCGTTATTGTTGTCGTTCTTTTTTACATATAACTGGAGTTCAGTCAGTAACAAAAAAATGATATTGTTGTTATAATATGTATTTGGTTTGATTACTTAGCTATGAATTGTTTTTAAAAACATTTAAACCAGCTAATTTCACTAATTCTACAGCTTTAACAGCTGACACAACAAATTTAATTCAAAATTTCAGTGTAGTGTGTGTTTTAATGATGATACCAAATTAATGACTTAATTTTAAATATATACATATATTTAACAACCTATACACATGTTCCAAGTTTTCAAGTGTTAACGTATTGTAATATCAAATCCCCGCGCACAACAAATTCACTCACACACACTTGCAGACAGCAAAATACACACAACTACAGCCACACAACTCAAATGCAATATCCAAAAAGTTCCTCTAAAATACCAAACAAAAAAATATCTGTTTAGAACTTATCTACTATGCTACAATTGAGTGTTTGTTATAAATAGTTAGTAAGAAAATTTTCCATATGAAACACATACATATATATTACCACATTCTACCACAACTGCTAAGTTCAACGCATATGGAATATAGTGGAATGTTGCTGTCGCTATCGCGGTTACCCAATCTGTGCCTAGTACTCATTTATGAAAACCCATTTCAGCTTAGTATTTTAAGCATATATTGTTTAACTACGCGTGCAATACTAAAACAAACAATCAAAACAAACGACATTCAGTACATTTGACAACACTCGTTATTTTCGAGAGAGTTGATAACACAGTGTCATTAAGCTTTGAAGCTTGCGTTTATCATTTAATTCATTCAGCATTCATTCAAATTTATAGACACATACTCTCGTATAATTGGCTTCGAATCACCCATTATTATTTTGGAGTGTTGCATATAGCAACACTTAAAGCTCTGCGGCATATATTACCTTATGTTTATGCAACCGCTTAACGCACAGATAAGTAGACAAGTTGGTTCATCTTTAATTAACATCGTATAGTTATAATATCGAATTCCGCGATAGCGATATGTAGCCTTTAATGAAGGTCAAAAACATGCACTAAAAGTGCAGAAAGTGTACAACAAACAACAACACTAAATTCAACGCCTATTATTAAAAAAAAAAATGTTATCAACAGATCCCAAACACATCCCTGCTACCCACAAAAAAAATAATAATAATGAAAATAAAATATCATCATCAATACCCATGCTCCCGTTAATCCTATCCTGTGACTCCTATGCTCTATCCGCCCTCAAAACGTACCCTTTATAACCAAACGTTGTTATCCACTATTTTGCTCCCCAGCGCCACTCTGTCGTTTCCCTTCGCTAAAACAAAGAAACATAAAAATTGTTTAAATATCTTTTGTTACATTTCTTGAATGGACAAAGTCTCAGATTGGGAACTGTGGACGGGACAATTCTCACACATGGTTCACATATGCTTAAAATCAACTTTTTTTTTGTCAGTTCAAGTGTACTATAGTACTCAATATAAGTCTCATTAAATCGTATGTATAGATAAATTACAACAACAACTACTACTACTTTTCAATGCATTTCTTAAAGCAAGTCGTATACTTGCAATAACCGAAAATAATGATGATAATTTTTGTACAAAGCTCCTAAAAAATACTCGTACATTTTAAGATCGTATGCTCTGAAAGCTCCTACCGCCTACCTAGCACACTTTAGCTCGTCTATTGGTTGAAAATCGCTTCCGTACAGATGAAAATCTTTGAAAAAAAAAAACAAAACAACAATCCAAAATTTATATAAAAACAACTGTAACTAAATTTGACTAACACTGCAAATATATTTTGGTAAATTTGACTAGTCTTTAAGTTGTATATACAGAAATTTGTATATGTGATTAATCACATATGTACATATATGCGTATACAAATGTGCCGTGTCTTTGCGGCCGCCCAACTAACCCAAAAAAAAAAATTAAACCTGTAAATATTTATATACCAAATTTATCAATTGTGAATTATTAATAACACACCATAAAAAAAGACAAGTAAATCTACTTAACGTACTCTCCTAACGTACTCTTCCAAATTGTACTTATCAATTTTCCACTACTTTCTGCTAATATTGCTTTAGTCAAAAGTCTTACCTACTCTGCCTATCAGTTTGATATATATCATGTCTCTATCTCGCCAATTTCATCTGTCTCTATCTCTCACTCTTTTTTACTTATATTATGCCTTATTCACTCACCCAATCATCACCAATAACGTGTCTCTCGTGAGGGCAGAGCGCATGTGTTGGATGTCGTGTAATTTTCACCATTACTCAACAAGTATATACAAACAATTCGCATTAGACCAACAAGATCATTGCTAAAAAAAAAAAAAAAAAAAACCAAAAAAAAAATATGTCCATTGATCAAATGCAATTAATTGGGCAAATAAAGCGCAAGTCTCTCTATCTCTACACCCGTATACACACACTCGATACTTAATAATTGGAAATTCATCAATGATTGTAACTATTGCTCACTCGATCTTACTTATCTATAAGGCTGCTCGCTCGCTCGCCCGCTGCTCGAAGACTTCTTAAATTCATTTAAATCAACCAACAAAAGCAATTAATCTACATACCAAACCACAGCAGCTATATTAATTATAATAATATATAATTATTTACATATATACATAATTGACAAATTTGCAAGCTTATATAGAAAAAAAAACCTGAAATAATGTGAGATGTTCCCTTCACAGTTCTGCAATTTGATGTTGAAATTGAGAACAATTTTTAATAGTGTTAACTAAAACTGTTGCTACCTGTCCCCAATGATTATTAACTGCACCAAACTGAACTAAACTCGTTATTTCTAAATTTGTATCTCCTATATTATTTTTTGTATTATTTCATATGCCCCTTTCAGATTACAATTCGAAGAAGCCCCAATAAATGTTCTTTTACTTTAACAAATCCCTTGCACAATACCCAAAATCCAAAATCAAAACCACAGCAATCCCACTGACATTTATTAAAAAATACAAAAAAATAATAAAAATAAATATACACACCCCAACTACATACACAAGAACTCAAACAAAACCAAATCAAACCATACCAAAGAATACCAATCGAAACAACCAGCCAACACTGATTATACTGTTTATATATTGTCTTGTTTAAGTTTTTCTATTTTTGTTTTATAGAAAATATAGCTTTAAGTTTCTTATCTGAGCTCTCAATATTTACATCCCATCTATGCTGTGTACTTCAAGTACCACCTACAAAAAAAATCCCTTCCACTTCAACCTACACTTTTTCTCTTGTCTGTCAAATTCCCAACAAATTTCATAATGATTTCAACTTCGCACACCTATTCTTTCTTAAATGTGTTCAAAATGCTCCAATGCTATTTTAAATTTTCAACAACAATCAACCAGAAAAAGAGTAAATTTTCTAGGATATCTATCTATCGTATTTGCCACCGAATAGTTGAGCGCACCCAACGATTAACATAGTACAACAACCAACAACCTGTCTATCTCTCTCTCTCTCTCGATCTTCGCTGCTGCTGTTACGTAACCGTATAGACACCGAACAATGCTACTCAGATACGGATTGTCCCAGTGAAAAATCATGCCTACAAGGACACTGCACCGATCCTTGTACAATGCGTGGCGCGTGTGGCACAAATGCACTATGTCAGACTGTTCTGCATCGTCCACGCTGCTCCTGTCCCAACTGTCACATAGGTCGACCCGAGGTCGAATGCAAGCCGGATCCGAAATGTGTGCCAGACGATACAGACCCCAAGACAAAGGATCAAATAACATGCACCAGCGATGCCGAATGTCCAGAGACATTGCAGTGCGGCCAATATGGTCAATGCACAGATCCTTGCAACAATCCCCTGTTTATCTGCGAAAGTAACAAAAAGTGCGAGACCCGTCGCCACCAGCCTGTTTGCTTATGCAAATCGGGCTTTATAGTCAATGAGTATGGTGAATTGACCTGTGCACCGGATAAGCGTGAATGCTATCGCGATGATGACTGTGCCTCGAACACGGCCTGCACGGATGGCAAATGCCGCAACCCGTGCATTGTACCACTTGGACGTGCACCAATTTGTGCCGAGAATAAGTCTTGTGAAGTGCAGGATCATAAGCCAGTATGCATTTGCATGCGAGATTGCCAGCCATCGATATCGATTTGTTTGCGAGATGCTGGCTGTCCTGCAGGCTTGGCCTGTCGCAATTATCAGTGCGTCGATCCGTGCAAGTTTGCCACGTGCGCACCCAACTCGCCATGCATTGTTGAGGATCACAAGCCGATATGTAAATTCTGCCCAACTGGATTTATAGCCGATGCCAAATATGGATGTCAAAAAGGTAAAGCACAAACGTACTCTCTCTCTCACAACACTGTCAAGTGAAAGTACCTTATGTCTCTGTCTCGTTTATCGTTTATCTCTGTTTCCTGCCTCTCACACGCTCTCACCTTTTGCTAGATCTGTCTTATTGTCTGTCCCCTCACCAACAATCACACACACAATTGATTTCCTAGCGAGATATATTGACCAAAGACACTTCCAAGAGTTTCATGCCGTGTCAATATATTTCCTCACATATTGTGTAAATGTATATAGAAATGAGGAATTAACAATCTTTTCTTGAATTAAGCTTACTTCTGACAGCATATGGTCTTAAAAAATCTCTTAACGATAAACAATATTGAAAGCTAATCCACGAACCCAATTATCGAATTAGGATTGCTCGTAATGCCCGTCCAGCTTCAAAGCAAAGCGCAATAACAAAATAAGAAAAACTGTTATCAAAATTATAGATGATCATACGTGGTCATGACCCTCTGATGGGGTTAATTCAACAATAACAGAAACAAATACTCGTATACAAATACAAAGCAACTCTTCTGAACATTCACACACGCTCATGCTCACAATGATATTAATGCCTCTTGAAAACTATAAATATCTTAACCCATGACTCTAAATAAACGGTAACTAGATGTAATACTAATTGTATAAAACAACAATATAAATCCAATATGTAGCTAACTAATAGTAAAAAAAATCGTTCCTAATTTAAATTTATCTAACCGTAAAATAATTTGTACTAAATTTTTGTGCTGAAAGTTTTTTCCACAGTTTAAAGAAATTTAGTTCACAACGTCGAAAATATTTAGTAATGCCCCAGATTCCCCTGTATATATAGTGCACATTCCTCTATTGTTGTAGCTATACACATACTTATTTATATCGTATTAATTTGTAAATATTTTAACGATTTGTATTTTTAAAATTTTATTTGAAATATGTACAAAAATACCCCACTTCAAAAATTACAAAACAAAAAAACAATCATATAGCAGCTAAGCCAGGTGGCAACTGTACCACTCACGAAGATTGCAGTGATGCGCATCAATGCGGATCGTCTGGTCAATGTATCGATCCCTGCCACACAGTTTGCGTGGCCTCAATAATGTGCGTGACGAAAGCACATGTTATTACAAAGTGTATTTGCTCTTCGAGTTCGACAAACACCACGAACTCTAACTGTATACCGACTGACGTACCATATAGTACTGAACCCGAACTGAATGACACAACGACCGTTGCAACAAGCATCAAGTATACGGTCATGATTTTGGCAAACCAAACAGAAATGCGTACACGTTATACCGATATTGAAGCTGAGGGTGAGACGACCAGCTCATACGATATCACAACTGAGTCATACAAAACAACAAAACAGCTTAGCATTGAAAAGACTTTATCTCCAAAAGAGATTTTGCAGAAAAGTACAACAGAGCAACACACAACCTCTGAGCCCACAACTGAATCTACCACTTCAATGTCTTTTTCTGTTGCAACGCAAAGAACATACACAGAGCCTACTGAACTTACTTTCTCTGATAAAACTACTATTTCACAACCAGTAACGCATGAAACCCCTAAAAACATTTCTACTGACATAAAAATTCCGATATCGTCAACTTCAAAGCCACCATATACAGAAACTACACCTCCATCGACAGTTACTGAACAAACCACTCTGGGTGGAATAACTGCCATTACGACTGAGGGAAAGCCACCCTCTGTTACTCAAGTGACTTCAGTCCCTGAGATAACAACTACCTCATTCCCAAGTAAAGAACAGTTTACAACTCAGGGTTCCACGCTGACTCCTATACCTGGAGAGTCAACTACTCCATATTCTGCAATAACCCAAAGAATTTATACAGAATCTACTGAACCCACTATCTCTGACGAAACTACTGTTAGAATCGGTATACCGCAACCAACAACCCATGAAACCCCTAAAACCATACCAACCGAGGGAACAGTTCCGACAGGTTCCACTTCGAAGCCACCATATGCAGAAACTACACCACCATCGATAGTTACTGAACAAACCACTCTGGGTGGAATGACTGCCATTACGACTGAGGGACAGCCACCATCTGTTACTCAAGTGACTTCAGTCCCTGGGATAACAACTACCTCGTTCCCAAGTAAAGAACAGTTTACAACTCAGGATTCCACGCTGACTCCTATACCTGGAGAGTCAACTACTCCATATTCTGCAATAACCCAAAGAATTTATACAGAATCTACTGAACCCACTATCTCTGACGAAACTACTGTTAGAATCGGTATACCGCAACCAACAACCCATGAAACCCCTAAAACCATACCAACCGAGGGAACAGTTCCGACAGGTTCCACTTCGAAGCCACCATATGCAGAAACTACACCACCATCGATAGTTACTGAACAAACCACTCTGGGTGGAATGACTGCCTTTACGACTGAGGGAGAGCCACCCTCTGTTACTCAACTGACTTCAGTCCCTGGGATAACAACTACCTCATTCCCAAGTAAAGAACAGTTTACAACTCAGGGTTCCACGCTGACGCCCATACCTGGAGAGTCAACTACTCCATATTCTGCAATAACCCAAAGAATTTATACAGAATCTACTGAACCCACTATCTCTGACGAAACTACTGTTAGAATCGGTACACCGCAACCAACAACCCATGAAACCCCTAAAACCATACCAACCGAGGGAACAGTTCCGACAGGTTCCACTTCGAAGCCACCATATGCAGAAACTACACCACCATCGATAGTTACTGAACAAACCACTCTGGGTGGAATGACTGCTATTACGACTGAGGGACAGCCACCATCTGTTACTCAAGTGACTTCAGTCCCTGGGATAACAACTACCTCATTCCCAAGTAAAGAACAGTTTACAACTCAGGGTTCCACGCTGACTCCTATACCTGGAGAGTCAACTACTCCATATTCTGCAATAACCCAAAGAATTTATACAGAATCTACTGAACCCACTATCTCTGACGAAACTACTGTTAGAATCGGTATACCGCAACCAACAACCCATGAAACCCCTAAAACCATATCAACCGAGGGAACAGTTCCGACAGGTTCCACTTCGAAGCCACCATATGCAGAAACTACACCACCATCGATAGTTACTGAACAAACCACTCTGGGTGGAATGACTGCTATTACGACTGAGGGACAGCCACCATCTGTTACTCAAGTGACTTCAGTCCCTGGGATAACAACTACCTCATTCCCAAGTAAAGAACAGTTTACAACTCAGGGTTCCACGCTGACTCCTATACCTGGAGAGTCAACTACTCCATATTCTGCAATAACCCAAAGAATTTATACAGAATCTACTGAACCCACTATCCCTGAAGAAACTACTGTTAAAATCGGTATACCGCAAACAACAACCCATGAAACCCCTAAAACCATACCAACCGAGGGAACAGTTCCGACAGGTTCCACTTCGAAGCCACCATATGCAGAAACTACACCACCATCGATAGTTACTGAACAAACCACTCTGGGTGGAATGACTGCTATTACGACTGAGGGACAGCCACCATCTGTTACTCAAGTGACTTCAGTCCCTGGGATAACAGCTACCTCATTCCCAAGTAAAGAACAGTTTACAACTCAGGGTTCCACGCTGACGCCCATACCTGGAGAGTCAACTACTCCATATTCTGCAATAACCCAAAGAATTTATACAGAATCTACTGAACCCACTATCTCTGACGAAACTACTGTTAGCATCGGTATACCACAACCAACAACCCATGAAACCCCTAAAACCATACCAACCGAGGGAACAGTTCCGACAGGTTCCACTTCGAAGCCACCATATGCAGAAACTACACCACCATCGATAGTTACTGAACAAACCACTCTGGGTGGAATGACTGCTATTACGACTGAGGGACAGCCACCATCTGTTACTCAAGTGACTTCAGTCCCTGGGATAACAGCTACCTCATTCCCAAGTAAAGAACAGTTTACAACTCAGGGTTCCACGCTGACTCCTATACCTGGAGAGTCAACTACTCCATATTCTGCAATAACCCAAAGAATTTATACAGAATCTACTGAACCCACTATCTCTGACGAAACTACTGTTAGAATCGGTATACCGCAACCAACAACCCATGAAACCCCTAAAACCATACCAACCGAGGGAACAGTTCCGACAGGTTCCACTTCGAAGCCACCATATACAGAAACTACACCTCCATCGATAGTTACTGAACAAACCACTCTGGGTGGAATGACTGCTATTACGACTGAGGGACAGCCACCATCTGTTACTCAAGTGACTTCAGTCCCTGGGATAACAGCTACCTCATTCCCAAGTAAAGAACAGTTTACAACTGAGGGTTCCACGCTGACGCCCATACCTGGAGAGTCAACTACTCCATATTCTGCAATAACCCAAAGAATTTATACAGAATCTACTGAACCCACTATCTCTGACGAAACTACTGTTAGCATCGGTATACCACAACCAACAACCCATGAAACCCCTAAAACCATACCAACCGAGGGAACAGTTCCGACAGGTTCCACTTCGAAGCCACCATATGCAGAAACTACACCACCATCGATAGTTACTGAACAAACCACTCTGGGTGGAATGCCTGCCATTACGACTGAGGGAGAGCCACCCTCTGTTACTCAAGTGACTTCAGTCCCTGGGATAACAACTACCTCATTCCCAAGTAAAGAACAGCTTACAACTCAGGGTTCCACACTGACGCCCATACCTGGAGAGTCAACTACTCCATATTCTGAAATTACCCAAAGAATTTATACAGAATCTACTGAACCCACTATCCCTGAAGAAACTACTGTTCAAATCGGTATACCGCAAACAACAACCCATGAAACCCCTAAAACCATACCAACCGAGGGAACAGTTCCGACAGGTTCCACTTCGAAGCCACCTTATGCAGAAACTACTCCACCATCGATAGTTACTGAACAAACCACTCTAAGTGGAACGACTGCCATTACGACTGAGGGTCAGCCACCCTCTGTTACTCAACTGACTTCAGTCCCTGGGATAACAACTACCTCATTCCCAAGTAAAGAACAGCTTACAACTCAAGGTTCCACGCTGACGCCCTTACCTGGAGAGTCAACTACTCCATATTCTGCAATAACCCAAAGAATTTATACAGAATCTACTGAACCCACTATCTCTGACGAAACTACTATTGGAATTGGCATAACGCAACCAACAACCCATGAAACCCCTAAAACCATACCAACCGAGGGAACAGTTCCGACAGGTTCCACTTCGAAGCCACCATATGCAGAAACTACACCACCATCGATAGTTACTGAACAAACCACTCTGGGTGGAATGACTGCCTTTACGACTGAGGGAGAGCCACCCTCTGTTACTCAAGTGACTTCAGTCCCTGGGATAACAACTACCTCATTCCCAAGTAAAGAACAGCTTACAACTCAGGGTTCCACACTGACGCCCATACCTGGAGAGTCAACTACTCCATATTCTGAAATTACCCAAAGAATTTATACAGAATCTACTGAACCCACTATCCCTGAAGAAACTACTGTTCAAATCGGTATACCGCAAACAACAACCCATGAAACCCCTAAAACCATACCAACCGAGGGAACAGTTCCGACAGGTTCCACTTCGAAGCCACCTTATGCAGAAACTACTCCACCATCGATAGTTACTGAACAAACCACTCTAAGTGGAACGACTGCCATTACGACTGAGGGTCAGCCACCCTCTGTTACTCAACTGACTTCAGTCCCTGGGATAACAACTACCTCATTCCCAAGTAAAGAACAGCTTACAACTCAAGGTTCCACGCTGACTCCTATACCTGGAGAGTCAACTACTCCATATTCTGCAATAACCCAAAGAATTTATACAGAATCTACTGAACCCACTATCTCTGACGAAACTACTATTGGAATTGGCATAACGCAACCAACAACCCATGAAACCCCTAAAACCATACCAACCGAGGGAACAGTTCCGACAGGTTCCACTTCGAAGCCACCATATGCAGAAACTACACCACCATCGATAGTTACTGAACAAACCACTCTGGGTGGAATGACTGCCTTTACGACTGAGGGAGAGCCACCCTCTGTTACTCAAGTGACTTCAGTCCCTGGGATAACAACTACCTCATTCCCAAGTAAAGAACAGTTTACAACTCAGGGTTCCACACTGACGCCCATACCTGGAGAGTCAACTACTCCATATTCTGAAATTACCCAAAGAATTTATACAGAATCTACTGAACCCACTATCTCTGACGAAACTACTATTGGAATTGGCATAACGCAACCAACAACCCATGAAACCCATAAATACTTACCAACCAAGGGAACAGTTCCGACAGATTCCACTTCGAAGCCACCATATGCAGAAACTACACCTCCATCGACAGTTACTGAACAAACAACTCTGGGTGGAATGACTGCCATTACGACTGAGGGACAGCCACCCTTTGTTACTCAAGTGACTTCAGTCCCTGGGATAACAACTACCTCATTCCCAAGTAAAGAACAGTTTACAACTCAGGGTTCCACACTGACGCCCATACCTGGAGAGTCAACTACTCCATATTCTGAAATTACCCAAAGAATTTATACAGAATCTACTGAACCTACTATCCCTGAAGAAACCACTGTTAAAATCGGTATACCGCACCCAACAACCCATGAAACCCCTAAAACCATACCAACCGAGGAAACAGTTCCGACAGGTTCCACTTCGAAGCCACCATATGCAGAAACTACACCACCATCGATAGTTACTGAACAAACCACTCTGGGTGGAATGACTGCCTTTACGACTGAGGGAGAGCCACCCTCTGTTACTCAACTGACTTCAGTCCCTGGGATAACAACTACCTCATTCCCAAGTAAAGAACAGTTTACAACTCAGGGTTCCACGCTGACGCCCATACCTGGAGAGTCAACTACTCCATATTCTGCAATTACCCAAAGAATTTATACAGAATCTACTGAGCCCTCTATCTCTGACGAAACTACTATTGGAATTGGCATAACGCAACAAACAACCCATGAAACCCCTAAAACCATACCAACCGAAAGAACAATTCCGACAGCTTCCACTTCAAAGCCACCATATGCAGAAACTACACCTCCATCGACAGTTACTGAACAAACCACTCTAAGTGGAATGCCTGCCATTACGACTGAGGGAGAGCCACCCTCTGTTACTCAAGTGACTTCAGTCCCTGGGATAACAACTACCTCATTCCCAAGTAAAGAACAGCTTACAACTCAGGGTTCCACGCTGACACCCATACCTGGAGAGTCAACTACTCCATATTCTGCAATTACCCAAAGAATTTATACAGAATCTACTGAGCCCTCTATCTCTGACGAAACTACTATTGGAATTGGCATAACGCAACAAACAACCCATGAAACCCCTAAAACCATACCAACCGAAAGAACAATTCCGACAGCTTCCACTTCAAAGCCACCATATGCAGAAACTACACCTCCATCGACAGTTACTGAACAAACCACTCTAAGTGGAATGCCTGCCATTACGACTGAGGGAGAGCCACCCTCTGTTACTCAAGTGACTTCAGTCCCTGGGATAACAACTACCTCATTCCCAAGTAAAGAACAGCTTACAACTCAGGGTTCCACACTGACGCCCATACCTGGAGAGTCAACTACTCCATATTCTGAAATTACCCAAAGAATTTATACAGAATCTACTGAACCCACTATCCCTGAAGAAACTACTGTTAAAATCGGTATACCGCAAACAACAACCCATGAAACCCCTAAAACCATACCAACCGAGGGAACAGTTCCGACAGGTTCCACTTCGAAGCCACCATATGCAGAAACTACACCACCATCGATAGTTACTGAACAAACCACTCTGGGTGGAACGACTGCCATTACGACTGAGGGTCAGCCACCCTCTGTTACTCAAGTGACTTCAGTCCCTGGGATAACAACTACCTCATTCCCAAGTAAAGAACAGCTTACAACTCAGGGTTCCACGCTGACGCCCATACCTGGAGAGTCAACTACTCCATATTCTGCAATTACCCAAAGAATTTATACAGAATTTCCTGAACCCACTATCCCTGAAGAAACTACTGTTAAAATCGGTATACCGCAAACAACAACCCATGAAACCCCTAAAACCATACCAACCGAAGGCACAGTTCCGACAGGTTCCACTTCGAAGCCACCATATGCAGAAACTACACCGCCATCGACAGTTACTGAACAAACCACTCTAAGTGAAATGACTGCCATTACGACTGAGGGACAGCCACCCTCTGTTACTCAAGTGACTTCAGTCCCTGGGATAACAACTACTTCATTCCCAAGTAAAGAACTGTTTACAACTCAAGCTTCCACGCTGACTCCTATACCTGGAGAGTCAACTACTCCATATTCTGCAATAACCCAAAGATTTTATACAGAATCTACTGAACCCACTATCTCTGACGAAACTACTATTGGAATTGGCATAACGCAACAAACAACCCATGAAACCCCTAAAACCATACCAACCGAGGGAACAGTTCCGACAGGTTCCACTTCGAAGCCACCATATGCAGAAACTACACCACCATCGATAGTTACTGAACAAACCACTCTGGGTGGAATGACTGCCATTACGACTGAGGGAGAGCCACCCTCTGTTACTCAAGTGACTTCAGTCCCTGGGATAACAACTGCTTCATTCCCAAGTAAAGAACTGTTTACAACTCAAGCTTCCACGCTAACTCCTATACCTGGAGAGTCAACTACTCCATATTCTGCAATAACCCAAAGAATTTATACAGAATCTACCGAACCCTCTGTTCCTGAAGAAACTACTGTTAAAATCGGTATACCGCAAACAACAACCCATGAAACCCCTAAAACCATACCAACCGAGGGAACAGTTCCGACAGGTTCCACTTCGAAGCCACCATATGCAGAAACTACACCACCATCGATAGTTACTGAACAAACCACTCTGGGTGGAACGACTGCCATTACGACTGAGGGTCAGCCACCCTCTGTTACTCAAGTGACTTCAGTCCCTGGGATAACAACTACCTCATTCCCAAGTAAAGAACAGCTTACAACTCAGGGTTCCACGCTGACGCCCATACCTGGAGAGTCAACTACTCCATATTCTGCAATTACCCAAAGAATTTATACAGAATTTCCTGAACCCACTATCCCTGAAGAAACTACTATTGGAATTGGCATAACGCAACAAACAACCCATGAAACCCCTAAAACCATACCAACCGAAGGCACAGTTCCGACAGGTTCCACTTCGAAGCCACCATATGCAGAAACTACACCTCCATCGACAGTTACTGAACAAACCACTCTGGGTGGAATGACTGCCATTACGACTGAGGGAGAGCCACCCTCTGTTACTCAAGTGACTTCAGTCCCTGGGATAACAACTACTTCATTCCCAAGTAAACAACTGTTTACAACTCAAGCTTCCACGCTGACTTCTATACCTGGAGAGTCAACTACTCCATATTCTGCAATAACCCAAAAAATTTATACAGAATCTACTGAGCCCTCTATCTCTGACGAAACTACTATTGGAATTGGCATAACGCAACAAACAACCCCTGAAACCCCTAAAACCATACCAACCGAAGGAACAATTCCGACAGATTCCACTTCAAAGCCACCATATGCAGAAACTACACCACCATCGACAGTTACTGAACAAACCACTGTAGAAGGAGTAACTGTAATTATAACAGAGCAATTTCCGTCTTCTGTTACTTATGTGACTCCTACAACTGATATCACCACTATGTCTATTCCATTTAAAGATCAGTTCTCAACTGTAGGCTCTACTTTATCGCCTGCGAATTCGCAGACAGCTGCTGCGCCAACCAGTGTGCCTCAAGTAACTTCTGTTTATGATATCCCAACTACTTCGACAACAACTAAGGAAATTACTACAATGGGGTCTGCAATAACTGTAGATTCCATGGTGACCAGGTTTCCTTCCACAACAGAGGGTTCTTCAAATACAACGCTGCCCTTTTTTTATACATCAATGGGCTATCCAGGTGTAGAAACTACTGAGAGCGTTGCTGTAGGTTCAGGTTTAAGTGTTACGCAGAGCCCTGTAGGTGCACCAAATATGACCCGTACAGAAGATTACACGACAGAATTTTTACCTAAATGTACAATAACAACTGATTGCTTTGACGATGAGGTATGTGTAAGAGCAAACTGCATTAGGCCATGCGAATACTATGAAACACTTTGTAATGTTCAGAACTTTACTGTGTGTCGTACATTGAACCACACCGCTTATTGCTATTGTGATACCGCCGCAGATGTAAATAAACCCGGTTGCTCTATTAATGCAGGTAACTAAAGCTGTGTACGTAAATCGTAAGTTTTAATATGGACCCACATGTTCTTTATCAATTGAATGAATTGCAAAGAACCACAAGGTTGTGGTGAAATATTATATTGGCATCCGTGACGCCAACTACTTAAATCGCCAATGCATCTGGCAATGCGTAAAAGCCTACTTCAATTTGATGTCATATAGTTATCTTCTTCTTCTTCTGCTCTTTATGGATCTCATCACACCTTCTCCCACTTGTGCCATTGCTGACCGGCCCAGCTAAATGGCTGGCACGTGCATGTTTTATTTTTTTTTCGTTCTGTTCCTTGCAATCCAATCCCAGTGTGTTTCTATATAAATGGCATCAAATCGCTTCCAATTCTATTCCATTTGTTCTTCTTCCCTCGGCTCTTATCACTGGCTCTTCTGCTGTCATTCGTATATGTATGTATATGCCTGCACCCACAACAATTACCCATTACGAAAACACCACTCGGACAAGCTCACGAAATATATGTTTGTGTTCACAAATGGAGCAATATGTGTATTCACACAAGTTTGAGTTCAACTTAAACAGAGCTAGTTCACTCTTTCTTGTTCTCGTCCTCGTTCATGTTAGTTGCCTGCTTTCTGATTGCCTGCCTGCCTGCTGTCCTACATCAAATCACATAATGTTGAATATCTATCGATATCTTTTGGAATGAGCTCGATGTGCATGTTATATGTCAATGTTACGATCTCATCATCTTTGTGTTCTGGAAGACAATTTGTGTTGATTTTTGTTGTATTTAGTACATATGTTTGTTTGTATATATCTATTTATCACTTTTATGTTATCGCGTGCAGTAAGTTTTTTTTATTATTGTGACGTATGATTAATTGCATGGTGTTGGTACTAACTGGTGTTTTATGATCTACAGCTTTTTTAAAAATGCACTAACCCCAAAAATATCCCAATTGCTTGCTTGCATGTGTATATGTTGTTTTACGAAAACAACAACAGCTAAACAAAAACTAAATAATATCTAATTTAATGTACTTATAGCTTGATAGTATTAGATGTGCTAGTATGTGCCTCGTATGGCAGCATAAGAACAAAAATATTGAAAAAATAAATTTTTACTAACTGCATTGAAAATATCAAGAAAAACTACCTATTAAACAGGTTTCTTAACGAAAACACACCTATAATATGAATTAAACATATGTAATCGAATGTCTAAACCAAAAATTATACCTAATGCCTCAACTAATGCAATCGTTTTGCTTACTTTACAACGCACTCGCGAAACGCAAATTAGAAATTGGTTGTGCCTCGAGCGACGAGTGCCCCATCCAACACGCATGTGTCAATGCGCTGTGCGTGGATCCCTGCGCATATGAGAACCCCTGCGGTCGCAGTGAGGATTGTCGCGTAATTGCCCATCAACCAGTTTGTGCCAGCGGTGGGTTTTTTTTTCCTTAGTTGTGGTGCAATTTAAGATATATTATATTTACTTGTTAATGTTGATTTTCAGTCTGTGAATGTCAGCGAAAATCGGATTGTCGTAACGGTTTCGAGTGTGATGGTTGTCACTGCCATGATAGTAAGTACAATTGAATAGGGCACAGAATTTTGTAATGTGGTATTAATTCATAATGTTACAGCAACAGGTCGCACTCCTGGCTGTGACCACTGTCCGCCTGGTGCAACGTGCGATCCCACAACTGGCGCATGTATTAAAGGTATGTACAGATTTTCAATTAATCCAAAATTAAATGGTGCATACAACAGTAATTATAATAGGCAATGCCTAAACACTAACAAGTCTAAATATCATACTCTGTATATATGTGTATTATAAATTAAACACCCTTTACCCATGTAAATATGTCTCTCTCCCTAGCTAATGTAACAATAACAACTAGTACTACCAAGAAAACCACAGTGAAACCAAGAACAACAGCACATACAACAAGAACAACAACAGCTAACCCAAATACTGGCAACGATATGTCGCCAAGTTTAATCAACGCTACCACCACTAGCACCACCACTACCAGCACTGAAAAGAGCACAATCATAAGCGTTACTAACATAACCAGCACGAGTAAACCTATTATTGAGACCACAACTCCTAAGTCTGGTCATACCAAAGGCTATCGTGATGGTGAAAACAATATAACCGACACGACAACACAAAGATCAGTGATTACAACGACAACACTTGCCAGCACAGATGGTGGTAGGCGCACCACTACCCCTAAAATGAAGACAACTCGACTAGATACTTCAAATGAGATTCCCGAGACGACAACAATGACCAGCACAACCGCTTGGCCCACAGAGTTGCCGACCAGAGCGGGCACAACGACGGAAATGGATGATTTAATAACTGTGCACACATCAACCGTTGCACCACCGGCCAACACCACAGATATCACAATTATTAACCCTTGTACAGTAGATACTAACTGTGCTCTTAACGAGCACTGTAAGCTGGGGCGTTGCCAAAAGAAAGGTATACACATTCGTCTATACAATTGGCTATGCTATCACTTTCGGTACCCAAAATGTGGAATAGCTCTGTACAAATACTCTTTTATATAATCATTTTGTAAATAATTTATAATGGTTTTTAAATATTCCGACATGTATAAGTACCAAAGTGATAAGTGCGCATTTCACATTCCCAAAAAAAATACGTTTATCTTCGGAATGCCGAAGATTCAATACCCTTGCAAATATAATCAATAATTTAACTGTAAGCTTTCATATATTATATACTCTTCTATAGAAGCAAAGTGTATTACAAACTACTTTTTTTTAAATCGAAATGAAATACTACATTCGTCCGATTTTGTAAATTTATTTAATTTACACAAAAAAATAGCATTCAAAATATTCAGCAAGGGTATACATAAACTAAATACTTCCTGTACAGTTTAAACATAATATTATGGAAAAGTGGCAATAAAATGCACTGTACATATGAGTACCATGTGATAAGGCTAATATATTTGCATTACATTCATATGTTAATCAAAATTATTAATCAAATTTCTAACCAATTAAATGATTTCTAACAAGTAGAACCTCCGGGTACACCCAAAACACCAGAACCATGTCAATCAAACAACGATTGTATTGAAAGCGAGGCCTGCTATATGGGTCTGTGCCATGATCCCTGTGAATTTGCTAAAGTCTGTGCTTCGAGTGCCAAGTGTACGGCGAAGAGTCATCGACCCATATGCACCTGCCCACAGGGCCATGAGGGCAATCCGATGGTCAAGTGTGTGTCTACAAAAACGTCAAGTAAGCAACTAATCAATTAATCAACAATTTCATAAAAATACATCAAATTTAATACAACTAGCAAATATTGGGTGGCACATAATTCTTAAATGGTAACGGACATCAATAACGCTGTCTCTTTTTCTTAACAGTCGAATGCACAGACAATTCGGATTGCGGAGTTACAGAAGCCTGTATCAACGATCGTTGCCAGCATCCGTGCGATGTGCATGATCCTTGCGCTCAGAATGCAGTTTGTATCAACTCAAATCATGCGGCCGATTGCAGTTGTGTAGATGGCTATCAGGGCAACGGTTTAATAGGTTGCCAGCCAGGTTAGTAGCTTGTTACAGCCAGCACTTGTTGCACTTTTGCTATCCTCAAGTGATCCCATGCTAATGTGACACAAAATATTTCATTTCCCAAAATATCTTTCTCTTTCATACACTGTACAAATTCCACGTACACCTGTCAACACTTGTATAAAATTTGTACAACCCCGACTCACGAACAACTACAACACGAATTGAATTATAAATACACAAAACAAAACCGCACCATAAACCTAACCTAAACCACAGCACGCACTCACGTTTGCCAATACAACGAGGATTGTCCACCCAATAAGCTATGCGATCGCCTCAACCGTCGTTGCATCAATCCCTGCCAAGAGGATTCCTGTGGTGAGAACGCCGAATGTGTACCGGTCAACCATGGCATCGACTGCCGCTGTTTGCCCGGTTACCTGGGTAATGCCTATGTTTTGTGCCAGCAATCTTTGGGTTGTCGCGCCAATTCCGAATGTGATGCCAGTCAAGCATGCATCAACGGCAAGTGCACATCGCCTTGTCAATGTGGTGCCTATGCCCTATGTGAAGTTATTAACCACCGTGGCGTCTGCAAGTGCCCGCCTGGATACAATGGAAACCCAGATGTGGGTTGTAGTCCTCCACAGAATCCATGCGATCCCAACCCATGCGGTTTGAATGCGCAGTGTGAGCTTGACAATGGAAATCCCATATGCTTCTGCCCTAAGGGACTCACCGGTAATCCCTTTAAAAATTGCAGTAAGTATTCCCTTGTTTTTAATCGGTCGCAATCAAATTTAAAACGTTGTCCACTCGCAGTACCCGAGGGGGATGAGTGCGCTCCAAATCCATGCGGTCCCAACTCTGGCTGTCGGCGTGTCAACGGCGCACCGATTTGCTTCTGTTTGCCTGAATACGAGGGTCAGCCTCCACAGATAGCTTGTGAGCTACCTTCTAATCCGTGCGAACCCTCGCCATGTGGTCCTAACACTCAGTGTGCAATACTGAGCAACGGATTCTCTCAGTGCACTTGCCTACCTGGTTATGTGGAGAGCCCCAACACAATACGCGGCTGTGTGGAGCCCATTAATCCCTGCGAACCAAATCCTTGTGGCACTGGTGCCATCTGTGACTCATCACGCCAGCCAGTATGCTACTGTCCGGACAACAAGATTGGCAATCCATTCAGAATTTGTGAAAAGCCTGCTGTTTCCATCGAATTGTGCCAGCCTGGACCATGTGGTCGCAATGCTGACTGCTATGTGGCCGGAAATCGGGAGGAATGCTACTGTCGTTCAGGCTATGTAGGAGATGCGTATCAAGGATGCCGTGAACCAAGTCGAACTGTTTGCGATCCTAACCCCTGTGGACCCAATGCCAATTGCGTTGTTGCCGGCGATGGTCAGACCGCTTGCGTCTGTCCGGAAGGCCTCTCTGGCGACCCAACATCGCTAGTCGGCTGCCATGGCTACGAATGTCAAGTGGACGGCGATTGTCCGCAGAGTAAGGCTTGCATGGGCTTCCGTTGCTACGATCCATGCCCCGGAGCCTGCGGCCATGGAGCTAATTGTCGCGTGGAACAACATCACCCTGTTTGCTCTTGCAATGCGGGTCTCACTGGAAATCCTGGCGTACGCTGCTATGCACTGGACCAACCCAAGGCAAACCCATGTGTACCTAGTCCGTGCGGCCTAAATAGCGAGTGCAAGTTGCTAAATAACCGCGCTGTCTGCTCATGCATATCTGGATATCTGGGCGATCCCCAATCTGGCTGTCATCCGGAATGCGACATCAATTCTGACTGCGGAGAGTCATTGTCCTGTATCAATCACAAGTGTGTAGATCCTTGTGCTGGCACCATCTGTGGCATTAATGCGATTTGTAATGTGCGCCAACATACTCCAGTTTGTCATTGCTTGGATGGATTTGCTGGAGATGCTTTCCTACAGTGCGTGCCCATCGGCATTGTGAAAAACTATTCACGTGATCCTTGTGCGCCCTCGCCTTGTGGAGCCAATGATGTGTGCTCCGTATTTAGTGATGGTGTTGCACTCTGTGATCCTTGCTTTGGCCCCAATGCCCAGCAGAACCCTCGATGCCGACCCGAATGTATTGTTAGTTCGGACTGTCCCTTCGATCGCGCCTGTTTAAGTCAACGCTGTTTGGATCCCTGCCCAGGCTCATGTGGACGCAATGCCGTTTGCAATGTTTACGAGCATAATCCAGTTTGTGCTTGCCCCTCCGGGCTCTATGGAAATCCCTACGAACAATGCGCACCGCCCTCACCCATTATACCAACACCTTCCGCCAGCTGTGCAAAACTACAGTGTGGACCGAATTCTGACTGCAAGCGCCAAGGCAGTGGTCTAGCTTGCGTTTGTCGCAAGGGCTACTTTGGTAATCCCTACATAGGCTGCCGTCCAGAGTGTGTGCTCAACAGCGATTGTGCAGCGGACAAATCCTGTGTTAATTCCAAGTGCGTGGACACCTGCAATGGCGTCTGTGGCATTAATGCCGTGTGCCGTGTTGTCAACCATGCTCCAGTTTGTGTGTGCGCCGAAGGTTATAGCGGCGATGCATTTGTGGCCTGCAATCCATACTACCTGCCGCCAGTGACACCTGAACGTCGCAATCCGTGCGAACCCTCACCCTGTGGTCCTAACTCTCGTTGTTTAGCATCTGCTGATGGATATGCGGCTTGCTCCTGTCTGCCCAACTTCAGGGGTGCACCACCAGTTTGCCAGCCAGAGTGCGTGGTCAGCTCGGAGTGTGCTCCTAGTCAGGCATGCATTAATCAACGCTGTACTGATCCCTGTCCGGGCACTTGCGGCAGAGATGCACGATGTGAGGTGCTGAATCACAATCCGATTTGCTCTTGTGAGGCACATTTTGAAGGTGATCCATTTGTGGCATGCTCGCGCGTGCCGGAACCTCCGATAGATGGCAAATCACCAGCAAATCCTTGCGTGCCATCACCATGCGGTCCCAACTCAATATGCCAGATCAAACAGAACCGGCCCGTATGTTCCTGTGTAGCTAACTACATTGGTAGTCCCCCATACTGCCGACCCGAGTGCACGTTGAGTAGTGAATGCCCTGCTGACAAGGCCTGCATACATGAAAAGTGTCAGAATCCTTGCGACAATACTTGTGGACACAATGCCCGCTGCACAGTTGTTGCACACGCAGCTCATTGTAGCTGTGATTCGGGCTACAAGGGTGACGCCTTCGTGGGATGTTCAAAGGTCATAGAAGAGAGTAAGTTTAATATATAATTTTGACTTTGTCTATGAAATTAACTTTGTGTATCTTTCACAGAACCACATGACCACATTAATCCGTGCTATCCGAATCCATGCGCTGAGAATGCGGTGTGCACACCACACAATGGCGCAGCTCGCTGCAGTTGCATTGAGCCCTACAATGGTGATCCCTACAACACCGGATGTCGTCCAGAATGTATCTACAACTCAGAATGCCCTTCATCACTGGCCTGCATAAAGCAGCACTGCCGCAATCCATGCACTGGCGCCTGCGGCCCCAGTTCCGAGTGTGCGGTAGTAAATCACTTGCCCACTTGCAGTTGCACGCGTGGCTTCGAAGGTGATCCGTTCGTGGGCTGTAAACGCACGCCCATTGGACCTATTAGTGTTTGTGAGCCAAATCCTTGTGGATCGAACAGTATATGCCGAACAGTTGAGGGTCATCCCACTTGCAGCTGTCAGGTTGGCTACTTTGGTGCACCGCCCACTTGCCGACCGGAGTGTGTGGTCAGCTCGGAGTGTGCACAACATTTGGCATGTATTAATCAGAAGTGTGCCGATCCATGCAGTGGCACATGCGGCTTTAATGCCAAGTGTCAAGTGAACAATCATAATCCAATCTGCACCTGCCCCAATGAATACGTGGGAGATCCATTCGAACAATGTGTTCCCAAACGTGAGTAGTTGCTAAATGAAATTCCCAATGTATTCTTAAACTTATTTGTCTTTTCGCAGCCCCTCAACCGCGTCCATCAATTAATCCCTGCCTACCAAACCCGTGCGGACCAAATGCCAAGTGCCGCGATGTAAACAATCGTGCCGAGTGCTCTTGCTTACCTGGCATGTTCGGTGCGCCGCCCAGCTGCCGACCCGAGTGTATCATTAATCAAGACTGCCCCTCAAATCGAGCATGCATACGACAGCGCTGCGAAGATCCTTGTATCGGCACTTGTGGCTTTAATGCGCTGTGCACCACACAGCATCATCAGCCCAAGTGCAGTTGCCTTGACGGTTACGAGGGCGATCCGTATACTGGCTGCAATATGCATCAAAGTGAGTACATCTTTTTCAATTATTTGCTATCCTTTCCAAGCGCCCGATTACCTTACTGTATTCAGACTAAAGCGCCAATTGTCTCCTTAATGTTGTATGTTCTTTTCAGAGGTATTCTAGATTTAAGAGGCTTATGGTACTCATTTCTTGCATGTTTTTTGTATTATGTACACCACTTTCATCTACTTATACCCTGTACCCATACAAAAGCCAACCACAAAGCTGATGATATTTTTGTAGAAATACTGTCCAAACTGTCCGGTATATCGCAATCTCGTAGCCAACATTTTGAAAATTTTTGCTTATATTTTCCAAATGAAGAAATTATAAAATAAAATATATAAATCTTAATAATGAGACAGCTTGCTTTAGGGTAATAAAGTCAATGGGTATAGCGTACTACATAGTCGGGCGTTTTCGACTTAATCATTATCACCTATGTATATTCCTAGTCTGTAAGCTTTTTCTGTAAACTCTATCTTTATCTATATTTTATTGTGTGCTTCATACTCCTGCTTGCTACTTTCATGAAAATGTCCATGCAAATGTCTATGCCCATAAACAGTTGTGGTACCCGATATGCCCTCTGATCCATGCTATCCATCACCATGTGGTGCAAACGCTATTTGTCGCGAACGGAACGGTGCTGGCTCATGCAGCTGTATTCAAAATTATTTTGGTGATCCATACATAAATTGCCGACCCGAATGTGTGCAGAACAGCGATTGCTCCGGTAGCAAGGCTTGCATCAATATGAAATGTCGCGACCCCTGTGCCAATGCTTGTGGTTTCAACGCGATCTGTCGCGTTACTCATCATCAGCCCGTATGCAGTTGTGACCCAGGTTTCACTGGCAACCCACTGCGCGCCTGCGTCGAAAAGCCCACAAGTATACAGACTCAAATAACAGATGTAGAATTTTTCTTTAAACAATGACTTCGTATACTTGCCCTTAGATATGTACCTGCCATTGCCCAAAGATCCATGCAGACCCTCACCCTGCGGCCTCTTTAGCACTTGTCATGTGGTTGGCACTCGCCCAGTCTGCGCTTGCTTGCCAGACTACATGGGCAGCCCTCCAAATTGCAAACCTGAGTGTCTGACCAGTGCAGAGTGCTCCTCAGATAGGGCCTGCATTAATCAGAGATGCCGCGATCCCTGCCCTGGCACTTGTGGCTATAATGCACGCTGTCGCACCACCAACCATTCACCCATTTGCAGCTGCTATGATGGATACACTGGTGATCCATTCCATCAGTGTCTACCCGAGCGAAGTATGTGCCCCTTTGTCCTTACAGCTAGCAGCTTAAATCTAAATATTTTTACTATGCCATGTTTGTAGAGCCATCGCCCATACCAGATCCCATTCAACCACCAAACCCCTGTGTGCCCTCTCCCTGTGGCCCCAATTCGCAGTGTCAAGCCGCAAGTAGCGGCGCTGTCTGTGCCTGCATTAACAACTACATAGGACGTCCACCGGCCTGCCGCCCCGAATGCACCATCAGCTCTGAGTGTTCAGGTCGCATGGCGTGCATGAATTCACGGTGCGCCGATCCTTGCATTGGCTCATGTGGCAATAACGCGCTCTGTCATGTTAGCTTCCATGCACCCGTGTGCATGTGCCAGCCCGGCTACACGGGAGATCCATTCTCCGGCTGTTACCAGATTTTGGAAAGTACGTCCAGTTCCTTTTATTCTCTCTCCCCATCATTTTTACGTCCTCGCACTTAAACCTGTTATCTGTTAACCACCACCAGCACCGATAGAAACTACACAACCCTGCCGACCTAGTCCCTGTGGCCTGAACGCCCAATGCGAGGAGCGCAATCGTGCTGCGTCCTGCAAATGCTTACCCGAATACTTCGGCGACCCATATGTTGAATGCCGACCCGAGTGTGTGATTAACTCCGATTGCCAAAAATCGCGTGCCTGCGTCAATCAGAAGTGTGTCGATCCGTGTCCGGGCATGTGCGGCCATAGCGCTCTATGCACCGTATTTAATCATGCGCCCAACTGCGAATGCCTACAAGGCTATACTGGAAATCCCATTGTTGGCTGTCATCCAGTGCCCGAAACGCCCCGCTGTAAGATTCTGCACAAATTTGTTAGGAGCCCACCTAGAACAACCCCAACTAATAACACACCATCCAATGTGCTTAGATCCCGATCCAATTGTGCCAGAAAATCCATGCCAACCTTCACCATGCGGTCTATATAGTAACTGCCGTGCACTCAATGGTCATGCAGTCTGCTCGTGTGTGCCCAATTATGTTGGCGCACCACCCAACTGTCGGCCCGAATGCATGACCAGTTCGGAGTGCGGACAGGACAAGTCGTGTATCAACGAGCGCTGCAAAGACCCCTGCCCCGGTACATGCGGCAATAATGCACTCTGTCGCGTCGTCAATCACAATCCCATTTGCTCCTGCAGCCCTGGTTACAGTGGTGATCCGTTCGTACGCTGCTTACCTCAAGAACGTAAGAAACCGTCGTTGCATCCACTCATCACACGAAAGTTAGCCTTGGCTCGCTCTCCTCATTTCATCCCATTCCCAGAATCACATCTATCACCCATACTATATTTATATCTATATATCTTTCTTTTTTATATGTACAATATTATGTGGCTTTTGTGGTGCATGCTGTTATCATATTTGGTGTATTGGTAAATGTAGAACGCCCCATCGTAAACGATCGCATCAACCCATGTGCGCCGTCGCCATGTGGACCCAGCTCACAGTGTAGGGTGGCTAATGAGCAACCTGTGTGCTCATGCTTGCAACATTATGTGGGAAGGGCGCCAAATTGTCGACCTGAGTGCACCTCGAACTCCGAGTGCGCTGGCAATATGGCTTGCATTAATCTGCGCTGCCAGGATCCCTGTGTGGGTACCTGTGGCAGTCAGACCACTTGCCTTGTAAATAATCATAGACCAATTTGCCGCTGCCTTGATGGTTATGTCGGCGATCCATTCTCTGAGTGTAGTCCACAAAGTAAGCGCTTAACGCTCAGCGGAACAATCATTACCCAACGACCCTCATATTAAAACTGTACCTTTTTCCTAGTTATCGTGCCTCCAGAAATTGCCCAGCCTTGTAATCCCAGTCCTTGTGGCGCCAATGCAGTTTGCAAAGAACGCAATGGCGTTGGCTCCTGCACCTGCCTGCCCGAATACAGTGGAGATCCGTACACAGAGTGCCGTCCGGAATGTGTGCTGAACAGCGACTGTTCAAAGAATCGTGCCTGCCTCAACAACAAATGCAGAGATCCCTGTCCAGGTGTCTGTGGCGTTGCTGCCGAGTGTCACGTCATTAATCACTCTCCGAGCTGTAGTTGCCCATCTGGTTTTACGGGCAACCCCTCGCAGTACTGCCGTGAAATACCCAAATGTAGAGTATTCCCATAAACACTAGATTTTGCAAAGATCAGTTTAGTAATATTTTACCCCAATTTTGTAGTGGCTTCCCCTGTCCAACCTTGTCAACCATCACCGTGCGGTCCCTATAGCCAATGCCGTGAGGTGAATGGACATGCAGTCTGCTCATGCGTTACCAACTATATTGGTGCACCACCCGCCTGTCGACCCGAGTGTTCGGTTAGCTCCGAGTGCGCGCAAGATAGGGCGTGCATGAATTTACGCTGTGTAGATCCATGTCCAGGCACTTGCGGCAACGAAGCTGTTTGCAAGGTGACCAATCATAATCCGATTTGCTCCTGCCCAGCTGGTTATAGTGGTGATCCGTTTGTGCGTTGTGCACCCTGGCAGCAAGAGCCCGAAACACCCAAATCAAATGAGAATCCTTGCGTGCCAAGTCCCTGCGGTCCCAACTCGCAGTGTCGTGTAGTTGATGAGACAGGCGTCTGCTCGTGCCTGCCTAACTATATTGGACGTGCTCCAAATTGTCGCCCTGAATGCACGCAAAACTCAGAATGCCCGGCTAATTTGGCCTGCATTAACGAACGTTGCAAGGATCCCTGTCCCGGCTCTTGTGGCTTTAATGCATACTGCAACGTAGTGAATCATTCACCCGTTTGCACCTGTGAAAGCGGCTATTCTGGCGATCCATTTGCTGGCTGCAACCCTCAAAGTAAGACCATATTTTCGTCGACTGCTCGATTGCATTAGTCCTAACCGCTCGTCTACTATGTATGACCCTCAGTTATCGCTCCACCTGAAGAACGTTTGACACCCTGTGTGCCCACACCATGCGGCCCGAATGCTGAGTGTCGAGAACGCAATGGCGCTGGCTCCTGTACCTGCCTGGCCGAATATTTCGGCGACCCGTACAGCGGCTGTCGTCCGGAGTGCGTGGTGAACAGTGATTGTCCACGCGACAGATCCTGCATCAACCAGAAATGTGCGGACCCTTGTCCGGGCGTTTGTGGCTTAAATGCGGAATGTCGCGTGTCCAATCATTTGCCTAGCTGCAACTGTTTAGCCGGCTACACTGGAAATCCATCGAGTGCCTGCCGCGAAATTCCTCAATTGCCAGCACCACGTAGGTTTATGGACAAAACAAGGATTTTGAACATCACTGACCACCACACCATTTACTCTTCTTAGCTATAACCCATGTGAATCCCTGCGTGCCCTCACCCTGCGGTCCTTACAGTCAATGTCGCGAGATAAACAACCATGCCGTGTGCTCATGTCAGCCAAGTTTCATTGGCTCGGCGCCCAACTGTAGGCCCGAGTGCATTGTTAGCTCTGATTGCGCACAAGATCTGAACTGTCAGAATCAGAAGTGCGTGGATCCATGTCCAGGCACTTGCGGCATTGAGGCTCGTTGCCAGGTCATTAACCACTATCCTGCATGTTCCTGTGCCCCAGGGTATACTGGAGATCCCTTCAATAGATGTACACGAATTATATGTAAGCATGGGTACTCCACAATGCTGCTTAAGCCAGTTGGATAGTGATAGGGTTTGGGATTAGAATTCAATTGATACGTACAATCCTGTCCAGCTGGCTGTGGCTGTTTCTTTCCTGCATGTATACAAATCCCTCATCTTAATGTTCTATATTTTTTCTACTTTATGTTTTGATTTTATGTACACTCTACCAACTACTCTACACTATCCGAACTTCCAAACTGTTCTATGTATCTATAAATGTGTAAATGTGTATGTGTATCCAACTACTTCAACTATCTGGCATGTCTGGCTTGGGTTCGCTATATAGTGAACGAAACACCCAAAGAATCTGGTAATCCCTGTGTGCCCTCACCCTGCGGACCTAACTCCAAATGCGTCGATGTGCGCGGTTCACCTGCATGCTCCTGCCTGCCCGACTATCTCGGAAGGCCACCCAATTGTCGACCTGAATGCACGACTAGTCCCGACTGTCCAGCCAACTTGGCCTGTGTAAACCAGCGCTGCGCTAATCCATGTGCCGGTGCATGTGGCATACACTCACTGTGTACTGTTATCAAGCATAATCCGAACTGTCAATGCGAGCCTGGTTACACCGGAGATCCATTCTCTGGCTGTGCTATTATACAACAAAGTATAAAATCCTGTTGTCCTCAATTATTGCCCATTTCTAACATAAATATTTGCATTTTTTTTTCTCCTGTTTTTACTTGCTTCACTATAGTCACTCCAACGGAGGCACCACGTAATCCCTGCAACCCAAGTCCATGCGGTGCCAACGCCGTCTGTCGCGAACGCAATGGTGCTGGCTCATGCGCATGCCTGCCCGAGTACTTCGGTGATCCGTACAGCGGCTGCCGACCGGAGTGTGTACAAAACGCCGATTGCGATCGCTCACGTGCCTGCATCAATAACAAATGTCAAGATCCCTGTCCAGGAGTCTGCGGCATTAACGCCGAATGCAGAGTTTTGAACCATGCCCCCAATTGCATGTGCTTTGATGGTTACACCGGCGATCCACATCGCTCATGCGCGCTGATAGAAATGGTCACACGTCGTCCGGAGAATCCCTGCCAGCCCTCACCATGTGGGCCCAATAGCCTGTGTCATGATACAAACAGCCATGCAGTATGCAGCTGCGTGGAGGGTTACTTTGGAGCGCCACCCAACTGCAAGCCCGAATGTGTGGTTAGCTCAGAGTGCGCGCAGAATCGTGCCTGCATCAATCAGAAATGCGATGATCCCTGCCGTAATGCTTGTGGGGAGAATGCCAAGTGCCAAGTGGTCAATCACAATCCCATCTGCAGCTGTGTGCCAGGCATGACTGGAGATCCCATATCTGGATGCGTTCAGGATGTAGGCAAGAGCACCGAGAATCCATGTGTACCATCGCCTTGTGGACCGAACTCCATCTGCCGGGAGATTGGACAACAGGCTGCCTGCTCCTGCCAAGCCAACTATATTGGACGACCGCCCGCATGTCGACCAGAGTGCACGAACAACGACGAATGCCAAAATAATCTCTCCTGCCAGCAAGAGCGCTGCATCGACCCATGTCCTGGCTCATGTGGCAACAACGCCATCTGCCAGGTTGTGCAGCACAATGCGGTTTGCTCCTGCGTTGATGGATACGAAGGTGACCCGTTGTTTGGGTGCCAGCTCGTGGTACCAGTGTTGCCAACGCAACCGCCCACATCACCCTGCGAGCCGTCGCCCTGTGGTCCCCATGCCGAGTGTCGCGAACGAAATGGTGCCGGTGCCTGCTATTGTCACGATGGCTTCGAGGGTAATCCCTACGATGCACAACGAGGCTGCCGTCGCGAATGCGAAATCAACGACGAGTGCAGTCCAGCACAGGCATGCGTGCGCTTCAAGTGCATTGATCCCTGTGCCAATATGTGTGGAGAGTATGCCATTTGTACTGTAGATAACCATGTGCCCACCTGCACTTGCCCGGCGGGCTACAGCGGCGATCCGTTCTTCAGCTGCCGACCTGTGCCGGTTACACCGCCACCACCTGTAAATCCCTGCGTGCCATCACCCTGCGGCCCGAACAGTAACTGTCGCAGCATTAACAATCAAGCTGTTTGCTCGTGCCAGTCCGGCTTTGTCAATCAACCACCAAACTGCCGTCCTGAGTGCGTTGTCAGCGCTGAATGCGCTCCAGAACGCGCCTGTGTTAACAACAAGTGCGTTGATCCATGCTTGCACACGTGTGGCATACGCGCGATCTGTAGCACCAAGAACCACAGCCCCATCTGTACGTGCCCGCGCGGCATGACTGGTGATCCGTTTGTGCAGTGCTCCAAGATACGTAAGTAGCCGAATAAAACTATTGCAACTTCTTTGACCTAATAAACAATGTATAATTTCTACAGCCATTACGCACGATGTAACCACACCCGAACCACCCGCACCTTCCTGCGTACCATCCCCTTGCGGGCCAAACTCCAAGTGCCAAATTGTTGGCGGCAGTCCGGCTTGCTCTTGCCTTCAGGACTTTATTGGAGCACCACCGCGTTGCCGACCGGAGTGCGTGCTGAACTCAGAATGTGGACCCACAGAGGCGTGTATCAATCAAAAGTGTCGCGATCCCTGCCCCGGCTCTTGCGGCTTTGAGGCAAAGTGCCATGTACTAAACCATTTGCCAATTTGCAACTGCATCGAAGGTTACAGTGGCGATCCGTTCGTTCGCTGTAGTAAGATACCAGAAGCGAAGGTAGTGCCACGTCCCGACGATCCATGCAATCCCAATCCCTGCGGACCAAATGCTGACTGCTTTGGTGGTGAATGCCGATGCCAAAACAACTATCAAGGTAATGCCTACGAGGGCTGCCGACCAGAATGTACACTGTCCGCTGACTGTTCCAGAGATAAGGCTTGCATGCGCAACAAATGTGTAGATCCCTGCCCGGGCACCTGCGGCAATAACGCCGTTTGTGAAGTAATGAATCACATACCCGTCTGCTCATGCCAACAGGGCTACGAGGGCGATCCGTTTACCAACTGCCGTCTAAAACCGATAGATCCTACGCCCGAGATTAAAGCCTGCTCACCGACGCCCTGCGGCGCTAACAGTCAGTGTCGCGATGTCAATGGTCATGCTGTCTGCTCATGCTTGGAGGGCTTCATTGGAGCACCGCCACAATGTCGGCCAGAATGCGTCGTATCTAGTGAGTGCTCAGCGATGCAAGCATGTGTTAATAAGAAGTGCGTGGATCCCTGTTCAGGAGTATGTGGCATTGATTCGCGTTGTGAGGTTATCAATCACAGCCCTATCTGCGGCTGCCCACCAGGCACTACTGGTGATCCATTCAAGCGTTGCACTGAAATAATAATGCCAAAGGATGTCGAGACACCACCCAGTGACCCTTGTGTGCCGTCACCATGTGGACCGAATTCAATATGTAAAACAGATGTTAACGGACCAGTTTGCCAATGTCTTCCTGAATACTTTGGAGCCCCACCCAATTGTCGTGTTGAATGCATCATTAATCCTGATTGCCCTTCGACACAGGCTTGCATTAACAACAAATGTCGCGATCCCTGCCCAGGTTCATGTGGAACAAATTCGGAATGCCGAGTCATTGGACATTCAGTCTCCTGCTCCTGCCCGCCCGGCTATGCTGGTAATGCTTTTGTACAGTGCGTGCAACAGCGTGATGAACAACCCAAGCCTTGTGAGCCTTCACCATGTGGAGCCAATGCCGAATGTATTGAACGCAATGGCGCTGCTGCCTGCAAATGTATCGATGAATACCAGGGTAATCCCTACGAGGGCTGCCGACCAGAGTGCGTGCTTAGCTCGGATTGTCCTTCGGACAAGGCCTGCATAAGGAATAAGTGTCAAGATCCCTGCCCGGGCATCTGCGGCTCGAACGCTCAGTGCTATGCAACTAATCATGTACCCAACTGCGTCTGCAACGATGGTTTCACTGGAGATCCATTCTCCAATTGCCGTCGTGTCGAACCAACAACACCACCACCAGTTGGTGATCCATGTAGCCCATCGCCCTGCGGCCCCAACAGTAAATGCCGTGTCTCCAATAGCCTGGCTGTATGCTCGTGCCTGGACACCTTCATTGGCGCCCCACCAAATTGCAAGCCGGAGTGCACTGTGAATGCAGAGTGTCCACAGAACAAGGCGTGCCACAAATTCCGTTGCGCAAATCCGTGTGCCGGCACATGCGGTATCAATGCCAAGTGTGAAGTGATTAACCACAACCCGATTTGCAGTTGTCCGCAGGATATGACCGGTGATCCGTTTGCTCGCTGTTACCCAGCACCAGTAGTGGTTGAAACAAAGGACGTTCCCAAAGAGAAAAACCCATGCCAGCCATCGCCATGCGGCCTCTATGCAGAGTGTCGCGTACGTGGTGACCAGGCTTCCTGCTCTTGCCTGCAGACCTACATAGGAGCACCGCCCAATTGCCGGCCTGAGTGCGTTGTGAACACAGATTGCGCTCCAGATCGTGCCTGTATTGCCGAGAAATGCCGAAATCCCTGTGAGGGCTCCTGCGGTATTAATTCTGAATGCCGCATACAAAACCATCTGGCCATCTGCACATGTCGCGGAGGCTTTACTGGCGATCCATTTGAACAATGCGTTGAAGTGATCGAGAAGACATCACAGCCTCCAATCACCTCACAAGATCCTTGTGACCTGCAGCCATGTGGAGCGAATGCGGACTGCCTTAATGGTATATGTACCTGCCTGCCTGAATACCACGGTGATCCCTACAGTGGTTGCCGTCCGGAGTGCACACTCAGCACAGACTGTTCACCAAACAAGGCTTGCCTGAACAAAAAATGCATGGATCCATGCCCCGGCACCTGTGGCCAGAACGCTCAGTGCGATGTTTCGAATCACATTCCCATCTGCAGTTGCTTACAAGGATACACGGGAGATCCATTCGTCCACTGTCGTCAAGAAACTCCGGTTGTTAAGGACCCATGCCAACCAAATCCATGTGGACCCAATAGCTTATGCCATGTATCCCCTCAGGGGGCTGTATGTGCCTGCCAGCCAGGTATGTTGGGCTCCCCACCTGCCTGTAAGCCCGAATGTATTGTCAGCTCGGAGTGTTCGCTGCAAACGGCCTGCATACTGAAGAAATGCGTCGATCCCTGCCCAGGAGCCTGTGGCCAGTTTGCCCGCTGTCAAGTGATCAATCATAATCCGTCATGCTCATGCAATACGGGCTACACAGGTGATCCGTTCACACGCTGCTATCAAGAAGAACGAAAGCCACTGCCAGAAACTCCAACCAACCTTTGTGTACCATCACCATGCGGACCCAATTCGGAATGCAAAGAGTTGAATGGCAGTCCAGCTTGCTCATGTGCGGCCACCTTTATTGGCACACCGCCCAACTGTCGACCGGAGTGCACCATCAATCCGGAGTGTTCACCAACTAAGGCATGCATACGACAGAAGTGCGCTGATCCTTGTGTGGGTGCCTGCGGCTTCAATGCCCGTTGTAATGTGGCCAATCATCAACCCATCTGCACATGCGATGTGGGCTATACTGGAGATCCGTTCACAGGCTGTCAACCAGAGCAAGGTAGGAACCCGTTTTCATTTACTACACACATATATACCAGTAGTTAGGTCAAGGCGTAAACTAGCTTGGTTTTGGTTGCTTTATTGGACGTCCACCGTCCAACTACTTGTACACCCGCCTAATAGCCGGAGCTTTACTGATGTCACTGCAATTACACGTGTTCGCAAATTTTTACGCCTTGATAGGGAATACTAAATATGAAACTGACACGCGGTATCTCTTTAAAATTCATAAAATTAAATTGCTATTATTATTATTAAATTGCCCCTTATCTCAAGTGAATATCATATGAATATATGCCCCAACGATCTTTCAGTTTCATATTTGTCAAATGCGCATTAGAATGACTTACACTTGTTTTCCAATTTGAGTCGTGATTATAACATTTTATTTAAAATTTCTTGTCAAATCATATATGTTTTACTGTGTTGCACACCCACCTTACACCAAATCACTACACACAAAACTCGTTCTAATGCGCTTAATTGATGAGATAATTACACAAACAATTTACACGATTTTACATTAAAACTTTTGGTTATCGCACGCACAAGCGCAATGCATTGCAAAATAAGTGTTTCCATGAATATTTATCCTGTTTACATGCACTTCAGCGAAATGCAAATTTCAAGGCACACAAATCTGTACGAGTTGTCTGAATTGTTGTTGCTTTTGGAAGTGTTTGAGTGCGGCAGTAGCGAAAAGTTTTAATTAGTTTTTAATTATATTTTGATACTATTTTATATTTGCTTTTTATAAATGCCTTTAACGCCTGAATACAATATGCAAACTTGCCACGCCTCTTTGCCGCCTTAAATACAATTTATTTAATATATATCACACAAAATGCCTCACCCAAACGCCTTGAATCGACCTAACCCCTGACCTTGTTATTTGATATGCTTTGGGAAGTAATACTTTGATCCTGTTGTCGAATCAATTTTGGACCCACAAACTGCTTTTACTTATATATTTTTTGCCTGACCCAAATGCGTACAATTGAACTTTTAACCCCTGAATTTGATACCCTAACCCTCAAATGAAAAACACAAAAATACCAATGATAAATCGAATCGAAATTGAATACTGCGTTGTTGTCGCTCAAAATTGGTTTGCCCTATTATAACAACGGTTCGCCAAAGGATTATCAATAAATACTAGTCAACAAATACCAAAACAATAAGGAACTAAAATGCGCTTATTAATTAGCAATTAGTTTATTTAATACATAAAAATCTAGATATATAACTCTGTAGAGCCATTTATTTAATTTGTTTAACCAATAATGCAATAAATCGATTGATATAAGTTGACACGAAACACTTGTTTTAATTACGTCACGTATACAAACGTAATGTGCATATTACGTAACGCAACACTGCACAAAGACACAGCGCACTGCACTACAAAACAAGAACACTGCAACGCACTGCGTTTAACAACACTAAAACTAAACCAAATCGCGCTGAAATCACTTTCAGTGAACAAATTTATTAATTGGAATAATCAAACACATAATCCGTGCTCTAATCCCACTGCCAAAAACAAATTCAAAACCCAATTGGATTAATCAACTGCAATACCGCTATAACTAAAGCCACTGCCAGGTGTGTTCGATGTACTAAACCAGCAGCACTAAAGAACAGTTAATAAAGTTTTTGCCAAACTCTTCTCTTCTCCCCTCTCTCTAAATCTAAATCTTCGGAATACAGAAAGGATAGTCAATGAACAGGTAACACCCTGTGAACCAAATCCTTGTGGATCAAATGCCGTTTGCCGTGAACGCAATGGCATTGGCTCTTGCCAGTGCTTACCCGATTACTTTGGCGATCCCTACCAGTCGTGCCGTCCGGAATGCGTACGCAATTCTGACTGTCCATCCAATAAGGCGTGCCAGCAGCAAAAGTGTCGCGATCCCTGCCCCGGTACCTGTGGCACAAATGCCGATTGCCGCGTAACGAATCACCTGCCCGCATGCACATGTCGCAGCGGTTATACTGGTGATCCGTATAGTTACTGCCATGTGGAACCACCTCAACGTAAGCCCAACCCAACTGACCAGCTGAACAACGAATACAAGATAACCTTTACAGCTATACGTCTGGCCGAACCCACTCAGCCCTGTCGCCCCTCCCCATGCGGTCCAAATTCCCAGTGTCGCGAGCTTAATGGGCAGGCGGTTTGCTCCTGTCTCGAACTTTACATCGGTTTGCCACCCAACTGTCGACCCGAGTGTGTATTAAGCACAGAGTGCCCAACTGACAAGGCGTGCATAAGTCAACGTTGCCAGGATCCTTGTCCCGGAATTTGCGGCATCAACGCCGAGTGCCGAGTGCGCAATCACAGTCCACTCTGTCAATGTCGTCGCGGTTTTACGGGCGACGCCTTTACACGTTGTTATGTTTTACCACGTAAGCGAACATGTCATGTTTTATGTCGCGTTATATATCATAGCAAAGTTGATTCTCCCAACTTAGCACCAACACCGGCCATTGAACATGTTAATCGAGATCCTTGTGTGCCCACGCCCTGCGGCCTGAATAGCCAGTGCCGAAATGTGCAAGGCGTACCATCCTGCACATGTCTACAACAATACATTGGCACACCGCCAAACTGCCGACCCGAATGCACCATCAGTGCCGAGTGCTCCTCCAACATGGCTTGTATACGCGAAAAGTGCATAGATCCATGTCCAGGCTCCTGCGGCTATGCGGCGGAGTGCAATGTCGTTAACCATACCCCAATATGTACTTGTCCCTCAGGTTATACGGGTGATCCTTTTAGTAGCTGTCGTCTGGCACCGCCAGAACCTGTGTTAAGTGAGTGGCTCAAACTATAAAATAGATCCACAATCCCTAATTGCCTCTGATTCCTAGATGAATATGTTGATCGTTGTCAACCATCGCCGTGTGGTCCCAATGCCCAATGCAACGATGGTGTTTGCAGCTGTTTGCCCGAATATCACGGGGATCCATACGCCGGTTGTCGTCCGGAATGTGTGCTAAATTCTGACTGTTCTCGCGATAAGGCCTGTCTGCGTAGTAAATGCCTAAATCCATGCCCAGGCACATGTGGCGAAAATGCCATATGCGATGTCATCAATCACATACCAATGTGTAGGTGCCCCGATGGTACCGCAGGCAGTGCCTTTATACGCTGCAGTCCCGTTCCGAGTATGTCAAATGAAGATTTTCTTTATCTGCCCTTCTTTCTAATCATCGATTACCCTCTACAGAATTTGTTGTCACCACAAATCCTTGTCAACCATCGCCCTGCGGTCCAAACTCGCAATGTCGCGAGGTAAACCAGCAAGCTGTCTGCTCTTGTCTACCGAGCTATATTGGCTCACCACCCACCTGTAGGCCTGAATGTACCTCCAATCCAGAGTGTGCGCCTACACAGGCTTGCCTTAACCAGCGCTGTGGTGACCCATGCCCTGGTACTTGTGGTGTGGGCGCCAATTGCGCTGTAGTCAATCACAGTCCATTCTGCACCTGTCCAGCGCGTTTCACTGGAAATCCGTTCATACGTTGCCAGCCACAAAGTAAGCTGTTATTCTTGGTAACCGTTCAAAGAGTCTTTTACAATATTACCCAATTCCTAGTTGAACCTGTGCGCGACGTTCAACCAACTGATCCTTGCCGGCCATCACCATGTGGTCCCTATTCCCAGTGTCGTCCCATTGGTGAGGCACCCGCTTGCTCATGTCTTGAGACTTACATAGGACGTCCCCCAAACTGTCGACCCGAATGCGTGACCAGCTCTGACTGTAGCAGCCAACTGGCCTGCATCAACCAGAAGTGTATTGATCCATGTCCAGGGCGCTGTGGTCTGAACGCTGAGTGCCGCGTGGTGAGCCATGCTGTGCAGTGCATCTGCCAGCAGGGTTTCACCGGAGATCCCTTCGTACAGTGCAGCCAAGAAATCGTACGAGACATAGAGGTGCGCACACCATGCAACCCCAGCCCCTGCGGAACGAATGCCGTTTGCCGCGAACGAGACGGTGCTGGTTCCTGCCAGTGCCTACCGGAATATTTTGGCAATCCATACGACGGCTGTCGTCCGGAGTGTGTGCTAGACTCTGATTGCCCATCGAATCGTGCTTGCCAGCAGCAAAAGTGTCAAGATCCTTGCCCCGGCACTTGTGGCCAAAATGCTAACTGTCAAGTAGTAAACCATCTGCCATCCTGCAATTGTCTCCCTGGCTTTGTAGGCGATCCGTATCGCCAGTGTACACGTCCTGCCGAACGTAAGCAATTACCCACAAGTTCAATTGACACTCTTAAACGTTGCACATTTTTATCCGCTGTAGCCATACGTAACGAGTACACCAACCCCTGCGAACCGACGCCATGCGGTCCCAACTCTCAATGTCGCGTTGTCAACGAGCAGGCCGTCTGTTCTTGTCTACCACTATTTATTGGTGCCCCTCCAGCCTGCCGTCCCGAGTGCACCATCTCTTCGGAGTGTGTCGCCGATAAGGCCTGTCTAAATCAAAAGTGCGTCGATCCCTGCGTGGCCAACACCTGCGGCAATAATGCGATTTGTCGTGTGCGTAACCACAGTCCCATCTGCAGTTGCATCAGTGGTTTCACTGGCGATGCCTTTACACAGTGTTTCCCTATACCACGTAAGCCGCATTGTTGTATCCTTAGAGATAATTGGAACTTTACGCAAACCGATTTGTGTCCCACAGCGCCACCAATTGAAGTGCAACGAGAACCCTTGCGAGATCCCTGTGTGCCCACACCATGTGGCCCACATTCGGAGTGCCGTAACATCAATGGAGTTCCAGCCTGCTCATGCCTGGCAACATTTATTGGTCAGGCGCCCAACTGCCGTCCGGAATGTACTATAAATTCAGAGTGTCCCAGCCAGCAGGCGTGCATTAATCAGAAATGTCGCGATCCGTGCCCTGGCGCATGTGGTTTGAATGCTGTTTGTAGCGTTAGAAACCATACGCCACTGTGCGCTTGCATCGAGGGCTACATTGGTAATCCGTTCACCAACTGCAATATTAAGCCGCCAGAACGTAGGTGTTCAGAGAGTAGTTTCGAAAGCAACTATCAATGTTTAAACTCCGTAATTTTTACAGCAACTACCCCACCGATCAGGGATGATCCTTGCAATCCTTCACCATGTGGTGCTAATGCCCAATGTAATAATGGTATATGCACCTGCATAGCCGAGTACCAGGGCGATCCCTATCTAGGATGTCGACCGGAATGTGTTCTTAACACAGATTGCGCCCAAAATCGTGCATGTATACGTAATAAGTGCATTGATCCATGTCCAGGCACCTGCGGTGTGAATGCCATTTGCGAGGTGAATAATCACGTGCCCATCTGTCGCTGCCCTGATCAAATGTCGGGCAATGCTTTCTTCGAATGCCGCCCTGTACCAACGCCACCAGCACAGAATCCTTGCCAGCCATCTCCTTGTGGACCCAACAGCCAGTGCCGAGTGGTTCAACAGACTGCGGTTTGCTCTTGTCTTCTTGACTATGTCGGCAGTCCGCCACAATGTCGCCCAGAATGTGTTACCAATTCCGACTGTGCTGCCAATCAAGCTTGCCAGAATATGAAGTGCCGTGATCCCTGTCCAGGCACATGTGGCTTCAATGCTATATGTAATGTGGTAAACCACAGTCCTTTCTGCAGTTGTCCCACAGGCATGTCGGGCAATCCTTTCGTGCGCTGTGAAAAAACTAGTAAGCCACTTGTATATTTAAGCGAAATGGATGGGCCATAACCTAAACTTTTTACAGTAATTCCCCTACGTGATGTTACGCCACAAAATCCATGTCAACCCTCACCCTGCGGCCCCAATTCTGAATGCCGAGTTTCAGGTGATTCACCATCCTGTTCTTGTCTACCCGAATTTTTGGGTGCTCCACCGAATTGCCGACCAGAATGCATATCTAATTCTGAATGTGCTACGAACCAGGCATGCGTCAATCAGAAATGCGTGGATCCCTGTCCAGGACTTTGTGGCCTTAATGCTAACTGCCGTGTTTTCAGCCATACGGCTATGTGCCTGTGTGAAAGCGGCTTCACAGGCGACCCGTTCGCCCAGTGCAGCGCCATCAGAGAGGCACCAGTTGAACGAATACAGCCCTGTAATCCGAGTCCCTGTGGCGTCAATGCGAAGTGTGAAGAACGTGGTGGTGCTGGCTCTTGCCAGTGTCTACCTGAACACTTTGGCAATCCCTACGAGGGTTGCCGACCAGAGTGCGTTCTGAACTCGGATTGTCCATCAAATAGAGCATGCCAGCAGCAAAAGTGCCGTGATCCCTGCCCGGGAACATGCGGCCAGAACGCAGAATGCCAGGTCATCAATCACTTGGCCACGTGCAATTGTTTCAATGGTCACACTGGAGATCCTTATAGCTTCTGCCGTATAATAGAAAATGAACCACGTAAGCCTGACCATATTGAACTCCCCTGTCGTAGTTCCCAATTCTTAAGCAAATGTCTTATAGCCGAACGCATCTATGTGAATCCCTGTCAACCATCGCCCTGTGGACCCAACTCACGTTGCCGCGAAGTCAACCAGCAGGCAGTCTGCTCCTGTCTTACCGAGTTTATTGGCAGTCCACCTGCTTGTCGACCCGAATGCACCAGCAGCTCTGAGTGCGCTGCAGATAAGGCCTGCATAAATCGCAAATGCGTTGATCCTTGTCCCAATGTTTGTGGCCAACAGGCTGAGTGCCGAGTAAGAAATCACAGTCCTATCTGCACCTGCTTAAGCGGATTCACAGGCGATGCCTTCACCCGTTGTTATCGATTGCCGCGTAAGCCAAAAATATGAACGAATTCGCAATGCAAGAACATAACTTAAATGATATTTAATCACCCCTGTAGCTCCGCCTGTTGTGGCAATTGAACGTGAACCTCTTGATCCTTGCGTACCCTCACCCTGTGGTGCCAACTCTCAATGTCGAGATATTCATGGTACACCATCGTGCTCCTGCCTGCCAAACTATTTGGGAACTCCGCCAAATTGCCGTCCTGAGTGTTCCATCAATGCTGAATGTCCGAGTCATCAGGCGTGTATCAATCAAAAGTGTCGCGATCCTTGTCCCGGCTCATGCGGTCTCAACACACAGTGCAATGTGATCAACCACACTCCAATTTGTAGCTGTCTAGTGGGTTATATCGGCGATCCATTCATCGTTTGCAATCCAGAGCCACCTCAACGGAGTAAGAACCATATTAAGGTCCAATTCAAATACAGATGTTAACCCGTAGTTTGTCTAACAGTTAAAGAGCCACCTACGCCCCAAGACCCATGCAACCCTTCACCATGTGGTGCTAATGCTCAGTGTCATAACGGTCAGTGCACATGTATACCCGAGTATCAGGGCGATCCGTTCGTTGGATGCCGTCCTGAGTGTGTACTGCACACGGACTGCGCCCGCAACCTCGCCTGTGTGCGTCATAAGTGTATTGATCCTTGTCCTGGAACCTGTGCGTCCACTGCCATTTGTGAAGTTATCAATCATATACCCAACTGCCGCTGCCCCGAAGGCATGGAAGGCAATGCTTTTGCAGGCTGTAATCCAGTGCAAAGTAAGCAATCACCAATAGTAGGATTTTACCGGTTCCTAGTTCGCCTGAACAGCGTTCGAGTTTTCTTTACAGAGCTTGATGTCGTGCAGAATCCTTGCCAGCCATCACCTTGTGGACCAAATTCTCATTGTCGGATGACCAATCAACAGGCCGTCTGTTCCTGCATCAGTCCCTTTATAGGCAGTCCACCATTCTGTCGACCGGAATGCACATCCAACTCGGAATGTCCATTGAATTTGGCGTGTCTTAATCAGAAATGTAGCGACCCATGCCCCGGCGTTTGCGGCCGCAATGCACAGTGCCATGTAACGAATCACAGTCCATTCTGTCGATGCTTGGACCGACATAATGGCAATCCCTTTGTCAGCTGTCAACCTATTATTGAGCCACCAACGCCACCACCACGACAGACTTGTCAGCCCTCACCTTGTGGACCCTACGCCGAATGTCGCGAAGTAAATGAAACACCTTCGTGTACTTGCCTACCCGACTACAGCGGCACACCGCCAAACTGTCGTCCAGAGTGTGTAACAAGCTCCGAATGCCCAACGCATCAAGCATGCATACAACAGAAATGTCGCGATCCTTGCCCTGGCTTGTGTGGACAAGCGGCTGTGTGTCGTGTTCTCTCACATACACCGAGCTGCTACTGTCCCGACGGCCTGGAGGGTGATCCATTTGTGCAATGTGTGGAAAAGAGAATCCAGCAGTTGGATCAATTAGACCCATGCAATCCTAGTCCCTGCGGCCTGAATGCACGTTGTACAACCCGCCAGGATGCTGGTTCTTGTCAGTGCTTGGAGGGATACTTTGGCAATCCCTACGAAGGCTGCCGACCAGAGTGTGTGCTTGACTCTGACTGTCCATCGAATCGTGCTTGCCAGCAACAAAAGTGTCAAGACCCTTGCCCAGGCACATGTGGCCTCAATGCAGTCTGCAATGTTCTGAATCATGTCCCCAGCTGCAGTTGCTTAATTGGATACAGCGGTGATCCTTATCGTCTGTGTCAACAGGAACGTGAACGTAAGACAACGCAGCAATCACATCAACATAGACGTCAACGTCTTCTCTTTTCCTTTGTAGCCATCAAGGAGTATGTAAATCCCTGTCAACCTTCACCCTGTGGCCCCAATTCCCAGTGCAGAGCGGTCAATGAACAGGCGGTCTGCTCTTGCTTGCCCGAGTATATTGGTGCGCCGCCAGCCTGTCGACCTGAGTGTACCATTTCATCAGAGTGCGCTATCGACAAAGCCTGTATGGCCCAGAAGTGCACAGATCCCTGTCCGGGAACTTGTGGTGATCAGGCCTTATGCCGTGTGGTCAATCACAGTCCCATTTGCTCCTGTCGCTCCGGTTACACTGGTGATGCATTCTATCGCTGCTTACCAATACCTCGTAAGTGTTGTACTAGTCCCTCAACGCACCATCTTCAATATTGTCATCTGGTTATAGCGGCGCCGCCTACAGCAGTTGTGCTAAAGCAACCGATTGACCCTTGTGTTCCCTCACCATGCGGCTCCTACGCCGAGTGCCGTCCTCATGGCGATGCACCATCATGCTCTTGCCAGCCTGGTTATTTGGGCGTGCCACCTAACTGCCGTCCTGAATGTCGAGTTAACTCGGACTGCCCCAGCAGTCAGGCTTGTATTAATGAAAAGTGTCGCGATCCATGTCCCGGCTCATGCGGCTTTGGTGCCCTTTGCAATGTCATTGGTCACACACCCAGCTGCACATGTCCTTCCGGCTACACCGGAGATCCATTTAGCCACTGTCAACCTGAACCACCAAAACGTAAGAATGTGAAAATCAATCAATCAAGCCAATAGCCACTCATAGTTTGCTCTGTAGCTGTGATAGCCGATGATCCCTGTAACCCCTCACCGTGTGGGCCGAATGCCGTATGTAACGGAGGCACCTGCACCTGTCTGCCGGAATATCAGGGTGATCCCTACAGCAGCTGTCGTCCCGAATGCCTCACAAGTTTGGATTGTCCTAGAGACCGCGCTTGCGCCCTTCACAAATGCTTTGATCCTTGTCCAGGCACATGCGCACCAAATGCTGTATGCTCGGTACTGAATCACATTCCGATGTGTACATGTCCCGAAGGTTATGCAGGCAACGCTTTTCTACAGTGCCACCCTATACCACGTAAATATACAGCATGAAGGAGGGAGCAAATGGATCGGTTCCTATCAATTTTTTACTTTACAGCACCCGCCATTGTTCAGCCATGCCAACCCTCACCGTGTGGTCCAAATTCACAATGCCGAGAGGCCAATCAGCAAGCTGTCTGTTCTTGTGTGCCGGGCTATATAGGCACACCACCACTTTGTCGTCCGGAGTGCACTAGCAACTCGGAATGTGCCGCCCACCTGGCTTGTGTAAATCAAAAGTGCGTTGATCCTTGCCCCGGCGCTTGTGGCCGAAGTGCCCAGTGCAGCGTTGTCAATCACAACCCATTCTGTACCTGCTTGCCGCACTATACGGGTAATCCCTTTGTGGGATGCCAGCAAATCATTGAACCGCCGCAAAGAGATATTGTGCCTCAAGACCCATGTCGTCCATCTCCATGTGGTGCTAACGCTGAGTGTCGCGCCATTGGGGACACGCCCTCATGCACTTGTCTTAAGGACTTCGTTGGCTCACCGCCATATTGCAAACCGGAATGTGTCGCAAACTCCGAGTGTCCTAGCAATCGTGCATGCATAAACCTGAAGTGTCGCGATCCTTGTCCAGGCCTTTGTGGCACCAATGCCATCTGTCGCGTTGTCTCACATACCGCCATGTGCATTTGTAATCCTGGATTAACAGGCGATCCTTTTTCGCAATGCCAGCCTATTGAAAGAGATGTAGAAATTATTAATCCTTGCCAGCCGTCGCCTTGTGGCTCGAATGCCGAATGCAAACAGCGCAATGGAGCCGGAGCATGCCAATGCCTACCCGATTTCTTTGGCAATCCCTACGAGGGCTGTCGACCGGAGTGTGTGCTTAACTCGGACTGCCCTTCGAATCGTGCCTGCCAACAACAAAAATGCCGTGATCCCTGCCCCGGTAGCTGCGGACAGAATGCCGAATGCAGTGTCGTTAATCATACGCCTATGTGCTCCTGCTTCTCGGGATATGTTGGAGATCCGTACAGCTACTGTAATCAGCCAGCAGCACGTAAGCTAGTTCCAATCATTTTCGTAGAGTCGTCTAACCAACTCGTAATATTTGATGTAGTTACTAATTCAAAGCGTATTATCTATTTGCCTAACTCTAAATTTAGCAATTGTTCACGAATATGTAAATCCCTGTATACCCTCACCCTGTGGCTCGAATGGCCAATGTCGTGAGGTGCAAGGCCAAGCGGTCTGCTCCTGTCTACCAGAGTTTGAAGGTGTACCTCCATATTGTCGACCCGAGTGTACCTCAAGCGCTGAGTGCCAAACCACCAAAGCGTGTATCAACCGCAAGTGTGTTGATCCATGCCCGGGTGTTTGTGGCCAAGAGGCGATATGTAAGGTGCGCAATCACAGTCCCATTTGTATGTGTCCTCCAGCCCTAATGGGCGATCCCTTTGTGCGCTGTCTGCCCCGACCAACACGTAAGACAAATATCTGTATACACATTAAATAGTCACTGTAACGCGTTTTCGTCGAAACATTAGCTACTCCACCGCCACTTCGAGATGTGGCACCCTATCGGGATCCCTGCGTACCCTCACCCTGTGGCCTATATGCCACATGCCGTAATCAGCATGATCAAGCGATTTGTTCCTGCCAACCCAATTATTACGGCACACCCCCGCATTGTCGACCCGAGTGTACCATTAACGCTGACTGCGCCAGTCATCTGGCCTGCATTAGCGAGCGTTGCCGTGATCCCTGCCCCGGCTCCTGTGGCCAGAACACCGAGTGTCAAGTGTTAAATCATATCCCCAACTGTGTTTGTCTGCATGGCTATGTTGGTGATGCATTTGTAGCTTGCCAGCCTGCACCACGTAAGCAACCCCATAGGAATTATAAACACACAGTACAACAACACATCTCCCCGCTCCCAACAGCACCTCCAGCATATGAAGAACCAAGAGATCCTTGCAATCCCAGTCCCTGTGGCAATAATGCCGTCTGCTCAGGAGAGGGACATTGTACGTGCATTGCCGAATATCAAGGCGATCCCTACGTTGCTTGTCGTCCAGAATGCGTTTTGAGCGCCGAATGTCCCCGAAATCGGGCCTGCGTACAGCAAAAGTGTGTTGATCCCTGCCCAGGTACATGTGGTACCGGAGCCATCTGTGAAGTTGTAAATCATATTGCTATGTGCCACTGTCCGGTTGGCATGACAGGCAACGCCCTTGTCCACTGCAGCCCCGTACAAAGTAGGTTTATATATAATTACCCTATGCGACAAGAAACTTAACACCTTACATCGCTCTGTAGTGGACGTCTATCAAAATCCCTGCCAACCCTCGCCATGTGGTACAAATGCCGAGTGTCGTGAGCAACAAGGTCAGGCTATCTGTAGCTGCCTGCCCAATTATTATGGCGTACCACCTTCCTGCCGACCAGAGTGTACCTCCAACTATGACTGTGCACCCAACCGTGCTTGCCAAAATCAGCGTTGTATCGATCCCTGTCCGGGAGCCTGTGGTGCCTATGCCGAATGCAGGGCTGTCAGTCATAGTCCTTTCTGTAGTTGTCAGCCCGGATATACGGGCAACCCATTCGCCCAATGCCACAGAATTAGTAAGTTCCCACCGTCCAGCAAGCTAACACACTTAATTGACGCAACTATCATAACTATAGTCGAGCCACTGAGAGATATTTCGCCCCGGGATCCCTGCCAACCATCGCCCTGTGGCGCAAACAGTCAGTGCCGTCGTATTGGTGACACACCGTCTTGTTCGTGCCTTGAGAACTTCTTTGGCACACCACCGAACTGCCGGCCCGAGTGCTTAACTAATTCTGAGTGTGCTTCGTCGCAGATTTGTAGGAATAATCGTTGCAAAGATCCATGTCCAGGCCTTTGCGGCAGCGGTGCTGAGTGCCGTGTGATTAGCCACAGCGCCATGTGCTACTGCCAACAAGGCTACAGCGGGGATCCTTTCGTTCTCTGCTCACCAATTCAAAATGAACCACCTGAAGTGGTGCAGCCCTGCAATCCCAATCCCTGTGGCACTTTCGCGGAATGTCATCAACGAAATGGCATTGGCTCCTGCCAGTGCCTGCCCGAGTATTTTGGAAATCCTTATGAAGCCTGTCGCCCCGAATGTGTCCTTAATTCGGACTGTCCGTCTAATCGGGCCTGCGTTAATCAAAAGTGCCGCGATCCTTGTCCTGGAAGCTGCGGTCACAATGCCGAATGCTATGTGAGAAACCATTTGCCCACTTGTAATTGTCTTAACAACTATGTGGGTGACCCATATAGCTACTGTAGACTCGAAGAAAAACGTAAGCATCCCTTCCCTTGGATCTCGAACCATGTAGAACATGTTGAACTCTTTATTCCAGCTATCCGCGTGTATGTTAACCCTTGTCAACCCTCGCCCTGCGGCCCAAATAGTCAGTGCAAGGAGCTGAATGAGCAGGCTGTCTGCTCGTGTTTGCCCGAATATGTAGGCAGTCCACCTGGTTGTCGACCAGAGTGTACTATTTCAACAGAATGTAGCTTTGACAAGGCTTGTGTACAGCATAAATGCGTTGACCCTTGTCCTGGCGCATGCGGTAGCAATGCTCTATGTCATGCAACAAATCATGCACCGCTATGTGCTTGCCAGTCAGGCTACACTGGAGATCCCTTCACGCGATGCTATCCCGTGCCTCGTAAGTCATCTTGTCAATGCCCTCTGTCACAGATACTGACCTAATTGTACCGGTAATTTAGCACTGCCCACTATTCTACAACGTGAACCTGTACGTGATCCCTGCCAGCCATCTCCCTGTGGTGCTAATGCCCAGTGCCGCCAGTCACATGGTCAGGCAATATGTAGCTGTCTGCCCGCATATTTTGGTGTACCGCCTAGTTGCCGACCTGAATGCACACAGAGTGCCGAATGTTTGCCCAGCCTGGCTTGCATAAATCAGCGCTGCGTCGATCCCTGCCCCGGCTCCTGTGCTTATAATGCGCACTGCACAGTGCGTAATCACGTACCCAACTGCCACTGTCCTGTTGGCTATGTGGGTGATCCATTCACCTCCTGCAAGCCTGAGCCACGTAAGAATTACAGAAACTCAATAGTTGAGTCCATTTACACCCATTTCGCCCTTTTCGCCCATAGCCAAGCCCATTGTAAATGACGATCCATGCAATCCATCGCCATGTGGATCTAATGCCTTATGTCAAAATGGCCAATGCACATGCATACCTGAATACCAAGGTGATCCCTATGCGGGTTGCCGTCCGGAATGCGTACTAAATACCGACTGCCCGCGAGATCGTGCTTGTGTACGAAACAAATGTATCGATCCCTGTCCAGGAACCTGCGCTCCCAACGCTATATGCGATGTGCTTAATCACATTGCTATGTGCCGTTGTCCGGCAGGAATGACGGGAAATTCATTTATCCAGTGTGAGACACCGCTTGTACAATACTCGCCACCAAGAAATCCTTGCGCACCCTCACCTTGCGGTCCCAACAGTCGGTGCCGTGTGCTCAATGATAACGCTGTTTGCTCCTGCATTGAAGATTATGTGGGTAGTCCACCCAGCTGTCGTCCGGAATGCACAAGGAACTCGGATTGCTTACCACGCCTGGCTTGTCAACAACAACACTGCATTGATCCCTGCCCGGGCTCTTGTGGCTACAATGCAATTTGCCATGTAGTAAACCATGCCCCTATCTGCAGTTGTCCGCCGCGACACAATGGCAATCCTTTCTTAGGCTGCTTGCCAATACCACCACAACGGGATGTTATTCCTGTAAAGCAACCATGTCAACCATCACCCTGCGGTCCTTACGCTGAATGTCGCGCTGTTGGCGACCAGGCCCAGTGCAACTGTCTCCCCACATACATTGGAATACCGCCCAATTGTCGACCGGAATGTGTTACAAACTCGGAGTGCAGTTTCGACAAGGCCTGCGTTAATCAGAAATGTGTGGATCCCTGTCCAGGTGCATGCGGCTCCAATGCTATCTGTCATGCGCTGAGCCATGTTGCCATGTGCTATTGTGCTCCTGGTTACACGGGCGATCCGTTTACCAACTGCTACCAAACTCCTATAATTCAACAAGTAGAGATCACACAGCCCTGTTCTCCGAATCCCTGTGGTGCTAATGCGCAATGTCGTCAGGAGGGCAATGCGGGGTCCTGTCAATGCTTACCCGATTACCACGGCAATCCATACGAAGCTTGTAGACCAGAATGCGTCGCTGATAGTGACTGCCCATCGGACAAATCCTGTCAACAGTTCAAATGTCACGATCCATGTCCGGGAGTGTGCGGTTTAAATGCCGAGTGTCGAGTCCTTAATCATTTGCCAACATGCCAGTGCTTAAGCAATTTTATTGGTGATCCCTATAGATATTGCCAGCTGCCCGAGAGACGTGAGTTACTACCTAAAACATCTGCCATACCAGACCCTTAACCAAACACGTTAAATTTTAGCAATCTTGAAAGAGTATGTGAATCCCTGTCAGCCCTCACCGTGTGGTCCCAATTCTCAGTGTCACGCGAACAATGAGCAGGCTGTCTGCTCCTGTTTGCCGGAGTATGTTGGTACACCACCCAACTGTCGACCAGAATGTGTAACAAGTGCAGAGTGCGTTTCGGATAAGGCCTGTCTCAATCAAAAGTGTAGGGACCCATGTCCAGGAGTCTGCGGCACAAATGCCGATTGTCGTGTCCATCACCATGCGCCCATTTGTAGTTGCCGTCAAGGCTTCCAGGGTGATGCATTCACACGCTGCTATCCTGTGCCACGTAAGAAATGCCCCTCAAACTAAAAGATCTCAAATTCACCTCTGATACCCTGATTACAGCCCCACCACCAGTTCAGTTGGATACTTATAAGAATCCATGTGTTCCGTCGCCTTGCGGTCAATATGCGGAATGTCGTGACAACCATGGCACCGCCATTTGCAGTTGTTCATCCAACTATTTTGGCAGCCCCCCCAATTGTCGACCCGAGTGTAGCATAAACGCCGATTGTTCCGCTCACTTGGCCTGCCAGAAACAGCGCTGCCGTGATCCATGCCCAGGCGCTTGTGGCTTCAACGCTCAATGCTCGGTGATTAATCACATGCCGGTTTGTCAGTGTGCACCAGGCTTGACTGGAAATCCATTTGCCTCTTGTCAAGCACCGCCACGAGTACCGCCGCCACCGGTTCTGAATGATGACCCATGCTTGCACGTGCAGTGTGGCGCTAACGCCGTCTGTCGCGAGGGACAATGTAGTTGTCTTCCCGAATACCATGGAAATCCAACAATTGGCTGTCGTCCGGAATGCATATTGAGCACGGAATGCGCCCACAATCTTGCCTGTGTACGCCAAAAATGCATTGACCCCTGCCCAGGCACATGTGGTACCAATGCCATCTGCGAAGTTCACAACCATGTGGCGATGTGTCACTGCCCCGCGGGTATGACTGGCAATGCTTTTGCACAGTGCTTGCCTGTGCCACCTCCACCGCCACGTGCAGTTGCCGATCCCTGTCAGCCTTCGCCTTGTGGACAAAATGCACAGTGCCGCAATATCAATGGTCAAGCCGTCTGTTCATGCCTGCCACAATTTGTAGGTGTGCCACCATCATGCCGACCGGAATGCGTTAGCAATGCGGAATGTCCCCTGCACTTAGCGTGTCTGCAACAACGATGCAGTGATCCTTGCCCGGGTGCATGCGGTTTGAATGCCGAATGCCGTGTACTTAACCACAGTCCCAACTGTCGCTGCATCAGCTCCTACACAGGCAATCCGTTTATTGGCTGTCATCCACAACCACCGCCTCCCATTCAACTGGATGTGCTTGATCCTTGTCAGCCATCGCCCTGTGGACCGAATTCCGAATGCCGCAACGTTGGAAATAATGCACAATGTAGCTGTCTTATAAACTTTGTTGGATCGCCGCCCAACTGTCGACCTGAATGCGTTAGCACCGCTGATTGCCCTGCAAATCTCGCCTGTCTTAATCAGAAATGCCGTGATCCCTGCCCGGGAGTATGTGGCACAAACGCCGAATGCTACGTCATTAACCATACACCTATGTGCGTATGCTCAAGCGGTCATAGTGGGAATCCCTTTATAGGTTGCCATATCCAGAGAGATGTGATCGAAACCCTTACGCCTTGTTTGCCAAGTCCTTGTGGTTCAAATGCGATTTGCACAGAGTCAAATGGCGCCGGCGCCTGTCAGTGCTTACCTGAATTCCACGGCAATCCTTACGAGGGCTGTCGACCGGAGTGTGTTTTAAATTCGGATTGTCCCAGCCATTTGGCGTGTCTCAATCAGCACTGCCGTGATCCATGCCCAGGAACCTGCGGCACCAATGCCGAATGCCGCGTGCGTCATCACCTACCACAATGCAGTTGCCTAGGTGGCTATGAAGGCAATCCATATAGCTACTGCAGTGTCATTCGGGAACGTAAGCAAGCAGCTCATGAACACATATATAGTGTATTCACACTTACGTCTTTACAAACAGCTTTGCGTGATCCTGTACCCCAGCATCCCTGCCAACCCTCCCCCTGTGGACCCAACTCTCAATGCCACGAAGTAAATCAACAGGCGGTTTGCAGCTGTCTTCCCGACTTTGTGGGATCTCCGCCAGCCTGTAGACCCGAATGTACAATCTCCAGCGAGTGTGTCCTTGACAAGGCGTGCAACAACCACCATTGTGTAGATCCTTGTCCGGGTATCTGTGGACGTAATGCTGCATGTCGCGCGATTAACCACAGTCCGCACTGTAGTTGCCTGCCCGGATTTACGGGCGATGCCTTCAGTGGTTGTCGAACTCTACGTAAGACCTGACTCCAGTCCAAACTTGTTTTTCAGTTAGCTTAACCCAATCACATTTTCAGCGCCAGCGATAACCTACGACTATCCCAAGGATATTTATCGCGATCCCTGTGTTCCCTCGCCCTGTGGCACCTTTGGACAGTGCCATGCCCAAAGTGGTCAAGCCGTCTGCCGGTGTCTATCCGGCTACTATGGCGCTCCGCCCAACTGTCAGCCGGAGTGTGTAATAAACTCTGATTGCGCCTCACACTTAGCCTGCATGAGCGAAAAGTGTCGCGATCCTTGTCCCGGCTCCTGTGGTATTGCAGCCCAGTGCAATGTCATCAACCACACGCCTATTTGCAGCTGTGCCATTGGCCATCAAGGAAATCCCTTCGTTAGTTGTTCACCAATCCCAGTGAAAAATGACCCACCGCCACGCGACGCTTGCAATCCCTCACCCTGTGGCTCGAATACCATCTGTAACAACGGACAGTGCACTTGTCTGGCCGAGTTCCATGGAAACCCCTACATAGGCTGCCGTCCCGAATGTGTCCTGAACAGTGATTGCTCTCGCGACAGGGCCTGCCAACGCAGTAAATGTGTTGATCCCTGTCCTGGTGCGTGCGGTGTGGGCGCCATTTGCGCGGTCCGCAACCATGTGCCCATGTGCCACTGTCCCCTAGGCACATCTGGCAATGCCTTTGTTCAGTGTTCCCTGGTGCAACGTAGGTTTCACTGTAGTTCAAATCATTGTGCAGAACTTAAATGTCTTTATCCCAATTCAGCTGATCCCATTATACCCGTAAATCCCTGTCGACCATCACCCTGTGGAAGCAACGCACAGTGCCTTGTCACCAACGAACAAGCAGTGTGCTCCTGCCTGGCTGGCTACTATGGCACTCCACCTCATTGTCGACCCGAGTGTACCATCAATTCGGACTGTGCCCCCCATTTGGCATGCCAGAATCAACACTGTCGCGATCCCTGCCCAGGTGCCTGCGGCCAATACGCACTCTGCCAGGTTATACGACACACGCCGCATTGCAGCTGCCCCACAGGTTACACGGGCAACTCGTTCGCTCTGTGCCAGCGGCTGCCGCCACCTCCAGTTATACAACGTGAACCAATCAATCCCTGCCAGCCTTCACCGTGCGGCGTAAATGCACAATGCACGCCCACACCAGATGGAGCTCAAGCGCAGTGCAAGTGCTTGGAGAACTTTATAGGAACTCCACCAAATTGCAGACCCGAATGTGTTACTTCAGCGGAATGTGCGAACCCATTAGCTTGCATTGGACAAAAGTGTCGCGATCCTTGTCCTGGAGTATGCGGCCAGGCTGCCACATGTCAAGTTATCAGTCATGTACCATCCTGCATATGCATAGCCGATTACATTGGAGATCCATTCACAAAATGCTACCCGCGTCCGGTCCTCGAACGAGATCAGATTAATCCATGTTCACCAAGTCCCTGCGGCAGCAATGCCGTTTGCAGGCAACAAGGTGAAGTCGGTTCTTGCCAGTGTCTACCCGATTTCTTTGGTAATCCCTATGAAGGCTGCCGTCCCGAGTGTGTCCTGAATTCCGACTGCTCCAGCCAATTGGCATGCCTTAATCAACATTGTCGCGATCCCTGCCCCGGAAGTTGTGCTCCCAATGCCCAGTGCCAAGTTGTGAATCATGTGCCTAGTTGCAGCTGTTATCCCGGCTACAATGGCGATCCTTATCGTTATTGTCAGCTACGCCAGGCGGAACGTAAGCATTCTTACCAGCCGTTACCACAATTTTGCACTAACACATCATATTATATATTATTTGCACCCATTTGCACCTTCTCCACAGCCATAAGAGAGGTTTACGTGAATCCCTGCCAGCCCTCTCCCTGCGGTCCCAATGCACAGTGCAGGGAGTCACAGGGTCAGGCGATTTGCAGCTGTCTGCCGAATTACTTTGGCATGCCGCCTGCATGTCGACCCGAATGTACAAGCAATCCCGAATGTCCCACTGACAAGGCCTGCATCAATCAGAAGTGTCAAGATCCATGTCCAGGGGCCTGTGGATACAATGCAAATTGCCAGGCTCTACATCACCGGGCCCATTGCTCCTGTATACCCAGCCACACTGGCGATCCCCTTGTGCGTTGTCAGCCAATACCACAACCCGTTGTGGCCCGCGAACCTTATATCGATCCCTGCGTGCCAAGCCCCTGCGGCCAGTATGCTCAGTGCCGTGTGCTAAATGGCCAGGCCATCTGCAGTTGTCTGTCTGAGTATTACGGCTTACCCCCACATTGCCAACCCGAGTGCACTCTCAACTCTGATTGCGCCGCCCATCGTGCGTGCATTAATCAGAAGTGTCAGGATCCATGTCTGGGTGCATGTGGCTTGTACGCTCACTGCAATGTATTGAATCACGTGCCAAGCTGCACATGTCCCACCGGATATATTGGCGATCCATTCCATCGCTGCTATCCGGCACCAGCTGCACTCACTCCAATTGCCGATGATCCATGCCAGCCATTGCCATGTGGTGTAAATTCTCAATGCTCGAACGGAATTTGCAGTTGTCTGCCACTTTACCTAGGTGATCCATATGTGGGCTGTCGACCGGAATGTGTGCTGAGCAGTGAGTGCGCCTTTGACAGATCGTGTGTGCGGAATCGCTGCATCGATCCATGTCCAGGCACCTGTGGTTTTGGTGCCATTTGCGAAGTTCACAATCATGTGGCCATGTGTCATTGTCCAGCTGGTTTGCAGGGCAATCCATTTATTCAGTGCCAAGCAGTGCCGTTGCAGGCACCGCCAGCACCACCAGCACTGCAACCCTGCCAGCCTTCCCCATGTGGAGCCAATGCGCATTGTCGTCCAATTGGAAATCAGGCAATCTGTAGCTGTCTGCAAGGCTATTATGGCAGTCCGCCAACTTGTCGACCCGAGTGCACCACCAATCCAGAGTGCGCACTCAGCCTGGCTTGCATAAATCAGCACTGTCGCGATCCATGTCCGGGTGTATGCGGCCATCAAGCTGAGTGTCATGTGATTAATCACAGACCGCAATGTGTTTGCCCCACTGGCTACACTGGTAGTCCGTACACACGGTGCGAGCCCGTCCGACCCATTCAAGTTTCAGTGCAACGTGAACCACTTGATCCTTGCATTCCCTCCCCCTGCGGCCCGGACTCAATTTGCAACAGTGAACCCAATGTAGCAACTTGTCGTTGCCAGCCAGAGCATATTGGTGTGCCGCCCTACTGTCGCCCTGAGTGTATATCAAACAGTGATTGCCCCAGCGATCGAGCGTGCATTAATCGCAAATGCCGGGACCCTTGTCCTGGCCTCTGTGGCTTTAATGCCTTATGTCGTACCAGCAACCATCAGCCAAATTGTGTGTGTTCTCCGGGGCTAGTTGGTAATCCATTTACTGCGTGTCAGCCACCGCCCCCACCTGCTCCACGGCCCACTTTACCACCTATAACAACGGTCATACAAACTCCGCAGTATGAACAGCCTGCAGATAATCCTTGTGAACCCAACCCCTGTGGTGCTAATGCGCTATGCAATCAGCATCGTGGCATCGGCTCATGCACCTGTCTGCCAGATTATTACGGCAATCCATACGAAGCCTGCCGTCCAGAATGTGTCCTCAACAGTGACTGTCCTTCACACCGAGCGTGCGTTCAGCAGAAGTGCCGCGATCCATGTCCCGGGACATGTGGCCTTAATGCCGAGTGTCATGTGGTTGATCACCTGCCACAGTGTAGTTGCTACAACAGTTACACAGGCAACCCTTTGATACACTGCGCGCCCCTGACAGCGAAACAGCAATGTAAGCAACCTTTCTCAATGAACTTGTCTTTCATGTGTAACCATTTAACGTTTATCCCTGACCCAGCACCCATAGTACACCTTAATCCATGCGATCCATCACCTTGTGGTCCCAATGCACAGTGTCGCGCAGTTAATGAACAAGCAATTTGCCAGTGTCTGCCAGATTTTTATGGCCGTCCGCCATATTGCAGACCCGAATGTACATTAAATTCTGAATGCTCCTTCGATAAGGCCTGTGTTCAGCACAGATGCTCCGACCCGTGTCCAGGAACCTGTGGCTTTAATGCCGAATGCCGCGTCCATTACCATAATCCCATTTGCTACTGCAAGCCATCGCACACAGGCAATCCATTTACGCGGTGCTACGAAAACCCAAGACGTAAGATTTATTGTGATATAAAAGTTAATTGCAGCAGTTTATCTAATAATTATATTTTGGCAAATATAGCCTCCACAAATGCGCGACCACCGATTTATGATACATCAGCACCACCGTACCCGATCGCAATACCTGGGGTGGTTTACGTTCACACCGATCCCCAACCAACTTATCCAACATACCAACCTCCCGTACATACGTCCCATACACCAACCACACCTCAATCGAAACCGAGTGTTATCAATATTCCATCGATATCGCAACCATCGCCCCCAAACATACAGACGCCAGTTTATGATATCAACTACCCCACTCAGCGACCAAATTCTGCCGCACCACAGCCGGGAGTTATAAATATACTATCAGAACATCAATCAATATATCCGACACCTCAGCCTCCAGTTTATCATGTAAATTACCCAACTTCACAGCCAGCATCACTACCAGAAGTAGTGAACATACCTTCAGTGCCACAACCAGTTCCACCAGCTCCACAACCACCTATATTTGTGCCTTCTCATCCTTCAACTTCAACACCTGCGCCCAAGCCGGGAGTGATCAATATTCCTTCAGCATCGCAGCCAACATATCCGTCACCTCAACCTCCAGTTTTTAAAGAAAGTTTCCCTACACCGCAACCCCCTCAAAGGCCTGGACTTGTAAATATTCCGTCAGCCCCACATCCTGTGTCGCCAGCTCCTCAGCCTCCTATATTCGTACCATCACCTCCAACAATGGCTACAAAACCTAATGTTATAAACATTCCATCGGCGCCACAACCCACATATCCATCGCCTCGGCCACCAGTTAATGATGTGAGCTATCCTACGCAGGCTACGCAACGACCAGCTCCTGGAGTTATCAATATTTATAATGCACCTCAACCAGTGCCAACTCCTCAGGCTCCTCAACCACCGCGACCAGCTATATACGATGTATACTATCCGCCACCACCACAAATACCAGGAGTTATAAACATTCCATCTCTACCACGGCCAACATATCCGACGCCTACACCTCAACAACCATATTTTGTTCCTTCACCTGCAACTTCAACGCCTTCAACACAACCGGGTATTATCAATATACCATCCATACCGCAGGCAACATACCCGACACCTCAGCCTCCGATATACGATGTGAGCTATCCAGCACCGCAACCCACTCATAAACCTGAAGTTGTAAACATTCCATCGATCCCAATACCGGAGCCTCCAAAACAGCAGCCTCCCATTATCATTCCGTCTTCTCCTGTTCCTTCAACTCCTGCACCTCAGCCGGGAGTTATTAATGTACCATCCATACCTCAACCAACATATCCGACACCACAGTCTCCAGTATATGATATAAATTACCCGAAACCACAGCCAACTCCAATACCTGGAGTAATAAATATTCCTTCAATCTCACATCCTACGCCGCCTGCCCCGCAGACACCTATATTTTTGCCTTCTCCTGTGGCAACTTCAACGCCTGCACCTCAACCTGGAGTTATTAACATTCCATCCGTATCTCAACCTACATATCCAACACCTCAGCCTCCTATTTATGATGTTAACTATCCGACACAAAAACCAGATGCTCTACCCGGAGTTGTAAATATCCCTTCATTCCCAGAAGCGGTGACGCCAACTCCTCAACCTCCAATATATGTGCCATCTCCGGTGAACCCAACACCAGCACCACAACCAGGCGTTATTAATGTACCATCTGTCCCACAACCAACGTATCCAACACCTCAACCCCCAATATACAATGTAAACTATCCAACACCACAACCGTCTCAAGAACCTGGAATAGTGAATATCCCTTCGTTCCCACAACCTGTAACACCCACAGCACAACCATCACCACAACCTGGACTAATTAATATTCCTTCAGTATCACAACCTTCGCAAGGAGTCATCAATATTCCTTCGATAGGACAGCCAACACCTACACCTTCGCGTCCAATCTACGATGTTGCGCCACCAAGTTCAGAAATCAATCCATGCTATCCATCACCTTGTGGTCCATTCTCACAATGCCACAATCGGTTTGGAGTAGCCGTTTGTATTTGCTTACCCAATTACAGTGGAACACCGCCAAATTGCCGTCCAGAATGCGTAGTACATTCCGATTGTCCTGCGCACTTGGCATGTATGAACGAAAAGTGCCGCGACCCATGCCCAGGATCTTGTGCGTACAACGCTCTATGTCGCGTGAACAATCATATTCCCAATTGCTTCTGCCCCACTGGATACAACGGCAACCCATTCATCTCTTGCCAACGGACGCCAGAGCCGCCAGTCGTGCAACGTGAACCCATTGCTCTAAAGGATCCGTGCTATCCTTCGCCTTGTGGAGCGAATGCTATTTGCAAGAATGGTATATGCAGCTGTCTGGCCGATTATCATGGAGATCCTTATGTGGTTTGTCGACCCGAATGTGTGTTGAACACGGATTGTGCCAAAGATAAGGCTTGCAGAAGGCAAAAATGCGAAGATCCATGCCCGGGCACTTGTGGACTAAATGCTGTTTGTAATGTTTACAATCACATCCCATCTTGCTCGTGCCCAGCTCAAATGAAGGGAGACGCGTTTGTGCGATGTGACCCAATCCCATTGCCAGTAGCCAAACCACCCATCAGAACAACACCTACTCCAACACACAGCACATTGCCCGCAGTTATACCACCCCGCACACCTATTAATCCTTGTTATCCCTCACCATGTGGACCGAACGCTCATTGCAGCGCATATCAGCAGCAAGCCGTTTGCTCCTGTCTGCCTGGCTATCTGGGCACACCACCCTCCTGCCGGCCCGAGTGTAGTAGCAACTCGGATTGCGCTCTTGACAAATACTGCTTGAATCTCAGGTGTCAAGATCCCTGCCCCGGTGCCTGTGGGTTGCGAGCTGTATGCCACGCTCAGAATCACAGTCCCATGTGTATTTGTTTGCCCCCACTGACGGGTAATCCCCTTGTAGCCTGTCAGCCCATAGGTATGCGACTTAACCTCAGAGCCCCAACAATCTCTAATGAACTTTTTCCAGTTGTACCACCAGCACCTACCAGAGATCCCATCGAGGTAAATCCCTGTAAGCCATCACCATGCGGTCCCCACTCAGAATGTGTGGCCACACCACAGGGTGCACGCTGCAGCTGTCTCAGAGAATTCATTGGCACTCCGCCGCACTGTCGACCAGAGTGTGTCAGTAGCGCCGATTGTGCCGCTGACAAGGCCTGTCAGAATCTCAAGTGTATCGATCCCTGTCCCGGCAGTTGCGGGCAGCTGGCTTTGTGTCGCGTCATAGCACACAGTCCGCACTGCTATTGCCCGGAGGGTTACGTGGGTGATGCGTATAGAGCATGTGTCCGACCCACTCCACCTCCACCACCACCAGCGATTGTTGTGCCGAAGCCCGTACCATGTCATCCAAATCCTTGCGGTGCCAATGCCATTTGTCTGCCGCGACATGAACAAAGCGTTTGTCAGTGCTTGCCGGACTATTTTGGAAATCCCTATGAGATCTGTCGACCCGAGTGCACGCGCAACTCTGACTGCAGCAGAGATCGGGCCTGTGTGAACGAAAAATGTCGCGATCCTTGTCCCGGTGTCTGCGGCATAAATGCCTACTGTCAGACTATTAATCACGCCCCCGTTTGCGAATGCCAGCCCCATCATGTGGGCAATCCCTACCACAGTTGTCGTCTCGTCCAGCAAGAACGTAAGAAAATTCGCATCAAGATGCAAACTAAACTCGTGCCACTAAAAACCAAACCAAACGCTCCGATCTTTTTTCTTATTGACCAACAACAACGCAGTATTCAACTTAGCTTTAAGCCTTCTCTTCTCCGCCTTTATTTTGTGACGTCACCTTTTAACCACCGCATAATCAAATACTCAAGGTTATCATATCAGCACATGCCACTAAAATCTAAACTCTTCCCGTTTATTTTGCTCTCTGACCACCAACAATGCTGTGCTCAACTGCACATCTTTGCCTATATTCTACGCTCATATCTGCAGTTGGCTTTTTCTAATTGTTACATTTATAAATACTTTAAATTGTTTTAAACCTTTTTATTACCAAATCTGACTCTCTGGGATTTGCTTATTCTCGGATCAACAACGTTTATTTTATTTGTACGCATTTTTTTCTTTTCTCCGATCTTGTCAACGCCCTTTTTTCTCATCATCGCATCATTCAACTCTTAAGCCCATTACATTTTCGTGACAATTTAAAAGAACTAGTTTAAAACGCTTTTTATTTGCTAAGTGCGCTAAGAAAATGCTTTGCTTTTGCCCGCTCAATATCTATGCAAGTTAATATCCCAATATTCTACCTCGTTTAGCCACGCCAACCCCTTACGTGAATCCCTGCCAGCCGACGCCCTGTGGCTCCAATTCTCAATGTCGTGAGTCTCAAGGTCAAGCTATTTGCAGCTGCCTGCCACAGTTTATAGGCACCCCGCCTGCCTGTCGTCCCGAGTGTGTCATTAGTACCGAATGTGCAGCGGATAAGGCCTGCATCAATCAAAAGTGTCAAGATCCTTGTCCAGGCACCTGTGGACTGAACGCTCAGTGCCATGTGCGCAACCATAGTCCACTCTGCTCCTGTCAGACGGGCTTCACCGGCGATGCCTTTATTCGCTGCCTTCCAATACCACCCAAACCGGCTGATCCACCATCCCAGCCACCGATGCCGTGCGTACCATCACCATGTGGACCCCATTCTCAATGCCGTGAGGTGAATGGCGGAGCCAGTTGTAGCTGCATGCCAAACTATATTGGCGCAGCGCCCAACTGCCGCCCCGAGTGCACCATAAATGCGGAGTGCGCCAGCAATTTGGCGTGCATCAATGAGAAGTGTCGCGATCCATGTCCAGGGGCCTGCGGCTTTGCTGCCCAATGCAATGTCATTAATCATACACCCAGCTGCTCTTGTCCCATTGGCTATACTGGTGATCCCTTTACCAGTTGTCGTCTGTTGCCACCCACACCGCCACCAACACCACCGAGTATGCCCAATTTTCTGCAAAACGCGTTGTTTTATCCTAAACATGTACCTAACATTTTTTCAGAACACGACGATCCTTGCATTCCTTCACCATGTGGTGCTAATGCGCAATGCAACAATGGCCAATGCACTTGCCTGCCCGAGTATCAGGGTGATCCCTATACCGGTTGTCGACCTGAGTGTATTTTGAACTCCGAGTGCCCAAGGAATCGCGCCTGTGTGCGCAATAAATGTGTGGACCCCTGTCCCGGAAGATGTGGCCAGAATGCTCTGTGCGATGCCATCAACCACATTGCCATGTGCCGCTGTCCAGAACGTATGACTGGCAATGCTTTCGTTGCCTGCACACCTGTGCACGACGAGATCATTGTCAATCCTTGTCAACCATCGCCGTGTGGGGCCAACGCGCAGTGCATTGCACGCAATGGAAATGCGATTTGCTCCTGCATTACTGGATACTTCGGACAGCCACCCAACTGCCGCATGGAGTGCTACACCAGCTCGGACTGTTCGCCACAGCACGCGTGCATCAACAACAAATGTGTGGATCCCTGCCCAGGACAGTGCGGCCTTAACGCCATTTGTCAAGCGGTACAGCATCGTGCCCATTGCGAATGCATCGCTGGCTATACCGGCAACGCCTACAGCTTGTGCAATCTAATTGTTGTCGAGCGCACTCCAGAGACTGCTCGAGATCCATGCTATCCATCACCATGCGGACCAAATGCCCAGTGTAGTAGTGAAAATGGCCAAGCGCGTTGCACTTGCCTGGCTGAGTACCAAGGCACACCTCCTAATTGTCGACCAGAGTGTACTAACAACGATGATTGTGCCAATAATTTGGCCTGTATCAATCAGAAGTGTCGCGATCCATGCCCCGGCAGCTGTGGCCAAAATGCCCAGTGCCAGGTGACTCTTCATACACCTAACTGTCATTGTCCAGCGGGCATGACGGGTGATCCCTTCCGACTCTGCCAGCCATTGCCCCAAAGTAAGAATCCCTTGTCCAAAGTCCAACAAGTTTGCATATTGTATATAGGCAGGGCGACCCCTTAACCACTAAGTCTAATCATAATCGTTTTACTTTACAGTTACGCCTACACAACCGCCAACAGCGAAGAATCCCTGCTATCCTTCGCCATGTGGTAGCAACACTGAGTGCCGCGTTCGTGGTGAAAGCTTCGTTTGCGAGTGCGTTCGTGAGTACATTGGCAATCCCTATGAAGGGTGTCGACCAGAATGCGTCGGCAACTCCGACTGCTCAGCAAATCGAGCTTGCATACGAAACAAATGTGCCGATCCCTGTCCCGGAACCTGTGGCCGCGAAGCTGTCTGCAGCGTTAACAATCATGTACCCATCTGCTCCTGCCCCGCGGGCTACACGGGCAATGCCTTTGTGCAGTGCACGCGACAGGTGACACCACCGCCTCCATCGGATCCATGCTATCCATCGCCATGTGGCCTCAACTCAGTCTGTCGGGTGCAAGCTGGTCAGCCAGTTTGTGAGTGTCTGCCAGGCTTCTTTGGGAATCCATTAGGCCAAGGCTGCCGTCCCGAATGCACTCTCAGCTCCGACTGTGCCAAGGACCGTGCCTGTGTGAATAACAAGTGCGTGGATGCTTGTGCCGGTTTTTGCGGCTACGGCGCCGTCTGCCAGACCATCAATCACAGTCCCATCTGCAGTTGTCCCGACAACATGGTCGGCAATCCATTTGTACAGTGCGAGGCACAACGTGACATCGGGGATCCATGCCAACCATCGCCGTGTCGCAGCAATGGAGTTTGTCGTGTACAGAATAATGCCGCCACCTGCAGCTATCCGGAGTGTGTGACCAACGATGACTGCTCCCGGGACCGCTCCTGTGTCAGCCAAAAATGCCGTGATCCTTGTCTGCATGCCTGTGGTCTAAATGCCATTTGCAATGTAGTCAATCACAAGGCCATCTGCAGCTGTCCGCCAAACTTCTATGGTTCGCCATACGCTCAGTGTGTGCGTCAAGTTCCACATTTGGATCCACCCAAACCCGAGTGTACTAGCGATGCCGAATGTACCAACGATAAGGCATGCATCAATGAAGTTTGCCGCAATCCATGTGAACAATCGAATCTGTGCGCACAGCAGGCACGCTGCCACGTTCAACTACACCGACCCCTCTGCGTCTGCAACGAAGGATACACTGGTAACGCCCTACAGCATTGCTATCTGTTAGGCTGTCGCTCCGATGGCGAATGTGCGCCCACCGAGGCCTGCATCAATGAGAAATGTGTGGATCCGTGCGGTTTCACGCAATGTGGTACCGGAGCCATCTGTAAGGCCGACTTTAATCATCGTGCTCGCTGCCACTGTCCTGATGGCTATCGCGGCAATCCTTTGGTGCGCTGCGAGCGACCTGAGTGTCGCAGCGATGACGAATGTGCCTTCCATTTGGCCTGTCGCAACGAACGCTGCGGTGATCCCTGCAATTGTGGTATTGGCGCTCAGTGCCGCGTGGATAACCATCGCTCCCAGTGTCGCTGTCCGGCCGGCTACAGCGGTAACCCAGCTGTGCGCTGCGAACTTGTACCCGTTAAGCCTGAGGGCTGCACTATGGATGCCGAATGTCCGAGCAAATTGGCCTGCTTCAACGGCGAATGCAAGAACCCATGCGATGTGACCCATCCATGTGGCGCCAATGCTATCTGTGAGGTTGTGGACACTCTGCCACTACGTACGATGATGTGCCGCTGTGAGCCTGGTTACGTGGGTGATGCTGACATTGGATGTCGCAAAGGTGAGTTACCAACAATGTGCTGCAGGATCCTTACAATTTGTGGGAGACAGAATTGTACTTATTTCAGCTTTACGTTGAGTTTGCTTTTCTCATTGCAGCCAAGTTGTAAATAATTTGATATTTATTATCATAATCCCTCTTTATCCGTTTACAGAGTTGCACAAACTATGCAGTTACACCGTATATTATTTATGCACTCTTTATAACTCTTTAATAACTGCTGCACAATCTCACAAGCAATGTCCAATGCAATCAACATAAATCTAATCTCTTGTTTCTGACTCATCTAGAACCCGTACAAGACCAAGGCTGCGTGTCGCATGATCAGTGCCAGGATATAGAAGCATGTCGCTCTGGCATTTGTGTCAATCCCTGCCTGGATGCTTCACCCTGTGCGCGCACAGCCCAGTGTCTGGCGCAACAACATCGCGCCATCTGCAGCTGTCCACAGGGCACCCAAGGAGATCCCTTCACCAACTGTTATCAGCCACGTAAGCATCCTTTTTTCCTTTCCCATAAAAGTGATATATTAAGCCCATTTTTATTCATTACTTGTAGCTGAAATCACAGCTGGTTGCACCCACGACTCGGAATGCACGCCCACAACAGCGTGCATTAATAAACGCTGCCAGGATCCATGTGCTGAGGCCAATCCTTGCGCCGGCAATGCTGAGTGTCGCGTACAAAACTTCCGACCTATCTGCTACTGTCCCTCTGGTTGGGGCGGTGATCCGCAAGTGCAATGCTTTAAGCGTAAGTGTTTTATCTTCTATAGTCTAAGTTGTACAAGCCTAACACTTCCTTCTTATGTCCAGCCGAGTGCAAGATCAATGCGGATTGTCCCTATGACAAGGCATGTCTGAACGAGAACTGCGTCAATCCTTGCACTCACGGTCAAGTGCGTTGTGGCAGCGGTGCAGAATGCCTGCCACAAAATCATCAAGCTGTCTGCCGCTGTCCAGCCGGCACGCAAGGAAGTCCTTTCGTCGCTTGCATCACCGGACACTGTCAGTACAACGAAGACTGTGCCGATCACGAGGCCTGCGATCGTCTGAATCGTGTTTGCCGCCCTGTTTGTGAACAGGACACATGCACAGCAAATGCCATTTGCGTGGGACGTCGCCATCAACCGCAATGCGAGTGTCGCCCCGGCTACCAGGGTAATCCCTTCGTGCTTTGCGAACAGCCAAAGAGCGAACCAAAGCCGCAATGTACCCAGGACGCCGACTGCCCATCGAAATTGGCTTGCATTAATGAACGCTGTGCAAATCCATGCGCTACACCACATGTGTGCACACCACAGCAGACATGTTCGGTCCTGGACACTCTGCCGCTGCGTACCATGATCTGCAAGTGTCCAAGCGATACCGTCTCTGACAACTCTGGCAATTGTGTGCCTATTCAGCCCGTCATCGTTGCCGGCGGATGTCAACATAATGCGGAGTGTGCCAGTTCCGAGGTATGCCTTCATGGCAGCTGCCTGGACGCCTGTAGCCTGGAACGTTGCGGTGTCAATGCTCAATGCAGTGCCCGCGATCATTACGCACAATGCAGCTGCCCAGCTGGCTATCAGGGTAATCCACGTATCGAATGCTACACTACGGATATTGCCCTGCCGAAAATCCCAGGCGCCGAGTGCACCCGCAATGATGACTGCCCACGCGATAAAAACTGTCAAAACGAGCGCTGTGTGAACCCATGTGTCACCGATGCCTGCGGCCGTGGTGCCTATTGTCATGTGCAGGACCGCGCCGCCGTCTGTCGCTGCCCACCTGGGTACACAGGCGATGCTCGCGTACGCTGTCTGCCACGTAAGTCAATGAAACAAGCCTTTTAACATCAACAGATTATCTCACTCTCTAAATTTAATTGCAGCTTCGGATGTCATCACGGTGGGCTGCAAGGCGAACAATGACTGCCCCGCAACAGAGGCTTGCATCAATGCACAGTGCAGTAGCCCATGCAACTGTGGACCCAATGCCGAGTGCACTGTCAAAAATCACCATCCGATCTGCTACTGCAAGCCAGGATTCTCGGGCAATGCTCAGTTTGGCTGCGCCCCCATCGGATGCCAATCGGATGATGAGTGCGCCAATGACAAGCAGTGCCTGAATCGTGAATGCATCAGTCCCTGCCTAACTAGCGATCCTTGCGCTCTCAACGCTGAATGCTATGGCCGCAATCATCGTGCTAGCTGCCGCTGTCCCGCCGGACTTGAGGGTGATCCATTTGTGCGCTGTGTGCGCTTGGAATGCCACTCGGATCACGACTGTGCCACTAATTTGGCCTGCGTTACCAACCGCTGTGTAAATCCTTGCGGTCAAAGTCCCTGCGCCCAAAATGCCATTTGCCAGTCTTTACAACATCGTGCCGTCTGTCGCTGTCCGGAACAACTGCCATTGGGCAATCCTTATGCCTACTGCGAACCGCGACCCGTGGAACCAGTGTGCCGCGACGACGGCGACTGCCCCAGCGGTTTAGCCTGCATCGATGCCAAGTGCCAAAATCCATGCACGGAGCTATCCCCCTGCGCACGCAGCGCACGCTGCAGCGTGCTGGACAGCGTACCCGTACGCACTATGATCTGTGAGTGCCCCGAATCGCAAGTACCTGATGCCAGCGGCGAGTGCCGTGAAATCGTCTTACAGAGTCCGCCCGGTTGCGAGAGCGATCAGGATTGTGGAGAACAGGAGGCGTGCGTAAATCGCCAGTGCCGCAATCCATGCAACTGCGGCACCAACGCAATCTGTCATGTGCAACAACATCGCGCCGTTTGCAGTTGCCAGGATGGCTTCGAGGGAAATCCCTATGCAAACTGTCGCTCCATCGGCTGTCGCGTCGATGGCGAATGCGACTCCGGCAAGGCGTGCATCAATGGCAACTGCCTTAATCCCTGTCTTATCAACGATCCGTGCGGACCCAATGCCGAGTGCTTTGTGCTGTCGAGTCGCGCCCAATGCCGCTGCCTTAGCGGATATCGCGGCAATCCCTACGAGCGTTGTCGCGTCATTGGTTGCCTCAGCAACAGCGACTGCCCCACGGACAAGACCTGCCAGAACGAACAATGCGTCAATCCATGTGTCTATCACAATGAGTGCGCTCCACGTGCCGAGTGTCGTCCACAGAACCACATAGCTGTGTGCCGCTGCCCACCGGACCATCTGGGTAATCCCTATGTGTCCTGCCGACCGCAGCCACAACCCGTTTGTAAACTGGATACCGATTGTCCCTCTCGCTTCGCCTGTATCAATGAACAATGCGTTGATCCTTGCTTGGTCTTGGAGCCATGTCAGCGACCAGCCCAGTGTCAGGTGACACCAACAGCCCCAGTGCGTACCATGATCTGCATATGTCCCGATGGATACATTAGTAGCGGTAGCGGTATCTGCAAGCCCACAACTGGCGTTATCAAGGTAGGTGGCTGTGTCTCGGACACCGACTGTGCCGCCGACAAGTCCTGTGTGAGCGGAATATGCCGCGATCCATGCAATTGTGGACTGAACGCCGAGTGTCGCATCAAGGATCATAAGCCAGTATGCACCTGTCGCCAGGGCTATGAGGGTAATCCGCAGTTCGAGTGTGCCAAGATCGAGTGCACTATCAATTCGGAATGCCCAGCTACGCATGCCTGCCGCAATCAGCTCTGCGTGCCCGCCTGCCAAGGCGAGCTCTGTGGCCCCAATGCGGAGTGCCTTGCCATCAATCATCGTGCGGTTTGCGAGTGCGCCCCTGGACATGGTGGAAACGCCCGACTGGGCTGCACGCCTCTTGGCTGTCGCAACGACAACGAGTGTCCGTCAGATAGAGCTTGCGTTAATGGAAAATGTAACAATCCTTGCGAGACTACAGCGATTTGTGCCAGCGATGAGTTCTGTAAGGTCTATCAACATAGACCACAATGCGCCTGTCCCCCAGGAACCGTGCCCGGTCGCAATGGTTGCGAACAGGAGCGAGTTGTGCCCATCTGCATCAGCGATGGAGATTGCCCCAGCCAGCGCGCGTGCCTGCACGGCGAATGCGTCAATCCCTGCAATTCAACCCAACCATGCGGAGTAAATGCGGAATGTCGTGTCCTAGATACCCTTCCCGTTCGCACAATGATCTGCGAGTGCCTCGAAGGCTACACTGGCAATGCGGCAGTGCAGTGCGACAAACGTTCACTCTGTGTCATCGAGAAAGGCTTCGTACGCGATGTGGACGGACAGTGTGTCTGCCCACCGGGCAGTGCCCTCGACGTCTACGAATACTGCACACCGTGCCTGGTAGAGCAGGGCTATCGCATTGACGAGAGCGGCCATTGTGTTTGCGCTCTAGAGCGCGGCATGGTGATTGATGAGCGCGGTCGCTGCACTTGTCCCGTTGAGCTGGGCTATCGTCTTACACCGTTGGGCGAGTGTAAACCAGAGGCGCAACCCGAGTGCGTGACCAACGAGCAGTGTGCAGATAATCGCTTCTGCAATCCGGTGACGAAGACCTGCGAGGATCCCTGCCTGACCAAAACGTGTGGGGTGAATGCATTCTGCAATGCGGTGAATCACCGAGCCCAGTGCCAGTGCATTACCGGCTATACGGGCAATCCTGAGCTGTATTGCAATCACACCAACTTCAGAACCGACTTCCCACGACCCGACATGGTTGTCAGCTGCTTGGCTGATGGAGTTCAAGTGGAGATTCATATCACGGAGCCAGGCTTTAATGGCGTTCTATATGTGAAAGGACACAGTAAGGATGAGGAATGCCGTCGCGTTGTCAATTTAGCCGGCGAAACGGTGCCACGCACCGAAATCTTCCGCGTCCACTTTGGCAGCTGCGGCATGCAAGCCGTTAAGGATGTGGCCAGCTTTGTGCTGGTCATACAAAAGCATCCCAAACTGGTTACCTACAAGGCGCAGGCCTACAACATTAAGTGCGTCTACCAGACCGGTGAAAAGAATGTGACCCTTGGATTTAACGTATCCATGCTGACGACAGCCGGAACAATTGCTAATACGGGACCACCGCCAATCTGTCAAATGCGCATCATTACCAATGAGGGCGAGGAGATCAACTCCGCTGAAATTGGAGACAATTTGCGTCTGCAAGTGGATGTCGAACCAGCCAGTAAGTATCTCGAAAATATTATAGAAACAACGACGAATAATACTAAATCTAATCAATTTACCATCCTTAGCTATTTATGGTGGTTTTGCTCGCTCCTGTATTGCCAAAACAATGGAGGATAATGTTCAGAATGAGTATCTAGTAACAGATGAGAACGGCTGCGCCACAGACACTAGCATATTTGGCAACTGGGAATACAATCCAGATACCAATAGTCTTCTGGCCAGCTTCAACGCCTTCAAATTCCCCTCCAGCGATAACATACGCTTCCAGTGCAACATACGCGTTTGCTTTGGCAGATGTCAGCCGGTCAATTGCGGTGGATACAATGCCTTTGGACGGCGTCGTCGCTCCATTGCGGATAACTCTACCGATTCGACTGCAATTGCGACCAGCACTGGTGTGGAGGGTCAACTGCGCGAGGAGATCACCATCTCCTCTAATGCCATACTGACATTCGAGAAACGCAGCGGTCCAGGCCTAAATGATGCCAACAGTGAGTCCCCTTATTTTCAATCTTCTTACAACAGTTCAGTCTCTAAAATGTCTGCTTTTTATTCCATTGCAGTCAAACCGGCGGCTCAGCGCGTTGAGGATATTTGTGTCTCAATGGTGGGCTTAATCATTGCTCTGGTTATCACGGCGCTATTGGCTCTAGTTGCCGTTGCCGTTGCAGTTTCCTGCTGGCTGATGGCCTATAGAAGAAGACCCAAGACATTGGCGCCATTGCCACATCCGCCAGAGTTCCCCAACCCGCTGTTTGCCAACCCGGACGCTGCGCCTGAGCCAACCCCTGATTATATCTCCTAAAACGTAAAGTAACTATAAAATAAATCACAGACAAGACCATAAAAAAACACCTACCTATAATATTAGTTTGTAAAAAAAAAACAATACACAAATTATGAATGTTTGAAAAGCACGTGCAAAAAGAAAGAAACGAAATTAAATTTCGCGAAAAGTATACAATGAAATGATAAAAGAAAAAGCAAAAGTACAGTTGTGAGTTGAAATGTAGTCGTTGGGCGTTTATGAAACGCTCACGTAAATAAAAAAAAAAACGAAACTTTAACAAATTGTATAAAGCAAAACGACATAAAAAAAAAATGCAGAAAGCATTGCAAACAATTATTATTTAAGAAAATAATTTTATTATTTTGTATTAACATTTTAGTTTTTTTCCTTACTAATATGAGAATTTTGCGTAGTTGCCTAGAAAATTTTAAAAGACCCTTAAGAAATTTTTGACCGAAACTGCCAGAAGTTTTAAGATAGTGAAACAAGATAAAAGATAGAAAGAAACAATATATTAATTAGATACGAAGAGCAGCTACAAAGGAATTCTCGTCCTCTAACGACAACTTCTTCATTAGTCGGTTATAATTACATATTGATATTTTGTTATATACATACATATACACATATATACATTTATATATATAACTAAAGACTTCCTATAAATATTTAGGGTGTGGGTAGTAGGAACAACACTTTGTATTATAGCACAAACACAGAAACACACACACACACACAATACTACTTCCTGTGTAATTTTAGGACATGAGCTCGCCTTTTAAAATTGAAAACTGCCTTTATTTCCCACAACACGAAACGAAAAATGCACCCAAAACAAAATAATACTCTTTAGCAGTACGTGAACTTAAAATGGAGCAGCCAATTTCCCCACCAGTATAACCACAAGACAATATACCACGATTGCCTTTCATGGATTATATTAAAGAAAGTTCAGCATACACACACACACATACAGACCACAAATAGCTAAGCGATCTTAGGAACAAATGGAAAAAAGCTGCTCTAAAAAAAAACTAATGAAACTAAAATAAAAACAAAAAAAAACTGCCACTGAGGCGTCAAAAGCGCACAAAAGATTAATGCATAGGAGAAATATATAAGGATTGTTTTAATTTTAAATATAACGACGACTAATGGAGGATTTGAACTATGACCTATAACTGTACTACTCTACTACTACATACCTACTATGATTAACCAATTATTTTTGTAGTTTTATAGTCAATTAATATTAAATTGTTGTGATTGTTTTAAAATGCAAATGAAATACTTCCACTAACTAACTAATAGCGAGACAAGTATAGCAAGTACTTAAAAAAGGCAACGAACCGGCGCGTTTAAATATCCCCCGCTTTCGATCAGGCACAGATCGAGCTGTTAACGCGCCTGAAGCTATGCAGCGAATTTTTGGCTTCTCGCGCCTGTTCACAGAGCGTTATTGTGGCCTTATCGAAATGTGGAACACGCCGCTATATTTAAATTATGCAAAATGAAAGTTTTAAATTAATATTATTAAACATAAACAAAATGTATAGTCACTATTTTAAGCCGAACGTGGAGCGCGAAACCCGAAACATTTTATTATCCAAGTATAGTGAAAATACCATGAAAACTCCCACACACTCAAACACTGACAGACAACCGCCTACAAAATTTTACCAATATGTAAATAATACAACACGGGCAAAAAAAAATGAACCGATTGGTATTTTTAGTAGCGCATTTTTGTGTATAGGTTTTCTAAACTTTCGCCCAGCAATAGGAACATGCCAGGAATAAAATTATTTTCTGATTTCAAGTAACGCAATGCAATAAAAATATAGATTAATAAATCTAGCAAACAAGTTCGCTCACAATTAAAAAAAGAAACTTTTATTTTTTCTTTACAAACCCCGTTTAACAATTTATCCGCACAAACAACTAGAATTAAGTTGACACAACTTTTTGCACTGGCAGCAAATATTTAAAAACAAAAAGATATGTAAAAAGAACACAATAGTTAAATTGTAATTATAAAGAATTGTATTTAAATCGAAACAAAAATATCATAATTTTAATCGCTTATTGTAAACTAATACATATTAAATGAATATGAATAAAGAAAATATATAAAAAAAAAATGCTCTTCGATTTTATTGAATGCGATGAAAGTTAACAATGAATGCCGAATGAACAAGAAAGAAATTTCCATATGTGCAAATTTTATCCAAAGCCAGTTACGAATTGGAGCAGGTGATACTTTGAACAATCAAATATGAATATATAAATTTTTTATACTCTTATATAGCTCATCTGATAATAAAATACACACTGTCTCATAATTCGCTCGTTTACCTTGACTTACGGCGCTGCAAATCTATTCCCGTCGTCATTATCAATCAGCTTATCGCGTTGACCGCTAAGTGATAAAAAAAAAATACAATAATCTTCAAGCGGTAAAGATACTTTTAAGCAAAATAAACATTGTAGCTTCTTCTTATTTGTCGTATTATTGCACATTATTTATGCAGGCTTTTGAGATGGTAAGCCGCAGCTTAATTCAAATTCTCTGCTTATACTCTGTGCTCAATGCTTAACTGAGCATATTTGAATTTGAATGCGACTTCATTATTTGTGAAGATGGCTGAAAAGTAGATCAACAATAACATTTTAACATAATATGCCCATTGTTCTAACTTTCACTTGAATGTGTGATAACTAAAAGAGTCTATTGCAGCTTATCATACCCCGCGTCGTAAAGCCCAAACGAGCGCGCTACAGAACCGAATTTAAAGCCCCGCAAATGGTCATGCCTAAAGAGCAACACAACAAACAAAAGAGAGAGTGCGAGAGAGAGTGAGAGAGTGTGCAATCCCCCAAACGACGTCGAGTGTAAGCGGTATTCGCAACCGTGGATCAGTTGACATTTGACAGTGCGCGTGTTTGCACGTTTCTTGGGGGCTTCTGAGCTCTTCGGCATCACGTAGAGAAACGCTTGCAGGCAAACATAGATCGTGAATTGTGGCGCGTCAGTTGAATCATGTTCGGCATAGAAACGCATTTTTCAATAACTGCTTAACATATACAAATTCCATTTACAACACGTTGCGTATTCGCTGCGTTGACTGCGCCGGGTAATTGATATATATAACAATGCCGTACGAAGTGTTGGGTTTGTTCAAATTAAAATGGAGCTTGGCCCATTGTTAGGCATTGTTTGCATTGCTTGTCTATGAATGAAAGTGAATGAAGTCAATCGCAAATAAAATTTAATTAAAACCAAAATTTAAACGAATAAGTGCAATTTGTTGATTATATGGAATTATGACAATGCGAATAATACGCTTGAAATAACAATCAATATTATGATTAATGTCTTAAAAAAAATTATAATATCGGTGTATGAAAAACTTATTAGTTTGTGCCATCAATCACACTACAATAATATATTTAATAAATTACAAATTGTATATTATTTTTATTGTTTTTGTTTGCGTATGATATACAGTTACTGCGAAAGCACACAAAATGCATACTTAAAAATCAATATTAAGTTGAATAATTTGTTTTTCTATTTACCCTAAAATATTTCCTTAGTACGACATTGACAGAAGTATTTATTACTTATAGTTCTGAATTTTCGTTAGATTTGTTTCTTTATGTTCTTATAAAAATATGATAAAAAATATTGTATATTTCAAATCATATTACTTTTTATGAAGTGTGATATAAACGATCTAAAATATTAAAAAATCTCTTATCGGAATGGGAATACATTTTGTAGTTACGAAAGTTCGGCAAAAACTATTTTAAAGTTGCAGAAAATCAGATTCCCTTACTGATTTTGGAATCAAACTTAATAAGTAAATTAATTTAAGCGTAACTACAAAAGGCTATATAGTTGTGGGTTATGTATGAAATGGTTCAGATTGGTTTAATTTTATTAATAAAATTTTTAAATACCAAAACATTTGTCAACCATGAATAAATAAATCAGATTTCTTCAGATTTCTTTAATTTTATAATTTAATAAAACTAAACACCTAATTAGCTTGAGATATCACAATAAATATTACGTATTCAACACAACAATCGATTTAATTGTATGTGTTTGGATGCAGTCTATTATAGCAATAAATTTTGCAAAACTCAGCGCTTAGCTCATTCAAATGCTCAATAAGAAGTGTACAAAAATTTACATATCACATGGCTGTGCAATGAGATTGTTATATTACACTGAAGCCCCATAAAGTGGCATGTACAATGCATACAAGTTACTCGTAGTCTATAGTCATTTGAAGTATGTCGTTATAAGATGCGTAATTAATAATTCTGAACCCATTTCAATGACCTTTGAGATCGCTCAAAGAGTCACTAGAGCATGGCGCTCTTTGGGATTGATCATCGCATAGATTATGACGTAGTGCTGGGAGCCAAAAACAAATTTCAAGCCTGGAAGGGCTGAGATGAAGGTTTCACCCAAAATCAAACAAGACGTTAACACACATAAATAACAAATGAAAGTTTCCATTGAACTGTAGTTAGCCGGGAGAGGATACAGAGGAGGGAGGTGGGTAACCTTTAAATTATAACAGAACCCGATAAGATACAAATTTGTGACTGGCGTGAAGTTAAGTGCGAGTGACTTTGATGAGAGCTAAAGTGCTCAAAAGTCAGATATGAGTGTTTATCTGTCATGATGATAAAATATAAAAGAAAAATGGGACAAACAAAGCGCACGACACATGTGCTTGTTTATTAAATTATATAAACAAACAGAAGAACTAAATAACATAAGAAATGTATTCCAATTTCTATGTAGTTACCCAAAAACAAATTAGTTGTGAGTGTGCTTATTCTAATAAAAGATTTTGCCAATACTTAAAATTATATCACAAAAGCATATTAACTCCATAATATAAAATATGATATTCACTAGAGAATTTTGTACTTCCAACTCAGACAACCCTTACAGCAGCTGATATCTGTTTGGCATCAGCAGCATATATTTTTGATTTGAACATTATCTGTTTAATTCTTTAAATACCTAAATAATTCTCATGAAAAAAATGTTATCACGACAAGAAAGTCCCCTTAAACAAACCACTCAAATGCAATCCATTAAGTATATTCTTTGTACAGTCATAGAGATATGTCTATAAAATTCCATAGATGGCACCTGTTTTTATATTTGATTGAAAGCGCCTTAAAAAAATGATAGATACATTATAGGAGATACAAGAAGAATTAACAAAAAATAAAAAATCTCTGCGATTTTGCTTTATTTAGTTTAATTACGATTTAAAAGATTAGCAAGAATATCAAGTCCACAACAATAATCATAATAACATTGTGAGGTGCAAGGATTAATGTGATTTACAAATATGACAGACGCAGCAGAGGCAACAGCAACAACAACAACAACAACAACAATCAACATCAGCGAGTCTCGAGGCACCAGCCACAAATTATAAGCATTTAAATGATAAATGTGTTTGTGAAAGCAGCAACATCAGCAACAACAAACACCAACCACATGACACAAACATGATTTTATGATTAGCCAACAACAACAGCAACAACAAACCGAATTTGAATAGCACCAAAGTAATCAACACAAGCGAAACACCAACAAGATTTTTATTATAATGGCAGATCAAGTTGGACAAGATTCGAGCAGCAATGCGCCAAGAAATGTTGGCCATACACTGGCCAAGACAGCCTCCTCGCCCACTGCCCTGAATCTGGTCACTAAGCGAACCACGCCCACCGCCCTAGCACCGCTGCGACTCAGTCAGTTGTCGGACAGCGGTGCCGAGAGCTGTGGCGATGGCGACGAACAAACGCGACTCATACGCGGCCCATCTGTGCGGTCACACAAGTACATCATCATACCGGCGGCGCCCGGCTCTCCGGTGGTCTCCCAAGCTGGGATACATCAGCTGCCGTTTCGGCAGTCCAGCTCCAGCTCTTCGCTGGTGGCGATGACCACCGTAATGCCCAAGTCGTCGTTACGCCAACCGTCGATCAAGTCACGTCCCACCTCGGATGTTATACAGTCGGCACAGTTACAACAGCACCTGCAACTGCCGTCGGCGGCGACGGTGGCAGCAACATCCACCTCCACGGTAACCTTTACCCTTGATGACAGTGATGTACCATCTGTGCCGGATACACATTTCACGCCCACTACGCCAATCTGCACCACAACCACAACAATGGCTGCTGGTCACGATGCACTTGCCGTCTCTCCACTTGGCTACGATCTGCGCTCCCGTCTCGGCAGCCAACACAGCAGCATGCGCTCCATGGTATCAGGTAAGTTGTAGTTGCTTCCATCAAATGTTTTGTGTATATGTGTTGTGTCCACAGCTTATCTGCCCGCGATGGGCGATAGCAGTTGCAATCTCGCCGGCAACTCTGCCGCAGTATGCAGTCTGCAGCCACCAAATCCGCTCTATATGCAACCGCAATCCTCGCTCAACGGCAGTTCCTATCATCTAAGCGAGCTAACTGGCAACCAGATCTACTCGGATGTCACATCGGTACGCTCGCTGGCCTCCATTGGCATTGGGTCCACGGACGGACGCAAGTTGGTCATAAGACGAGTGCCGACAACGGCCAACGAACTGTTCGATATGGTCAATCCGCAAACGCCACAGTAAGTACAGTGGAATTCATTGGATTAATTTATAGTCAAAAAAGAAAGGAATATCTTTATTATATCTCATTAGGTATCCATCCCTCGTTTTATTAGTATCATAAAAAAATCGCCCCTTTTCAATCCAATTGACGCCCGCATAAATTTGGTTTAAAAATCATGGTGAATTTTGACACCATTTGATATCGAAGCATTAAATTTAGCACACACATAGGCACACACACATATTTACCCCCACAACAAATACTCAATGTGTTGGTAAACATCAAATTTTAACACCATCTGTCCATGGGGGGGCACATGATGCCTTTGACATAGCACGTGAATAGTTTGCAACGGTTCGCAGCTATTTTTAAGCCGTATTCCTTAACGCGATCAATAGATCGACATAAGTAGATAAGTATAACTGTTGACACTAACAATTTGCACTAAGCGTACATCTAAAATGGTTCGATTCACTAGATTAGTCCCAAGCTCCAAGCGCCAGGCTGTTGTCAGTAAAGTGACGACCTACAAACGGTGCAGTTGTTCCACAGTTGTTCCACAGTCTCCCATCGCATCCTGCTCGGTCGCGTTTCAAATCAATGGACGCATGGATAACGTGAATCAGTTATAAATTATTATCTCGCATATAGCCAACAATATCCTGAGGAAAAAAATATAATAATTCAGCGAGATGCCCCATCGCAATGATCTGGATGCGCAGTCCTCGAAGCACTCGGACCAGTCCGTTTTTCGCTTCAATCGCGTGGCTAAAGTGTAAGCCCGATTCCCTGATTCTGGTTGTGATTATGTAACGGCTAATAAATCGTGCAATATTATTTGAGCCAAGCGCTTAATAGCTTTCAATTCAGATTTAAACGCCCCATTATAGTGTTTTGTGTGTTTGTTTTGGTCATTAGCGAAATGGCGCTGATTGAATATTAACGTTGACTTAATGGATAAGTGGCAAGTTCAAATCGGCGCTGACTATTTTTCTCGAATTTATTTATGATCTTTGCAAATGTTACGGATCGATCATTAAATGTGACACGTGCTAAACCAGTTTTTACAAAATTTATACTTTTATAAAGCCCTTGTAATTTGATTCTTTTTATTACCCTTTTTACTATTAAATTTTAAATACTATAAAAATAACTCGGATTCATATTATTATGCTGATTTTTGATATGCATTACGTGTATTTGCATACTAAAAAGGATTCAATTTAAAATATTCATTCGTAATAGTATTTTAAAAGGGAAATACTTTTACTTTCATCTTGAATGTTGTAACAAAATGCGAATATCTTTATTTGATACACCTTAACTAGCATTTACTGCTTACATAATTCAGAGAATTCAATTTGCACAACCTTACACCAAATATGGCGTCCCCCAATATAAACAAACACTCCCCCCTAATCACAGATCGTAGATCACTAACTGCACTGGCATTTGGCACCTCGGACTGAGGCATCGTTGCAACTGGCATGTGATTACTATAATTAAACAATTTAACGCACTAGAAATAGTTAGATAGGGTCGTGTCGTTTGATGGTCATGTAATCTGTGCACCCTCGTTTGCTGCCGGAGAGGCACACACAGACAATGACAGGGAGCGTTGACAGCAATTAGATTCGCCTGGCTGGCCAACAATAATGCAAAATTACTATGAAAGTGCCAAACACCTAAAGATAAATAACTTGATTTATGCTTATATCCACAGGCCGCTGGGCGTCGATGACGATGACAGCTATATGGATATGTCGGACGAGGCGTCCCATTTGAAGCCACGTCAACAGCATTGGGGCAACAAAATGCAGTTTGTCTTGGCCTGCATTGGGTATTCGGTGGGCCTGGGAAATGTCTGGCGTTTTCCCTACATGTGCTACAAAAGTGGAGGAGGTGAGTCTAAAATAAAAAATCTCAACGAAAGTATGCGAAGCAACTACTTTATAATATTTTCACAAATACTTTGATTCCATGCGACATCTCTCTCAACAAGTCTTTGCTCTAGAAAAATATTTTTTATATGTTAAAATTTTACGCTTTATGCGACATTTCCGCTGTAAATGCTACAAAGTCATAAATTAAAATTTGCTCAAGCTCAGCGCAAAAGTATGAAAACCCGACGAAAATAAAGCGGTCACTATCATCTACATGAGTCTTTGCCGGCCCCATTTAAACCCCTCACCTTCCCCCTATCCACACATAAAACACGCAAGCCACTTGACGGCTCGCGTCCATCTTCATTTACACGATCTCGCTCTCCCGCAAGCCGGAGCCGGAGGCCACATTTACATTTCTCGGGCGCATTACACATATAATGAGCTGAGCACTGAAAACTAACTGCTGGCAACTGGAGAAGATGCGACTCTCTATAATATATATATATTATCTGTTTACTGTTTGATGTATACAATTTTGCAATTGTTGATGTCAAATATTTATAATTAATTTAATTTGCTTACTTAGCTGTTGTCATTTAAGACTCAATTCATTTTCCTCATATTCTGTCCTCTTTTCGCAGGTGTGTTTCTAGTACCGTACTGCATTATTCTCTTTATATGCAGCATACCCCTGCTGTTTATGGAATTATCTGTGGGACAGTATACGGGACGAGGTCCAATTGGTGCACTGGGTCAGCTCTGTCCCCTTTTTAAGGGTAAGTTCCTTATAAATTAGTCCGATTTTCGAGTTAGAGATATATATATATATAATTATGGCCTTTTCTCGTAGATTTGTTGCTTAAAAAAATCCATTGTTTTATAATTATACACAACTGTTTAAGATTATGTGATTAGATTGTTGCAAGTTAATTTAGAGCTCCGTTCAATTGCGTCATTTTTGTTCAGGCGTTTTCACGCTTTATAGTCAAACTAAATTTAGAAATATTTTTACCCGCCCAGTGAAAACAATAAAAATAATAATGATACAAAACTTTAAAAGAGGATTGCCCATGTAGCATGACATGTAAACATGGGTTCTGCTTGCCCAAGTTCAATCTCAAGGTCTGACTGAATACACCTAGTTAGTGGCTGGGTAAATAGTTGGTCAACCGAGCTCTACGGTTTCAGCTTACATAAAGGCAAAAACAAACAAAGCCGCCAAAAACCAAACCAAAATCAGTAACGAACATATTCTATTACAGAATTTTTGTCTACCGAATAAACAAAACAAAATTATATAGTTGCTACCTATAATTATTAATACAGAGTATTTTTGTACTTGAACTTAGCTTGGCTTGGAATTTGAGCGACTTACAGCGCAAATGTGAAACAGAATCCGCTGTTATTCGCATCTGTTGAAGAAGATCTAAAACACATGCTAATTAGTCAGAATCATTGTTATGGGAAATGGCGTGAAAACGGCAAGCGCAACTTGACGGAAATGTTTCGAGCGATTTACGTACGCGTCTATCAACTAGTTGTGAGACCCCGGGAAAGTAGCTACCCCTCAAGATCCACAACCTCAAACCGCATGCCATGCAAACAGTCAAAGGCCGCGGCCATAAATCTAATAAAACAACATTAGTTTGACATATTTGCAAAGCCCATAATTAACAACTATATTTTGCCAATAGAACAGACTTAATCCACCCACGCCCAAGCTGCAACTGCAAGCGAACTAATAAATATTAATGGATATTATTTAAGCCAACATACGAACAAATGGTTTTAATTGGTTTTAAAGGCACGCGGCTAATTGTAATTATGCAGATGCATACAAGTCTAGACTTGTGATTTAAATGAACCGGTCTAAATTATAGTCAACCTGATTAGGAACAAAGTTAACGACTAACGCAGATCCTTAATTAAAAATAAAAATAAAATAATAAAAATAAAAGCTTTAGAATGTAAGTTAGAGTCAAGGGGCATACAAATAAATATATATATATTTTTTTTTCTTCTGCAGGAGCTGGCTTGGCCAGTGTAGTGGTTTCCTTTCTCATGTCCACCTACTACAGCGTCATAATAGGTTATTCAATTTATTACTTTTTCACATCGTTCAAAACGGAGATGCCATGGATTGACTGCAACAACAGGTAAATATTTAAAGCATCTGCAGCAATCACAGTTATTCAACATACTCTTTTGTGGCAGATGGAACACTCCTGACTGTTGGGTGCCACAGCGCAAGGAGCTCAACACGACAGCGCCGCACTCTTCACGCACCCCCTCCGAGGAGTTCTTTGAGTATGCAACGAATAACAAAGCCTTTGGGAATTTAATACGAAAAGTGTACTTCTTCTTTGCAGAAATAAAGTACTGAAGATAAGCGCTGGATTAGAGTATCCGGGCATGATGCGCTGGGAGCTGTTTGCCTGTCTTGTATGCGCCTGGCTGATGGTATACTTTGCCACCTGGAAGTCCATAAAGTCGTCGGCGAAGGTGCGCTATTTTACGGCCACATTTCCGTTTGTGCTCATCATTATCCTCATGTTCCGGGCAGTTACGCTCGATGGAGCTGACGAGGGTTTGCGCTTCTTCTTCCGGCCCAATTGGTCAGAACTAAAGAACGCGAACGTGTGGATCAATGCCGCCTCCCAGAACTTCAATTCACTGGGCATTACATTTGGATCAATGATCTCGTTTGCCAGCTATAACAAGTACAACAATAACATCCTGCGAGACACGATTGCCGTGAGCCTCGTCAATATTGTGACCAGCTTACTGGTTGGCATATTTGCATTCTCAACGCTCGGTAATCTGGCACTGGAGCAGAATACGAATGTACGCGATGTCATTGGCGATGGGCCTGGCATGATATTTGTGGTGTATCCGCAGGCCATGGCCAAGATGCCATATGCCCAACTGTGGGCGGTTATGTTCTTCTTTATGCTATTGTGCCTGGGGCTCAACTCACAGTTTGCCATAGTCGAGGTGGTGGTCACATCCATACAGGATGGTTTTCCGCGCTGGATCAAGCGGAATCTTGGCTACCATGAGATTGTGGTGCTCTTTGTCTGCGTCATCTCGTGCCTCTTTGGACTGCCAAATATTATACAGGGCGGTATTTATTACTTCCAGCTGATGGATCACTATGCCGCCTCCGTGACGATTATGTTTCTGGCCTTCTGTCAGATGATTGCCATAGCCTGGTTCTACGGCACCGGGCGCCTCTCAAAGAATGTCAAACAGATGACCGGCAAAGTGCCGTCCTTCTATTTTAAGTCCTGCTGGCTGGTACTGGGACCCTGTCTACTCTTCGTAAGCTGAAAATGCGAGATGTGTGAAGATTGGTCAATGATGTCAAGTTTTGGTGTAATTGCAGGGCATTTGGGTGCTGAGTCTGATCAACTACAAGGAGCCCACATATCATAATGGACGCTATACCTATCCGGACTGGGCATACGGCATTGGCTGGATGTTTGCTTCGTTCTCACTCATTTGCATACCGGGCTATGCGATCATCAACTTTATGCGGACCAGCGGCGACAGCTTCTGGGAGGTGAGCCTGCATTAATTTAGCCCAAATCAATTGATGAACTTGTTGGTTTTTTCACAGCGCATTAGGATCACACTACGACCAAATATCTACGAGTGCAAGATCTGTGGTGAGCATCACTGCGAGCATGACTATCCCGAGCAGGAGCAATATATGCTGGCTCAGGAGCTTGGCAACGTATTTAGGCCAACCGCAGGACTGCAATCTGCAGAGAAGCCGGGCTACAGCGCGATGCATGCCTCCAATACAGCGCCACATGGTGTTCACACGGAATATACGTACAAATCCACGGAGGAGCTGGGAATACAGCCGACGACAGATCAGCAAAGTGTCAAATAGACCTGCCAAACGACGATAAATCGCTACCCGTTCAATTGTTTATAATTTCGGAGTATTTCTAATACACATTTTGTTTAAACTTGCAAAACATAGCCAGTTAATTAAGTCAATAAATAATATTTTTATCTTTACACTGATAATGATAATAATACAATGTTATATAATTTACTAGAAACATATTATTATCTGAGTAAGGTGATTCGAAATGTCTAGGCTTTGGTTTAGGTAATACATTGCACTTTATAAGGCCGTAAAAGATTGCAAATCACTTTTAAAATTATCCTGGTTGCATATAAAAGGAGTAAATAAGTTTTTAGGCATCTAAATGCTTTGATTGGGATGTGGCTTTCAAAGTCTTTGAACGTAGCTATATAACAAGTTAAACTCTTCAAATTTGGGCACTGCATTGAAATTACGAGGTGTTTTACAGTATTCCGCATAAATGATTTGACTCTTTTCGGGCACTTTTGGAGGCAGCACACTCAGATAGGAGTCTGTGCCATAATCACTAAGCGGACGCAGTGTAATGCCGCGCATTTTCTTGGCCAGCTCTTGTTCACGTTGGGCCACTGCCGTCTGGGTTGGCTGAACACCTCCGTTAGATAGTTTGTCCATTTGAACGTATTTTTTGTAGATGGCCATGCTCTGTGCGGATGGCGAACTGATGGTGCAGCCATACACCTTTTCCATCGAAGGTAGCACGGATGCCAACGTGAAAGGTGCTGGCTCCACCGATTCTGTTTGCTTCGATTCTTTTTCTGGCAAACTGGCGCTAAGCTCCTCATCGCTGGAGCTACCCTCACCCCCGTCTGAGCTGGAGGAGTTACTAATAAGAGAGCTCTGACCAGTCATCGACGGATTCGGAGGACCTTTTCGCGACGGTTTTACCTGACGCTGAAAGGGACTGCGGAATGTCGGCATGTACCGAGCGGCACGTTGACTGATCTCGAATTGAATATGTTCACTGAAGTCGGTCCACTTAAATGACTGATGGAAATTGGAATAGGCATCAATCATCTCGAGTCCACTGCTGTGCACACGAATCAGCTCCTTGACCAACTTGTTGGAATCAGCGCACGGATAAGGCAAACATTCACGCACCTTGTGACGTACCCAATCTGTAATGGAAGCGTTCGAGGTGCTTGGCACAAAGTCATTGTGCATATCATAGTCCGTTTGAAGCTCCCAAATGGGCTGATTCACTGCAAAATCAAAAAACATAAGTAAAGTATCTATGTGTGAACAATTCGTGTCTTACTTACATTTGGTAAAGCTAGGCTTGTAGAGTCCAAGGAAGAGATTGATGCATTGCTGCTTCTCAGTGTCGCTAAACGTATTGCTGTAATAGCGGCTCAAAGTCTGCATCAGATCGTTGCCTTGCGACGCCAAGGCGGCTGGGTTGCGATAAGTCTTAATGCGATGTACCAGCTGAGAGCCACCGTATTGCAGAGCCAACGTGTCACCATGCTCCTCGTACAGATGTTCCAGCATGGTCACGCAATCCGAGTCGAATTCTAATTTAGCAGACTTCACAAAGCCTAAGCGCTCTAGCTGATGTCCCAGAGCGCATTTGCCAATGGCAAACTGTGCCGAATTGGTGCGATCCAAGCAGTCAACACAGTTGGTCCGCACTATGCCCGTCTGGAAGCTGAGCTCACTGCCCCGATGCGCCTTGTAGAACATGCCAGTCAACTGTATTATACTTGCCGCATGTACGGCCAGCTGCTCCATGACATTGCCTTGACTAATTCGCGTCTGCCGTGCCATGTCGAAGTGGATGTGTTTCATGCGATGCTGGGGCGGCAGAAACTGATTAAGATACCTGATGCTGTTTTCCAACTCCTTGGAAATAATCGACTCGTGCTTACGCCGTTCACGCTTCTTCACTAAATTGAACATAATCAGTGGGGCGCCATAATGGAAGAGCAGTCGCTCAAAATGACGTGACGGCGTTTGGGCATAGGGATCGCAGATGTCCAATTGTATTTGTGGTTTTGGCACCATCTTACTTATATCCTGCGACCAGTGCGATGGTACCGAACCGCGCATTTGCGTAAAAGAACATAGCCGCTGACCTTCGCTGACAATCTGCTCCGTTTCTACTTCGTTAGCCACATCGCCCTAAAAGTTGGAACTTAATTACATATCGACATATATGTTTGTATATATAAAATTTAATCGAACCTGAAAGTTAGCGCCGCGCTTGAGGAAACGGGTGCCAGCAAAGCGTGTGCTACGACGCGCAATCAAAACGACATTGACATGCCTGCCAAAGATACTGAAGCAGGATTGCTTCACAAATCCATGCGTGACCTCCAGCAGCCAATCCTTGAGCAGGATGCCCTCCATCGGCTGCAGCAGATAAGCGTTCCACACAAAACGCTTGCGTGAATCTCTGCGAAAGGCATAGTCAACACGCTCGTGTGCCTGTTCCACATTATTGGTCAGCTTGTTCCAGTCAGGCAGCGGCTGATCAGTCTCCAGATTCACCTTGTCGCCCACATAGCGCGGAGCTGACTCATTATACTGCAGGGTACGGGTCAAGTCGTACGAGTACGAGAAGTAAAAATTTATGCGTAGATCAATGTTTTGAAACATCTTCTTGTAGCGCTCCTCGTGCGGATGTGGCGGTCGCTGTGATGTCACCTCATTAACGCGCACCATCACCGTATCCTTGATGGTGTACACCATATGCATGCCAATGTGGGCACAACATTTACGCTTGGTAACCAACACCAAATAATAACCCTCCAGGAAGCGCACAAAGCCCAGGACTCCATAGGCCGAAGTCACTTTGGGTGAACCCGTTAGCTTTGACACAAACAGGCGAATATCCAAGCTGTTAAACTCATTCGCATTCTCCTCGATGCTCAGGCGATTCACCGCCAGCCGATCGATGGTCAGCAGCCGAAAGCGCGTCTCGCGATTGTTGCTGCCCACCAAATACAAGCGCTAAAAACGGAGTCAGAGGCGACGACAATGAAAGTGATGCAATTTATGGGTGGCAAATAACTTACCGATCGTGTTTCATAGAGCACCACTTTTTGTATTGAACTAATAAGTGGATTAAATATTATATTAGGATTGTCATTATTCATCTCTGCGAATTCTTTCTTTACAATAAACTATCGAAAAGCTATCGATATTAATGTTGGTGGCAGTATTTAAATACTGTCAGTACAAAGAGTTGCCAGACATATTGTTAGTAATTTTGACCACATAACTTTGATAGCACAACACCTGCAATTTTTGAAACAAACCCTTTAACCGCCTTTTTCTCCACTTACTGAAACAAAAACTTAAAGGCTGAATTTGAAAAACTATTTTCTTACTTTTGAAGCAGATATGAAGGCAGTTAGGGTAAGGCTTATCGTCAAAGAACGCTACACAAATTTAAAAGTATTATGAAAAGAGATCGAGTGAAAATAGAAATATCAACTCGCTTATGTTTTAATTGATTTTTTTTTGGTGAAAAGTCATTTAATTTGCTTTTATTTAAAAACTAATAGTATTTTAATATTAACAAAATATGAAATATGTAATTTTATTGCGTTAAAGCGCTGCATACCTAGCTTGCTAGGGGTAGTGTTGAAAAACGTTAAAATTATGCAGCACATCTTACGAAAATATTTTATTGCTTGCAACAGGCGCCACATGTGTTAAGTTTATTTACATTTTCTGCATTAAAAGTAAGTCCATAAAATATGGCTTCGTTTTTAATGCGAGACACTGCTGGACCCATAATTCTGGCACCACGACTTTTTCTGACGAGCACCCACTTGTTGCAACGATACACCTGCAAAATAAGTGCCGCAGTTGAGCCGGCAGTGCTGTCGGATTTGGAACAGGCAAACATAAAGCCGCGCAAACATCCCGGCATCATAAGACCCAACCATATTGCATTGCCAAAACAGTTAAGCGATACGCTAAAGCGCATTATAGGCGATCATCCTGTAAGGAAAGTTTTGCGCGACAGTCAACTGCTCAATCATTATATAAAATCGCGGCACCCACCTCCAACACCGTTGGAAATTGAGAACAAGAAGCGATTGATCGTAGAGGAGGTAAATTCAAAGATGTCACTAGAACGATTGAGTACACTCAGTGAAGAGGAGAAGGCGCGTTGGCAACGCAAGCGGGAATTGGAGATTAACAAGCGTCTCGGACAACGCACCTACGCCTGGAAGCCTATTGAATACGGTGCATACGAGTCTATCGTTTATGCCGTTGCCAGAGCCGCTCAGGAGTATGCAGTTATGAAGCGTGTCCTTTCAGAGCTCCAGTTGCGTGATGCACATTTTAATCCACGCAGCTACTTAGACTTTGGCTCTGGCATTGGCTCTGGGATGTGGGCTGCCAGTGAACTCTGGCGTGAGAGTATCTTTGAATATTATAATGTGGACAGATCACGGGATATGAACGAATTGTCGGAGCTGATCCTGCAGCATGGACAAGAGAATAAGCAAGTTACCCTGCGCAATGTTTACTATAGACAATTTCTACCCGCTATTGATACCAAATACGAATTAGTTATCATTTCGCATACACTCTTTGAGCTAGCCGACAAACAGCAGCGCCAGGAGATTCTATTGAATTTATGGCGCAAATGCGAAGGCTATATGGTTATCGTGGAAGAGGGCACACGACGTGGTTCTGAACTGGTCAACGAGGCCAGACAATATCTTTTGCGTGCCGAGGATGAACATGAGGGCCACACGCTAGCTCCAGTGAGTTTGTAACAAGCTTTGATTAGTTCAAATTTATCAATGGTTTTAATCTTTTGCAGTGTCCGCATGATCTGCGCTGTCCACGGCTCAGTGACTTGGCTGATCGTACACCCTGTAATTTTGAAATAAGCTACGCGCCGCTGCGCCTAAGCAGTGATTCGGCTTCAGATCGCCAATCATCAGTATATAGTTATGTAATTTTAAAGAAGGGGTCAATAGAAGATACCACACAGCAATGGCCACGCATTGTGCGGCCGACTTTGGTGCGTTCAAAGCATTCGATTTGTCGCCTTTGTACGAAATCGGGCAATCTGCAGGAAGTAATCTTCACTGCATCGAAACACGGCAAGTAAGTACACACTTTGTAGTACACACTGCTCCATACGGTCACTAGTATATAATTTGTCTATTACTCTCATTACAGAGCCGCATATAGCTGTGCCCGAGTAAGTCGCTGGGGCGACCGTCTGCCCATGTCTCTGGGCACGCCACAAGTGAAGCAAAGCAAATCCAAATCGGAGCCGACGGAACAATCTGAACTGGCGTAGTACACATTATTGTTATTGTTGTGTGTTTACGATACACCCTCTCTCTGATTAATTGGCTTTAAAAACAAGTAATCAATTTGTTACTTTAATTATATACAAACAAATCGTTGCGCAGCGTTAATTTTGTTAATTATTTAGTTGCATTTAAACGGCGCTCTCATTGCAAGTTAATGCTGTTCAAACAACAAGCGCACCCTCGGCTGGATTTTAATGACGAGAAAAAAAAGCTACAATGAACGACTGGATTAAATCTTATTGTTGTTCACGAGTATATAAGCTTAATGCTTAGCCAATTGACTGCGTTGACAATACGCCCAGTAATAAATGTATTAGTCGCGACGGATGCGGTGGTTTTGAGCCTAAATATAATGTGCTAAAAAGAACTTTGATTTTATTGTTATTACGCGAATATGAAATTGTCTGGTGAGCACCTTTATGTCCTGCCCAGGATTTTTGAACAACATAGCATATGTTAATTTATTCAAATGCTAGTTAGTCGAAATATAAATAATTTTTAATTAGCTATATTACGAATTCAAAGATTAATAAAGTGTCATAACGATGTGATGGATAAAATATAATTAAATTAACAAGCATAAATATAAAGCCGAATATTAAATAACCTTGTCGGCATTGTTAAATATCTTGGAGTGGTATCGAGGACCAACACTCCCTAATTTTTTTTTTACGAAATTTATCTATATTATCTTGCTGCAAAATTTTTAAGAGCCTCCAGTGAACCCAGTTGCCCTAATGAGTATTGAGTATAAAGCCCTTTCAAATTTCAATTAGGAAAACTAGTTGCTTAGTGCTCAAATGTTAATATCCCGTATGTACAAGGAAACAGAGCCAATCCCAGTTAACTATCAGTGACTGTGTGGTATACTACAAAGCCAGACTGGCATTTGGCTATGCGTTAATATAAAACGCGCCCTTTTAGTGACCGCAGATCGCCCCCTGTGCTATTCCTGCTCCTTGCGTGGCCATTTGGCATAACGCAGCGAGCAGAACAAAGCCAAATGCTAGAGAAAAGGGCAACTTGGGGGGCGCGAAAACTGGCACATCGCTCTTCCTTTTTTTATAGGTGTGTCAGTATATACTCATACGTGTATATGTAGCATGCTTTTAAGGATTGGTTTTATAACAAGGTGTGTGCTCTATGGAGCAACGGACTGTGGAAACATTAAAGTGGCATATAAATATTGTTTGGAAATGGCTTAACGATTCCTTTCAGTTTTTTTATATACATTTTTGTTTTTTACGAATTTATTGTAGGTGAGATTTTGTTCAAGGTCTTTATTTGAACTTATTTGCAATAATTTTTAATCAAAATTATAACTTTTCTTCCGTATTTCCATCAATAAAAAAATTCCAAAAAAAATTGATAGGATTTTAAATTTAAAATAAAAAAAATTATAAATAATTTATAAGTAACAATAAAAAACAATACTATTGTCGGTGCAAAGAGCCAAATATAAAATAGGCAAATAAACACACAATACAAAATTGAAGGAGCTTTTTTATCAAAGCATTCCAAGATTATTTTGAAATATTACAAAATTAAATAAGAATAAGAACAAGATTATTGCACTTGATTCTGTTTTCTGTATTTAAAGATTAAATTAATTTATCATAAGTTGGTCACGTTTCGTGTTGTATCCTTATCATGTTATTTTACAAAATGGGCAAAAGCCCAACCCAAAATCAAACTAGTTAACTAATATTTTTAGGCAATTATCTTTTAATTATTTAACAAATTTAGAAACAATCTTCATTGATAAAATTGACTAAAACTATTAATATGTTAGGCGCAAATAACATATTATTTATTTGTCAAATAGTAGGTATAATATATATGTAGCAAATGTGTATTTATGCATGTTACATGTTTGCATGTTTGCATGTATGTCATTGTTGAGAGATAACACAAATTAAATTTGAAACTATTATTTAATGTTTTCCATTTATCACTTAATATGTAATTTCGTTGAACTGCATCTGGCGCATGAATTTAATTAAGGAATGCATTTGCCAAGTCATTAACCCATTTAGTTAAATACATATTAAAATTGATATGACAGGATATTCCTACAGCCGCACATATGTAGAATACTATAACAATGCTACGTCCAATGATAAACGGCTACATTATATGCTAACCAAGGCAGAAAGCCACCCCCGCCCTATGGGAACTGGACAACAACAAACAATAAGGTGAATCCCCTCCCCCCCCCCCACCAAAACTGAGTGTATGTGTTATATACCGACTAGGTGGGGTCACCTTATTAAAAAGGCGCGTTCGCTGGTGTCAGCTGTCGCTCCATCTCTATCTGGCTATTTGTACTAGTAAGGTGCGTCCCACAACAGCAACAACAACAAAAACAGTTAGAAAAAAAAAAAAAAAAACAAAACGGTGGCGTTTAGAAAGCATGCGCCGCTGTTGCAACATTTGTGTGACCCACCCAGTCAGTCAGTCAGCCAACCAAGCGGCCAGCCGGCATTGTTGTTCCTTTTGTTCCGAGTCTAATTCTAATGTCGACTCCCCTGACCAAAAAAAGGTTTTTTTTTTTTTTGTGTAGCACATAATATGTAGTCACACGGACGGGGCAGTTAGTTGGTTGATCAAGTGGCATTTTGGGAGGCTACATAGCGGCTGTTGGTGTCGTCTGTGCATCAGTCGAGTCCGGAACGTTGTCAGGAATAGTTGCGGTTGCGATTTCGTGGCCAGTTTGAATTCTATATATATATTTGGTAAAGTCGAATTTGTGAACTTTCTTTTTTGGTGTTATCCTTGACCGGCATATTTCATTCGCGCCTGTATCTTGCTGAACCGTTACCATTGTGACATCCAAATCCGGTTGAGCAAAATTTCAGGTGTGTGAGAAATTTGTAGCGGCTTCATCACTTGGTGAATAGAAAAAGTGTTAAAAATAAGGAGTAGATAATTATGACGACAGCTTAAATAATGGTAAGTATCGAAAACTTTCGATCACATCCGGAAAATATTATTATCATCGTTATTATTTTGTCAGCCATCCATTGGAACAGTCGATTTAAGAATATTACAAATTTTTACTTGGATTGAATAAACTAATGATCGTTTAAAGTTAATTATTTGCTAAAGAAGTTTTTGCCTTTTACCAAACTTTAAAATTATCTTTGCTAAAAAAAATCATGTCTTAGTTCAAATTCAAGATACATTTAATAATTTCAGTTTTATGCTTCGCATGATTTTTTACACTCATTATAAAATAGGTCAGACAAGCGATTTATATTTATTTTGTATTTCTAGATTTATTATTGTAGAACATTAATAATCTTCAAAATTAAACAAATCGATACCCAGCTACGAAAATGCGAATAGCTCCATCTGATTCAAAATCATGTTCAAATATAAGATATATTTTAATAAAGGTATTTATTTTTTATTTTTAATCAAATTGTTTTGACAAAACTTACCATTCTCTGCAAATATTGCAGGATAAAGTAGTCAACATGCCAAAAATTATTTCGACGGGGCAATTATAAACAATAAACATAATTAATAATTTTTAATAAATTGTTTTTTAAACCATCAGCATCCAGCGTGAATCATTTCGAAATGATGCTTTAATTGCTCTACATAACTAACCCAAAGTTATCAGCTCCAAATGAACACGAGCAATGTGTTTCTTTGTGTATGTATGTCCATATCGCAATGGCACAACACCCACATCTCAACGCTGTGGATGACGTCGTCTTCGACTTTGACTGGAGGCTTTCACAAGATGCCGCAAAATGCATATTTGGACTTTGGTATATGAATGATCGCGTCGGATGTTTGATAAGTTATAAGTAATTGATCACATTGATTATCAATTATATTTTGCGATAGTCAAAGTTTGTTCTGGCCTTAAAGAACTAGTCAAGTATATTCCAAGCATAGCCTGCATATTATTTCGTATAATTTAATCTTATCATTTCACAAACAATTTGTGTTTTAGTATACAGTTAAGCTTATCAAACACTTATGTAAATTTCACTTTTCACATTGCGAATAAAATGTACTCATCATTAACATGTGGAACTTCCAGAGGGGAGCACCAATCTCATCCTAAATACTCTTACATGCTTACATTGCTCCTAATCAGCGCTCTGGGCTCGAGGGCACCGCCAATCATCAGTCGGCGAAGCTTAGACATAGAATTTAATTGTAATGAAATTGTGTTTTATTTATTTTCTTTATTCTTTCAGAAACTACTATATAATTGGCTCTTGCTTAGCTCGACACAATGTTAAATCAAATAGGGTCCAAAGTTCAACAAGTTATATAAACAAAATGACGATAATAATTAAATAAATAATCGAGTCTTCAACAACTTACAGCAACAAAATGAATTAGATATAAGCAATATATTTGTTGCACTCTCATTTTCGTTGACCTGAAAAGATTTCAATGAGTCAGAAATACTAAGTTAAAATGGAAATTTTTTTACTGTTCATTTTTAAAGTAGTTAAGTAAGTATTAATATTAAGTATATGCTTGTGAACAGCTAATTAATTGATTGAACTTTGCTTACTTGATTCACAAGCGTTATCTTCGAATTAAAAAATTAGTAGATAGTATACTGATATAACAATTACTTCATAGCTTCCTGTTAACATACAAATTTAACGTTTTTTGTGTGAATATGATATTTGAAAACACATTATAGATATTTTATATACTTTTAGTGTTGTGTAGAATATGCTTAGTAGTTAAAAAATAGTTTTTAGAAGAAATTGTATTTATTGAATAATATTAAAATAAACTATAGCTTTAAGAAATCTGACAACAAAACTTTAAAGAAAGTTGTTCACAACAAGAATAAATAAATATATAAATGCTAAATGTGTTAAAACTTTCTTTAATAATAAACAAGTGTAAGTTATAATAAAGAAATAAAGATGATTCATAAAAAAAACACGTTATTATATTAACTGCATTTTAGCCTAATTAAATTGCAATATAATATAATATTGGACATACGAAGCGCCCCATTGTTGAAAGTTTCGATAATAAAAATATAGCAAATGAAAGAATATAGCAACAATGGCAATATATATTTTATAGCTTTACGTTACGTATGAGAACTGAAAGAAAGAAATGCGATATGTGGACTTCTGACCCGAGCCGGAGCCCACACCCGATACAAAAATGTTGTCAAGTGAACGAGCAAAGCGATCGAGCGAGCTACCAAAAATTCAATCAGCTGCCTCAAGCAAGGTGAGTGTGTGTGTGTAAGTATGTGTGTGTGTGTGCGTGTGTGTACCTTATCAATGAAGGAAAACCACAATATAACAACGTTAAAACATTAATAACCAATGCGAAAATAAACGTTGTTAAATGCCAGCGACGAGGCAACAAAAGCCGAACGGACTTCGTTTCATGTGCTGTGATAAAGCTTGCATTTCACAGATACACGCGAACATAGATACGCACAAACACAAACACAGGCACAAGCAAACATAACAGCTGAGACGCTCGATCGTGTCTTTGTGTGAGTCTCGGTCTTGATCTCACCAACCGGCTGCGACTCAGTCTACTGGCATTCTGAGGGAATCGGCCAGCGCTAGCTGGGATTACTTTTTGTTCGCTGGCCGCCAGTCGCCGATGTCACATCGAAGACGCTGTAACGCGGATTTTGTAGAGCGCGCACAAAGCAAATACGAAAAACTGTAGACTGACTCGAGATTTATTAAGCTTTAACTGCGATCGTTTGAGCACGGGTAAGATCATCAAGCAGCTGTTGTTTCAACCAATTATCGCAAGATCAGGAACAAAAACTGTGCCAACAACAAAAAATACACATAACAAAGAACAATCAAAACAAATGAAATCAGAACACAAAGTGTAACAACAATATAATTGTTTTGACTGAAGAATTTGTGCGTGAAGCTAATTTTAATTATGAATGAATAGTGAAATCAAAGACATTAAAAGTGTTTTTTAACAAAAACGAAATAAGCTAACTAATTAAATCTTAATGGGAAACAATCCTATAAAATAAATAAATAAATAAAATAATACATAATTAAATGCAGTAATTTTGAGTATAAAAAATAATAATTTATTTTAAAATGAAAATAAAAAACTTTAATATATGTGGCTGGTAAATTTAATGCATACGCTGCATAAGTTGAAACTTGAAAATTTGTCTAGCTTTCAGTTTATAATTATTTCAAAAGTAGCTCATTGAAGCCGCTCTTGAAAAGAATTGTAAATCAACTAAATTCTAGATACAATGAGTAACTTTATTTCATGAATATATGAACATATTGCAAACACTAATTGATTAGCTGATTATCCACTAATACCAAGACATATTGATTCTATTATAAATAGTGTCGTGTAAATGCTTGATTTGCTCTGATTCCAATTGGAGGCAGCAGTTTCTGCTCTGTTCTATGGTTTTGGCTGCTGATGTTCCTGCTTATAGCTGCAGCGTAGAATATCATCCGAACCGGTTTACTTCCGAGCATAGTATACATAATATTGCTGCTGCGAAACATACACAAATACACCCCCTTAAGTATATAGACTATATGTGTATGAGTAATAGTATTTTAGAATAATTGGTAAAAAAAAAAAAAACAAGTTAGTTAAAACAAAGTAAAGAATAACACAAGTTTTTTTTAGCTAAAGAGGAAACTCTTTTCGCAGGCTAATATTAACAGAGAATAACAAATCAGTGTCAATCAATATTGAAATGCTGCTGATAAAGACTCATCGTGTGCGTTGCATAAATAAATGGCGTAGTTTAAGTCTAGCTCTTTAGATAGGTATAATCATATATATATATATATATATATGTGTACATACATCTGTATATATATATATATAGGGAAACAGAGAGGGCATTGACATTGCTTTATGGGCAGCATTTGTTGTAAGTAGTTCAAGTGCAATGCCCACTGGAGATATGTGTTTCCCTTATGAGTATTCAATTCACCTTCAGTTAGTTAAAGGCACTTGTTTTTGCTACTTGCTCCGCTCCGCTCTGCTCTGATCTGCTCTGCTCTGCTCTGATGATGAGCAGATGATTCGCTGATAAGGTCTTCCAGGCTGCGGGTTAAATATAACACATGTGCGAATCTTCGTCATAATTCAGCGCCGATTGTATTTGTTGTCAACACATATATATATATATATGTATATAAAATATTTATGCCATATATAAAACAATGCATATTATAAAACAATGCTTTTGTTGTTTTGAATAATGCCTTTACATATTTACATTAACAATTGTGATTTGCTTCTGCCAGCTGTACCTTGATCTTAGAGAATATATTTTCTATTTAAATGCTGTTGGAAAAAAACATATACATTAAAAAAAAAAAAATTAAAAAAATATGTGGAGTAAATTGCGTGCTATATTTAATATACGGTAATATTAAATAATTTATTGAGGTTGTTGCAGATAATTGAAATATTTGTTGTACTCAAATACGACGTGCAGTTAAATGACTCGTAGATGTCGAAATCAGTCTTTAGTCAATCAGTCAGTCAACCGTTGATATAAAAGATGATAACTAAATGGGTTTATCTCAATAATATAATTATTACCTATTTTTATGCATACTGATCAATATTTGTGCGAAATCTTCCGCATTCAGTTAATTGATGTGAATATTGTTAATGCACTTTAATTTGATCAAATTAAACAGAAGATGACAACAACAAATCAACATTTGCGTAGTTCAGTGGAAAAAACAAATAATATTTATAAATGAATTTATGACGAACATTTCTGCACCGATTTTATTTGATGTCTTTTCTGTGGAAAATTGCAGCGGGCGGCAGTCGTTGATTTCAATTATAATCAACAGGTGCAAAGGTGAATGATTTAGCGTCACAAACAATGCTGACACACACACACACACACAACACATGTGTGTAGTCCATGTTGGTCTTTGGAGTGATCAGAGTGCAAAATGGCACGTCATCAAACCCGTTTGGCTAAGATGGCAACTTCGGCTGCGCAGCTGTTTCGCTTAAGCATGCCCAAATTAAATGTGCCTCAGCTCGCTGGTGCATGACGCCGCCCGTTGCAACATTTGAAAATCAATCAACCGATTGATGACCAAAACGCTGGTGCAAAATTCAACTCTTATAAAAAGTCAAAATGTGTGATTAGGCAAAGACTAGTGATTAACTTACTTGGCGACGGTAGCAAAAAGATTTCGACAGTTATGCTTCGACAGATTAATTAATAGGTTGTTATTTGTTATCACATTTACACTACACAATTTTATTCTGTATTTTATTTGATAAGTTAGTTAATACCAGTTTAAGAACTTGTTTTATTCTGTAAGTGAAGTACCATGATATTTATACAACCAAGAAAGTGAATCGATTAGCTTTTCTATCAACTAGTTACTTAACTTTTACTTATTATCATTAAACCAGATTATTATATAATATTAATTTCATTATAGGTGATCGAAAATTATGATATCGGCGCGAGAGCAGTTTTTTAACAGCGATGGCGGCACAGCCGGCATTGGACTGGGCATTGAGATTAGTGACAGCGGCACATCGCAGGCGGGACGCGGTGTCTACAATGCCACCACATTGCCACTGACAAATGCGAGCAGCTGGCGCAATGGACACACAAACTCAGCAACCAAAACAACGCCCTCTGTGACGGAGACCATCACTGCCTCTCAGTTGGTTGCCGTCAAGCAAACGCCACTGGAGTCTGTGGCGGAAGACGAAGAGGATCTGGATCAAATGGATGCTCTGTCCAATTTGCCAGCGCGCGATGCGGTTGATATTGAGTTCAGGGATCTATCGCTGACGGTCAAATTGGGCTTTAATCGAGGTAAGTGTGATAGCATTTATGATCACAGTTGCGGTTGCTCCGATATGGCCAGCCGATAAGATTGCAAAAATGCAAAAATATAAAATATACCATTCGCTTTTATGGAGCGGCTAGTTTTTTGAAGAACAAGCTGGCATTTGTCTTAATAAGTTAACAATCATACGAATAACTACCTGTTTACCGATTCAATGTATAAAACAGCACTTTGTTGCCACTATTGATTAGATAGTATGCCCTTGCCCCCGCCCACGCCTATTTATCAATTAGTCATTTCTACAAAAAATAAAAAATTTCGCTTAACTGAGCATAAAAACTTGCTGAGCATTAAAAATTGCTTACAACTTGCTTTGAACTACAAAGCTCAAAAATGGCTATAATGGAAAGTACCTATGAATATTTAAATGAAATTAGATTACTAAAAAAAAAGAAAGTATTCACTTAATTTAATTAGTCAGTGACTGTTTTTAGTTGGTTGAAAGTGAGAGTATTTAGAAGTCGTCAATCGTTACCATATCAAATACATTATTTTTTGTTAATGTGTTTTATTTTCTTATTTTTGTAGGTAGTTCGCTATATAATTTCAAAGTCCACGAATATAAATATGTTCACTTTGATATCGACCGTAATTTGTCCCTGGTAACTTGATTACGGTCCGATTATAATGTGTTAACATTACCTGTTTGTGTTTTGCTCTTTTTCCTACGATTAACAATTTTTATAAAATGTTGACAGTTTATTGCAGAAACTGGTTACCATTAAATTCAATATTTCGCAGTAATAAAATTATATGTATGGACAGCACTTAGGAAGAGGTCATCAGTATCAAAAAATGTGATTTGGCCTATGCATTTTATGGCAGACTTTGCTGACTTCTACAAAAAATAATGTTTATTATTTTTGTCAAATCAAACTTTGCTCTCATTTGCCGCCACACAATTACAATTTATTTTCGCCAACTAATTTATAAAATATGTATATAATTTAAATCTCAAATAGCCTCAGTATTTGATACACATCCTCAATTAAAGCTTACTACCTCCATTAACTTATAGGGTCATTAAGAATATTCTCAAGTTTACAATTAGTTCTATAAATGCACTTTGCTAAGATAGATGTCGATAATTGACAGGTAATATTGAATGTCTGTAATTGATTCGTCTAAAGATCTCCGTGTTTTCGCTACATTGGCTTTTAGACATTGTATTGTATAATTGTATATATGCATTATCAAGTATTCAATTCTATATATTCTAATGACTTCCGATATTGTTTCAACAGGTGAAAAGGAGATTTTGCACAATGTCTGTGGCAAGTTTCCGGGTGGCCAGCTGATTGCCATAATGGGTCCATCTGGTGCTGGTAAATCTACACTGCTCGACGCTTTATCTGGCTTCAAAACAACCGGCGTAGATGGCTCAATACTGCTCAATGGCAGACGACGTGATTTGCGTGAGTAATTCCCAAATAAATCCAATGTGATTCCTTATATTAAAAAGTGCCTCGCTTAACAGCCGCATTTCGTCGCATGTCCTGCTACATCACACAGGATGATCGTCTGCAGCCTTTGCTAACGGTTAGCGAGAATATGCATATAGCAGCCGATCTGAAGTTGGGAGAGAATATCTCCTACGAAGAGAAGGAAAGAAGAGTGAGTTGATGGAGTAGTTACAATTATTTATTGGCATCATCATCTAATGCTGACTTACAATCCGTAGATTGAAGATATTCTGTTGCTGTTGGGTCTTTATAATCACGATCAGACGCTGACAATGCGTCTGTCTGGCGGTCAGAAGAAGAGGCTATCCATTGCCATGGAATTGATTAATAATCCCACTGTGATGTTCCTGGACGAGCCAACGACGTAAGACTTTGCTTGAAGACTTTGCAAGCTATTAAAACATGGCCTAATCTCTGATTTTTACTCGCATTTGTACAGAGGCTTGGACAGCAGTTCCTGCACCAAAGTCCTGGAGTTACTGAAACGACTCACATCCCAGGGCCGCACCATTATTTGCACCATTCATCAGCCGACTGCCAAACTATTCCAAATCTTTGACCAGGTCTACGTGCTCTCTGCGGGCAATTGTGTCTACCAAGGTGGTACCCAGAAGTTGGTGCCATTCCTGCACTCTGTGGAGCTGCCCTGCCCCATGTACCACAATCCAGCGGATTACAGTGAGTGCTAACATCAAACTGCTCGCAAGCCGATTTGAAAGAATCCCATTTGTTGTTTTAGTTATTGAGTTGGCCTGTGGCGAATATGGCTTTGACAAGATCGATACGCTGAAGAGCGCCTCGGAGAACGGCAGTTGTCTGACCTGGTTTAACGATCCCAGCTTGGTGCTGCGTGCTGAAACGCTGATGCGAAAGCATCCAATACCCAGACGCAACAAAAACGTTTCCTTGGAGAACACCAGCTTTATGAATCAGTGCTCCGTGCTGCTTCGACGCGGATACATTAAGGCGAAGCGAGATACGACAATGACCCATCTGCGCATCATCGTCAACATTGCAGTGGCAGTGCTCTATGGAGCCATTTACGATAGATCGGGTCGCGAGGGTTCCAGAGTTTTGGATAATTATAATTTACTATTTGCCATATTGATGCACCATTCCATGACAACGATGATGTTGACGGTTCTAACATGTGAGTAATGGTTGAATCAAACCTTTAACAAGTTGAGATTGTTTTATATATATTCCTTTCCATATCAGTCCCTCTTGAGATGACAATTCTAATTAAAGAGCACTTCAATCGTTGGTACTCCCTGAAGGCCTATTATTTTGCGCTGACGCTGATTGACCTGCCCATAACGGTGAGTTCTACACTTGGCTTACTAAATGATTCCATCTAAAAAACATTCTTAACTATGATTTCCAGATATTAGGCACATTTTTGTTCACAGTCATCATATATCTGTGGAGCTATCAGCCCTTGGAATGGGTGCGCTTCTCGATGTTCTTGGCGATCAGTTTGCTGATTGTGTTTGTGGGTCAGAGTATTGGTCTCATCATTGGCGCTTGGTTTGATGTGGTCAATGGCACTTTCCTGGCTCCAGTGCTGACCATTCCCATGATGATGTTTGCCGGCTTTGGTGTCACACTGCGTGATCTGCCCAGCTATCTGCAATGGGGCAGTCACATATCCCATTTGCGCTACGGCCTCGAGGGCTTCATAGCAGCCATTTATGGAATGAATCGTGGCACTTTGGAGTGCAATGAGGCGATGTACTGCCACTATAGGTAATTGCAACAGTCCAATTGTCCAAGCTCATGCATTAATCAAATAATCAACTAATTATGTTCCGCAGATATCCAAGGAAGTTTCTCGAGGAGATTACCATGCGTGGCGATCAGTTCTGGAAGGACGTCATTGCATTGTCTGTCATGATTGTCTTTTTCCGGCTGGGCGCTTATATTGTACTCAAGGCCAAGATCAAATCGATCAGATGAGCGTTGACCGTTTAGGATCGAACAAATCTTGCCCCCTGTATTATATAGAAATTGTTGTTGAACATTACGTTTAGTGTTAATTTTACTAAATTAATTACATTAAAAAAGAATTGTTAATTAAAGCTATCCGATGACGTAGACTCTATATTTATATATATCACACGTTTCAATTGTTAATGCTGTGCACCGTCTGCTTATCCTCATTCTTAGCAACTGTCTCCTGCTCAAAGAGCTGATGCAGCGCCTGCGCATTGGTTGCCATGTCGCCAGAGTGCAGCTGAAATATGTTGCACGTTAGTTGAGATGAGCTTATTGGATGCACATTGTATTACTCACCAGCACCACGCGTTTACCCACAGATTCCAAGAGCCGACGCTTCAGACGCATCAGTGAAGTCGGCTTTCGACTGAATTTCAGCGTCTGTTGAGGCGTCAGCAGCTCTATAAAATAAACGCTAGCCTGGTCACCCATCGTCTGGACACGCAAGCTGGGCAAATTGATGCCAACAATAGGACAGACGAGATCTACGCCCTCCACGTCAGGATCGCTAGCCAATTGGTTTGCGTAGGCGGTCAGGTCCTCGCGCTTCTGAAGCAAATACGTAGGCACACGTGTAAACTCCTTGAATGCCTGCTGCACCTTTAAATCCGTCCAGTCGGGCTGCTCGATGGCCACAGCGCATCTTAGCACAATCAAACGGCTGTCCACTTTTGGCTGGTTTCGCTGGCGTTGCTGTTGTGAGGCCTTCAGCTCTTCGGCCGCGTCGAAAAGCTGCTTGGAGTAATGACCCATTGTGCAGAGGGATAGGCAAGTGTCAACTAATTGATCGGGGAAGCGGTCGTATTCGCCGTGATCCAATTTACGCAACGCAATCAGTTCCAGTTGCTTCAGCTGTGCGGCACTTAAGTCGCAATTCAGTTGGGCACTGCTCCAGAGGAATGTGGCCAAGTCCTTTGCCCGCAATTCGCTGGGTTTCAATTGTATTAAGCGCTCCACAAGTGCCTGTAGGCAATCCGCTTGATCCCATCGCAATTCAGCGAAATGGGCGAATATGTGGGCCAAGCCACGTGGTTGCAATTGCCGCAACTGGGTTGGGTCTAGGCAAATTCCTTGGAGATGGTGACAGATGCGTTCATCCTGTACGCGCTGCAGACGCAATGCTTTCACATAGCAGACGAGCAGCGCATCATCCGCAAAGTTGTCGGGCGCAAATTTTAAGTTAAGAGTAGCCTGCACTAGAGCAGCCTCGTATGCTTCCCGCACCTCGCCGGTGACCAGTGTGGATGTCTTGTAGGCGGCATTGCTAACCAGCGCCAGATCTAGAGGACTTAAGTTTTCCAAATGATCAGCCAGCTGTGTGGCGAGCAGCGTTTCCAGATCGTTTTGCTGGTGTTTTTTGTACAGGCCCAGGTAGAAACACATTTGCAAAAATCGTTCTTTGCTGCCAGTTTTTGTCTCCGCTGATAGTCGTTGCATGGCAGCGTGATAGAAATCCATGCGTTTCATCCAGTTGGGAATGAGAAACAAAAATGCATATAGTGTCTCGAGCACTGTACTCGTGTCCATCTGCTGAAGCTGTGATGTAGCATGTGCATCTAACGTGTTTAGAGCCATGGCATACATGGGACCAGCTGCATTTGGGCGATAACTGGATGCGTATATAATCAGCGCTGGCAGCTGTGATGCTGCCGTCTTTTCCACGGAGCGGCGAAAGTAACGTTCATCTGTTATGGGAAAATAATCCGAGTAGCGTACACTCGTTGGGGGCAGCACGTGCTCCGCGCACTTGTAGCGCTCAATCGCAATGTGCTTGGCAAAACGGCTGAGCAGCGTTCCGGTCTCATCCGAAGTGTCGCGCATCACATCCCTGACGGTGAAGGAAGCATAGCGACTATTGCCGTTGGTTTTAATGGAGGCGCTCGCAAAGCGGCGCAACAAAGCGAACATTTCTCACAGTTTTTACCGTTTTTTTTTATATAATAAATAAACACACTCAACGTGCGCGGCGAGTCAAATAAAATTCAACTGTCAGTGCTGGGAAGCGCCTAAGGTAATTGGTACAATTTATCGAAATTGGTACAATTTCAACTAAGTAGTCAATGGTACTGAAAAAAATTATTTATTTTTTTTAAAAATACCTTTAAGATTGTTTTATTTATTAGCTTATATTTGCGTAATAATCACCAGTACTGCAAGCAAAACCTGTGTCTTATCCGCATGCTTATAATTTGAATTTCTTAAAGCTTTATTCTTAACAACTTTACAACACTGATAGGGAGCCAGTGATAACAATAGAAATGGGCAAGAGAGCAGCTGGATTCGTCCTCTTTCGGCGCCTTTGTGGGCAAATCGAATACTTACTGTTAAAGGCATCGTATGGCGATTTTCACTGGAGCGCTCCCAAAGGTCATGTGGATCCCGGTGAGGATGATTTTACTACAGCTCTACGGGAAACCAAGGAAGAAGCCGGGTAAGTGCATAATTAACTTAACAGGTGACATTTAAGCAATGTATTTTGTTTTACAGATATGATGAATCGGATTTGAATATCTATCGTGACACTCCGTTAACTCTGAATTACATTGTCAAAGGGAAACCAAAGATTGTGATTTACTGGCTAGCCGAGCTTCGAAATCCAAATAAGGAACCCATTCTATCCGAGGAGCACACGGAACTGAAATGGCTGGACAAAGATGCGGCCAAGGAGTGTGTGGGCTTCAAGGACAATCAAGAAATGATTGACAAGTGCCATGAAATGATACTGGATATTGATAACAAAAAGCAAGGCGGCTGTCCATGAAAATACTAAAAATACAGTGTTGTAATCGGTTTTAATAAAATACCACATTTTAGCGTTGGGCAACACTCTTTTTAAGGCATCATTGGATTGATTTTGTTGTGAAAACTGAGAGCAAGGCATTCAATAAATTTTGAGAAAAAAGGAACATTTATTATTCATCATATATACAAAAATATATATGAAATGGGTTCACGATCGCGCAGTCCGTCAGTAAAGCGACGCCACCATAAGAGCAAACACAAGAAACGTAGCAAGAGTAAGTCACACAATCGCGACAGGGAACGGGGCCACGAGCACGAGCGGAGCAGCTGCACGCGCAGCAGTCGCACGGATCGCGACAAATCGACAGAGATTAACCAACACGGTCGACGAGAGCGCGACAGACACCGCAACGACAGGTACACAACGCAGCACCTGCACACACACACACACACTGAACGTGATTATCACCGGCACTCGCACTCCAAGTCCCGCAAACGCTCCAGCTCATCGAGCAGTGATAGCCAGCAGTACTCGGACCATGAGTCGCAGCGTAGCCGACACAAGCGCAGTCGCTTTAAGAAGCTGGATGAGGTAAGAAAAAACAAGAATGAAAAAAATACACCATCTAAAACGATTGTTTTCTTGATTGCAGCAAAATTTACTGCAGGTTGAGCGACTGGCCGAAATGGAACGGCAGCGTCGTCAAAAAGAAGCAGAACACAAAACGATTGAGGAGCAGGCGGCCAAACGCATTGAAATGCTTGTTAAGAAACGGGTCGAGGAGGAGCTCGAGAAGCGTCGCGATGAAATCGAACAGGAGGTGAATCGACGCGTTGATACTGCCAAAGCGGAAATGGAACGTGAAATGATGCTGGAGCTGGAGAAGCGGCGAGAGCAGATACGCGATGAAGAACGCCGTCGCGAGGTAGGTGCTCGTATTCAGATTTCGCTGGACGACTGCTGCTACCACAATACACAAAAATACAACCATACACGCACAATATACAGCCTTCGAATACAACTACAACAACTACTACAACTACAACCACAACTACCGAAACACACACAAGAACACACACGTACAAAACCAAAAGCAGTTGCAAACAGTCGTCTTGAAAAAAATGATTACCCGAATTTGTGTAGCGACGTTTCCAAATACCAACTGCAATTGGCAGTTGCTAAATGGCTCAGTGTGCCTATGTGTGTCTGTGCGTGTGTGTCTAACCTCATTACTAATCTTCATTTAATGGTGAACCACAAAGCCATGTTCTTGCTCACAAGTCAGTCGGTTTTTCTTTGCAAACTTTTTTTATGTTGTTATATTTGTAGGGAATTCATTTAGAACTGGGCATGTGCGATGCATTTCGTCCATAATGAATTCATTTTTATCTTTTGGGTATCTTAACATTCTACTATGACAAAAAGTAAAGTAAAATCTTCTATTTAAATTATATCGTTATTATAAAGTATTTATTTTGCTATTATTTATATTGTAATTAATTACCAAATTGCATTGAACAACCAGCAGTAGATTATTAAATTTAAAAATTACATCGGTTTGGCATCAAGAACATGGCTAACAACATAGCACGGCTCAACACTAACACATTTCATCTCAACTCATCCTATATCATCACATCGTATTTTTAAACGGTAATAATTTGTTGATAAGTTTATAAGCGCAACACACACTCATGCACAAATACACTGAGCCTTTGGGCACGTCGCTGCACATTTCGCCTCTACCCTCTTGCCAACAATAATTTTGTAATTATTATTTATTTTTTTCTACAAACAAAGAAAAAAAAACAAAAGAATACCAAAGCCAAAAATGTGACTTGCAGTTTTGACGCCCCCCCAAAATGTGCATAATTCTATTTTTGCATTACTTTTAGATTCATCTTATGTTTGTTTGCTTTCATTTTGATTGGTTACTGTAACTCGTTGTTGTTGTTGTTACATAATAATGCGCGATAAAATGCTTCTATCGTTCGAATGTGTGTGTGAGAGAGCATGTGTGCGAGAGGGAATATGAACACAGGCAAGCAGAGAGTATACACATGTACATTTGTATATATAAATATGTGTGTGTGTGTGTGAATCTATATGCATATCAACATATATATAAATATATATATATATACGGTGTATGTAGCCCCGCTCCCCACCCGAACCTAAGCCGGACACAACTTTGATGAGAATTCGGCGACACGGATGAGAGCAACAACAGCTTTCTAGGAGATCATTCAAGATGTACCGTACCACACACATACACACACAAACATCCATACATAAAAACACCCATACACACACCCATACAAATAACCATACGTATATACGTACAGTTATTGTCGAGTAGCAAAGTTCAGTAGTGTTAGCCAGCCAGGCAAGTTGTTCAGTTGGACTTATCTTTGGGGCGGGCTTAGCAGAATAGCTTAGCTTAGCTTAGCATAGATCCAACTGTACGCAGCATGCCAAAAAAAAGACTGAAAAGGTCCCTAAGCCGATCTATCAATAACCAAAACGGGTGAGTGAGTTCCTTAAGCAAACGAATCGAGTGTAATACATACGAAAATGGATTTACGAACTGAAAGTGTGTTAAGTGTGAACAACTATTTGCTTAATTGTAACAAAAAATAATCAAAAAAAAAAAAAACAAAATCACAAAATCATAAATACATACACAACATAGACTACAAGGACTCTTAAGCATTTCCTACTAGGAACATTCGTCATAGGAACAACATCAAAGCGACTTCAGTCTTAAGATTGTTATCGTTAATCATAAGCCGGATTTCCATTTGTCAATGGGTATGACTGTACTTGTTGTTGTTGTCGTGCCAACTTTAATTTACGTGTGTTTGTTTTCCAAACATTTATCGTTTAACTTTTATCGAAATGCCTTTTAATTTGTTCTTTAAAAACAATATGTAATGTTATTTTGATCAAACAACTATGTAGCTGAATACCGTAATACAAAAGGCAAATTCGCAGCAAAGCCAAAAAAAAATAAATTACAAAATAATTTAGCCATTAAACTGGAAAAATGATCTTTTTCAAATAGTAAGTAGCAACAAAACAAAACAAAAAAAAAAAAAAAAAAATTATAATACAAAAAAAACCAACAAATTTAATCAAATCAAGTTTTAGTACATTTGTTAATGTTGTGTGCTCTTATTGTTAAAAAATAAAATTCGAAAAAAAAACAAGTATTATTTAAACGTTTTTATTAGACTCTTCTAAATGTTTTTTACTTTCTACCAATATCTCTATGTATCTTATTGTAAAACATTAATTTAGATCTTAACTGTCTATGCAGCCCATATACAATGAAAAAAAAACACAAAAAAAAAATGCGTCTTAAGTCGCACAGTTTGCGTCATCGATGTTAAAGCAACCGTTTCTATATATCTATAACTAATCTTAAGCACTCCATAAACCGCTAAATGTGATTTATTAATACGCAATTTTATTTGGGTTTTATAGGAGGAGGAAAAACAAAAACGCGAAGAGCTCGAAGAAATTTTGGCCGAAAACAATCGTAAAATCGAAGAGGCCCAAAGAAAATTGGTAAGTCTGAGCTAAGCAGCTTCAAATTGTGTTTATGATGTCCTTCAATATAAAATTTTTCTGCCTTTACAGGCCGAAGAGCGTTTAGCTATCATTGAGGAGCAGCGCTTGATGGATGAGGAGCGCCAGCGTATGCGCAAAGAGCAGGAGAAGCGTGTCAAGGAGGAGCAAAAGGTCATATTGGGCAAAAATAATTCAAGACCAAAGTTATCGTTTTCCCTGAAGCCAGGCGCGTTATGAGACGTCATGCAATGCGTGCCTTTTGTCTTTCTTGTTAACAGCTTTCGCTCCTTTTTTTTACCTCGATTTAGCACTTTGCTTGCGCTTAAAGCCATTTAAATGGGTTTCATTGTTGTAATATTTTATTTGTTTTTGAAGTGCGTTAAATAGTTTTGGTTGCAAGCAAGGTATCATTTTATTGACCCATGTTTTCTTTTTATCATACTATATAAACCCGCATACAAACAGTCAAATATATATGTATATATAAATATATAATATATACATTTATATGCATATATAAATATATAATATATACATTTATATGTATATATATACACATATACCTATACTAGTTTCGTTTATTTCAATAATTGCCAATTTCATCGATCATAATAATATACAAATCTATAAAGTACAATACGCTAGCAATATCCTTAAATTTTTTACACATAAGATGTGAGTCAAATGATTATGTGTAGTGCCTCGTATTGTTCTAAAATGCTGAAATCAACAAAACAAAAAACATCAACATGCAATCGCGAATAATGTACTCCCAAATTTTTGATAATGCTAAAAAAAACATTAAAAAAATGATAATAAAGCGTTTCGAATTCATATAAAGTATGTGTTTTTATTTTTTATGATATGGCACTTAAATACTGTTCATTGATAGCGCTGATCCTTAAAGTATCTGTATGGATATGAAAATGGCCAAGTCGGAGTTGTTTTATCTAAAAAAAACCTAGCGCTTTGGTAAATCCGGAAAGTATGCTTTAAAAATTTAATTTTCAGCAAATATATTACAAAATATAATTTTTTAAAATTTGTAATATTCAAAAATACTTTGCCGCTAATCAACAAAGAGTCTAAATATTCCACTACAAACTTAAAACTAATATAATATTTATCAATATAATGCCCAATTCTAGATTCTTCAACAAAAACTACAAATACTATTTTTTTAAGTATAATTTTTTGTTGTTTTATTATAGTCTTGAAAAAGTTAATTTTATTATGCTTTCATTTTTTTGATATAGGTTTTTTGTTGATAACATTTAATAAGTTTTGATCGTTATTTTCATAATTTTCCAGCTTTTTCATTTATGTTTTGCTTGCGCATCTGATATAAGTAAGTATATATGTATGTAGGCATACTCATTTATATATATACACAATTTAAATTTGTTTCGTTTGGTTTTTTTTTAATGCAATGTATGCCAATATATATTATGTTTTTATATTTATTAATCAATTTTCCGATTGCTAGCACAAATTAAATTTCCATTCGAACATCAGCCAACAATTTTCAGTTTCAAGTCTTTCAATTTGTAAGTTTTTCTGCTTATCAATTTCCACCATTAATTAGCAACTGAAGAAAGCAGAAAGTTTTACAGCTTATATAATTGCACTTGAGAGTTTTATATATATATATATAATTTTTTTAATTTTTTTTTTATAATTTAATAAAAAAGGAACACCAAAAATAATAAATACTTTTGCACGCACATGTGCTTGCAATTTTGAGTTTTTTATTTTTAAATAATATATATGCATAAAAAAGAACAAATTAAAAATTAAATAATAATAATTATAATATATTTGAAATTAAATGGAACTAAAAACAAATAAATTGCAAACATTTCGAAAATGGCATAATTTCAGCTATGAAATTAAATATGTAGTATATAATTGTATGGAGAAAAATAATTAAATGTTATAGTTATATGATAAATTTAAAAGTTATAATATATACAGCTTCATTCATCAACAATCTCAATATTTTGCTTTATCATTTATTCCCTTTAACAAAGTTCAGGTTGATCTCCAAAATTGTTGCTTATTTTTCCTTCAGCCAAAAACAAAGCACGCAATTTGCTTCAAATATTTTGTATTGCATTTAAAAAATTTGTTTTGTTTCATTTATCATTTTGCTGTTGTTGTCGTCTTAGGTCCCACACAATTTCGCTAATTATACAAATACAATTTGTTTTTCTTTTGTGTATTTTAAAGTATTATTTAGTTGCCTTTTTGATTACTTTGCTGACTAAATTTAATTTCAATTGCAAATAGGAAATAGTTATTTGTTGGTTTTTTTGGATTTTTGCATTTGTCTAAAACTTGCTTCTTGTATTATAGCCATAGTTTAAATATATGTATTTAAATAAGTGTATGTATGTATGAAATCGTGTATTTATGTATATGTGTGCGCGTGTGTGTGTGTATTGTTTAAATATGGATAATATTAATGTGTAGTTTAATTGGTTTTTGTTTACATTTATATATGTATGTAGTATATTACTTTTACATTAAATGTGTAGAAAAATTCGTTAAATTGATTTGCGTATAGTTTTTAGTTTACTTTTACTTTAACTATTTCTGTTTTTTTTTTTTTGCCACAAATAAATAATCTTCTTTGATTGGCTTGTCAAATTTGATTTATGCAATGACTGCACAGCCATTTTAATATTTAAATGTTTATTTCTACAATTTGTGCACAGATGTTCTGCATTTTTAATTAAATTTTTTCTTTTTTATGTTTCGTTTTTTGTTGTTATTCAATTTGGCTGCAGTCTAGTTTTTAATTCAATTTTGTTGTGTTTATTATACATATTGATATACATATAGTATTTAAATATATATTTAAATATATGTTATGTAATCGCTTTACTGCAAATGCTAAAAATTGTTAGCTTTAGCCCTATTCAAAATAAATTCCACCACACAAAAAACACAGCGTCCACTCACTGCATGCCAAACTGCACGTGCATTGACCACAAAACTGTAAGACCGCTGCCAATTCACCACAGACACTTGGCAATGGCTCGTAAACTGCATACTTTAATTGATTAAGTTGCTTTGTTGGTTGCTGTTGTTATTGTTGTGGTTGTTGTTGTTTTGCAACGGTTTCGTGTGATTTTGCGCATCCGGCGCTAGGTAAGCATCTTGACAAACAATAGCGCCAATAGCACGTTGACAAACAGCACGAGCAGCACCAACTGTTGGCGCACAAACCAATCCTGTCAAAGAAATCAAAATTAGTAGTTGAACGATAATTAATCAATTGTAATCGATAATCGATTGTTATTGATATAATGGAAACGGGTCAAATAATATAATATGCAAACACTGCAGATAATCCATATCTGTTGTGTAAGGATTATGACTCACCTTAACTTGCGGACTAACCAAATACAGCAAGGGATTCGCCCGGAGGCGTTCGTTGACTTCGATTTGACGACGCACCGCCTCGCGTCGGGCCGAGCCCAAGGCGGAGACTTCCTCGCGACTCATCGCCTCCGTGGCGCGCGGCAGCTCCTGAAAATCTGGCATCGACTTCTTGCGCTGCAGCGTCACATTGATGGGCACCGTCTGCGGGCAATGAAAGAGATAAGAGATCCATTCATTAGTCATGATGAACAGATTTGGTTATGACTCGTCTAAAGCATATGGCACAAATCAAAATTTGTAATTTTCGAGTTTGGGTTGGTAAAATTATTTATAGCCACAACAAAAATTTGTTTGTTATTCTTTTTTTTATAAATTTTTTTATGAAAATATTTTTATTTTGACGCTGGAAATTGCTCTTTATGAGTTGGCATTTGACCATTTTTAGTTAGCTTTTTCTTTTAATTTAAGTGCACAATTTACTAATGACCAAAAAGTTCGCCACAACAAATTTTTGTAAAAATTGCAAAATTTCAATTTGTGCCAATTTTGGTAGAAAGCGCTCCACCTCAACGGGCGGTTCAACAATCCAACTTTCGCTGGCGCGACGCGCCAACAACGCCGGCGAGAACAACAAGTCCTCCTCATCCTCCTCCGGATACCAGTCCATGGTGTGTGTGTGAGTGCGTGTTTTTAGCTAGATTCGGACAATTTTCAGTTAGCTTGCATAAGCGTCCTTCAGTCTATTGGCGCCACCTCCAACTTGTAAACGAGTTGTACATGACGCTACAATTTTTACTGAACACTAATTATGCCGACAGTCGACAAATGTTTTCGTTGTTGTTGTCGTTGTTGTTGTTGTTCTCGTTGGTGTTGTGGTTGTGGTTGTCAGTTGCCAGCAATGCGCCAAATGGCCAAAAATAGTCGCAACGCACGGCAATGAGCCAAAACAACAAAGAATGAAAGACCGATGCTCTTTGAAATTCTTTAAAACAAGAACATATGTATATACACATATATATACATATATATATATAAATATATATATTCTATATATAATATAAATAATATTTATTTTGTTTATCGACAAAGTGGCAATCAACTTTGAGCGGAAATCTGTCTTAGCCAACGCGTCTTTTGCTACTACCAAAGTGCTTTCGAAAACTGTCGCCAATATAGCCACAACAGAGCGACAAATGAGAGACGCAACGAAGACGACGACGACGACAACGAATACTTCCAATGGACCACCACTTGTGAAGTGTTCATCGTGAATTCAGCAGAGATGCTGCTGTGGAGATGCTGCCCCATTCTGCTGCATTCCATTCTGCGCCTGGCGTGCACTCAGTTCCGACTATAAATAGCCGGAGAATGGGCACATGTTCGGTCCGCAAAGTTATTGCTCTCCGTTTCTCTCTTTCTCTATTTGCCTCTTTGAAGCTCTTATATTATATATATTGCCAGCTATTCTTGTTTGGTCAGATATATATGGCAAGTGAGTTAAGTTAATTGCGCGGATTAACTGTGCCATCAAATATTTGGAAATAGTACCTGCCCCGGGAATACGACAGGCGAGGCACAGACGCGTTTACTTTAATGAGCCATATCAAAGTACATAAAAACCATATTGAGATTTGAGTTTAGATTCGAATTTTAGTTGACCATAAAATTATAAGTACTTTTTGTGCATTGAAGTGCTTTTTGTGCGTTAAGTATTTATGTATTTTGCTTTTAATTCGAATATTTGTTTAACTTAATAAAGGACTTTAAAATATATAAATGTTTTTCTTTGATTTTTGCTAGCAACATATTTTTAAGGGTAGGAATAGGCTAAGGTAGGAATAGGCTAAGGATACTTGTCAGTCTACTGACAGGACATTGTCGGACTAAAAAGCCACCTGTACAAAATGGGTATCTATAGCAACAATCAGTGTAGATTTTGTAAAGTCGAGGAGGAGTCACATCCTAACAGAATGCATCGCCCTAGCCAGGAAAAGATGCAGCATCCTAGGGATGCATGTTAAGAACGTCAATGACATAGAAGCCCTCGACCCACCAAAGATCTTGTCATTCGTTCAGGAACTGGGGTTGATGGAGGAGCTATAAGCTCAGAAGGGGGCACAATAGATTTAATAGGTCGCAGTGCACTAGACCCCAATTTAATAATAATAACATATTATTTATTTTATGAACCCTTAATAAAATGCGATTTATAAGGTTTTTTTGGATACTCGAGTGTGTTTGTGGAGCGATTTATACTAAACAGTTGCATAAAGGAATTAAAGGAAAATCTTTCGAAATTCAATTAATTTCTGAAGTCTGCTGAGGGTAAATTGGTCAAGGGAAGTGGATTGTTTTAAGTCGAATAAGTTGGATATTTTGACAGATCTCAAATGCTGCTGATTAGCTTTCTACTCATACATTATTTAAACCATTAATGCAATTTTGACTCAACATATTTTTTTGCCAAAATTATGTTATTCTACAAGGAACTACACTAACTGAAAACTTATGTTCATAGGCCAATTTAGTGTGACTTTTGCGACTTGGTTAGTATATTTATATATATATTATATTATATATATATACATATCCTATATCAGTCATAGTCATTAGGACTTGCTGGGTATATAACTCACCTTCATTTTCTTGCCACCACCGCCGCCTTTGCCGCCCATGGCTCCGCCGACTGGCGTTGCTGGCTTGGCCGGCAGATACAAGCTCTCCGTGCGTTTGGGTTGCAAGGGCGAGGGAATGATATCCTGACCGAGCGTACGCTGACGCAGCAGCACATCCTCGAAGGGCTGATTGGGTGACGAGAAGAGCGGCTCTGCAGTGTTGCTTTGGCTAGGCGCACGTCCACCGCCACCCAAACTGGGTGTGCCAGCGCGCGATAAACGTCCACCGGCCCCGGAGGGCAGCGATCCATTGCCGGTCATTGTCGAGGTCGGTGCGGCAGTCGTTGCAGCTGTGGCATTGCCCGACACCGGTGTTGTGCCCCGAAATACTGAGCCCGCCCGTGGACGTCCGTCTGGTGTGCTGGCGCCGTTGGGCACCGCATCCACCAAACCGGATCGATCCAGCGACGCCTGACGAGAGCCAGCCAATCCACCGCTCATTCGACTCGCGGCACGTGCATAGCGATCGATGGAGGAGTCGCGACTCGGCGGCCGCTTGTAGTGATCAAAATGATCGATCGATGACTGCTGACCCATCTGGCCCAGCATCGGTGGGCGTTGTCCCCGTTGCTGCTGCTGCAGGTGCTGCTGCTGCTGCTGTGCTGCAGCCATCGCTGCTGCGTCCGACAATTGTTGCTGCTGATGCAACTGCTGCTGCTGCGAGGCGCGCCGCAATAGGCTGGCGGCATTGTGACTGGGCGAGGGGTTCTGTGAGGATTGCTGTTGCAGCTTCAGTTGCTCCTGTTGTTGCAGTTCTCGTTGTTGCTGCAGCAGTTGCTGTTGTTGCAGCAGCTGCTGCTGTTGCAATTGCTGTTGCTGCTGCAGATAGAGTCTTTGTTGCTGCTGCTGATGCTGCTGTTGCTGTTGCTGCAGCATCTGCTGCTGTGGCGACATGTTGCTGCTGTTGCTGCTGCTGACATTGCCAGCGCCAAATGGCACTTGCTGGCTGCCCGGCGGCTGCTGTTGTTGAAACTGATATGCAGGATTCATTTGTGGATTGTTCTGTTGCTGTTGCTGATGCTGATGTTGCTGCTGCTGCTGGTGTTGCTGCTGGTGATACATTTGATTGATGGCGCTGACAACCTGCGCATGACTCGGCTGCGCATGGCTAACCATCCCAGAGAGATCCGTCTGCGGCGAGACGGGCAACTGTTGCGAGTACATGGACGATGGCACCGGACACTCGGATTCCTTTTGCTGCTGCGACATGCGACGCTCCTGCTGTTTCATATTCAGATATTGCTGCTGTCGCTGCGCCTGCGTGGCATATGCATCCGAACCGGAGCCGGCGCCACTGCTGCTCGCCGGCGAGAACTGTTGCGGCTGCTGCGCAGACATTGCCGGCTTGGTGGCCATGCCCGACATGCCCAGACCCAGGTCCGCATTGGATTGGGCTGGTCCGCTGCCGCGATAGCGTTCCCGTTCGCGATAGCGCAACTTCTCAAAACGCTCCAGCACCGACGGCTTGAAATCCGGCGCAAATTCGCGGGCCATGCGGACCGCACTCTCGCAATCGATGCGCGCCTGCTCGGCGGACATGTCGGCATTTTGGGCCTTGGCCGAGGCGGTGGCCATGCGCGAGATGGCCATATCGGAGCGCTGCATGGCCATTTTGAGAGCACGCTGCGCGGAATTGACGGCGGCCGTGATGCGGTCACGGAATTTGCGCGAACGTGCCAGGAACAAATGCTTTTTCTTCTGGCTGGTTATCAATATGTTGTTCTTGTATTTGCCCTCCTCGATGGTGCCATCACGGAACGTGGTCACACCATAGCCATGCTTGCGATTATTATACCACTCGCCCTCATATCTGTGTGGAGCAGAGTTGAGGATTAGTTATGATACAGTTCTGGGCAATCTGTTGTCCACTTACTTGAGACCATCGCTGCGCTCGGCAACGCCATGGCCACAGCGCTTATCCTTCTTCCATTCACCCATGTAGGTCTCCACCACCGTGGGATCCAGCTGTTCGTCCTCCAAAGTGAAGCTCGCATTAGACTCCGTATGAGCAGATCTGTGATAAACATTTTTGTGTTAATATTATTTAGAAGCAAAATAATATAAAGTAAAATTTAGATTTAAATTGATTTCTTCAAAATTCTCTTAAAGTTAAAAATTTAAATTAATTTCCTGGCAATAGTTTTAGAAATTCTAAGTATTTTGGATTGTTATGATACATAAATCGACAATCGAAAAGATTAGGCATAAAATTTTAATTATACTTAAATTAAATTAAACTTGGATTACCAATTCAAATTTCTAGAACGAGTAAACAAATATGACTCAGAAAAATAGAGAATTAATGTTTTTTCTCCATTTGTGTTTTTTCTTACTTTGTGGTCAAATTGGATTGCTCGGAGCCAGTGCTAATCCATGAGGCTGATGACATTGTGGATCTTATGCTGCCCGATGCAATTGTGCCACGCTTCTCCAAATCACCAGTGCTGCGCTGCTTACGCATTTTCAGACCCTGCCAAATGGATGACAACATTTAATTAATGTTTCCAAATGCAATTGAGATTTGCCTGGCTTACCATGAGAAATCCCTTCTTCGTCTTCTCGGTGAGACTGTTGCGTCGGGCGGGCAGCTTATCGGATTTGGCGGTAAGCACAAATCCACCACGGATCTCCTCGGTCTTTTCGGCCGCTTTGGCAGCGCTGCCATTCTCGCCGCTGCGCAGGGAGCTCAACGAGGCGTGCAGATTTTTGCGGCGATGATGCGAGGCGAGGCCAAAGGGCGCCGAGGTGCGTATGCCATAGCCATGCCGCTTCCCCTCCTGCCACTGACCTTGGTACTTGCCTGCAACAACAAAAGAAATCAGACTCTCTCTCTCTATTTGTCGCTGTCTCTCTCTCTCTCTCTCTGGGACTGTCCAATTAACATGAATTTGATAAATGACGCCGCAGTGTCTGACCTCATTGGAATGCCTGGCGGATGTCCCGGCCAAGCTGCATCTACTTAGAATGGAATACATTCATTAGCTGGTAACCCATTCCTAGACATTGCCAGGAGCTGGTTACCAGTAGTATTCTATTAATGGCTCCACGTGTCCTGCGCCACTTCGAATACACCTTTTCCATGGGCGGAATGTCGAAACAGGTTGGGTTATTTAATTAGTAAATGTTTTGCTGAGGCTTAGCAAATGACAGGTTATTGTTGGCCGGACGGACAAAAGACGGCCGCAGAGGGCAAAGGGCAAACAGACATTTGCATAGTTAACTCAACTGGATTATAGGTTACTGCAGTTATTCGCAAGTTGGCCATAACATAAACTCAGAGTTGCTTTCGACTTGGACTTGGAATGGACAAGGAAACTATTCTTGGCACAAAGAGAAGGTCAAGTTAGTTGTGTCTACTCCGGTTTCGATTAACAATTCAATCCAAATCAACCGTATTAACTAACCGTATTTTTATACTCTACTCCCAGATAATTGGATTCGTATAATACTAATTGAATACATATGCCTATGTAATATTTGGACTAATTTTAATCAGTCTAATTATAGGTACAACTAATCATTGTTCTTTCTTTCTTTATCATGATTAAAATTCATTAAGTAAACAATTTTCTTCAACATACATTTTTATTATTATTTAATTGAAATAATTCCTAAATTTCAATAAAGACTTTACGTAACACTAACTAAATTCGTGTGATTTCAAATTAATTAATTTTTTTTTGTAAGGATTCCCTATTTAATAATCCTCAGAACTGCAGAAGTGCAACACATTAATTCAGAATAACATATAAAAATATATATATATATATTTATCATACATATAATTCTTGCACACAATTGTTCAACTGCAACTGTGGGTGTATAACCCACAACATGCATACACACACACACACCCACAGCGAGGAGAGATTATTTGTAGCTGTAGAGCCAGATGCCAGGCCAACTAACCGAATTTCCCCAGAAAAAAAAACCCACTCATGTTGCAAAAATGTATCTGAAGAAAAACGTTAAAGACTAATGAAAATATGACGTCAGATTTTGGTCACTCTGCTGTCTGTGTATGTGTATCTGTGGTTTGGTGTGTGTGTGTGTGTGCGAGTGTTTTTGGCTTACCGGCAAGGCAAGACCAAAAAACAACAAAACATTGAATTGGCCTATATAAGTACATAGAAAGATATACACTGACTTATTACAAAAACGTCAAAAAGTAAAATAGAACAAGAAATTCATTTCAGCTGCCTCATTTTAAAAGTCGAAATGATCTCATGCATAGAGCATTGTCCGCATTACGTATACGCCGTGTGTTATGCTTACCGCCATCTGCATAGGTCTCGCAACCGGAACCATCTTGATAGCCCTCGTTCCAGGTGCCCTCGTACTTGGCCGTCGACACAGTGCTCTCCCGTACGCCATAGCGTCCCTTGTGACCATCCTTGGACCATTCGCCTCGATAAATCTGACGGCCAATTTGCTCTACGCCCAAACCATGTCGTCGTCCATTCTGCCACTGGCCCTCGTAGTGTGATCCGCTGCGTAGAGTGAGGAACATTAGTCAATAAACTGGATAGGTTTGGTTCATAAAATGTATATTCCCTCTACACATAATTTATATATACAGCCTAGTTTAGCTATCTTAATTTGTACCTATTAATGACTAATTTTGTTTATACTAAATATTTTTTTTGTTAAGAATTTTAATTTTTCGATCAATTGTTGTGCAAATGAATTTACTAATGATAATCAAGGGGAAAACATTTTAATTGCTTGTGCCAACAAAAATGAGTTTTTCTTGTAGATTTTAATAGATGACGAATGAAATATGTAAAAAATATTTGATTAGTGAATTGTGTTCCTTGGGTTTCGCCTTTTGTTTAAATTAAACTTCTGCCATACACTGATATCGTATAATAAAATTATAATTTTAATCCATTTCCACATCTATCTCTCGATACTCTTTCTGATACATTTACTATTATTAATTTACTCCGATATGTCAGATCTATTGTGGTCCCTTCTAAGCTTACAGCTCTTGCTTCCTAAGAAGGGAATTTTTTTAGGAGTACCAAATAAAATATGTTTTGGTTAAACCAAAGAATTCATACCCTTGCAGCCTCTAACAATCCTATTCACATTTAAATTAAATAGTTGAAATAAAAATTCGATTATTATTTAATCGTTTGTTCCATAAACTAACTTAATTATTAATTAATTAATTAATTGGACGGGCTGTGGTCTCTTCTGAGCTTACAGCTCCTGCTTTCTAAAAAGGTTATTTTTTCAGTATATGTTTTCTTGGTCAAACCGAAGTTGACACAGATTTCAGCCCAAAACCCAACTATTCACATCTAAATTAAATCGTTGAAATAAAAATTAGATTGTTATTTAATCAATCCTTTGTTCTATAAAATAACCTATACATTTATTTTATATTTCGACTAATTATTCTATCAATTATCTAATTAAATTATTAAATCGCCAATTATCCAATTAAACCTTAAATATATATCTCATAACGTACCTGGGCCATATGTACGATCCGGACACCTCAAAGCCATAGTTCCATGCACCGGCATAGGCGCCCTGATGTTTGGGGCCCGTGCAGACGCCATGGCCGTGGGCTTTGCCCTCGTCCCAGCCGCCGCAATAGGTGCCGCCGTCCTCAAAATCGAAACGGCCGCCGCTCATTGGGGCACGCTTGTTGCCGGCGGCGGCGGCTGCCTGGGCGGCTGTGTAGGCGGCCATATCGCCGCCATTTTGTTGCAGCTGTTGCTGTTGTTGTAGCTGTAGCTGTTGTTGTTGCTGCTGCTGTAGTTGTTGTGGCGTTAGTTGGTCACTCTGTTGCATACTCGATGCTTATTGTTCGTGTTGCAGTTGCTGTTGCTTCTTCTCCACCCTTTCCTGCCCCTTTTTTCTAGTGTTTACTACTTAGTGTTGTTGCTGTTGTTGTTGTTGTTCTTGTTGCTGTTGTCGCTTTGAGCTTTTTATGCTTTCGTATGCTGCACATTGATTTACTGCTCAATTGTTGTTTTTGCTCCTGCTTCATTTGCATTTGTTGTTTGATGTATTTTCTGTTAAATCTAACTTGTAATTCGTTTCGCTAAGTTTCGTTTTTAGTTGATTTTTTGTTGTTTTTCTTGTATTTGTATTTGCTACGTAATTAGTTGAGTTGTTGTTTTGTTGTGTTTGTTTGACTTTTCCTTAACTTAAAGTTAGTTCTGCTAGGTTGAGTTTTAGTGTTGTTAGTTTTGTTGATATTTCACTGAAACGCGAAAATTACAACTTGTTTTCTCTTTTGGTTTGCTTTTGATTCTGTTTGCCTTTGACTTTTTTTTATTATCGATCAAGTTTCAATCGCTGGCATCTCAAAGTTATGGCTCTTTATGCTAATATCGTAGGCCATCATTGGGTTAGCTGAAAGGCTATAAAAAAAAAACAAATAATAATTTATTAATATTTAGAAACTATGCGTAAAACAATAAAATCAAGGATTTCATGTGTATATATAATATATAAACACATAAAAGATGTCTCACGTAATTAATAAAAATTGAATAAACCATTTTCTTCAATATACATTATTATTTTTATTTAATTCAATTAATATCTGTATGGATTTTTTGGTAAGTCTTAGATTATCAATTGCTCAATATTTAATTAATATTATACATTTTTATATTGTGAATTGATTTAATGAGTATTGTTTAAATCGTTTCAAGTAACACAATTTTTATTTCATAATTTTTGATTATGAAATCAAGTTAATAAACATTATTTAATTGGATTTCTGGAAACATAAGTTTCCGTAAACATTTCTGACAATTACTAAACTGCAGCACATTAATTTTTTTGCATATTCCAAAATGATTTATAACGCGCATTTTGTTTTTATCTGTCGATTTTTTTTTAATATATTTCTGAAGCACGCACGCTCTAAATGTTTATGTATACAATATCTTATGGAATGAAAAACTATATAGACGTATACCTCAACTGAAGTCGCAACGAATGAGCACTGAGAGAGCTACTACAAATGATGACGAATGCGATGATTGTTGTTGTGGTATTTGTTGATAATGAAGTTTAAAAATGATGATGTGAAATGTATTTTGTGCAATTGCAAAACTACTAATCGAATATGTACACAATGCTGTACAAACGATGGCTGCCTGTGGCTCGAAATTGTTGTTTGTTAATAACAAAAACCGATTTTCATTTTAGTTTTGCTTGGCACCGGGGCTATCGAAATTTATAGACGCAACACAGCATCAACTTTTGTATATAGTACAATATAGCTATAGATACATATATGTGTGTGTGTATCTATATGTATGTGCGGCAAGTGAGCAACGTCAAAGGCCAACAGCGAAATTCTCAATGGCGCGCCGCATTATGAGTAGGAGGCGCCTGCAGGTTGCTACGCTGCTCAGCTGTTGCCCGGTGGCAGCCACTCGCTGCGAAACTGTTCACGTTTCAGCGAGTCGCAGCACTCGTTGGTTTTTTGTTTGCCCGTACGTATGCCCGATGGTAGTAATAATATATTAGAAATATTACATAGCAGCACACAAATGCCGTGCACAGCAATCGCAAACTTTTCATTTTTCTTGCTTATGCATTTGGTCGAAAAGTTCTAAAAGGCCAACTATCTCTGTTATTGTTGTTGTTGTTGTTGTTTTTTTATTTAGTTGGTTTGCTGTGATCTTCTGTGGATTTGGCAAGTAGTTTTGTTTTTTTTTTTACTGCCTCGTAATTATTTATGATGCTCTGCTATTGGCTTTTGCTTTTCTTAAGAGATGTGTGTAATTTGTGCGACTGGGCCATGTGTTAATCATATTTGTATATTTATTTTTTTTTTATTTTCAATTGTATGTTTTGGATGTGTCATGAAAAGCATTTTCAAAACAAGTAAATAATTTAAATTTGTTAAACTCGCATACGCAAAGGTTTTAGTTCTTTTTATTGTTCTTATAGTATTATGAATATTTTTATATGCCATCGTATTTAATAAAAAAATTTTCTATATAATATTTTATACTAAAAAATGTGAAGCAGTTTTTTAATTGTTTAAAAAATATGCAGAGACAACGTTTTCAAGTGTTTAAAAAAATTTAAAAAGTCAGCTAACAGAAGTGGCAGTAACATTGAAACCGAAAGAACAAGCAAAAACAGCATCAATGGACAGGAAATTTGCGCTTAACCCATATTGCGTATACGCCATGTGGCTGCCACAGAATTTAATGCATCGGTATTGCGATACCGTTACTGGAAAGGTTAAATCACAGTTTCCAGCGGAAATTGTTTGTTTGGAAATTCTTTGCTCTGTTGCAAGTAATTTACAATTTTATTGTAACAGCACAATGCGAACACGATACAAGATACAAGAGGGACACCAAAGGGACAGGATGAGAGATAAGACAGAGAAGACAAAACGGAAGCTGTACATTGACAGGCTTATCACATGGTTGAATGAAATCTATAACAGTGTGGCAAGGGATTGGCTAGTTACTAGGCTTAAAAATCTACCTGCTAGCACAGAAAACCATACATTTTGAGTTTACTAAGAAATCTTCTACTACTAAAACTGTTGTTTTATTTATATGCATAATATAATTGGATTATTTCAAGTGCCACATATTTAAGGCTCTTAGATTAAATTTTCCTAGCCAAAGAACTAATTTAAAAAAATTGAACGCTCTTTATAGTATAAATTTTACTTTTATTCGATTTTTAAAAACAGATCACATCAAAAAATTTCCACATTTGTACTTACAAATTTTTCTATTCGATATCGTTTCAATAACAAGATGCTGTTATTAGTACACAAATGTATATTATAAATATTTATACCATTTATAAGGCAGTATTTTGATGATGAGAATCGATCAAATGAACATGAATCTTATTAAATTGCAGCTCTGTCTCAGTCTGTTCCACATAGGTATTCATAAAACTACCGCAGGCATTTCGGCCACTTTTTCTATTATTATTTTCTTTTTTTTTTTATTTTTTTTGTTGGCACTCTGCTCTGCTACTCGGTTTATTGTTCTCTCTGCGGCTGCCGTAGAAGCGAAACGAAAGCAAACGAAATTTTCAAATTTGAATTCTTCTAAAGCTTTTGTTATAAATAGCAAAATACACACACCGAGCAGAGCTGCGCTGAGATTAGGGGGAAGGCTTGCGGAGCAGCAGCGGAGTGGAATGTTGCCAGTTGCCAGTTGCCTGCGTTACGGTTTGCTGTCTCTGGCTGCCAATGTTATTTTGTTTAAACATTTATGATGATGAAAACACACGCATCGCATCCCATCCCATCCCATCCTATCGCATCGCATCGCATCGCATCCCAGTGCATGGCATCTAGTTGTATTCGCACTTGGGCAACATTTACTGCTCTGTGTATTCAAAATATTTAATTATGCTGTAGAAATTTTTAGTGATCATCGTGGCGAAAGAAATCGTAGCATAAACAACAAAACGGCCAACTTGCCAAACACTTAAATGCTACAACTAATTTTTTCTTTCTTCCGAATTAAAACTTTAACTAAAATAGAAATAAAACTTCTGCAGCAGCTAATTGATTTAATTTATGGCAACATTGCACATTATGCTTTGAATTTATAGTTTTAGTCTACATAAGGCGGAATGATAACTGATTTGTGCTTTAATAAATCGAGAACTAAATATGTCTATTTCGATTTCTTTTCATATATGGATTCTAAGGAGTCTTCAATAAACATTAATAATTTTTTAAAATATAAAATAAAATAATTTTCTTTTGCCGACATGGATTTGAGACATATTAATATGAAATGCAAGCAAAAATGCCTTCAATTCATAATTTCTTAATTAAAGTTTAGAAAGTTGGCTTTTAATAACTTAAAAAACAATTCGATGGTGCACAAATAATCTATTTGGTAATCAAGTAAATTGTTACAGTTTTGAACAGATTACTAAAATTGTTTTACATTTTACAAAATGTAGAAGCATAACACAAACTTTTGGCTAAGAAGTCTTAACATTAATGGTTCAAGTGCAAGTCAGCCGAGTTAGTTGCTTGCCCAGGCCAGCAGCTGTGTTTTTAACTTTATCACAGAGAGCTCTCTCGAGCTGGGCTGATAAAAGCATTTACGTATGCGCATTTATTTATAAACAAGCAGCAGCCGCATGTATCATTGTTATTTTAAAAATTGCTGGCTGCCAACGACCAAATGAAAATAAATAAAATTCGCTTTGGTGAAACAAAAAAGAAAATAACAACAACTACAACTACAACAAGAGCAAGTAGATGAAATGAAGAGAAAGAATACTCGTAATAATGTTGAGCTGTATTTTAGGTGCTTTGGCAAAGTCTATTAAATTTTTTTTTCCTTTCTTTTCATTTCTTTTTTTTTTTTGCAAGCAGAAAGTATCTCTGTCCCTGGTTCCGATTCTGATTCTGTTGCTGTTTCAGTTTTTTGCTGCCTGCCTGCTGCTGGCCGCTGTCTCGGCCAACAAGCGAAAATTAAATAATAGTCCACTGACTGACGTCGATGTCGATGTGGATGTCGATGTCGACTTGGATGTGGATGTGGATGTGGATGTAGATGTAGATGTAGGTGGGGGCCGACTGACAGTCGTCAGTGTCGCCAGTTCTTGAGTGCGTTTTGCATTTTGTTTGTTTTGTATGCATGTATGTGTGTGCGTGTGTGTATGTTTTTTTTTTCTTGTTTTCTGTTTTTTGTTTTTCTTTTGGCTGCATTTACTTTTCGTTTTAGTTGAGAAACGCGACTGCATTTAAATCAATCTGCACTGCACTCTCGTCCACGCACACTAACTAAATCACACACACACACTTATCAACATTCACACACACACACACACAGTCGCACACATAGACAGCGATACGCAGCGTTCAGTTTTTAGGTATTTTTAGCATATTTTTTCGTACAACGCGCACTATTCGTATATTATGTGTTTTAGAAGGCAGGCAACACATTCTCTAAACTGAAATTATTTATAGGTTCACATAAATTAAGTATTAACACCGCAACAGCCTTCTAGCTACTGTAGTTATTGCTCTTTTGGGTTCTTGTTCAGCCTTTACATATTTACTGAATACGCATTGCAGGGTATTTTTATTTTTTGTTGGGTAGTTTTGCTCTATCGATTGATGTGGATGGAATGTTAATGAATGTGTTAATCTACTTATTTGAATTAAATGAAAATATTCACATATTAAAGATTTTTTTCATATAGTAGATATTTGTTTTACTGAAATTTGTTTATGAGGTTTAATAATTTTTAATTATTTCGGTACAGATTAACTAGTATGCAAATATATTTGATAACTTTGCATTTCTTATATTTGTTTAGGACTGCATTTTTTTATGGCATTTATATGCCTTTTAGTATGACTATTTAGTCATACATAATATATAACAATTTTATATTTTTTTTATCAATTTATATATGTTAATTTGCTTGGCTCACTTCCACATAGCTGCTAATAGCTGCAGCAATAAATTATGTTCACTATTTTATATTAAACAAATTTCTCGAATTGTATTTGAAAGTTGCCTTAATTAACACAAATTTATCTATGGATTTTAATTTTTTAGTTAAATTTATATTTACTTATTGGAATTATGGCGTTTGCTATGTTCACCTATATTGTTTTATAACTTATTTAACGCATCGAAACTTTTCACACACACACACCTACGCACATGCAAAGTCACACACACACATACACACACACGCACACAGATGCGAATTGAATAACTCGGAAAAAATTGTTAAATACAAAAAAATGGTGAAAATTTTTGTGTTTGGCCGCACACACACGTTAAAAATAGCAAAAGGCAAAGGCGTCGCTGAGCAAAATAATGTTGAGAAAATCCCGTGCCTTGAAACGTTTTTAGTTCCAAACGGCGCTGCGCAGCGTCGCTGACAGCTGGCAACGCGTACGGCAACGAATGGAAATGACAACGACAACGACAACAGCGACGACGACGACGTCGACGATGGCGACCACAACGACGGCGACGACAACGACGACGATGTCGAGTTATGAGCGAGAACACCGAACGGAACGCACGAACGGCGGCCAACGACTGACGAACGATCTGTTGTCGGCAATGGGAATGGAAATGGGAATGGGAAAGGCGATCGCTGAACGGCTGATCGTTGAACGCGCAGTAATATCCGAAGATCGAAACGGCAGTAAAAAAAAGTCGTTCTTGCCTAGACACAAAACTTCTTGGGCCGCATATGTGTTTCGTATACGCCCAGTAAAACTAACTGTGCTCAGCAGGCCGTACGAAGAAGAAGTCGTTGCGACATTTAGCGACACGCGGACACGTCCAAACGCCAAACGTTCGCAAAGCGAAAAGAAAATGCCTCGCCACACAGCTCTCCTAAAACGTGTGTGAGCATTTTTTCTGTTGGGTTCTTTTCTATTTTTTTTGTCGGGGATCCGCTGAATTCATTTTACGATCGCGCGACTGGAAAGCAACAGGGCGACAAAGCGTCAAAGCGACAAAGAGGCATTTAGCAATGCTTGTGTTCATTCGGCATGTGTTACATCTCTTGCTCTCTCCTTTTCGCTCTCTTTCGTTCTGTGCTGAACAGCTGTTGCTAATTGTTGGCTTTGTATGTGTGTGCAAATTTTGGGCATAAATTAAAATGCCCACTCGATGATAATAGACATAAATATATGAATGAATGGCCGGTGGCATTCACCAATCGAATACACAAACACACACACACACATGTATATATACGTATATTGTATACTAAAACGCCTTTTGTTTGCCTTGCCAGGTAATTGGCTAAATGACAGGCAGGTAATGTGGGCACTGAGTCAGAATATATGTGAAATGGGCAACGGCAAATATGATGGACAACAACTTGACTGGGGAGTGGTTTTTTCAATTTATTCAAGTCTATGGCCAACATGACAGCGGTGTGAATTATAGTGAATTATGGCGGCGACGAATAAGCAATAAACAAATCAATAAAATTGTAATGCAAAGACAAATTAATCTAAACACTGTCAATTGAATGGTTAAATGACTTAGTTACCCTTGATGGATGCAGTTAAATGAACAAATTAATGGATTTTCATAACTAAACAGTTATTACACAGCTAATAACATGAATTCTAGCTGCTCACATGTGTGCACCAGTTTGTTGTGTGTGCGAGTGTGTGTGTTTAATGTGCGTGTGCAGCAAATGCAATTACCCCATAGAAAGCGTGCCATTAAATATGTAAGCCACAAATGCTGTTAATACTTTGCCTTTGGCTTCTTCGTGTGGTAAACACTTTAAGCGGACAGCTCCTAACTGTAATTCTCTCGAGTTAAGGACACACCAGCAACACACTCCGGATATGCAGCACGCAATAGAGCGATCCGTGAGACGCAATTCGCTTTTATCTCTTTCTTGTTTTTTCTTTCTTTCTTCGTGCCGCTTGGCTGCACGTCACAAGCCATTTAATGAAGTTTATATATGGAATGCTCCTGAGGAATCAGGTTATACAATTTCGAAATTAAAAAAAAAAAGGAAACATATATAGATATACTCTAATTTAATATGCCAACCAGTGGCCATTGCTGTTGTCGTTGCTGTTGCTGCTTCTACCTTGCCTGTTGTTGGCAAAGTTCTTTTGGAGCCTTGTAAATATTTCATGAAGTTTGCAAAGTTAAAAGTTACAAAGACAGAAATGTAATTAAAATTGTTTGCGTTAAGATCAAAAAAGGACAACTGTTATTTGTTTCTTAGGTAAGCATAGAAAATACTTTATTACAAAAGCTTGAATTAATTGGCTATTTACTATTAAAGCTTAAATTATCAAAGTTGTTGCCTTTTAAAAGACCTCTAAATTATTTATATAAATAGGTTGAATAATTTATAAAAGGTTCTATGGAAACTACATCAGTAATACAAATTGTGCTCTGTGTGCTAACATGTATTGTTGGTAATTAAATTAACTTTCCAAAATGTTTAAAATATTAAAAATCACTAGAAGAGAAATTTCGAAATTTAAAGGAATTTGACTGTGGATTTTAATTAATTTACAAGTGGATACTTTTTATAAAAAAAATGTTTGTGCTGTATTTCATGCAACCAGCTAAGTTTATACAGATATTTTGATAGTCTTTGATGCAAGGAATTATTCCAATTTCGAATCCAATTCCCGTTTCATATCCTGATTTTAGTATACGAGTATTATCTCGATTTCTTTCGATACACGCATAGGAGCGAAAAACGCACTACCAGAATTCTCTATGGATATCTAGGAATTAATCGACTTATTCTGGCTGTTTGTCGTTGTATACATATTAAATATTTAAACAGGTATAAGGGAGAGGAGGGAGTAGGTGTGGGCGCCCCATAGCCTGCTCCAGCCAGACAAATATGACAAACGATTGGCGAGTGGGTGGGTCTGGTGGGTGGGTGGCACAGGTAGCCAGGATGTCAGGGTCTGTTTTTGTGTCACTTTTGACCTGTTAGCTGTCCGCCTGCCTGTCAGGAAGTGTCAGATGTCGTGGTCTGAATTTGTATGTAAAATATGTATAAATTTATAATTGCTACCCAAAAAAAATGTACACTCAATTAGAGTGCAAGTAAAGAAATGCGATAAAAATTCATTAAACAAGATATATATATATATATATATATATTTATATGGCCATGGATTGCTCATCTGAGCAACTCAAATTTGATTTGTACTTTGGCCTTCCGGTTGGGGTTTCAACTGCCACGTGCCTGCAATTCAAATACTACTCGATTTTCAATTTTACTCTTGCTAAATTATGAATTTAAATGTTTTTATAATTTTATTTTGATTGCCTAGAAGCTGGCACACATATACATATGCATATGTAATGTGTATGTGTATATGTAATGTTATTCTTTTCAGCCACATTCCACGCCATATCTTCTTCGATTTTTGTAAACTTTTAATTTGTTTTCCTACTTTTTTCAGAAAATTCCATGAATCACAGAAACACAAAGAAATCTTTTGACGAACCATGAAATGTGTTTCGTCAGTTCCCAAAAAACAAATCAGCAATCAGCAGGCAGCCGTGTTGTGATCAAACATCAGACGTCTTTTTGACTCCACGTCGATTCGACTGCCAACTCCCCCTCCCCTCCTCCATCATCTGTTGGCCATGTGGGAGGTCAGCTGGTGTAAATGCTGTCCAAATGGAATAATAATACCAACTCACTCACAGTTTGATCGATGCGAAATTTATGTTAAATATGCGCCAAGGTTGAAAGGCCAAAAAAATATTCAATCTTCGATTTGTATTTATCTGAATGATGAGACAAATTGCCAGCAAGTTTGTTTTGCTGGAAAAGTGCGAATTTTTTACGACTTTGAAGTCATCATTAAAACAGGCCAACATATCTAAGGAATAACTCTGGAATTTAAGCACGTCGTAAACTAAGAGCTATTAGTATTAAATAATTTTATCTTGAGTAAGTAAAATCAGTTTCTTAGTACAAATAAAAAGCAAAATAAATAATGCATTCACATATCGAATAAAAATCGCACTCATTGTAATTTTTACTTAGAGTTTATATTAATGCTGATTCAGCTTACTAAATAAATTATCGATTAAGAATTCGTTTTTCAATATGAATAATATGCTATAAATAAAAACAGACAAAACAAAAAAGTTGTGGGCCAAAATGAAGTGCTTTTCAGCCCAATGACAATGGCAACTACTTGAAATCAGGCCAAGTTGCGATGCTTAACGATTTATGCAGCACTTGAATGGAAATGCAAAAAGGACGCACTTGGGAAAAATTCGATATATGTGAATATAATGAAATGCTTACGCATATGCAGAGTGTGTGCGTATCTGTGTGTGTATGTGTGTGATTGTAGTTTTTATTGTTGCTGTCAAATACAAAGGGATTGAAAGCTAAAACACACACGCTGACTGCAGCGGGTGGCATAACAATAAGGAAAACAGTGAACGACGAACAACAACTTGAAGCTGTTCTAAGAGAATACACACACACACACACTCACGCTATCTTTTTCATACACATATATATCCTCTATATATATATATATTTATACATATTTAGTTAGGAATGTCCTGTGGACTTGGCCGCTGTGATTGGCGCGATAAGCACAAAATCCGCAAGACAAAAGCTGAGAAAAAATCGACAACAACTTGCACGTTAAGTGTTTATAGGATAATGTGTATAATGCGCATGTATTTCGATCTGTGTGTGTGTGAATGAGTGTGAGCCAAAAGATTACAACAACAAGCAGGCAATAACAATAACACTTAAGGGCCAAAGCCAAGCAGGGAAACAAGCCAAGTTTAGTGTAAAACCGCTGCCTGCCTGTCCGTATCCAGCTGTGATGACAACAGCAAGAGGAAGAGTGAGAGGGAGAGAGAGAAAGAGAGAGGGAGAGAAAAACCAGCGGAACTATATCGTGGAAACGGGGCAATGAGGACAACACTGGCTGCGGATGTGCAAGGACTCAGCCGAAATTTGTTTAAACCAAATTTGAAATTGGGTTACTGTCGAGTGTTATATAAAGTTCTGGGAAGAATAACATGTGTAGCATGGTTGCATACGGCATGCGTAATAGTGTGTGTGTGTGTGTCATACACATAAATCACAGCAACAACAAGCACACAGCGAATATGCAACGCTGAGTGTGGCACGCACTAAGCGACAACAAACCCCAAAGCCATGGCGGGCACATGAATCACTTTGGGGCAACAACACGACACAAGAGCAGGTCAAAGGCCATTGCAAATGTAAACTTCAAGAAGGCCAAATTCCATTTTATACTCATGGCTACAAATAAAAAATGAAATTGGGGAAATAAACGAGTGAAATTGCAAGCGTACAATAAAATTTACAACTCGCTGAAAGAACGGAAATGAAACAATTTGAAAACTGAAAACAGTTGGATACTTTTTGCACATTCCTGACTCATTCCGCACTAAATAACATAAATAATTTTATTATTATTATTTTTTATTATTATTATTTATTATTATTTTATGCGTTATTTGAAAGTTGGTAAATAGCTATTTGTGATTCTCTTTTTTTTAAAGGTTATTTAAAGGGATTATATTTTGGGTAGTTACGTAAAAAAAAGAAGAGTTTTTTTAACAATATTCAATTTGTAAGATATTTATATTGATCAATTAAAGACTAGATTATTGATTAAACCATATTCTTATTAGTATTCTTAGAATTCTTAATGCACTGCGACCTTTCAGGTATATCTTGCCACCATCATTTCTAAGTATCTTTTTTTGGTTAGAGTTCAAATCACATTTTTCTATATTTACACATCAACAAGGCAAAGCAATCTGCACACACATAAATAAATGCATATATCAAGAATTGGATTCTGTTTGTCAAACTAAATCGACTGGAGTATTTCGACTTTATATTCTGTGATGAATTTTCCACTTTCGTTTTGCTTCTAGTTTTTCTTCGTCTATTTTTAATTTTCGTTTATTTGATCAGACAGGCCACAGAACTTTCTACTGTCATCTCGTTTTTTGCTCAACCTGCATTTTTCTATGCAGTTTCTGCAGTTAGCATGTATGTCCCAGTTGCTCTGGCTAAAAAAAACAGAAACTGTTGCAAGCCAAAAAAATTCGTATGTCAGTTAAAACCGCAAATCTTAGCCAGCGGCATTGCAAAGGCCATGTGCAACAAAAAAACGAACAAACAGATAAATAGACAAGCTGGGTGCACATTCAATTTAAAATTTCCTGTGCTCTCTCCGCAAATGCAAGGACACTGGACACTGGACACTGGACACTGGACACTGGACACTGTAGCCTGGCGTTGACGTTGCCGTTGACGCTGACGCGGACGAAATGACAAACAGGAGGCGCACACTGAGCGAGAGGGCAAACTGTGCATAGTGCACACGGGATATCCGTTTCCGTTCTAACAAGTGCCACCCCAAAAACAGACAACATCCACTTAAACACACACACAAACACACATATACACACACAAGCACAGTGTTGCAATGAAGCGCATTTTGCATTAGCTTCCGGTGCTCGCACACCGCAAAATACCAAAAGCAACAGTCACAACACACACACATAAACACACACACACTCGCTTACACACACACTGCCTCGCACATACAGAGAACATACACAAACACAAGTAAGATTGAAATTGACATAAACAGAGACACAGTTGCTTGATTGTGCGGCTTGTGTGACTGTTGCTGGCTATAAAAATGTACATAACACTCATACGCCCTGTGGCACCAGTAACAGCCACACGAGACAAATAAGTGTGCACCCCGCCCCCTACCCAGACCCACATGATAGACAGCAGAAACAGCTGCAGCAGAAGGAATGAGAGATATTCATGTATGTATGTGTCGCAAGTCTTCGCCTCAAAATCTTTGTTATTTCGATTCTTTTTATCAGAACGAAACTAATTTCATCAAATATTCATAAGCTGAAAAGGAGTTTGTGTGTATGTGTGTGGGTGTGTGTGTAAATGAATTTACAACAGTATTCTGCACTTTAATTAGCTGTGATTTAAATATAGCCCAAGCAATATCGACTTATGAATCAGAAATGTGTTGTACACAGAAATAGAACAGGTAAATCGAAAAGCAAATTGTAAAATTGGAATTATTAATACACAAAGTTAGCTATTGTTTAAATTCACCTATGTATAGAAAAGATAGCCAAAGAATATAAACTTGTTGCTAAAGATGTCTTTATAGTACATATAGTAAATGTATTTGGTCGAAATATTAAAAATAAAAATAATCGAACAATTAAGAATCCACATTTTTAACGAATCGTATCTAAAATTCAGGGAAGTTGGCTTTTTTATTGCTTTCTTATCAACCTACATTAAGCTTAACGTTTTTATAAACATAAAAGTCAAGTTTAAACGAGACTTGAATTAATTATTTCAACATTCTCTCGAGTGAAACAATGTAAAATATATATATTAGATATCACTTTACTACACTAATAAAGGTAAAGTTCTAATAAAACCACAATTCGAAACTTGCATACAAACTACAAACTCTTCGACTTGATAGGAATTAAATGCACTGAGCATTACCAGAAAATGCCGCCAATTTCAGTGGCTATCATTCCCAAAAGCCATAAAAAATAAATAAATAGACATGTCACACGTTTTACAGCTCATCCAATGTCAAATGCAATCCAATTGTCGCGCTTGTATATTGTACATAAATAAGTATATTTTTAGTGAATGCGAGATTCACAATTTGAATATGTTCGATGGTACTCACATATATATTTATTTCTAAAGGTATTTATTTATATTCTGCTCATTCGCTCATCAGCTACTTGTGGATTCTTTTGTTATTGTTGGTTCGCCCAATGCTCGATGCAATCGCCTAACAAATGTGAAATTCTCTGATTTATTGTTAATTATTTTACGAATATCGAAAATTTTTTTTGTTTATAATATCGACGAATGTTGGCTTCAGCTTTAGCAAATGGACGAAGTTAAGTTAATTGTTTTCTATGCGTGTTTTTGTAGAATTTTTCACTAGTTGTGTTTTGTATTATTCTTCTTTGTTTTTCTTTTTTTGGTATTTTACGCGCGCGTTCGTTTCGTTTGGGTTGTTGGTTCGTTTCACACTAAGCGACCGAAAATCATTGAAATTTCCTACTCAAGCGAAAATGTTTCTGTCTGCTCCGACAGCGACGCAGCGCAGGAAAAACCCCGAAAAAAAATAAACTCGCGTGTAATGTTTTTTGTTTTTGTTTCAGCTGCAAGGAGGGAACACTTAAAGAGAGTAGATGAACACACAGAGAGAGAGAGAGTGGGAGAGTGGGAGAGCGTTTCGAGCGCTAATGGCTAGCAATGAAAAGCTTTTTCTTCTTCAGTTCTTTGTTTGTTTATTTGTTTTTGTTATGGCGCGAACCAAAGTTGCCAGACTGCCTCAATACCAATATGGCGTATGCGTAATGCGGTTGTTTAAAACGCTAAACGATTGTGTCAGTGTGTGTGTGTGTGTGTGTGTTTGCCGGGGAGATATTTTTAGGGAAGGAGGCAACGTTTTCCTAATGTTTAGAGCTCATAGTTGCGGTTATGTCTGCGGAAGGCCGGATTTCGTTCACAGAGCTTTGTCGGGAATTAAAATATTGTAGCTGCCTCCCTCCATGTGTGTGTGTGGGTGTGCGCGTGTACGTGGTATCACAATTACTTATTTATATATATACACTTCTGACCAGCATGAAATATAGACGATGGGCGTCTAAGGACTCTTGAGATAGGTTTTTCTTTTCACAGCACCAGGACAATTTCCTCAATTTTCTACTTCGCTGCTTGTTATGGGGGCTTGAATTTTGAGCAGTGAATGAATATTGAATCTCTTGTTGAGCAATAAGGAGACTCCTTTGTCAACAGAGCAACTTGAGTTTATTGTCAAGTTTTATTCTATAGTTCGAGTTGCTCTGCTAATAACTGGAAACAGTGCCTATAACGTACATCGAGTAAGCATTAAAATAATATTCTAAGGCAAATATTCACCTTTTTTTGTAAATTTAAAGTATTATTAGTTAGTGTGACTGCAAATTGTTGCATATATAGGAGCAATTTTACATCGATGCTTGACTTACAGCTTATCCAAAACTAACAATTTTAATTAAATATTCAACTGGTTTGATTGCAAGTCCATCTTACTCACAACAAATAACAATTAAGTTAAATAAATGTTGTGTGGCAGTTGTTGTGAATGCCTCGAGTTAAGCTCGAACTAAGTCCATAATGCAGGGGAGACAGTTCATCATGTTTAACCTTCGTGACGGACGCTTTGGACCTTGAATTATAGATTAATTACATTCGGAAACGAAAGTTGAGGGTAGCTGCGGGGTGTGCCGGCCACTATGATGTTTTAACAATAAAAACCCTTTTCAAGGACTCGCCAGGACACTGTCATCCACACACGCACACACACATGAATAACTTTTATGTGGGAGTGTGTGTGTGTTTGAATGCTTGTGTGTGTGACATCTACAGGTAGCCGCAGCAAGGATATCCATAAACACTGTCCCGCTCTACCCCACAGTTTGTTTCGATTTTCTAACGAAATCGAAACTCTACACTGCAAAAGAGAACTGCCGACAGTGCCAGCTGAGAGAGAGAGAGAGCGACACGAGGAGAGTGAGAGCGTGGGAGAGAAAGTGGAAAATGCGCCATAGAAATGCATTTGCGTTGCATGAAGCTGCATGGCAACGATTACAAAAAAGTCTTTGTTGGTGGAGGAATCTTTTTGGCTTACGTTTTTTTTTTTCTTCAGTTGTTGGTTCTTCTCCGTTCGACTCAATCTCAAATTTTCCAGTTCACCGCGCTTAATAATTCATGACAAATATTTGAATGCACATACACATTGCCACACAACCGCACCATGCGAACACACGCAGCGCGTAACTGACACAGCAACAACGAAAAATTTTTGTTGTGTGCTTTTAGGCGCCCGCAGGACCAGTGTCAATCTGAACTGTCCTTTGCCAACTGAAGGCAGGCCACAAAAATTTGTGTTAGCTTTAAAGCGCCGCCGAAACGATTGCACTTGAAGCTTCCACTGCTGACCAAGTTTTGGCTCGGTCTTCGTCGGCTTTCGGCAATGTGTGTTCGTGCCTGTGTATGTAGGCCAAAACAGAAACGAGCCTCCTTTTTATTGAATTTTTGCGCGCACGCACGCAGCAGATGGAGCTTTCAGGCAATGCTAGCAATGTGTGTGCGCGAGAGGTGAAGTGGACAGTAAAAGCTGCAGCGTATGCTTGCGGTAAATTGCAAGGCAACATAGTTGTAAACAAATCATTAAATCGTATCGAAAGCGCTGCAAATAATTTGATGGAGTGGTAACTCAGGTTTGCTTAGTGGTATATGGTATGTGTGTGTGTGTGGTTGTGCTTGCGGCAAGCTTTTAATTCCTTAAATGGCTTTCAGTAACGTAATAAATTTGAAATATTTAATGTAATATTTGTATTAATGATTTAGGCAACAGATACGTAAGTCTATCAAACATTGAATCTATGTAATATATATGATACTTATTATTTTTATAATTTATTTTAAACATTTATCTGGACAATGGCTTTATTCTTTGAAATAAGAACTTCTCTTTGAAAAGCGCCCCCTATCAAATAAAATGGGCAAAAGCTCCTTTTACCCCTCCCCGTACTATAACTAACACAATGTAAACAACTATTGGACAAAAGCTTCGCAGCACATAACACAGCAACAATGATAACAAACTTTGGGCAGAGCAGAACAGCAAGCAGCAAGAGCTTTTAGTAAAAACAAAAACAACAACAGCAAATACAGCACGAAATATTTTGCGTGTATTTTTGTTTGCTTAGCGCTTTGTTTATTTTGAGAGCAGTTGCACTAGCTACTGAGCAACTGTAGCTGTTTCAATGTTCACTGAGAGTTGGAAACCCATTTTAGGTGGATTTGAGCACACACACACATAGTAAATACAAATACCCACTGGACTAGGATTGATAATGTTTAATAGGGGATAAGTCGTATTGAAAATATATTGTTGCTTGCAGGCAGGTTTCATCGAATGGAGTAATAAAACAGTGCTGCGAAACATTGTAAACAAAATATGAGCATATAATAATTATAAATCAATTTTAAAAATAAAAATAGTTTTTAAAAATGCAATATTAATTATTAAAATTTTAATAAACATTAGTTAATTTTTTGTAAGCGTTCAGTTTTACAGATTTTGAGTAGGGACCACAGTAAATCAAAATTTTGTTAGTCCGTCGACGACGTCGTTGGTTTCGTCGTTTCTGCTTTGTGTCTCTGTCTCTTTGCATTTTGTAGCGCGCAGTTGCCGTAGCTCTGCTGTTGTTTCTCAGCCAGTGTGTGCCTGCCTGTGTGAGTGTGTGTATTGTTTGTATTATTTGTTGTTCGCTCGCAGCAACAACAACAATAACAAAAGTTGTGCTCGTGTTGTTGCCAGATGAAAGTGTGTGTGTATGAGTGTGTGTGCTTATGCGAGTGAGCGAGAGAGAGAGAAAGAGCAGCGTTTTGTGCGTTGTTCTCTGTTTGCTATAGTCGCCGCACAGTAGAACAAACGCAATAAGTTTGTATTGAAAAGTTCAAGTTCGAAACAGTAGCAAAACTAGCGAAAAACTACGATCACTTATCTAAATTTAGTAATTAACATAATAAATAATACATATACGAGTATAGTGTCTTATTAAAAAATATAAGGTAGTAAAATTAGAATTTCAGAGATAGAAGAAGTGTTAATAAGTGAACAGATTTAATAAGCATTTTAGTCATCGCCTAATATTTTTTACACACGTTTTTCTAAAAACAAAATATACAATTTATGCAACAACAAAATTGTTTGCGACCCACTGTACGTCTCGGCCGCTGCCTGCCGCTGCTGCTGCTGCTGATGTTGTTGTTGTGTTCTACTGTAGCTGATAGATACTGAGTATCCGAGTGTGTTTAGTCGCTTTCGTCGCTTGAAACGTGAAACATACGACAACAGAAAACGAAATTGGAATTGCAACTTTTTGTACGTTACGTCAGTCCGTAGCTGTTGTTTATTGTCACAGTCGCCGTTGCCGTCACAGTTGCCGTCGCCGTCACAGTCGCAGTTGCAGTCGTCACCGCATCGGACACTTTTTGGCGCCGTTTTTCAGTGCTGCACTGGCAGTACCTTAAGAAAATAACCGCGCTTTCAATTTTTGCTAGTGAACCGTTTTTCTTTTTTCAAAAGTTCCCACTGGACGCTGAAAACAGCCGAGAACAGGTAAAATAAACAAAATAAAAAAAATATTCAACTGGAAATTGAAATTGTTTTCGAAATAGTAAAATAAAAAGCACCACAGCAACAGCAACTATAACAATGCCTCTGGCCAGATAAGCAACAACAATTCAACAACAAGAAAAATTCTATATGGCATAGTGTAACTGTTTGTGTGCCAATGTGGTCGCTGTGAACGTGTGTGTGTGTGTTTGTGCCTTTTGTTGCTGCTGATGCCTTGCCATACTGTTGTTGCTGCTGCTGCTGTTGTTCTTGTTGTTGTTGTTCTATCTAACAAAGTTATTGCCGTTGGTTTCGTTGCTGCTGCCATTGGACAGGGGCCGCGGTGTTGGGGGCAGAGGGATAGCCGGGTATTTCTGCAAGTTTTGTGTGTGTTTTGTTAGCTTTAGAAATATTCTTTTTAGTTGTTTTTTTTTGTTTTGTGTTTTCTTGTTTTGCACGTTGCTGTACTTCTTGTGTAATGTTGCTGTTGTTGCTGAATAAATACATATACATATATACATGCACACAGAGATATACAAAAACTTAATAACTAAATACACATGCACATATTTTCGAATAACGTATTTTATGTTAATAGAAAAAACACTATTAATATTGCTGGGTAGTTTTTGTTTGCCATCTCTACTTGGCAATACAATAAGAACAACAGCAACAGCAATTACAACAACAACAAGCATTGCGCAGGCGGTACAATAACACTAAAGCAGGCAGCAGAAGCTACAACAACAAAACAAAGTCTCGCTATTCTGCTGCTGCTGCTGCTTCTGCGTCAGCGACGCTGGCAACTGTTAAAAGCGAACAAACAAAACTAACGAAAACAACAAAAACAAATGACGAATAATACAGAACATACGACAGCGACAGCAACAGCAGCAGCTCAAGCAGCAATGGCAATAACAAAAGCAACGTCAACAGCAACTACAACAACGACAACAACAACAATAACGATAACAACAACAGCCAATACTGAAACACGCGCGCAGCGTAGAAGATGATAATGAAGTTGCCAATGTTGATAATAATGATGATGACAAAAACAACATAACAACTGTGTCACACTGGGAATCTAGTTATAAATTTTCGATTTCTCAATGTGCTCAAAATTGTATTTAAAAGATTTTTCAATTTAAAAATGTTAGGTTTTATTATTTAAAAAGACAGTTTTGTTTTCAATTGGTAGTTTATTGATAGTTGATCCAAAATATTGGGTATACCATTCAATATCAGATATTGACATAGTCAGTCAGACCACTGTGCGCACGTTGTTATTGTGCAAAACTGGTGGTCTTAACGCAAGGTGCTCAAAGTGGCGGGAAAATTTGTTAAAGATTTTAGCGACATTCGCAAAGGAGAGTAAAGTACAGAGAGAGAGAGAGAGAGAGTCAATGTGATTGATGAAAATAGAGAACGGTTTACGAAGAGAGTGAAAGAGAAATGAGCGAGAGAGAGAGGGAGTAGTGCAAATCTGAGTGGGTTGATTAGAATTAAAACAGGTAGTCGCAAGAACACCAATCATCTATGCAATTGCAATAACAGACAGACAGACAGTGGGACAGTTGGGATTTCGATGGGATGCTATGCTAATCACTTAACAAATCATTGTTGAATGGTTTGGAATAGCTGTGAATATTATTTCACTATCTGGCAGCGCTGTGGCTGTTATCAAAACATATGCTCGAATATAATTTTTATTGTTGTCAAGAAGTTGTTACAATAAAAGCAACAAGTACATACATAAACACACACATACATATATACAGCCAAATTAGCTGTTATTCTTATTATTTTATGATTGTTATTTTTGTTATTGTGGCTATAATAATACGAAAAGTCAACAATGTTGCTAATGTCGTTGTCGTTGTTGACGTCGTTCACAAAATGTCACGAAACCGCACATGAAAAATAAATGCTAAAAACAACAGCAACAGTAACAATAACAACAATAACAGCAACAAAGAGCTCACACTGTTTTATTAGGTCTCACAAAATATATACATAGTTATGACAACAACAGCAGCAGCAGCAGCAGCAGCAACAACAACAACTACAACAACAAAAGCACCAATTGCAAAAAAGCTCTATTGACGTCGCCTTCTGCTGCTGCTGTTGTAGTTGTTATTGTGGTTGCTGAGACGGCAGCAACACCAACACATACTCAAGCCATGAAACAGAGCACAAAATCGAATTGAGCAAACGTTTCTCTTGTTGTTCTGACTGCCAGCAGCAACAACAACAACAACCAAGTTTGCTGGCGAGTATTGCAGTTGCTGTTGTTATCAGTGGTGCTGTCAACAGAAACAGCAATAAAGGCAGCAAAAACAACAGGCGCATTGCAACATTAAACAGACAACTGATTGCATCCTACGTAATTAACAGGCTACAACAGTAAAACTAGGCAGTGAAGCAAATATGACCACCTCGACGGCAAACAACAGCAATGGCACCAGCAACGCTGCCAACACCAGCAGCAGCAGCATCAAAACCGAGAACAACCATCGAGCAACATCCACAGCAACTTTATACAACGGCAACAGTCCGGGTGCCACATCGACAACGGCAGTCAATATAGGATCTACCAATCGTGTGATGCAAGCGGACGAGGATTTCAATATACGGTTCGTGAATTTGGTGCGCACGCATCGTTGTCTATACGACAAGAAGGTGCCCGAATATCGCAACAGGTGAGTTTCCACTACTTGACCCCAATAGATAAAGAACACTGTATAGAATATAGTTTTCACTATATTCGATTTCTTAAAATTTTAGGTAACATTTAAGTTTTTTTGAATAAGGATAAGGATTAAATCTAAAGTAGCAATCGAGAAAGCACATTCATTATATCGCTTCCAAAAATATTCTTCTGAATATTAATTCAGTATTTTTAATAGAAATGTGTACTAAAATTAAAAATTTCAAGTAAAAAACTATTCTTAATATCAATAATTTTTTTTACCAGTTTTTTACTTAGTTTTCAAAAATATTTCCAAATCCATGTTTTCTACTTATATACAATTACTTAATCTTTAATTTTTTACTTTGCAGAGACAACCAGGAAAAGGCCTGGTCGCTGATTTCCGAGGACACACGTGAAAGTGGTAGGTTGTCAAAGATGCCATCTTTCTCGGATCAGTTAATGAACCTATTTATTTATCTATTTAATTTTTAGTTATTCACTGCAAGGAGCGTTGGAGGAATCTTCGCGCCTGCCTCTCACGCTACATTAAACAGCAGAGTGGCTCCGAGCCACAGCACAAGCCATACTATCTCACGGAGCACATGGCATTTCTGCTACCATTTTTGAAGTCCACGCGGAACTCGCTGGATGGCAACAATAGTTTCGCATCGCTATACAAATTCTCCCAGCAACATTTGCAGTTCCAACAGCAGCACCAGCAACATCAGCAGGAGCATTTGTACTGCAACAACAACCACAACAACAACAATACCATTGGTCTAAAGAGTGAATCGGTTGAGATGAAGCAATCGCTCTCTGAGAACGATGATGAGGAGACAATTGATGCATTCGATCCCGCCATAGCCGCACAATTGGGCCTGCAACACGCAGCAAGCACACCCATTGGCAAGGCAATGACAGTTCCAGGATCACCGGCACATAGTGAAACGGCGAGCGCCAATAGTCTACAGAATTTCATACCCGATGTGCAGCTGGCCGAGTCTAATCAGGATTTGATTTACAACGATGCGTGCCCAACACCACTGCATCATCATCAGGCGACGCATTTCCACAGCCATTCGCTGCATCAGCAACAGCAGCAGCAACAACAGCAACACCTTGAGCCGTGCAGCGCCAAGCGGATCAAGACCGAGTGCGAGGCGACAACAACGAGCAGTGGCTACTTTGGCAACCTTAGCGTCACCGAGCACACGGACATGGAGTTCTTTCGCAGCATTCTGCCGGACATTGCAGCTTTGACGCCGCAGCAGCGTCGCAAGTTCAAAATTGGCATACTCGAGCTCATTGATGATGTTGTGGAGCGCTATCCCGCCCAGGAGCGCTACAACGGTGGACTGCCCAATGGAAGTGGTGCTAGCAGCAACGCTTCTGCTGCTGGTGTTGCTGGTGCCAGCCCATCGGTCAGGCGACAGCGTCGCAGTTCTGGTCGGGATTGGCGGAAGTAAATTTTGATACCATAACTTAGATTAAGTTGAACTAGTTGCATGTTAAGAGTTGTGAAATAGCTGTGAAGACTAAAACTAATAATGAAGCGAATACCAAAAAAAAAGAAATATATATATATATATATATATATATATATATATATATATATATATATACAAGCATGTATAGTAAATGTTAAAAAAAACAAATTTTACTAACTAAAAAGTGGCACAAGCTTAGTTTTTAAGATATTTTCTTTAAATGCTAGTTATTTTACAATTATTATTTCTTAATAATTTAAAATTGGTTTAGTATCTTAAACACAAATATTTTGAGTATTTGAAAAGTCACATTGTCAATATTGATTAGTTTCTGGTTTAAGCAAGCGTTCACAACTAAACTTTAAACTTTAAAAAAGCATCTCTCATTATTTTTTTACAAAAATTGATTTTTAATTGAACATTTGAAATACTAAAATAAACTCTAAAGCGCCTGTTTTTATGATAAGAATCTTTTGTAAAATACTATTATGCTAATTTTCGATAGTTTTATTTTAAAACAAATTTACTGAAATGCAAAATTTTTATCAAAATTATTTGCACAGTTCCTCCTTCACAACTCTTGTGTCTACTGCCGTTCAGTGTCCATGCGTTGTGCTCAATGGTTTAGTTATATAAATTAAGTTACTGAAATGCGGCACTGGCCTAAAGGGACTACTGCAAATGCTACATCTTGTGTTAATATAGAATAATGTATATACAAATATATATATAAAGAAATTGATGTTATGCTTAGTGCGTACGTATGTAGACTAAGTAATAGAATTGATGTACAAAATCGTTGCAGATTAGATTTAAAGAATCTGCGAGAGATTCCTAAAACTCGCACAAAACAGTCGTGTCAAATAATAAACAAATGAATGTATGAAAATATTACATGATACACTTTATTATCAAACGCAAAAGTTGATTAACAATTAAGCAGAGGGCGCAGTGAGGACTTTCAGCCCACTGTAACGAATTGGTGAGAGAAATGCAATTGCGATACGGGTAAAAATTCACTTTAAAGCTAAATATCGATTGTGGTTATTGTCGTTTACAATTTTGCAGCAACAGTCGTGGGATAGAATTTCTTGGATGGATCCTTGGCCATATCGAGCAGCGTTTGGGCGGGCTTAAATGGTGCTCCATATAGCTCAGCAAAGGATTGCATTTTGTTAACCAATTTGCTAGCACCGTACTGATCGACCCAGCGGAAGGGGCCGCCGGTGAATGGGGGGAAGCCCAAGCCGAATACGGCACCCACATCGCCCTCCAACGGACTGTCCAGAATCTTCTCCTCCAGGCACAGCACTGCCTCGTTCACAAAGCGCGACACCAAGCGGAGAGTCATGTCCTCGGGCGTATTGGCGCCCTTGGAGACCAGCGCATACTTCTGCTTGATAATTTCGAGTGCTTCGGTATTTACGGGGCGGGTACCCTTGGACTGGCCCTCGTAAAGGAAAACGCCCTTGCCCGATTTACGACCAAGGAAACCAGCCAGCACTAAATCGGCCATGATTTGCTGATCGCCACCACTGAAGCGTTCTCCGAAAGCTTTGCCCAAATCAATACCAATGTGGGATCCAACATCAATTCCCACCTCATCGGCCAGCGTGGCAGCGCCCACGGGGAAGCCAAACTTCTTGGTAAGCTGGTCCAGTTCCTTAGGATCCACGCCTTCTTGTAGCAGTCTATGCAGCAGATAAAGATTAGCACAGAGACACACAGTTTTAATTAATGATTTGGACTTACCTTATTGCCTCTGACAACATGGTGGCCAGAATGCGTGTGGTGTAAAAGCCGGGACCATCCCCAACGGTGATTACCACCTTGCCCTGCTTGAGGCCAACGGCAACAGCCTGGGCAACTGTGTCCTTGGAGGTGCCTGGATGCGTTATGATCTCCAGCAGCTGCATTTTGTCCACGGGCGAGAAATAATGCATGCCAACAACTTTATCGGGACGAGAGCTACCGGCTGCAATCTTTGTGATTGGTATGGCGCTGGTGTTGGTGGCAATGATGCAGTGTTCGGGCACGACAGCCTCCAGCTCTTTGATAACGCGATGCTTGATCTGAATATCCTCGAAAACGGCCTCGATCACAATGTCGGCCTTCGCGAAGTCTTTGTAGTTCAATGTGGGCAGCAGCTTGGACATCACTTTATCGCGTTTCAATGATGTGATGCGCTTGCGCTTCACAGCTGTCTCCAGGCCCTTTTGCACCTGGCCAATGCCGCGTGCCAGGCCCGGCTCGGTGGCATCCTTCATTACAACATTGAAGCCCTTGTCCACAGTCACCTGGACAATGCCGGCGCCCATAAGGCCAGCCCCCAGCACACCCACAGTTTCTACTGCCTGCTGTGGCTTGCCAAAGCGATTCTTCTTGCACTCGGTCTGTCCACGGAAGAGCGCCAGCAGACCCTTCGATTGTGGGGTTGCCGACAATTCGCCGAAGCCTTTGCGCTCGGCCTCGAAGCCAGCATTGGAACCCTTGTCGACTCCAGTGCGAATCACTTCAAGAATCTGTTGAGCAGCAATGGTTTAGTATAAGCCAATCTTATTTGTTAACTTAATAGTTAATCGGACAAAATGATTAACATTTAGACCAAAGAACTTAGATATCGGATCATAGCAAATATCTCTTATAGGATTGATCGGAAATGTGATAATCTTTTTTGTTTAACAAATTATCCTACGCAAACTCAGAAGTTATACGTATAGAATTATTTAACTAAATTAAATTTAGCTATCGGCATTTAGGTTCACGTCTACAAGACTATGTTATCTCAGGCGGGTCGACTTTAGCCGTTCGTTGTTAACTGTATAATAAACAATAACACATATATGGGCCAAAGTCTTATCGGGCCAATTCCTGACATAGTTCATATGTCCAAAGGAAACTGACAATTAAGATATACGAGCCGGCGATAAATATACTTTGAATTTTTTCGGCTAATACTCACCTTGAGAGGAGCAGGATAGAGACCACCTGTGGCCTTCATCACCTGTTTGCGGGCTGTATCAAAGATTTTGTTCTTCACAAAGTCCGTGTCCATGACGAGCGCCTGCAGCTTATTGACTATGCCCGATTTCTCGCGATTTACCTGCAAGAAGAAAGAGCACAAAAATTAATACTCCCCGACATGAACACGAGACAATTTGCGCAACTTACACGCAGTTTGCCGCTGGCCAAATCGTTGGCCACCTGTATGGCTATCCTCTCCAGATAGTCTATGGAGTTTTGCGCCGCTGGTTGCTGACCAGGTCCGAGGGGATCGATCAGCATATCGACAATACCCAAACGCTTGGCACGATCGGCACGCACCTGTTTGCCGGTCAGCTCCATGTCCAAGGCAGTGGGCACCGATGTCAGCTTGGGCAGTCGCACAGTGCCGCCACCGCCTGGCAGCAGGCCGAGCATAACCTCCGGCAGACCCAGCTTGGTTTTGCTGTCCTTGGTGGCGATGCGATAGTGACAGGCGAGCGCCAGTTCTAGGCCGCCGCCCAGGCAGACACCGCTAATAGCGGCCACAACGGGCTTGCGACTGCGCTCCAGGCGATCGAAAAAGACCTGACCATTGTGTGAGATGAGTGCGGCATCTTCGGCCGTCTGGCAGGCCTCCAGCATGCCAATATCGGCGCCCGCAACAAAGCAGCCGGGTTTGCCCGAAATGAGCACAGCCGCTTTGACCGCTGCATTCGTCTCCAGATCCTTAATGACACCGTCGAACTCATTGCTTACTTCGGCGCCCAGCGAGTTGACCTTCGCATTTGGTGAATCAATCTTGATCACCAGCACCCCATCGACTACTCTTGTTTGCAGATGTTTCTGGGCGGAAGCAGCCACAGCCGGTGCTGTATTTGTAGACATTAGACGTCGATGGAGTTGTGCAGTGAACGAATGTGCTATTCAAATTAAAAAATCAATATTAATATCAATGCCTAATAACAGACACAACTAGTCTCAGGTCTCAGTCTTTTGGCGTAATCTCATATTCGGTCTATTAGTACAAAGGTCAAAGTCCAGTTATGCGACTGCTGCTTTTCAGGCCATATGAAAATTGTTGTACTTGTTGATTATACTATCTTAGCAATAATCGTATATTCTGAAACTGTTTTTGGATGTATCGTTTTTATCATTTTTTTTTTTTTTATTTTCTTCGTGTATTTTAAGCTAATTACCTCTTGAGCATTTATTGTTCAATAATTGCTGTCTAGATATTTGCCCAATTGCACTTAGAAACCTCGATGCTGACATTTTAAAAGCTTTTTGTGTTATTCGTATATGGGATCACTCTTGCTTATCTTTCAATAAGCTCCTTATGCTTGACAAAAATGTAATAATTTATAATAAAAAAAAACTATGTGGCAACTTAATTAACTTGTTGCACAAAAAACAACGCCGACCGTAATGTACCGATAGCGATGAGCTCTTCATGGTGCAGTCATCGGTCAACCGCCACAATCGACCATTCACTTGGTCAGGCGTCTGTCAATTGACTAATAGGTGGCGCTTTAAAATATCTTACGAGTGCTGCTGTAATTCTTACATTATTTTTGAAATTCAAATTGTGGCAGTTAAAGTTTTATTGGTACTTATTTCTGAACTAATTACATTTGAAAATGGACATAAAAATTGTAAAAATGATATGCCTTAGATAGTGTACAGTGAATTGCTCGCATGCTCTTTCTTTTTTTTATATATTTTATTTTATTTATGGTTTACTTATTTTCTTTCAGAATAGAAGAATTTTCTGTTGAAATTTTTTATGTTATGTATTTTTAATGTGGTTTGTTACCTTATCTTCTTCGACTTTATTAATTTATCTCTTTATCTCTCTCTCTTATCTTCCTTCTGCAAACCTTATCTGCATAGTCTTCTGTTGCCGTCAAAAATATATTATCTTTCATTCACAAACACGTCTGCATACTTTACTTTATTCACTATGATTCAGCTGTTCTGCCTCTAGCTGGTGGTAACACAAATGATTTAGATCGATGTCGATATGTTAAGTACATAGCTGCATGTTTAGTTACAGCTGTTATGTTACATTACATTAGTAATCTGTTACACAACATTTGAAAACAAAATTAATATAAGATTTTTTTTTTGAAAATGCCACAAAATAACAAATAAATTTAGAGCCAAAGCAATTAAATGAGAACCAAACTCTATATCCTGTACGGTCAAAATTGTTGCGTGCTTTCTTGGACATTCAATTCGAGTACAAAAGAAAGCATGTGTGAATTAGTAAAAGGGTTCAACTGGACCGTGTAAGTGGGCAGCACGTAGAAACCAGCCGGCATATTGCTGTTTTCAACTATTGGGGGATCGGCTAGCGGTGGCCCCTCCAGAGCCAGTTCATTCTCGGTGGAATCCATTGCCTGCCGGCGCCGTATTAGCTCGTTCATTGTATCTTGCGGCCGTTCGCCACGAGAATCGGCCATGAATTCTACAGCGGTCACCAATAAGGGCTCGTCGGAAGATTGAAAATTGTATGGAACATTGAAAACAAACTGATTTGGTTGCCCATATGCGATGTCCGTTTCTGGCTGGGGCATCTCTGTTTGGGACATCTCTGGTTGGAACATCTCTGGTTGGGACATCTCTGGTTGGGATATCTCTGGTTGGGACATCTCTGATTGGAGCCTCTCAGAGCGCATGCGATGATTGCTGGCATTTGGCCGTACATAGATATGCTCCACCATTTGTTCCAATTGGGTGCTTTGCTCGTGGCAATCGGCTAGCATACGTGTACAATTACTTAAATGGTTGCGTAAGATCTCCATGCTCTCTAGCGCGTGGAGTATCCTTCTGCTCGTCCTATTACCAAGTGAAGTTCTTGCTCCATGTTGAATGCCTCTGCGTCTATTTGACCTGAAGCTTTTACGCCTTCGACTTCGACGAGTCCTGCGACGGGAATTAAAATTTCTCTCAGCTCTTGGCATCGAAATCTCTGAAAAAATTTATTTTATAATTTTACTATTCTCTGTTTGTGCTTGTCTACGACTGCTCGGAGCCTTAAAATATATTTAAAACCAACCCTTCTGGAGTACAATTTTCAAGGCTTACCACGATTTAAAAAAAATATTCAGACATGCAAACAAGGGCATAGAATGTCAACTCTATTATGTATTTATTTCTTAAAGTTTTAAAACACGAAAGTTTTTAATAATTATTTCATACCAAAAGGTACAATTAAAGTGAATTTTAAATTAAGAAGTCATTCACCTCCTTCATAAATTGATAATACTGGAAGTTATACAAAATTGACATTACAATTAATATTAATAATTAAAATTATATAAATCGATTTAGATTTTACTCTAAGATTAGAGTTAAATAGAATATGCCTAAAAGAGATTTTTCCTTAATCTTCCAAATAGAAATAAATATTCCAAGCGACCTCCTCACTAAATTGTTAAAAACTAAAAGTTGCTAAAAGTAAGTTGTAGAAGTTTGAATTAAGTACAAACGTTTTAAAGACGCAAATTGCTAAATTGTTAAAATTACAAATAATATTATTTGATATTAAAAAAAAACAAAAAGAAAATTCTACGACTTATTTAAATTAGTTTTGCTAATAGTTTAAGCATTAGTTTAATACATTAATTTCCTCTCTCATTAAATTTCAAATAATTTCAATATAATTTCATTTTAAAAACAATACGTCTATTCAAATATAGCAATAAAGCCTCTCGAAATTAACAAACATATTTTCAAACAAATTGTTTATTGAATAACAAACTGCAGTTCTATTAAAACCACTCAAAATTGACTTGCGAAATTATTGGCAATTAAAAAAAAGGCAAAACAACCTTATCAGCTGCAAACCCTTGTGCAAAAATATGCATTAACAAATTGCCAGGATCTGTGGATATGCATATTGAATTAGTTTGGCAAATTTGCGATATCTCAACCCCAGCTGGGCATCATTGCAAAAAAGATCATTTCTGCAAAGTCGGGCAAATTCACGCGCATATTGAATTACCAAAATGGATCAAGGATGAACCGAACCACATTTGCATAATGCTCCGAACCCAATGTAAAAAGGGATAACAACCGAAAAGAGCAGTGGCAAAGTCAGAGCATTGGATTTGCATACGAGTGGCATCTATTTTATTTGCCATAGGCTAATCAAACACAACAACAAGAAGGAAAAAAAAAAAAAACATATTGTAAGCCCCGCTGAATGCGACAGGAAGCACACGTTTCGAGTTGTCTGATTTATGGTTGTAAATTAACATAAATGAAATCAAAACAATATAAATGTTTTTATTTTGTTAGATGCTGAACGAGGGGGGTAGCTGCACTCGAAATTATGTATGCAAATATTGCATAAAAACAAAGTCATCTTCATTTCACATCCGAAATATCCTTGCATGTCCTTGAAGGTCGCACGCGTCGCGAGCTGCGCGTTGCGAGTTGCGAGTTGCAAGTTGCGCGTTGCGAGTGGCACACGCTCGACATGACAACTAATGGGCGTTTTGTTTATGGTCGCCCTCAAACCCTCATTAGGGTCAGGCTTGGGAAACCCTTTTTTTTTTAATTATTTATAATCAGCTTAGCATAAAAAAACTCGACACATATATAAAAAAAATTGGTTTATAGTTTTAAATAGTTGACAGGCAATTGCACCTTTGTCTAGGCTCTGTAATTGTTACAAAAAAGAAAAAAAAATGGCATTTAAGTGGTTTAAATATTTAGGCACTTCTGGTTTATAAAAAATATTATGTCTTCATGAGCATTTTGAGAGGGGTTTGAGGGGTGCTGTCATTTTGTGAACTTCGGTTAAAGGTTGAAAATCAGCCGTTTTTGTGTGTATGTAATAATATAATTATTTGGATTATTATTAATTATAAAATATTAGTAATTATATTATATTTAAATCAAGTTCATTCATTCCCAAAACTATTTAAGTTTTATAATTATTTTTTAATATATTATTTAATACCTGCAAGCGATTCTAAAATATATATTTTATTACACAAAAAGTAAAAGTGTTGCAAAACAAATTTAAAGTGCAACTAAAATAAATTCTTCGTATTTGTTGCAAACAAAAGCAAAATCAACTATTTTTCTCTGATCGGCTCTTTGTTGTCACCTTTTTTTCCGGCAATTTTCACGCTGACCCACCCCGCCTGGAAAACTGACTCGAATTGTTAAGGTCATTTGTGGCTACGCATGCGTCCTGGACTCATTCAAGTGCGCATTAAGCGCGCCTCGTTTGTTTTGTGGCAACATGCTCTTTGTGGCGTGTCCTTTGAAGTGGCCACGCTAAATAGTTTCAGATGAGTATTTCGGCACATTGTTGTGGGTTTTTAATGTCGCAACATTTGACATTTAATGCGTACAGCTTCTGCCACGTATCATAAATTCAATAGTTAATCGTTTTTTTTTTTTTTGCCAGCACTGCAGCTGCGATTCCTGATGGACATGCCTGCCCCATGACAGGATGCGTCAAAAGCCAATCCAAAAGTCACACTTGAGTTGCATATACACAATAATCGAAAAATCTTTCGATGCTGGCTGTTCAACGACCCGTCAAATACAGCGGGCTTATCAAATCGAATATATTTTGGACCTCAATACAATTGCATATATATATATATATATGTATCTAAATAAATGAATATAAATAAATATATATTTATACATATTTATATCTTTATATTTACACATTGCATATTGAATTCATATTTTTATAGGCATTTGAGAACGATTTTATTTGTTGAGTCTGGGGGTATCCCTGTTGATTTATGGATTTATGGGATCGATAAAATTTTTCTTTTGGCTGCAATTACCAAAGATTATGTCCACATAAATGACCTTTTTCTATAAACAAATATACGCTAAATTCAAATCGTATTTCTTAGCCAAAAATTTGTGATCGTAGATCGCCTTGAGTTCGATTTTATTAAGGTTTGTGGCAACACAAACTTTTATTTCTATTATATCTAGACTGCCGCAGCGAAAACATATTAATAAAAAATCATCGAAATATTTCACATATATATTTTATTCAAGATGGGAAAATCTCGTAAAACTCAGAACAACCAAAACCAGAAAAAACCGAGAGTGATGAAATCAAATATTCGTAAACGAAATTCCAATATTTTTGGACTGCTGCAAACTTTTGAAAAAGCCGTGAAACAGCTAAACAATAAGGTGATCAAAGCGCGGAAATCGCTACAGAATAATGTGATGTACGAGGATTCGGGTCGAGCAGCAATGCCTCGACGCCGGGGAAAGGGAAAAGTGACAGCTAAGCGCATCAGGAAGAAGCAAAGTCCTTTGGCTGGTTGCCTGGCCGAAATCGAATCGAAACTACAAAGTGAATCTTTGGAGGCAATCAAATTGCTATGGCGTCGTAAACTTGCCCATCTTAAGGAAGTGTATGTGGATGAGTTAGATCATGAAGACATTAATGGAGCTACAGCTTCCGTTACATATCCACCATTGACTACAGGAAGTGAACCTGCAATCACAGGTGGATCGACATCAGCTATATCAATCCACTCTAACGAAAGCTTAATTTTAGCCGGAGATGCTTCAAGCACTACAATGGCAAACCAAGTTGCGTATGAATGTAGTGTGTGCCAAGTCCATGAGAATGGCAACGGCGACGTAATGTGGGTCCAATCTAGCTTTTTTGAAGAACAGAGCACCGAGAGCTCATCGGAATAGTTTGTCAACAAGGACTAATACAGATTTAATTTTTGTTAACTTGGCTTAGGTGGTGTTTTAGTAGGCAACTTGAATATACACCGTTAGTATACATAAATTTAAAATTTTAATGTTCAAATAAAATGTGTTAATTGTATAATTGTGATGATGAATGTAGAAGTAGGCAGAGTTTGAAGCCACGCCCACTGGGAAGCTGATGAATCGATAATATGTTAAAAATTAAAGATTTACATTTAAAGTCTTCTTCTATCAAAGATTGGAAAGAAGCATTTAAACATGACATAGATTCTAAGATTCTTCAGTATCTATAAATTGGTACAAAAGTCCAAGAATTTTGGACTCACTTATTAAAAGTTGAGTTTTTGATTAGTATTGTAAATAAAACGAAAAAAACTGTTTTAAATAAATCTGAAGTCTTTATTACAAAATTCATAAATAGGTGGGTTTTTTTTTATATTTTAATTTTTTAGTTGACAATTAAATAACTAACATAGTAAATACTTATAGATATATATATATATGCACTTAAGTTAAAACTTTGGAATAGCTGGGAAACAAATGAACTCAATGACCTAAAAGCTATGTGGAAACATGAAAGAGTTTTGTAAATGCACAAAAATTAACCAACAACAAGCAAGCTAGGGGGGGGGGGGGAATGGTTGGTGGGGGTGTAGGTGGTTGGGATGGGGTCAAACATATATGGATAACTTTGAGTTGCTGAGGCGGGATGTGGATTCAATTAGAGACTAGAACAACGCTTGAGTTTTTTTTGTTTTGTTTTTCTTCTTTTTGAGATCTTCTTGAGATGAGGATTAATAGTAAACAATGCCTCCTGTGTCCACCAGACTGCTTGTGCTTGGATAGGCAGCTGTAGGCACACTCGCGTCCATTTGTATATTCCACACGTTATCCACTCCCGTGTTGCTATAATAATAATCAGCCGTTTGATGTTGTTGCTGCTCTTGTTGATAGGAGACGGGGAAGGATTGCTGCTGCTGCTGTTGCAACGTCTGCTGTTGCTGCTGCTGCTGCTGATGTTGATAAGCACTGGCTTCATCGTACAAGAGCTCCACTGTAGAGGGACCCGTGCCACTGATGTTCGGATCAAACACATTGAAGATCTCCGAGTGGGGCGTATAGAAGCCATCGGGACTGGCATTGGAGCTGCCGCTAATGTCTAAAGTCTGCGGCACATAGCCGTTGAAATAGCTGTAGTCCTCGGAGCTGTAGCCGGAGCTGCTGGTTAAGCTGGATGTATCGTCCCAGCTCTCGTATTTGAGATTACCACTCGCCGGATAGCCGGAAGCTGTCGTTGTTGTTGCCAGCTGCTCGTAGATGTTGTTGCCTTGTGGCAGCAACTGTTGTTGCTGCTGTGGCTGTTGTTGTTGCTGTTGTTGTTGTTGCTGTTGCACTTCTGTGTGGGCATTGTAGTAGCTGGCTGTGGAGCTGTTGGAGGAGGAGAGAGGCGAGTGCAACATATCGTGGCCATAAATGTTGCTGGTGTAGCCCATTGTTGCTTCGGGCCTATAATAGGAATCGGCGGTGCTCCACTGTGGATTAAGGTAGCTAGTCTGTGCCTGGCTCTGATTGAAGACTGCAGCTGTTGTTGTTGTTGTTGCTGCTGCTGGTGTATTGTTGCTTGGACTCTGATAGCCAGTTAGCTCTGGGCTGGCTTGGAGCAGCAGCTGATCCGCATTCGTGGAGCGTTGCTTGCTGCGCTTGCTGGGATTCTCTTGGGAGCCAACTGTCTTGGCCTGCCGCTTGTTGGCTCTCAGGCTGCACAACTTATCGCTGAGCGCCGCATCCCGTGCGAGAATCACAGCGAGACTGCGAACACGTCTGCCACCGGCGAGCAAGCGACGCGCCTCCGTCGAGCCCTTCGCCTCGGGCCGGGCATGATCGTGTGTGCCCTTCGCCTGGAAATAGATGGCGTTGCCGGCGCGACGCCAAAAGTGGGTGACCGGATAGCCGCAGTGACCGCGGCACGGCTGTATCTCCAAGCGTCCATTGCAATTCCTACAAGAATAACATGTAAGATTAGATAAGCTGTAGTTGGCGCGATGAGCTGTGGCAACTTACCTATTGGGGCACTGTTTGCCTTGCTGCTTGCGTCGCGCCTTGTCACAAATGGCGGGACGCAGATGAACGCTGGCGCCGTTGGGCAGCCGGCATTTGGCATTGCAGAGGAGGACGCCCAGGCAGCTCTTCTTCAGTATGTTGACATTGTGATTGTTGGTGTTGCGCATCGCCCAGCCGCTGGCATGTTTCTTGGCATCCTCGCTGTGTGAGCCGTAAATTAAGCGGCAATGGCCATTGGCCCAATCGTTGAACTCATCGTATTCGCTGACCGACGGCACCACAGTATCATTGATATCCCATTCGATTTGGATGCGAGATTTGCTCGCTGGCGGACTTGGTGCCGGACTCGGCGGACAAAGTGGTCGCAATGTGTTCAAGACCATTTTTAACTAATTTAGCTTTAACTGTTTTTTATTTTTAATTCTTATTTTTGATTATGTTTGCGCTTTTTTCATTCACACACGTCGCACTTTCTTTCTCGTAAGAATTCTCTGTTGCTCTCACTTTAGTTTTTTCCGGCGCGTTTCAGACGTCCGTTCACAACGGCTGCGCAATGCTGACTGTCGTTGACTGTGCCGAACACTACATTAAGTTCCTTTTGAACGAAACGTCAGTCTATGACGATAGCGGCGCAGTGCGGTGGTGGTTGTTGCGCTCTCATTGGTTTGCTTTCCTGCTTATCCGGTTTATCCGCAGCAGCAGCAGCAGCAAAAGTTATCCGCCAGACACTACACAATCACCAGCACTCTCTTTCTCGCATTCCTACTGGAATGTCGCTTACATATGTGTGCGTGTCACTCTACGTCATACGGCTGGCTCTGCTCAGGTTTGATTGGACAGGCATTAGCTAGCAGCAGCTGGCGCTGGAGCAAACGATTCACCGTTCCAGCGCTATTGTTGAGCTCTTCTCACACATTGGCACACCTGCGCGTAGAGTGCTTCTGCCAACCCTCCACGGCCTCTACTGCCTCCACACATTGGAATTGGCACGCGTCGGGCCGAGCTTGCTGCAACTGGCGCTGGTTAAGTTTATTACGGCAGGCAGTCGTCAAAGCTAATTAAGTCTGGGCAAAACAGGAAAAAAGTAAAACAAAAAAGGTAACAACAATTGTAAATTGCCAGGCACCTGGAGCAGTAGAAGGAGCAGGAACAGGAGCAGATCCTGGAGCATGAGCACAAGCCGAGCAGCTGTGTAATTGCGGTTTATTTATTTTGTATTGAAGTTGGCGACCAAAGCGGCTTTTTAGTGTGAATGTAAATACAGTTAAGAGGAACGTAGGGGAAAATAATAAATATTACAACTTAGGTAATTTCAACTAGACTAGATTGCAGAGGTAAAGCTGAAGTTTAACTCTAATTTTGCCAAATGAATTTTCAACAAAAATATTAATAATTTGATCTATAACGTAAAATTTATCGCAAATTCGAGAAAAGCCTTTTAATTAAATTTGGTCTTATTATTAAATATTTGTTAGATTTTAAAATAAAGAAACACTTTTCTTAATAATAAAATCTTCTTCTTTTTATAATAAAATATTTGTTAGATTTTAAAATAAAGAAACACTTTTCTTAAACGAATTTTATTTGTGCAACAATATATTTATTTGATAAGGAAAGCAAGAGTTTCTTTCTCTTTGATTGCAAGCTTGTACGAGTATAGTAATAAATTGATTGATAAATTTATTAAATAAATACATATTTTCATACGACAATTTATTACGAAATTTTCTTTTTCTTGACTTCTCAATTAGTTACATAATTTAATCTTGTTAGCTAATATGACTACACAGATTTAACTTCATTTTCTTTAACTCCGAAATTCTCAAAATCTAACGGCATTACTTCTCACGATCTGCTGAGTGATAAGTTTTAAACGTTTGCAAAAAAAATCGGACGTTATCAGTAAGAAAATCGGATAGGAAACTACATGCTCAAAATAATCATAAGACACAGTTTAGCACGCAAAAAAAAAAGAAAGAAAAAACATAATCAAAAGCAGGAGGAGCAAAACAACCCCCAAAAATGAAAGAAGGATATATAGGATAGGCATATTCCATGAAAACCCAAGGCAAATGCCATAACTCAGACATATGCCATAAAGTTAGCAAACAAATTTCGGCGATCTTAAGCCAAAGATAACGCAAACAAACATAATCATTAAGACGGCAAATGCTGAATGCTGAAGGGTTGTGTCATGGCTCCGGGTAAACCCCATAATTTTCACACTTCGCCGACAAGCCGAAGAATAAGAAAAAATTTGTGCAATTATGACACGTCACAAACAAACTCTGAATGAGCAACCCGCGGTGCCTGGCTCCTGGCCTGGGACGATTGTTCTCTCCTCTCCATAGATTGAGAGCCTAGCACGCGATAGGACTTTAAGGCCTACGACAGGACCTTAAAGGATTACAGAGTGGCGAAGGGTGCGCCTCTGGGGCGTTGACTCGCAAAGCAAAGTCATGCCGTTGCATATAATATGAATGTGTGAAAGACCCAGATCGACGCACAGATCACCTACCTGGCCGACAACAATTGCAGCGACTTTCAAGTGGGTGTGGCACTTTAATGATGCCTCAAATTAAGTGTTCCATTTCAATTACGATTACGAAATGCCAACATTTCTGATTGCAACATTTCACTCAACTCCACTCAAATTTATTTGACATTCTCCCCGGGGTGGCTGGCTGACTAGCTGGCTGCCTGGCTGTCTATCGGAAACTCTTTTTCCAATTCGCAGTTCTCCCGTGACGTACCCATTAAATTTTAACCAAAAAATACGCATAAATGTCATCGTAAATTCGACAATTTCTACGCTCCTCGTGGGAAGCAACGCCCAAAGGGATTGACTGCGGTTTTGCAATTGTGCAGGGATCCGGGCTTAGCCAAAGAAAGTAAGTTTGGTCTGCGAAATTATAAAATCAGTTGTTTGGTATAATCATATATAAAAGTACAATTCTTTCATTATTTATTTTGCTTTATTTTTATGTAGGTAAGACAATAGTATTTTAACTATAAGTACATACAATAGGTATATATAAATGTTAAAAAATATAATCAAATATATATTACATTTATAAATTTCTTACATAATTGAAATTAATAGAGCAATCCCTCAATATAATATTGGAATAATAATTAAAAATAATAATGGTACAAATTAAACATTTGTTATAATTATGATATATATATATTTTTTTATATATTTTATAGCTGACATTTATGCATATATTTCTGCCTATAAACATTTATATATTTGTCATATTTCTTGGCTTTAATAATATAATATAATTATATGTATAAAGAATTATTTTGTGTAAGATTTTCAAGTTTAATCCTAACATTAAATAACTTTACATGACAGATATTTTTTCAGCACAGCCAACCGATTTTCGGGTAACTGTGTGATTACAAGATCATTTATTTATATTAGGTATATATTTTACCCTCGTCCGGTGCTTGTTCTCTGCCTCAATGGGAAGTTGTTTGCTTTGGCTTATCGATAAGGCAGCATCTAACAAACAGCCGAATAACAATTCACAGTTAATTAACATTACTTTCCAACATTTATATTTATTTATGTATGTGTATAGGTTTGCATGATCATCGCTGTTGGCCGCAATTAAAACCGCATATAGGAAATCATTCATTTGGCAAACGGCGACAACATGAAAAATCCAAATAGCCCAAAAGATCAGTGCAGCCAGATAAGGCCAATGAGCAAGTTAAAGCAACCCTCGCTCCCAGTTGAGGCGACTGATTGCTTGGGCCTCATCATGGCTTATGGCCAGTGGGTATATATAAATGATTTAAAGCAAGTCTCATAATTTCTCATTGTTCATCGGGCATTTTCCACAAAAACTGATAAATGAAACGCAGCAAAACATAAACGGCAACAACTATATAAAACTCCAGATCGAGTCAAACTGATAATACCTTTCACACTCTGCGTGAGTCCTCGGCTTGGACGAGCGAGCGCCGCGAGTGTCCTGCGGTGCGGGGACACGAGATCGAGATCGCTGCCCAACGATAGCAGCGGATAGACCCGCTCGAGGCCAGAGAATTGAAATGTTTCGACAAAACAGCAATGTGGAAATGTGGGACAAGTGGCTGCTAAGTAGCTTGGCTGACTAATCCCATGTCCACGACAATCGCTGGTCAGGTGTTGTTGTGGTCTTCGGGTTTAATGGGCTTACATGCCAACCATTGTCCAGTGCAAACAATTCAATATGTGGGATTACGATGTAAATTGGTATTTGTTAAATATGCACTTTCATAATTTCCCACGCGCATCTTTGTCTAATTTGTTTTTGGCATTTTATTCATACATTTTCTCGTGCATATTATTTTGTTTTGGTTTTTTTTTTTTTTTGTTCAAATTATGGCATTGAATTACATACTTTGTACTGTGCTGAATTTGTTTTGAGTATTATACAAATTTCTCCCACAATTTGAAGGCTGCTTTCGCCAAAAGCAGTTTACAACCCGCATTTATAATGCGTTTCACTCAACATTTGACCCTTGAGCAAATGTGTGAGATAGACAGAGTGAGTGAGAGAGAGAGAGAGAGAGAGAGAGAGAGAGAGAGAGAGAAAGAGAGAGAGCGCGTGGCATCAACAGAAGCTGCTGCTGACTTCCATAAGACTAAATTAGTAAAATTTTTAAATTACCAAAAATCATAGCTGAAAAAATATTTATTCCAACATTGCTTAATTTTTGGCTTACTCATTTGTAGTTTAAATTTAAAGTTAACTTGAGGTTTATAATTTTGTAAAAATGTCTAATCTGAAAAATCCATCATATATATTCTTGATTTAAACGTGATAAACTCATTGCACATTAAGTATTTCGCAATTCAGATTAAAGTTTTTATTCATGATGAAAATATTATTAATTGTATGGTGCGTATTCATTGTAATTATATAATGGACAAAGGTTTATGTAAATAGCCTGGGTAATCTGAAATACGTATGTATAACCAAAATTGATGAATACAGTCATTACAACATTATGTAAATGCGTCTACGTTCTATATCGAGTCGTATATACTCATTAATTGTTATCGATCACTGTATCTATATATATATATACATGATTTCTACCGACCTCTTCAATGCATGAATCAGAGATATTTCTCTTAAATGCCCAGCAAAATCTCTTAATAATTAAGCTGCGTTATCGGGAGTAGTCTTAAAATAAACTACACATTGTATGTGAAAATTAATATACTTAACATAAAAAATAATATTATCGACCAGCTTACATATTACATACCAATGATTTTGACTATATCTATAATCATCTATTGTAAAAAATAAAAAAACTACAAACGCTATGCCTGAGTACAGTTCTCACCATAAAAAATGAATTTTTCACACTTGCCGCCGGCGACAAAGCGATTCGCGCTACGCAATAAAATCTAATTAGTAAATTCGCTAGGAAACCCAAAAAAAAAATAACTACAACTAAAACTGTAAAGTTTCAGGTACTTCAAAAAAAAAAGAAGAGAGATTCGAGGATTGGCGGATTTGACATGGTGAGGACACTTAAGCACAACAAAGATGCACACACAAAGGACACACGCGCGCCCCTCGACGCAGGAAAACAACCCCTCCCCGATGCAGTCCCTCTCACTGTTTACTCAAGCGCAAGCGGACAAAAGTTAGGCACAACTTCACAGTTAAATAAAAAACGGAAGTTGAATTGAAAAAAAAAACATTTCGCAAAAATTTAAAAAATCAAATGCCACATAAAGTGGCAAGTTAAGACTGCAACTCGGTTGTGCCGCGTGTCGAATTCATGCCAATATTTCCGGTGTGTCTAATGACAAACGCATGTTTACACGAGTGCGAACACGTCCGGAATGAACGGGGTTGCCGCCCGGCACATTACACGGACATCAATTCAACATATAAAAGTACAGAGACACAAGAAAGGATCTGCCAGACGGCAATTAAATGGATTTACTCAAGCGTTTTCGATCAGGCAATTTATAAATGATGGCCGCGAATTTTAAAGTTGTCAAACCCAAAGAAAAAAAAAATAAAAAATAAATAAAGGACACTCTCGATGATAAATGGCTACTGTGGGCAAATGTTTATGTTGTACACACAAATAGAATATTATTCAAATGTTTTTAATGGTCTCAGTGCTCAGCTGATTCAACTGCATTTGAATGTCAATTAACTTAAATTGCTAGTTGTGACTTAGAAGGCAAACAGAAACTATTAACAGCCCCATTCAGACGGACGTGCAGTAGCCCAATAGACCAATTAAGGCCTAAGAGAGAGACACACACAAACACACACACACACTCTCAAAGTGTGTGCGAGTGCATTAACCTCGGCTCAACAAATATTTGATTTGCATGCTTATATAAAATACTCGTATTTTACAGATACATTTCGGCTTCCGCCTGAATTTTTGTTGCCATTGCAGTGCGACGCTGCACACAACTCCGCCGCACTCAATTTAATTTAATAAAATTTCCGAGTTCTATGACTATTTTTTTTTGGGGTGCCCTTTTTCTGTAATTATTAATAATATTTTTTTTTGGTCTCATCTCGAGTGTTGTGCACATAAAACTCAGCCATAAACAAAATGGCTGAAAAGCTGTTTATTCAGATCGGCCACATAACTTCAATTAATCTCAATTAAGTGGCAAAAATACGAGTAGACTTCAGCATTTATTGATGGAAAGTTTTGTTTTAGGGTTCAAAAACTGTTTGCATAGCCCTTTTTTTTGTGTGTTTGTTGTTGTTGTTTTTGTTTTTGTTTTTAGCTGGAGGCGGCAGCGCTACCAATTGAGGGTTAAGCCCTGGGCACATTAATTCCTATTGTATAACTTGGCAATTGGAGTTGTAAATTTGAGACTGGCCACTTTATTGGCATGCTAGGCCATAAAGTTATGTGTTATGTTGTCCAAATTGAAATTTGTATGGTACATAAAAATGGGTAGGAAACTGCAGTGAAGCTATTTCTAAATAATTGAAATTTTGTTTATAGCTTGGTAGCAGATATGTGGTTATTAATAAATAAATTTGAAAATATGAGCAACATTAAAAAATGTTTTTTAATTCAATATATAAAGCTAAAATTATAAAACTACATTAATTTAAATAAAAATTACCATTTGCAGCTAATGTAATTCTATTTTCAAACACAACTAGAATAAATTATGATTTAATTTTGTAAGCCTATTTTTCCATATAATTATTAACAGAGTTACTCGAGAGCCGAAGGGGCAACCGCCGATCTCTGGGCGGCCAAGTGGTGTGGCATTCTTTGCGGAAAGCTTTTGATTGGAACACTTGAGCACAGAACCGACAAGAAAGTGAAAATTAGGTCCTATTTACACAACAATGTGTGTGCAATGGTGTGAAATACTTGGCACTGTCTGGCCAAACGGGGAAGCTGCGCTCCGCTCGAGACACGGCGACCCTTTCGCCGTTTCAACTTGGCTCTCATCCTTGGCTGGCATAACAAATAAGACGTCACGCTCATTACAATATCACAATGCTGAACCACATATTCGAAAACCCCTCCGAGAAATTGTGGTTCGAGTGCTGGTTTTTGCTTTTGTTATTTGTTTCACATTTTGTGCGTTTGCTCACTTGAGGCCAAGGATCGCAGTTCTTCAAAGGAAGAGAAAACTCCCTAACGCAATTGCTCTCCCCCTTTCTCTCTCTCTCTCTCTGGCTATCGGTAATTTTGCGTATTGATTACAAAAAATGTATTAATGTATAGATTAGAAGCAAATATGCTCCGCACTTTTGTGTTCAAATTATCGCATACATATGCAAAGGGCGGCATCGAGTGCCTTAAGATATTATTGTTGGTCTATTGTTTCCCTATCAATTTATGCAAAATGCTTACAGCCTTGAACCTCCATGCACAACACAACACGATACGATACCAATGCGATAATTCTCCTCTTTAAATATATTCATTACAAGAGGTCGGGACGACTGGCCTGGTCTTGGTCTTGGTCTTCCATATCGGTTTGATTGATTACTCAAGTGGTTTATCGCTTGGCAATTGTTGCTCGGCGTTTCTCCATTTCTTGAGCATTGTTTCCCAAATTGCGCTCGAGGCGTTCATTGGGCGTGGCCCGTCCTCATTCATTGTTCCGGGGCCAGCATGTTGGTCACTTGAGAGTTGCGACTGTTTCCTTTTGCACCATGTACATAAATGTCATTTAAATACCAGAATACAAAACTTATTCAAATATATCTTCAAAATTTGCATGGCTACACATTCACATGCGTTTTGTAGTGCCGGAGCAGCTGCTGCATAAGATTGCCAAATCTGTCATAAATGAAATCGATCTTTTGAGGCCACCAAGGGCGTGGCATGTGCTAAGTAGCTCAAAGATCACAGCGGTTATGAAAGGTCACAGGAATTTGGGCAAAAGTCATAGAAACAAAGTTGCAAAAGAAATCTGTTCTCTGATTTTGTGATCTTTTCAAACTAAATTCTGCACATTAAAATATGCTTTTTGGTCTTAATTTCCACCCTCAATAAGAGATTCCCACTCTCCCGAAACCCCTTTAAAGATTCCACTTTCATTCAATTCACGCAACATCTGCAAACGATGCGTGAGAATTTTTTGCATGTCTGCCAAAGCGTTTTGTGGTGCGGCGTGATCAAGCCACAGGAAGCTTCAGCATGTTGCGGCTCTGCCACAAACAATACACATTGCCACTCAAGAGGCACAGTTTGAGCTTGAGCAGCGACGCGACTATGACGACGATGTCTGTCAAGAGGCCACTCATATATTTGCAACAACTGGAGCACTTACTTGGGCCCGACGCTGCACGGTGTGGTGCACGGTGGTGCTCGTCGGTTTGCCGCTCCGGCTGCTCCTGCGGCGATGCGGTGCGCACATGGGCACTCAAGTGCCCGGAATATTGCGCTAAGCTCCTCTTGCACAGCAGCAGATTGTCGCAATTTTCAATGTTTTTAGAGTTTGGGTAACAGAAATTAATATTTCAATTTTCTTGATTAAAATGTTGCTACTCGGCGATGTGTGAACAAATGTCGCTCAACGTTTTTATTATTACTGGATGCATATGCAATAAAAAAATTAATATTAATCAAATTCTGCATGAAGTTCTTACAACTAAAAATTTGTACTTTTACAAAAAATTAAATTAGCTTGATTCGCTTTATGCTTTAGGAAAATCATCATCAGCAATTATAGATTTCCTGCAGAATACATTCATGATAAAATAAAAAATTAAATATAGCTCAAGTAAAAAAAACAAAGTGGTGACGATTAAATACTATAATTCCGTTTAGATTAACCTTAACACAATCTCAACCAATATCTTATCAAAAAGTGATTCAAAAAGAGCTATTTTTATCAGCATTAGAAATTTAATTCTTTTTAGGGTGTCACTAGAAATGCGAAGTTTTATATATTTTTTGTATTGTTTCGATAATAAGGAAGTTAACATAACGAAAAGGAAATGAGTTTTTTAATTGTACAAAAATTTTCTTTGCATTTTCGTAATTTATATTTGACATTATTTGTTTATTAAGGCAGCTCGACAAAAATAGCTTTGTTACTTCATTTCCGATCATGTTCCCAATGTTGCCTGCAATTGCAGCAGCAATAATTAATTTAATTTACTTAACAAAGGTCATTGTCAGATTGCCACCATAATTTTCACTTTTGCCCAGTCAAATCGGAGTGCAACCAGGGCCGTAAAGTGTCAGGGCTCCGAGTAATTACCACTCGGCTTATATCAATCAATGGGAAGCTATAGACGCGACAACGACTGTGAACTGTGTCGTGGGTAGTTTTAATTGAATATTACAAGAGGGATGTGCATTAATAAGGAAATCAATTTAAATCTCAGCGAGTTACTGTTGTTGTTGATGTTGTTGTTGCAATTGCCTGCTGCATGAGAAAAACCTACGAAATTCTAAAAAAATTCTGCGGGCGTAGGATCAGTGGTGGTGCCTCATTGGAAGGGCTATGTGTCTCTAACGGCTGCGAAATTCAATCCAACACTTCAATGAAGCAATAAGTTTCAATTGAAATGGATTTACTTGCAAATGCTTCCCAAGGTCAGCATGTAGTCTAACGGGCAAAATAAATAGAGGTTTGAAAATCTAAAAATTTTAACTTAATAACAAATCTGTAATTGTCACAAAGCTAGCTTAATTTAATATAGGAATTGCGAACCTTATAGATAATATATATAAAAATTACTCTGAAGTGACTAACGGATTTTGTAAAGAATTTACATATAGAAAACATATGAAAAATAAGTCGGAGTTGGCCATTTTTATTTGGAACCAGAGGAATCCTTCTTGTTAAATTTAGACACATAAAACTTTTAGTTTTACAAAAATTTCAAATAAGTTCCAGCCTACTGCGGACTTTTTTTTTTTTTAGGTTTTTTTTAAATCTTGGAATGTATTTTATTTTTATAAATGTAAACAGTTAAAAATATTTCTAATCACATTAATGCCAATCAAAGACCATTAAGAAGCTTATCAACTGATAGTTTTTGCTAAAGTAAACGAACCGTGTGAAGACTGCATTATTTGGCACTTACCGTGGTGGACTCCAGTTGGTGCCGCGTCGTCGTGCTGAGCGATATTCCATGCGGGTGCAGGAGAAGAGTCGTACAAATTCATTGCAAATAAAACAAAAGTCGATCAAAAATATTCTCACATTGAAATTGGAAATTGGGTGAGAGAACGAAAAATGAATTGCCTACTACGACAGCTGGTTGTGGTGGTTGTGGTGGTGCTCCTGGTGGTGCTACCAATTTGCAGCCTTGCAGAAATGTCAAGCGCTAGTGAAACGCTGGTGAAAACCAGCTTGGGTGCCATTCAGGGCAGCACCATGAAAAGCTTTAGCGGATTGACGATCTACGCATTTCGTGGAATACCCTACGCGGAGCCACCGGTGGGTGAATTGCGTTTCCAACCGCCGAAACCCGTGCGCAGCTGGGAATCTGAGACACTTAAGGCCACCTCCGATTCCCGGATTTGTCCACAAACTGGAGAAACTTTGTTCATGAGCGAGGATTGTCTCAAACTGAATGTTTTTAGCAAGAATCTAACTGGAAATCTGCCCGTAATAGTTTATATACACGGCGGAGCCAATGTGCTGGGCAGTGGGCACAGTTTGTATGAGGCGGGTCCACAGTATCTGCTGGAACACGATGTGGTCCTCGTCACCTTCAATTACCGACTGGGCGCCCTGGGCTTCCTAGGTGGCAGCAACAATGCGTACCTGGATCAGGTCATGGCACTGGAGTGGGTCCATTTGCACATCAGCCAATTTGGTGGTAATCCCGATGAGGTCACTCTTCTAGGCTTAAGTGCTGGCGCCATGGCAGTCAGTCTGCATTTGGTTTCACCCATGTCCAAAAGCTTATTCCATCGAGCCATACTCATGAGCGGCTCGGCCACCAATCACTTTAGCATCCACAATGAGTTCTGGTCACAACTCTTGGCCCGACAGGTGGGTTGTCCTCTGTACGATAAATATGACATGACCGAGTGCCTGCGGAACGTCACCTGGCAGCGCATCGTTGAGGTGTGCGCCACATGGGAGCAGTATAAGTTCGTCAACATGAAATGGAACTATGAGATTGATGGCAGGTTCTTGACCCAACATCCCAGTTTGCTGATTGATAAGGGTCTATTTAATCAAGTACCCCTACTGGTCAGCTTTACCAACAACGAATTGGATTTTACAACACTGGGTGAGTAGTGTTGACTTATTAATTTTTTTTTTTATGTGTATAAAAACTATATTTAAATAATATTTTAGAGATTTCTTGATCACAAATTATGTAGTTAAATTTTAAAAATTAAATATTCTACATAGATGGCGGCTTCGGTATTCCAAATCATTAATTTTTATATTATTCTATATATATTTCCCAATTCCCAGCACACCTATCCAATGAGTTGCTACTCCATGATATTATAACAAACTTTGATGATTATGCGCCGGAATTATTTCTCTTCGATTACAATGTGCAGAAGAGCAGGCGCCTCAAGAGTTTCTATCTGGGCAAGAACACGGATGAGTTAAATGCCACAAATATAGAGCAATTTGGGAAAATCTTCTCGGACGGCATCATTGGACACGGTGTCTATCGTCTGGTGAATCTGGCACGCAAGTACACCAATGTCTACTACACACGCATGGACTATATTGGTCAGAGGAGTCTTTCGGCGCCGCTGACAGAAGAGAATGTGCCCAGCGGGGTGGGTCATGCCGATGATTGGCAGTACGTAATGCCCGGCTTGTGGTATGGCACACAATTGGACCCAAATCACAAGGATCTGTTTATGATGCAACGCCTGACCAATTGGATTACACACTTTGCGCAGACTGGGTGAGAAAAGCAGCTTTTTTATTTTATCCAGTTGGCTCTTTAACTAAGTAAGATTGGTTTATAGAACACCCATGTTGGACGCTGATCAACACTGGCCACCCTGTAATGCTCAGCAGATGCAGATGCTCTATAACAATGACCTGGCCACAATGGGTCCACCCGCCTTCGTCGATAACTATGCCGTCTGGGATCAGCTATTTCCCAAGCCTAGGGGAAATGGTGCTGCCCAAAGCCAACTTCAGCTGCACGTTGTTGTCGTCGTCATCGGTGTGGGTCTGGTTGGGTTTGCTGTGTAAATAAATGTGGCCATTAGGTGCGGAAAAAAGCTTATCAATAGGCCGTTTAGATTAGGCTAATGACGTCGCTTACTCGCTGCAGCTATTTACTTTGATTAATTAATCAACAAAGGCGTGAGATTTTTAGTATTTCCCGAGGAAAGCTCATGTGTGTGTGTGTGTGTGCGTGTGTGTGTGCTTGTGTGTTTATCTGTGTATTTGTGTGGTGCTGTTGCCCAGCGCCTTTGGGCAATTAGTCTTTGGAGCAGCTTAAATACACATTAATTTGTCTTTAAATGGTTCGTCTTCTGAAGTCGTCGACGCCTTTTGACCTTTTTCGACTCGTAATTGTGCGATAATTTTTTCAAATTGACAGGTTCGCACATGCTTTAACCCTTGGCACACCCAACTCCACATCCACCTCGCTCCCCACTAGCTCCTGCTATTGACATATGAGATTGGCAGCATTTAAGGGGTTTGCTCTTGCGTGAAAATCTCAGTCATCTGGGCGAGCGCTTGCAAAAGGATTATCGCCAGACATTTAAGGGCAGGGCTCAAAATAATTTGCCAAGGGGTGGTTTTAATGGGTGGTCGCATATCATGATTGCGCCAGTTCAAATCAGTAAACGTCGACACTTTGATGCAAAATAAACAACGAGTTCATATTTCGGTAGTAAACAGATTTAAGGTATTTTGTTACAACTCAAAATTTATTTGGGCCACTTCAAAATGCGCACTTTTTTTTCAAAGAACTGAAATAGCTTAATTCCTTATGTCTGCTTAAGAGTAAATATTTATATATATAATATAATATTTACATATATAATAATATCAACTATACAGCTTATATTATAAAAAATTAGTTATACATTTTTATATACATATTATTATGTATTTCGTTTAAGAAAATTAAATTAAGTTCGGCTTTTCATGAAGAATTTTCCCGCACATATCACACAGAGCTAGCTGTAAAAAAATCTAATTTAAATAGGCTTATTATTTGATTAATAGTCCCTGAAACTTTATTTCAATATAATTGTTTTAATAATATTTTAATTAACAATAATAAAGGCATCAAAATAAATAAGTGTAAGTTACATCAAATTTTAACTAATTTATCAATTCAAATTTAATTTATTTTTAAGCCATATTAAATTATATATATAAAAATACTATATTTTCTGTGAATATTAATTTTTTATGTAATTTAATTCACAAAAAAATTAATGTTTTTTTTTAAACTTATAAGCAAGTCTTCGTTGAAAGGTGACAGTCAGTTACAGACTTTGTTTAGCTAATCAGGGAGCAGGGAGAAGGGACCAGGGACCAGGGACAAGCCAAGTAAGCCACACAATCACAAAGAAGACCACATAATGACTTTGATGTAGAGTTCATGCAAAGTTTTGCCAAAGAAAATATGGAAAATTAACTTGTTAGCCAACCCAGCAACCACACACATGCCCAAGGACAATATATGGTTGTGTATGTGTGTGTGTGTGTGTGTGTGTGTGTGTTGTGGGGCATGAGCAAACATTTAACTATACGCATTGTGCCGTATACTCTTTTGGGACAAAGGCCACAAAAAAAAAGGTGGGCAAAGAGTCAACTTGACGGAACGCATGACAGGACAGAAAAGAATAGCAGAGAAAAGCAGACAATGAGTGAAAAACAGTCGAAAGAAACAGGCAAAACATTTGCAAAAATTTTAATTAAATTTACAAAATATACATATTCAAGAACTGGCAAGTCACATGTAAAATTGCATTAGAGAGCAAAATCGCAATTGTGACCCTAAAAATCTTTTTGATTGAGCTCTGCGCCAAACACCTTTTTCCAATTGAGCAGCTGGAAAGGATGTGAAAGAGTTGTGATTCGATATATATTCGAGTGGCTTTTGTGACTCAATTACAATAAGTCTATTAAACTTGTGTCTGTGGCGCGTCTAGACAAAACACACACACAGCACCCGGAGCGATCAGTCACAGTGTCTGCGTCTGCTTCTCTCATCTGAGGTCTAGACCTGGTTTGATCCGGGGTTGAACTGTGATGAGCGCGTGCCCCTTTTGACTTTCGACTGGTTCTTTGTGCCATCTAACAAACAGAAACGGGCTGCTCGCAATGACGATGATAATAATGATGATGCGAAGGTGTTCCAGCTGCCGGTTAGGATTGTGTCTCGATTTCACTTTCGTTACGCCTGCGCCACATTCAATGTGTATTTCAAATGAAAACCTGGTCCTTGATCGGTTGTGCTCCTCGACCGTTTGGCTCATTGCTCAGTTTTTTTTTCTCCTGTTTTTGTGGCACATCATCGTCATCATTATCAGGTCGCGGCTATGGTTTTGATTACGTATTTATGGAATACACAATGGACGCAAAAGGAGTAAACATTTTGAAGTAGCGCCGTTCCAAATGCTTTATAGGTTTGTCAGCTATCGAATTATGTATGTATGTATGTATGTCTGCTTGTCCGTCTGTATACACGTATCTGTCTGGCTGTTTATGCGTTTTGTCAACATATCGTATTACGCCCCAATCCCAGGACCAGGACCAGTACCAGGCCCATAATCGCTAATGACAATACAAATTGAGAGTGGAGAGTGAAGAGCCTTTTGCGCATGTGCAGCAGCGGCTTTGTTGGTTTTTCTGGGAAGGCTCAGCCACTGACAGCCGGCGCAGCGTGCTTATAAATATATGTTAAACAATATATATTTGTTTGGCATTTTAAGTGAATTTCGATCGCCGTGTTTTTGGTTTTATATTTTTCTTATTTTTTTTTGGGGTTGTTCGTGGCCGCCACCTTGAAGCCATCGATTGATATTCGTGGAAAGGCAGTTTTGCGCAATGTAATCAGAAGAAGCTTTTCAAAAGAATTTTGGCATATAAAAACATTTAAGGAATTGAAAGTGTACAAATAGGATGATTGAGTTGAGTAAATGACACTTGAGTCTTTAATAAAAATATTTGTTTATAAATATAGCAATTTTTTTGGTATTTTTATTTTTAATTGGCGACACTCTAAATCTTTATAAGCAAATAGAATAATTAAATTCCCATGCTCTCAGCAAAATAAATCAATTATGCGGTCAAAAGATTATTCTCAAAATTGTTATGATCTGTCAAAAAAACATTTTAAATGTTTCAATTAATTGTTAGCGCCACCCAGATACAATTCATGGATATAAAAAATAAGATTTTTCCTCTAAATACAATTAAATCAATTAATTTCCCAAGCTGGCGCCTACGCCTTGACCGACAGACAGCAAAACTGACAGCAGAAATTCGATTGTAAATTCGAATCTCTAAATTAAATATTTATACAAATGTAAATTGCCTTGATTAATGATTGTCCTGAGTGCGCACTTGTAACAGCTCCCAGGGTACAACAACAACAACAAACAATAACAACAAACATCAAACGGCATCCATGCAACAACACAACAGGCAAAAGGACACTCGCTTCCCTCTGCTTTCCACTTTCTCTCTCCTTCCTCTCTTTGCTTGGGGTGTGGAGAAAGTGTTCACATCAAACGGTCTTAAAATTAATTGTTTTGACTGTGTTTTTTTTTTGTATTTCACGTTTCACGTGTGCCCGATAAACAATTTGATTATTCGATAAACAAATACAAAGTACAACTACACACACACACACACAGGCACACACACTCATATGTGAGAGACTGCCCCCAAAAAAAACTCACTCCCTTTCATTCGCCATTGTCTCGCTGTCTGTCACAGGCGGCATTGCTGGCTACTCCATGACAGCTTTGTATGTGTGCACATATGTGTGTCAGTATGTGTGTCAGTATGTGTGTGTGTGTAGGTTGTGTGTGGTCGCCGTTTGAGTGTCTTTTGTTGTTCGCTTGCTCCGATATCGTCGCTTTTGTTTGAAGCTCCGGCGACAGACAGCGACAACAATAGCAACAACAACAACAACAACAACAACAACAACATGATTGTGATTTTGGGGAACCCGGGACCCAATCATAATTATGCATGTTGTTTGTTGTTTGTTGTTGTTTGGGCTCTGGTTAATAATGGCGTTAATGCTTATGGTGATGAGAACAGCATTGGACCACCCTCGCTTTGACATATCATTTTGGGCCTTAAATCACGACTATATTTATTGTTTCTTGAATGACAATGCCTCAGAAAGGATACTAACAGGTAATAAAATAAGAGCAGCGAATTTAATAAAGATAGAACCATTCTAAAAATAATTATAGTCTTTTGATATGTAAAATCACATTAAAGAACTTAAAAATATGAAATAATAACATTTTGTTTAATTTTAAAAAGTATTTAAAAATTCAGTATCGCAAATAATTTAATTAGTAGAATCACACAATGTCATAATGTCAACATTTCACAAATCTTCAAGTGCTTCTCGAGATTTGGTGAATGAGCCTTACCAAGGTTTGTTTTTTACAGCTATATAAATAATACGAATACAATATATATATATACATATATATACAAAATTAATGAAATTAAATGTAAAGACAATCTATGAAGCACAAAATTTGAAAAGGTATCAACTCAGCAAACCATAATTTTTTCAAGGCAATTAACTTGAGAATTAAGCATAATGACTAAGCCTAAAAAATAACATCATATCAAAAAATTTATGAATTTAAATTCCGCAATTACATAACATTGGAAAGCAATTAATCAGAGACGCTGTAGTCAATTTAGTGGATTTGCACCCACTCACAAAGTTGTTTAGCTGATAATCTCTGCACCCAAATGGGAAAACCCATAAAAAGCGCAATCATCGACAGCACCACAAAATCTCATCCAAATAGCCCAATAATTACAGGCGTGTTAAGTGCCCCGGCGATCGACCAAAATTGTTTGCACTCTTCTCAGCCTCAAAACTCTGCAAATATTTGTTTGCAGTTTTTCAAAAGCGACTCCTGTCAATATTGTTGTTGTTGTTGTTGTTGCTGTTGTCAAATGTGATTATTAATGTGCTTTGAATGGGAGAGAGAGTAAAAATGGTTGAACTGACACCCCTGCAGTGGAATCAGTGCACCCTCCAACGTATGCTAGTTGTCAGAGAGGGTGTGACAATCCGTAGAGCCCAACTAATGAGTGTAAACAACGGCCTGGCCAAAAATTACAAATCCCAAAAAGAAATGGTATGAAAAAAGGAACTGCCACAAACTGTTTGATTTGTCGCTTAGGACTAATGAAACCAAACATTAGAGCGAGCACCCTCAATATGCTTCTGGTCCTGGTTCTGGTTCCGTTGCTGCGCTGCTCGTCTGGAGTTCCGGGGGTTGCCAACGTTGCCCTATCTTTCTCTCTAAAGTGTTGCAATTTTTGCAGCACTCCGGCACAAAGGGATGTTGGCAACGCCGTCGCATGGATGTTTACCATTTCAGATAGACCGACAGACAGACAGACGGAGACTGGTAGAGACAAGCCAGTCCGTTGTGTTGTAAGTTGATTACGTGGTTGACGTTGACGTTGTTGTTGTTGTTGTTGTTGTAGTTAATGCTGCTGTTGCTGTTGCTGCTGCTGCTGCTGCTGTTGCGCTGCGTTGCAATATGAGGGCGCATATTGCTGCCGTGGAATCGGCAGCTGTCTTCACGTAAACTGCAGCCGCGATACTCAAACTTGGTAACTCTTCATGGATTTTTCACCTTTTTTGTTTTATAAGCTACGTGCCTCAACTGACTAATGCTCTTGCGGCAGGGCAGCCACCTGAGTGAACTCCAACTGTTTGGCGGGTTTCGCTAATGTAGCGCCAGGTCAGGCCAGGCCTTGGTCAACATACAAAAGCACTTATGCACTGTAAACAATTTGAATTCAGTTATTTGTATTTACATATTTTTTAATTTAATTTTTTTAATTTTTATTTATGTTTAGTTTATATATTTAGGTTATCATAGGATTACACTATTTACATATTTTTGAATTTATTTTTTATTATGTTTAAATATTTTTAGTTTATATATTAAGGTTGTCATAGGATCATACTATTTTTTATGTAATATTTAAGACTTTCCGGTATTTAATAAACTACCAGCTGAAACACTGTTAATCGTTAGACAAATGTCATTCCAGGCTCTAAGTTTTTCTTCTTTTTTTAAAATATATAATTGCAATATTTGCAACACCAATTTTGGTATTTATTTAGTTGCCTTTTAGACATTTAGATCAAAAATTATTTACTGTGTAGCTATGAGTATGATTAGCTGCTGCCGCGGCCAACGCTTTCGTGGGAAACTCTCTAAAACGGCATGCGGGTGTGGTTTTTACTTCAATGCTGTTGTGTGTTTTTGGCTACAATTAATGAAATTGTATTTTGTAGATGCTACAGTTTTGATTAATAGTCAACGTCAACGGGGCAGCCTGAGAAGTGCTTTGGGGCAGTCTTCGTTGCATGCCCTGCAAGCTCAGCTCAGATCAGATCAGATCAGCTCATCCATGTTGCACTTGTTCTAATGAGGCAAGCCTCTAATGGAACGGCCAGTTACCTGTCTCAGACGAGGCGCCTTATTGAGCAATTAGTTAAATGGCCACTAAACTGTTGACAGTTAATGTTTTATCAATTGTTTTTAGGTTTTTTTTTTTATTTTTTTGGGGCTTCGACATAAATCAAATTTTGAAGTGCAACTTTCACATGTTCTGACGGACAATTTGTCAGCGTTCGCTGCTCACGACATGCCTGATCTGATTGACCACCAGTAGAATTTTTGACATGCTCATTAGATATCCCCACAAAAAACACAGACCCCGTCCACTCCTGCGATCGCTTACCAAAAACAAATAACTCGCGGGCTCAGGAATGCGAGGGCTGTCCAAGGGGATACACTGTCGTACAAACTACTTAAACAAATATGTAGATTAATGTATGTGCTAAAGCAACAGTTCGATTTAAGCAATTATAAACATAACTTGCCATATGACAAAGGTCGGCAATTGGTGAATTCTCAGCAATGGATTATGTGCATTGTATCGCTACTCAAACTATATAAATAAATAACATTATTTTATTCCATTTTATTTTTTTATTTATAAAAAATAAATAATTGCACGATACTTAAAAATTAATTACATGCACTTACATATTTCTTATAGATTAAATTAATATTATTTAAAGTAAGTATAATAATATTTAGTGTATGTAATATGTAATATATAATTATGTAATAATAAGCAGAAATAAATTTGTATATATTAAATATGTATATTAAATACTCAAATTATTGAATATTGTCTTGAATCGATTTATTCATAATTTTAAGTTTGCTTTTTAGAGGAATGTGAAGATAAATTACTTTCGCATAAGCAAACTAAAACACTTAATAAAAAATAAATTTTTAAAATTGAACTATCTATCTTTTATTTATTCAGACTAGCAGAAAGCATCACACTGTAATGCGGCATGCCTTAAAATTAACTAATGAAAAACACACCCCTCCGAGTCGACCCACTGACAGTTAGTCAATAAGCGACACCGTGCAACATGATCCATCATCAGTTAAGTTGAAAGCTGTAAATAAACAAGGATGAGCTAAAAACTATTATTGAAACACGATGCCGCGATGACAACGGACAAAACGCTGCTCAATAATGTTTGTTGTCTGCTCAGATAGACAGGGACTACAATGGGATGCCCCGGACAGAAGGCAGAAGGCATCAGACTGACGCCCGATGCCCTCTGCCCGATGCCTGACAGATCAACGTCAGACAGCCCACAGCATGAGATGAGTTTCCAGCTCAGCTTGCGATCGGCACGCGACACTCAAAAAGCTGACGCTTTTCCTACTTCACCTCCATATTGGTCGAAACGCTGCAGGATCACTTCAGTTATTAAAAATGATGAGTGACCAGTTTTTGGCGTTGGCCTGCTAATGGTTTTCTCGCGAGCTTATCGCCGTGTTTTCATCGTCTAACGACTTTCCGTTAACACCCACACACTGCACGCATTTGCCACTCTCTATGCTAATTAGACAAACGTAAGTAACCAAGTCAATTGCCCACCCTTAGCTCCCGGAAATGCCATGCACCATAAATTTGGATAATGTGCCAGACTTAAGCAAATGCCTAACGTTGATAATAAAGAAATTTTTGTAATTTTTATAAAGAAATCAGCACGTTATTTCGCATGGGAATTTCTTGAATTTATAATTTCTAAAAGATTATAATATTGACTAAGTGCAGCACAATAAATGTTAGATTACAATTTTTAATTAGGAAAAAATAATTATTCATCAAGCTTACAATCCGGTCTTATTTGATATAGAATTCAACTTTTATCAAATCATATTTGTTAGTCATGGTCAGGGTTGATAAAAGTCACATTTTTTTGCAATTTACACATATCTGTGTGCTGAGCATTAAACAATGTATAAAAATAGTATTACTAAATGTTGTGAAATTGGAATGTTATGCTTACAAATTTCATAAAAATTTTTGAGTAAGCTTTGTGTGAACCTTTCTAATTTTTGCCTCAACATATCTTTACAAACCGGCGTGACAATTAATCAAATTATTTAATTTTTTGTTGTAATTGAAAATACTTTATCACGACAATAAAACAAACCTTTATTTCACTATTATGCTGGCTTATTTTTTTACGCTGCACTATTGTAATAATTTTATTTATATAAATATTAATATTTTTTTTGGTCCTGTTGCACTCATTTATTTGTTTAGGTTCAACTTAGAGTTGACTGGTTTATCTTGATGTTTAGTCCCTTGACTTTTAACCCACTTATATTGAGCACACAATATTTCACCCAAATATCACAATTCCCACACCCAAACCAAGTTGAAATATGTAAGCCAATCCAATGACCATCTGCTGAGCATAACCCAATAAATAGTTTGCATAGTAGTAGTCGTTGCAAGAGTTGAAAATCAGAGTTTGGCTGTGGCTGCCACATCGAGTGGCCAAGTGAGTCATAAATTGTGAAATGCAATGCACATTATCGTCAGTGCGAGATACCAAAAAGTCAAAGAGCTGGACAGAGGAAGACAGCGTGGTGGACACTTTGTGGCAAACAGTACTCGCACTCCAACTCCTAGCTGAGGTTGCAGTTGCAGTTGTAGTTGCAGTTGTAGTTGTAGTTGTTGCATGCGCTGTGTTATTTATGAGTTTTGTGATGTTTCTGCAAATTTTTCTATGTAAGAGACTCCTTTGGGTCTCTCTTATGCAAGCTGGCAAGTTGAACTTGTGTCTCCTCGCGCTTTGAGAGCTTATCGCACGTCAATTGCGCAGACAACTTCATTGTAAGGCCAAAAGATTCCTGCGCATTGATGTTGACAGCAGGAGTTCCAAGCACGCGTCGTCCACATCCAAAACCACAGAAGGTAGTTTCTAAGATATTATTATTTTTCTCCTCTTTTTTTTTTAGTTTTTTCTTTTGTTTGCGGTTTGAGTTGAGCAGACTTTTTGGTGCCTGCTGACTGTTTGTTGCTGTTGCCTGTTGCCAATCTAATTACATTTTGTGGCCAAAAGGCGCTGCGAAATTTCAATAGTGTTTGAGCGATTTCCATCAGTCAATAAAAACTGAGCCTCAACTCGTGCGCATGCGTCTTGTGGATGGGGCACAGCAGGCAGGCATATATGCCCCAGCAGTCTGACTGTGGCTGTGGCAGCGACTACATCTCAGATATGCCCCCGTTGCTGACTGCAGCAAGGAGAATTCGGCTCACAACTTTATTTGCGCTGCATTTCGTGGAAATCGAAATCTGCGAACCTCGAAAAAAATACTTCGTTGGAAATTGGAATGCAAATGCAATAGGACAACAGCTTTCTGTTTATTTATTTGTTATTCTTTTTTTTTGGTTTTTGTTTGCCATACGTCTAACAAATTATAGAAACGTGCCCAAGGACTGAGTGGACGGACAGACAGACCTGAGTAGCATATGCTGCGCTGACAAGCCAAACAATTAAAACTAAAGTGGAAACGATCAAAATGTGCAACCCCGACAAAGAGAACACAGAGATCTATTGCTGCAGATATAGTTGGAGTAAACCGCACTCCCTGCCAATTTGCATATATTAATATATTAACTGTTGTCCAACACCCTCACAGGACCTTGCCCTATAATGATGATGCTATGGCGTGACTCATTCCGTGCCGGAATTCTAGTTGCATTTGTTTTCGAATCGACTCGCCAGCAATTGCCAATTGGCATTTGGATGTTCGGCGTCATGTGTTTGCTCCCTATGCTAATGAGTCGACGGCATCGAGCAGGATACTTCCAATACGATGATGATGAGCCGGCAGCTCGCTTTTGACATTGTCATGCTGTCAAGCGTAACCAAACTCCGATAAGAGCAATAAAAATGAAAATAGGTTGCGAGTGGCCCACAAAAGCAACAATGGATTGCGAGTAACATCTGTGTGCTACCAGAAGTGATAGAGTGACTGACTCCGACTGACTGTGTGGCATTGGATGAGAGGGTTACACTTAGCGAAAAAAAATATAGAGTATTAAATAAGGAATAAGAAAAATTGGGAAGTTTTGCAAAGACTCTAATAATAGTTTATATATGTAAAAGAAAGTACAACAAATTATATAATAATTATAAATATATATAATTTATAATAATGGCTTACCAAAAATAAATATAAAAAACATCCTTAAAATTTTCTACTCTTTTCAAACCCTGATGATCTCATTGTGTTCTATATAAGCTATACTATTGCAATTTCAGACAGATTCTGCCTCTAAAAAGAAATCATAGAAAGTGGTCTGAACAGAATAAAAACAAACACATCATTCAATATTTATTAAAATTATTTATTGCGTGTTACGAATAGTAAAATATAATAATAAAAAATATATCAAATAATCTAGTTCTATCTATTTCCCTAAATAAAAAATGTTTTATTTTTTATTTATTTTTTTTAGCGCTTTACTATAAAGTTGAATACAAAACTAAACTAATTTTCTGACTAAGCACTGCAAAGTAAAGCACATCCACTCAATAATTTCTTGCAGTGCATATTGTGGCACGCGATCAGTGGCAGCCCATAATGCACGACACGTACCAATGCTATCTCCCTGAAACTGAGTTAATATATGCACCCACACAGTGATGACACGCATACCTACCAAAAAAACAAAAAACAAAACAACAAAAAACATAAACACATAAACAACATTTCAGGGACCAACTCATCAAATTGGAACTGAAAATTATGCCAATTGGTTTATCACTTGGCAACAAAAAAAAGAGGGAAAACAATTGCAACGAATTGAAACAAACAAAATATTTTGAATGCCAAATTGCATGAATTTTATACAGCTAAAGTATGGGAGAATTCATGCATAAGTACAGTAGGCGACAAAAGCGATTTAGATGTAATCGCTTAGCCAACGCTCCTTGGTCTGACGTCGCCAGTTGAGGGGAAACAGACGCTTCCAGATTTCATAGCGTGCCGAGTTGAGGCCCTCCTTCAAGACAATCTCATCGCCAATATCCAGATAAAATCGCTTCTTGAAACTGAAGGGACGCCAACGAATGTTGCTGAGTTTCTCATCGCTGGGTTTGTTGGGATCTCTTTAAAGAAAAATAAAAGATAAGATTAGAATTCAATTTTATTGATTACCCTTTTTACTAACCCTTTATAGGCAAATGCTGAGAACATGCGTGTCATAACGTCCACCATGCGGAACTCGTCGTCGTCCTCTGTAAACATGCGACTTATTGAGGGCTCCACAAACAGATACATTAGATCATCGTGATGCACAACGCCAATGGGTGCATCCTCCGGATAGTGGATGTGACTGCGTTCACCCTGATAGGCAAATCGATAGTAGTAAACCTTCGTGGAACGCGCTGCCAGATGCACAAATCGGTGTATGCCGAATCCGGTCAAGGCATCCGAATACAGAGTGGCCAAGGATTGCAGCGAGCTATTCGCATCCAAAGGCAGTGAGTCAAAGTAATGTTGCCGCAAATCCCGACTAATATTCTGGGCACGTGGACTACTGGCATTGTACAGGAAGCAAAGCGGAGCAAGTGACTCAAAGTTTTCATTGAAGGCGCTCAGCAGTGAGGGGCTTTGCAGAATAGCTAAGGTCAGGAGTGTAAAAAGGGGAAGACATATTATACAAAATCGTATTATAAATAATATTATTATTATGTAATATATTTTTTGGAAAATTATCAAATTTATTGACCAAGTATTGAGTAATACTCACAGATAGCTGGGCCCACAAACTCATCCTTAGTCATGCCCGTTATGATGGGTATCTTCATGAATTGACCATTCTGATAGCTTTTCACGGGATCTTCAATGAGAAAGCGCTCCTGCCCAAAATCCGGCTCCACAACGGGTTTCCACAGTATAAGCGGATTGTTGCGCCCAAAGTCAAACATGAGGGGCAAAGAATTTGCATATTCCAAATAATGTTTCTGCAGATATAAATTTAAATCTTTGAAAGGTAGAAACATTGATAGTAAAAAGATTAAAGGGGCTAAGATTATTATATATAAACTTCGGAGATGATCTCTAATCAATCATTAGTCTATCAGGTAGACATGAAGGAAGGATTGAAAAAGGTTTGAAAAAATTGAATTTGCGATTAGTTTAGATGAATTTACTATTTTGTACTGAAAGCTCTATTTAATGTCTTCAAACTTGAAGATCTACATACTAAATCTGGATAATATTGACACATCTGAACTGGGCAGATCAATCCTAGATTAAACTGTTTTTATTTATATTAATAAGCATTTATCCAAATATTTTTAGCACTTCTCGAAAAGTTCCTTTTTTCTTTAGTATTTTGTCGTTCTGATTAACTCACCCCACGCAGGCAGTTTAGCATCTCATTCATGTCGTCCGTGCTGCAGTGCAGCAGCGCCGCTTGCTTCTTGGCCACATCGATTTGATGCTGTGGCAGCGACCACTGTCCCGTTGCGGAGCCACTCATCACAATGGCGCGTTGGAACAGACCCTTCGACATGGGCGATACCATGTGCAGTGTTATAGCCATGGCACCGGCTCCATAGCCAAGCAATGTAATCGCATTTGGATCGCCGCCAAAGCGTGAGATGTGCAGCCTAACCCAACGCAGCAGCTGCACCTGATCTTTGAGTCCCATATTGCCAGCTGCCTGCTCTGTGCCCGTGGCCAGAAATCCTAGCGTTCCCAGGCGATAATTGAAGGTGACCAACACCAGATTGCGATCCATAAAATACTGTGGTCCCGCAAAGTTCTTGCTCTGCCCGGAGAGCGAGTAGAAGCCACCAGGATGGATGAACACAATGACGGGCTTCCTAGGATTCGGCTGTGATTCGCTGGGCAACTTCCGTGTGTAGATATTCAATCGTAGGCAATCTTCGCTCACATCCTCACTGAACAGACCCGGCTGTGGGCACTTGGGTCCATCGAATGTAGCATCAAAGATGTCAAACCATTGCTCGATCGGCTCCGGCGGCCTGAATCGCAGATTCTCCACTGGCGCCTTGGCATAGGGTATGCCACGGAACGCATAAAAGTTGCGACCCGCCTGCGAGGGTAGAATAGTGCCTCGGATTTTGCCGAGCGCTGTTGTAATGACCAGATCCGAGAGCTCCTTTTCACTGCCAATGGGTATATCGTCCTGATCCTCGCTATCCAGTGTCTTGGCCAGCCCGTTGCTGCTGTTGTTCTGGGCATTGGCCAAAGAGCTGCCAAGCAGCAGTAATCCAAACAGTTGCCACATCGCGACTGTGGAGGCTGTGCCTGCAGCTTGGAGCTTTTATAGTCACCAGTTGAAGATCGGATTATGTCAAATAAAGTGTGCAAATTGATGAGATTCCATTAAACGTGGGCGTTGAATTTGCATTTGCTGTTAATGTTGCTTCCTCGTTCTGTAAGCTCTTCCCATATCCAATCCAATCCATATCCAATCGTTGTGTCAATGTAATCCATAAATAACTAACCCGCTGCCTGCCAGTTCAGTTGCAGTTCTTGGTTTGGTTCCTTTGGCTCTTCCCACACACACCCAGCCAGGCTGGGCACCACCTATCCCAATCTGCCTGATCGACCCACGCACATTTCTCCCAGCTTGTGAATTGTACTGGATTGTATTGTCTATCAATTTGTTATTGCTCCAATTTTCCCACGTGAACTTGTTTGCGTGTTTGCGGCTTATTAGATTAACAGCACATTTAGACACCCTCCCTCGGACTTGGCACCGATGACCTACCCAAAAAAAAAGAGCACAACAACAACGATAGAAAACTGATCCTTAAATGGCCACTAATAGCGTTTAATGGTGAGCATAAAAGGTGAGCACAAGTCATAAAGTTCTGTTCAGTGCAAGATGATGACACACCCCTCCAAGGAACCCCGAGTGAGACCAAAGCCATTCGAGTGCGTTAAGTGTTCCTTTGTTCCTTGTGCTCGTCTTCCGTTTGTTCTTCCTTATTTGTTTTCCTTCTTTCCTCTTTTTGGTTTTTTTTTTTTCTTTTGGACACACATAAATTGCCAGTTGTGTGCATGGGTAGACAAAAGCGTGCTAATTGGATTTAAATTGGTCAATGTGAAAGCAACTTGGTAGCAGCATCGTTTCCTTCCTTAAAGTGTGAAAATATATTGTAGGTAGCTGCTTGGGCTGTGAGTATTTGCCAGTGGAAAAGTGCCTTTGCGTATTGCTGGGAAGCAGCGGGAAATTGAACTCAAACGAATCTCCTTTTATCACGAACTGAGAAGAAATTAATAAAGAAAATATTTTGAAGTTATGGCAATATATGTGACAGGTGTATGAGGACATATTCGATCACGAAATATATGATGTGATATATCTTATCATTTTGCCAGATATTGTTTTGTTTTGAAGTATAAGGTTTAAGTTGAGAAAATTACAGATATTGGTAGCTATATTGAAATTGGGAAAATTGACTCAAAGCCTAAGGAAAAAATTTTGTCATTATGGGAAACATATTTTTTTTAATACATAGTTCATTTTCTTAAAATGTCAAGTTGCTAATTAATTTTTACAGTCCAATTAAGCTAAGGAAAGTTTAATTTTTATATTACAAACTTACAGAAAATAGATATTTATTTTATTATTTTTATATTATAATATTTTTATTATTTATATTCATATTACAACAGGAGGTGCTGTAGCCGAAGGGGCTAGAATCAGTCATACAAACCACCCGAGTTTGAGGATAAATGACAGTCATTTAAACTGGCACATATCTCAACTCCTACACTCGCAGCACTGGAGCTGTGGCCATAATTGATGATATTACCCTATACTCACCCGTTTGCCACGCCCTCAACTTAATGCCAAGCAGAGCAAAGAGTCAAGATCACGTCTTCACGCCTTGACATCCTCACGTGCGTACTTGTGGCCAACAATATTATGGCCAGCTGTGCTGTTGTTAGACATTCTGTGGTCGTCTTCGTCTTCGTCTCGGTTGCTGTGTCGTCGTCGTCATCGTCATCGTATTACCAGGTAATTGTAACATCAGCTCTAGCTTGGACTCCAGCTCGGCAGGTGACACAAATGCAGACGCCTCCGGTGCTGCGCAGGCTGTGGCCAGACACTAATGACGACGACGTCTTGCCATGCGCCACAGGATGTGTCTGCAACGTTGTCGTGAGGTGTGAAGAGTGGCAAAGATTGTGTGTGCATCCACGTGTGTGTGTGTGTGTGTTCTGTGTGTTTGTTTTTATGACTCCTGCCGCGTCTTGGAGTGTGCTGCCCGTGGTGATTTTGTGGGTTTTTCACATTAAAAGTGTTATGGTTTTAGCATTCAATTTGATTTAATTAGTTTGGCAAATGTTGACATATTGCTAGGAGCCAAAAAAAACTGCTTTGCTTGTGTGTGTGGTCCCATCCTTTCACTGGAAACGTGTATAGTAACTATCTCTAATCACTATCTAATAGATATGAATCAATAGCATTTGCCAAGTGCGCATCGTCCTCATCATCAAAAAAAGTGCATTCCTCTCGATTGTCAAATCATATAATTTATTGGCAATATTCATTAGATCGTGGGGCGTTTGACTGTTGAAAATTAGCATTCAATTCTATTGCCAGTTGGCTCTCTAATGCGCCCCTAGTGCAATAGGGATGAACCAAAGAACCACCCTCCAAAAAATAAACAAAAAACACACAACTCGTACAACAAATGTTAAATGCACATTGACTAATGAAATGTTTGGCGATTTCGAGTGCTCGACCAAAAGGTCGTTCTGGGCCAACTGATTTTCATAATTTATGGCCCACAAAATCGGGCCGCTGCCCAAAATGCCTTTTGTTTTGGTTACAATTGCACAATATTTTTGGCTGTAAAAATTCCACAAAAATATTGAGTTTTGTATGGCAATTTGCATTTGATAATACGCCCGCGAACTGTTGTCGCCAGAATGGTAGCTAATTAGTGGGATTTGTTTGCCAGGTTTTTAATGGTTACAGAAAGCGCCAGCGAGGCGTGCGCCCAAAAACCGAGACCCATTCATGGACCCGGAGCACGCGTCAAAGGTGCGCCGCCGAAGATAACATTTTTTGAATGAATAACATTTATGAATGCCAAATATATATCTGCTCATATATGGGTGAAAGTTAGTGAAACTGAATAGTATAAATTGCATTTGATATGGTAGCCCTTACTTCTAATTTTTTGTTTCAACTGCGTTTTTAAATATAAACGAAATGCATTTAAATTCTTTAAAAAATACGAACAGTTCTCGTAGTTATTTTTTCATGCAATTTTACTTTTATAACTCTGAAGCATGAATAAGATTTGAATTAATATAATTCGTTTAAATTACATTTAAAAAATAAACAAAATTTTTTTGGATGTAAATCATAAATTCACAAATTGCACAAAAGCTGAAAATTACTAGTCTTTCTATAAATTCTATAAAATCTTTGTAGAAATCTGATATTTTAATTTCCAATTTATTTCCCATTTATGGCCAATATATTTCAAAATGCCCATCGACAGCTGTTTTCAAGCTGTTTATCTACGTTTTGGACAGTAACAAACTGCTGATGAGCATATGCAAAAATAAGTGCATGGATTTGGATGGGGAATTGATGCACACACTCCACAAATCCACCCTGGGCAAAATAATCAGTCGCGACATAAACAACAATTGACAAACGGTAAAAACTGTCAAAGGCAATTGTCGCTGTCTTTGTTTGGAGAGGCACAACAAACTGACAGACAGACAGAGAGACAAACTGACAAACTGACAGAGAGACAGAGAGACAGACAGTCATTGAGGCTGGCAAAGTGATTGATCATTTGATGAGCTCTTTGATTTGCAGTCATTTCTTTGGATTGAAGGGGAATATTTCGCGTGCCTCGTACATCAATTTCGAGTGGGCTGGAAATGGCTAAATGAACGTGGGAGTTTCTAGTTTGCACCTTGAACAAGATGCGTTTACCTTGATGCCAATGCGAAGCACGTGCCGTCTGATGCCTATGGCAAAAGGCGCTGCCTAGCATATCAAAATCAGTCTGTGGCACATGCAACGGCAACAGGAACAGTCGCCTGCTGCCTGCATAACATCTTTGCAACGTTGCAGCTGTTTAGAGCTGGCGGCTTGCCGCAGTCTTTGCCACTTCCTTTTCGTGGTCTGTTTGAGAATTTAACCCGTGCCGTCTACGTGCTCCGTTGCACTCCAAAACTAAATTAATTGTTGTTATTATTTATTTACTTGCGCGCCTTGCTTGTGTCGCATTCGCGGCTAATAGCACCTGTTGGCCATCGTCTGTGCACATTCATTGAATCTTAATTAATTGTGATCCTTTGATTTCGCATGCGCTCGCCCAATGCAGGCAGCACTTTTCATTTCTATAATCGCCTTCTGATGTGCTGATAACTCCAGACTATGTCCATCATAATCGTCATCATAATCATAATCGTAATCATAATTAAGTTTAGCGTCTGCTTAACTGCAACTTGCCCCGCTGGCTTTCAACTACATCTGGCGTCTTGGTCTGCCGTGTGGCCAACTCTCCTTGTCGTAGGTCATGCATGATGCTGGCCAGTCGGATTGTCGTCGAGATCGGTCGCACCTAAGTGGCCTGGCGCTACGCTACTTCTGCTCACTTGATTGCCTCCTATGCCCATTTATTTATTTATGCGGGATGTAGGCAATTGTGTACTGATTTCGCATCTGGCTTTGGATGCTCTGCCTGATTGGCTCTGCTTAGACCTACATATAAAAACGAGATCGAGAAAGATATAGAGTTGTCTGATTGCCCACTGAGCATCTTTAGCATTTGATTTATATGCACTAATAAAACATGATAATCGTAGTTTATTGTTTACTTAATTGTTGATCGTTGATTAGTTAATATGCAACTTAATATATTTATTAATAATTTATTAGAGTTTTTTAAGTTTATAGTACTATTTATTTTAATAAAATATATGCAATTATGTATAGCATATAAAAACTTAAAAAAAAAATATATAAATATATATTAATTTATTAGAGTTTTTGAAATTTATGGTACTACCTATTTAGTTATTATTATTATTATTAATTATTATTGTATTTTATTTTAGCTCTTCTTATCCTGCACGTTTACTTATAATATGAAATAAAATCAACTCAATTTATCTTTGAAATTAAAGTACTTTACAAAATATCAAACCATTTTCTTACTACTTACTGAATCTTTTTATTCTGTTATAAATATTAAAATTTTCACTACAAAAATATAATATATTTTCCTTATTAACAAGAAAATTCTTTTAGACCAACTTGAGTTTTATTTATTATTATTTATTATGTCAAACTGTTTATTTATCGCTTAAAAATTTTTAATCCAATTAAAGTCGTTTTATATTATTTTCTTAATAAAACAACTACAGTTACAAAGATTTCAACAATTAAAGTAGCTTTCATAAATCGATTATTTTTAAGATTACCTACTCTACTTCAAAGTGCTCACAAGCCGACAAATTGAGTTGAAGGCTCATTCACAATTAATTATTAACCGATTAAATTTTCGATGCCACCCAGTAGACAAGCAAGTTGACAATCTTATCATAGTATCTCGGCTTGGTTGGGCACAGACGACAGGGCAACGGAGCTGGTCAAGCAAAGGGGTTGACGAGTCCGAACAAGGAGATCTGGAAGCACATTCATGTGTTAATATAAATAATAACATATAATGTGAAGACTGCTGTCCAAACATGCTGATGGAAAAGGCTGAATGCAAACTGAGTGAATGTGCCGCAGGCATCTAACTGCACACTGAGTGAATGTGCAACATATATAGAAAGTGGAAATTAAGTAATATCCCGCACCTTGTGGAAGCCTGTGATCAATTCGAATTCCTTGAGAAGTAATAAAATTCGCGGTGTTTCGCATCACAGATGAGATGCGTTTTTGTGCGGTAATCAAACGTTTCATGGCCAAAAACACATTAGACTCAAATGGCTTTTGCCTGGAGCACTGCAAGTGCCTGCTTATTGTTTAAATAAGCGGAAGGGATGCGTGGTTGGGCCAGGTTGGGTTTTTGGCCACCAAAACCGTCATTAAAATCATTATGTCGCAAATGTGGCAAATTTTCAACAGTCCATTTAACTGATTAGAGTGAAAGACGGCGGCTTGTCGATTTTGGCCAGATTGCCTGTTTGGAGCACTGTGGAGCTCTTTAAGCTTGTCCGCGAAAATTATGCTCTCGACGCACAAGTATATAATTTTGGCACCTTTTGCATTATTTTTGATGCGCAGGTCTTTCGCACTGGAAGAAGTCATAAAATTAATTTTATGAGTCATAATTTTTATAATCAAAAAGTCTAACGCGTAAGTTGGGGCTCATTTAATGGAAGAACACATCATTTTTTTTTTTTTTTGTAATTGGGTTCTAATCGAGCTCATTTATAAGATCACAAGTCCCTGACTCTATAACTTCAAAAATCCATTAGCATTTGCCTCAAACACATTTGTCAAAAGGCCTCACAAAAAAAAAGAAGAAAAAAAAAAATACCAAAAGATTATTGTTTTTGTTGTGGGTGATTCGTGTGTATTTCTAAAATATTAATCAGTCAATAGGCAAAATGTTAATCCGCATTTAAAATACCTTGTTGTAGTTGTTATTGTTGTTGTTGTGGTTTCCCTTGATCTATTAGTGGACCTCCCAGTGTGGCGACCAATTAATTGCGTAAATGGAAAAATTGCCTTTGGTTCCCCTTTGTCGTTGTTGGGTGCCACAAGTCACACTTTGGTTATTTTTTGTAGAGCTTGTTTGTGATTGCTGTCACTGGGATACACTTAGAATATACATAAATACATATTGAATATATATAGATAATGATTAAACATATAAAAGATATTATTATAAACTTACAGAAGAAGCTAAACAATTTATAGCATATGCTTAATAAATAAATTCATTAAAAGATAGATTCAGTTAATAAATATTTTATATTATACAATTTCATTGTGGTTTTTTTCAATTATAATCTTTATTAATAGTAGATTTTTATAAAAACATTATTTATTTTTAATCTAAACTATTAATTACTAGATTTGTATTATGCCTACATCTGCAAAACTTATTTTGCCTTAAAGCTATTTTTAGTCTTGGTACTTGGGAATTTCGTTCAGTGCATGGCACAGCTAATTAATTAATAATATTTGTGCTCAAAAGCGTTAGAAATCCATTTGAAACTATACCAATTTTTATTTATTTTAACAGCACAATGATTAATTTGATGCGCTAAAAAACGAAATATGTGTTATTTTTTTTCTTCTTTTTTATTCAATAACGAATGTTTTGAATTTGTTGTTATTGTTTTTGTGGTATATGTGGAGTCGTCAATGACAGGCCCTTTTGGAACAGCTTGAGCTTTTGGAGCCGAAGAGCACGCGCTCATTAGAGCACAGTCAGCCTGCGCCGCTGGAGTTGGAGTCTGGAGTTTGGGGTTTGGAGTTTGGAGTTTGGCGTCTGGAGTTGGGACCACACCGGGTGTATCTACATTTAAAAAGGTATGATTATATATAATGTTGAGCAATTAATTGCGAAAAGCCATAGAAGTGAGCACAGCTGCAACAAACTAAACAGTTAAATAATGTGCATATTTATGTGTCTACAATTTCTGCTATTTATGTAGCGTTGAAATATGTTTTTGTCACCCGTATAATTTGCGGAATGGAGCGTTAAAGCGACAACAACGACGGCAACAGGCCAATAGGTGAGAGTTAAGAGTCTCTCCGGTGGCTGGCTGGCTAGCTGACTGACTGGCTGGCGGCCATTGTTTGCTTATTGGTAGTAGTAGTAGTAGTAGTACACATCTTGAGGCCCAATCCCGTATAATCAGCCCAGTTGAATGCGTACTGCCCTTTTAATTATGGGTCACAGTCAATGAGCAGCGGCAGAAGCAGCCGTTTTTTTGTTTTTTCAATTGCATTTCCTGTCGACGGCACCTGAATTTTCACCTTAACGCTTATTTAGAGCCAAGTGCTTTTCACTGCTGCCTACTGCACCTCCGCGAACCCATCGGCATTGTCTAAGGGTACAGTTTTAATTTAACTGGCCGTTTTTTGTAAATTGTTAGTTTACCAACTACTGGAACAATTTCTTGTATTTCATTTAGTTTGTTTTGTTATTCAGGCCAAAATGCTGATGCGGGCTGATCAGGTGAAAACACAAGACGAACGCTCAGCCAGCGCCAGTGCCAATAACTGTTTCCCCATCCTGGTTCACATTACCATCCCAATTTCCGTTCTCATTGCTGCAAGATATGTCATTATTTTCATTGACTTAAATTTTTATTTTTGGTTTATTTGCTTATGAAACTGAAGACTGCCAATTTAAATTAGTACCTTTTAATTTACGTAAATTACTCAATTACTCATTTGTAATTTATAATTAGGTTATTAAATGTTAAACGATGTCAAGGGTTAAGCCCCGTTATTGGCACGCTTTAACAGGTTACAGAATATAACATTCATATAAATTTAAATATAATTTTTTTTTTTTAACAAAATATATGTACATTGGAATGCCTCTTTTTGACATTCCTAAGCACATAATTTATTTAATCTCAAATCACCGTGCGAAATATTTATATCACTTCAACTCACTTGCGGCATTATTCACACATTACTGTTGTCGAAAGAGAAATAATTACTCATTTAATCACCATAAAAAAAATTCACAAATTTAACATGAACTTAGTTTGATGTTGGGTGAATCATTACAGAACCAGAATTACGCATTATTACTATAGTAATTATGTAGTAAGTGCTGAAATTGAAATTAGTTTATTATAGTTTAGTTATGTCTCACTCTTTTATTGTTAACCTAAGCATGAGCTCTTTAAGTTAAATTTTTGGTCTGCAAATTGCGTTGTAAATAAATACAACTTTAGTTACGTATTGAAAAATTATAGAAAAATAATATTCTGCGGCGACATAAAATTTTGTATGTGTTGTTAAAGCCAGCAAAAAACGCATTCACAAAATTACTGATAAGTTCGGTTGATAGCATGAGTAATTTAATGTTATATGATTATTATCGAATACGCACTCTCTTCACACACGAGATGCTTGGCAAACCCTTAGCATACTTAAAAACTCTCCGACACACAAACACACATACACATGCAGAGATAATGAGCAATGACTGAGAGCTGTTTGTGCGTGTGTGCCTGCGTGCTTCAGTTATTTATCCGACCAATCACAAGCGACTGGAATGGGCTCTGGAACTGGCAGCTCTCACACATACAGACACAAAACAATGTGATACTGACGGATACATTTGCAACGAGCATACGAGTAACGGCAGCTGTGCAGCTCCCTATTGCTCTGTGGAGTTGTTGGCTGCTTGACAATTATGCGCCGACGTCGTAGTTTGTGGAGTTTGTGTTTTTTTTTTTTGCCAAATTTATGCGGGTGTACAATTGGTCCGTCGGTGGGTTCATCTGTCCGGACGTTCTATCCGCTTGTTTCTTTGTGCGCCTCTCAGCAGCTTGTTGTTGTGTGGCTGTCGTTGTTGGTGTTGTTCGTATTTTGTAGGTGGAGCCAGCCATAATATAATTTCATTGTTGACAAAACTTTGCCAGCGTCGTTTTTGTCTTCAGCCCCGAAGTTTATGTTCATTTCTATTTATTGTATTTGTTTTTTTTTTGTTTTTCGTTTTTTGTTTTATTTTGTTTTTTTTGTTGTGGCAGATACGTAAATTTGGCCCTGCTGCACAGAGCTGCTGAGAGCGAGCACAGGTTGGTTGCCACAGTGAAAGGTCGTCTCCATCGTCAGCTTCATTGTTGTCGTCGTCGTCGCCGTTGTCATTGCGTGCTCAAGCCGAACAAACTAGCGACGGTTGTGCTGTGCTGTGCTGTGCCGTGCTGCGTATCTGCTATTCGCTGCAGATAGATACAGATACAATTGTGTGTTTTTACCGCCATTGCGACGGCATTCATATGTAATTATAATGGCCAAGTGCCTGCAATTGTGAAGTGAACTCAGTTTGACAAGTGCATCAAGTAATTGAAATATATATGTATATAAGGACATATATACATATGTGCCACAAGAACACATCTCAGCGACACTTACGCATATTTTGGATTAGCAGCATTTGTTTGGAATATGGTTGTTTTGTAAGTCCTGTTTACTTTTATTATTATTTTTATACGGTTTCATGGAAAGATCTTTTATTAAATTGATTTGAATTCACATTTGCATTTTGGTCGGTGATCTTCAAATTATTTCTGCAATTTATTTTTAATAAAATAGTTTAATTTATAATTTAGCATCTATCTTTTTCAAACATGTTCGAAAAAAATATAATAACTTGTGATTATGTATAGATTAGAAGCAGATATTTTCTAACAGTCAGATTTGTGCGATACAAAAATTTTACTCTTTTTTAGTTTTTTTTTCCGATATTCGCTGAAAAAATAAATCTGTCCAGCTTAAAAATTAGGATCGGAACAAATTAATCATTCTTTCGAAAAATTACAGCAAAGCAAATTTGATGCATATCTTTTATACAATCTAAATATTGTTTACGGAATTCGAAGTGCTTTAATGTAAATAATTTTATTTTTAGAAACAGCTTCATATTTGTGGTTAAGTAGTTTTGATAAGTGCCGGTGCAAATAAAATGAAAAGAATAAAAGTAAAATTTAATAAGTTTGTTTATTTTAATAATAAATTTCAACAACGCAAAGTTAATAAGCTTACGCCAAAAATAATAAATCATGTATTTATTAGATTTTTGAATAAATGAGTGCTACAATTACTTTCACAATTATTAATTGATTAATTGTTATATTTTTGATACCTTAAAATTGTATGGAATACATTGTGTATAAGGTTTCTTACATTGCCATTATAATATATTTTTCGTAATTAAAAAAATAATTAATGTAAATAAAAAGCAGTAAAATGTAGAAATTTCGTAAGTACTGCAAAGGAACAATTCTAATTTTTATCGGCTTTATTTCAGTATTTTAATGAGCTTTGTTTTATTTTGCACTAGTTTGAAATTATTAAAATATGGCTGATATGTGCAAAAAATAGAAATATTTATGATAAAAGAGTATTGAGAAAAAAGCACAATATTAAAAATGACGTCTTAAGCACAAAATTATTCAAATTATTTCGAGCGCTTTATTATCATGCTGAGCGGCCTACCCCTGGGACCACAGACTAAGATAAAGAGAGAGGCACATAGAGAGAGAGAGAGAGAGGGAGAGCGCGATACTAGTTTAATGGTACTCAAAAAAAAAAAAAAACCGCGGGGCACGACCACACACACATACCTGTGGCCGGGGGCCCAACGCGGGGGCTGACTGTGTCCAGTGAAAGGGTCGAAGTTGAGATACAAGAATATTGAAATATATTTTGTAGGTGACAAAGTTATTATAGGCAGCAACGAATTGAGTCGTACAGAACCAAAAAAAAAAAAAAAACAACGATGTGACACTATCAACATCAGATAAGCGCTACGAAGTGTCAAGCAGTCAATTTACGAACCCAAAACAAAGCGACAACCGACAAACAACAAACAACAAACACCAAACAACAAGCAACAAACATGAAACAGAACAGGTTCAACGCGGACCACCAAGCGAACGCTCGATCAGGTATCAGTTTATTAGAGCCAAGAGCGGCCTGCCGCTGACTTCTTCGTACACATTAAAACCAAAATCTGTTCTAGGCCTCTTTTGGGCCACATAGGTCCGAGGCCACAGGGCGCCCATCTAATGAGCAGCAATGCGACGCCTCGCGTTGCATCGACAAATTTATTGCTAATTGTTGAGCGAGATGCCCACTAAACGTTTGATGCATAAATCTAAACGTGAGTCTCCCACACACACATACACACATATATACCTATGTGTACTTGTATATATATTTATAGCTGCCCCATTGTGAGACGAGTTGGAGTCTCCCTTCTTTCTGTCTGCCTGATCTGTTGATGAGTCAGCGCCGGCGCTTTAAGTGCCAATAATTTTGTAGACTGGCGCTCATATTACGATTGAAGCAGGGGCACGCACCTACTTGCCTCACTTGGGTGGGTTAACTGGGCTAGTACTAACGGTACCAGCTGTCTTAGCTGGCAGTTTTTATGTGACGTCTAAACGTTAGAGTTATGCGTTCCCCTGACACGCATAAAATCAAAACATTTCATTTGATTGTGTCTCAGCCCACGCAACTCAGATGATTTTCTTGGCCTTTTGCTCTGCATCGCTTACAAATGTAATTAAGATGGAATCTCTTTTAAACAATTCGATCATTTGAGAGTCATGAGTTAAGTGTGAGTAAATCAAGAGAACTTTAGCGTTAATTATCAAACAATTTAAAAGTAAAGTGCTTGAAGGATAGTAGAGTTAATACCTCAGGTAACCCGCATTGCATTTAAATACAGTTAAAGCTGACCTAGAAAGCCTTCTACAAATTACTCTCGTTTAAATTAATGATGGTCAAAACGAAATAGTTAGAATAGTAGAACAAAAGCACCCATCAATAAGCAATAAATAACAAGTGTAGAATAATGTAGAATGGAAAGCCTACTCTACTAGAAATAGCAGAACAAATAAACACCAAATATAGAATACTATTAAATAAATACAAATATAATAATATAATATAATATAATAAAATAATATAATATAATAATATAACATAATAAATATAATAAATATCATAACAAATAAACACCAATAATAATATTAAATTGTAATTCAAACTTTATTGAAATAGGAAAAGGACTACAAAGAAAAGAATAATTTAAAATGATAGGAAACTTTTTTGAAAAAAAAGTTTCTTAATTGTTTAGATATATATTTAAAGCACTTTTTTATATCAATTCAAATAGTTATACAATTATTTATTTGTCTGGCTAAATGTTAGCATTTAAATTAAATTAATAGTAGGCCTTCGCAGAAAGTGTCCTTTTTTGTAAGTAGATTTTTTATATATATATATTAAAAAAAATAACTAAGTAAATGCAAGAATGATTATTTAAACCAAGTCTCGAATACGATTAAAAAATATTGGCTTAAGTTATATCCTAAGTGTCCATTTTATAAAATTACCTAAGGTATTTTTTTTTTAACATTTTATTAACTTTATTTTACTTATACATACATTTATATTTGTTCAAATGAATTAATACATTTCACACAACATTTATAATAGTTTTTTGTATATCAAAATCATAATTACATTTTATTAATCACTTACAGAAATGGCTATACTTTCAAAGCACACTACCAACAACTCTCACAACCAGAGCAGCATACACAGCTACAGGGGAATCAACTGCATCCGCATCAGCATCCACATCCACATCAGCATCCACATTCTCAGCATCAACAAGAGACGCAACAACATTTGCAACAGACAGCGTCCAGTTCGATGACGACGCAGAAGAGCAAACGGGATTGGGACATCAATGATGCAATCGTGCCACAGGTGGCCGACATTGAGTTCGATGAGTTCAGTGAGTGGAGCGATGGGCATGTGCGTCTCATCTACTCGGTGCACAACGAGGAGGCAAAGAAGCACATCTCCGGCTGGGCAATGCGCAACACCAACAACCACAATGTCAACATACTGAAGAAGAGCTGCCTGGGTGTGCTGGTCTGCTCGCAGCATTGCACGCTGCCCAACGGCACCAAGATCAATCTGCGACCGGCCATTTGCGATAAGGCGCGACGCAAACAGGAGGGCAAACAGTGCCCCAACAAGAGTTGCCGCGGCGGCCGGCTGGAGATCAAGCCTTGTCGCGGCCACTGCGGCTATCCCGTGACCCATTTCTGGCGGCACTCGAACAATGCCATCTTCTTTCAGGCCAAGGGCGTTCACGATCATCTGCGACCCGATCCCAAGAACTCCAGCGTCTCGAAGCGTGCCTTTGGCCGCGTCTCGCTGACGGCTGGCAAATCCGCAACAACAACGCTTCGGGCACACAAGAAGTCGGTCATTGCCGGTTTGGTTAAGCAGGTGAAGGTGGGTTCATCAACATACAATTTACTTCAATTAAACATGTGTTTTAGCCAAGTTGAAATTTATGGCCAAGTTGACATTTCTCCTTCGAATGTGCGTTGAACTTGCGCATGATTTGTTGATATTTTTGTTGGCATTTTTAATTAAAAATTAAATTTTTTATTTAGACTATGCAGAAAACTTCGAATGCATCGATTCATCGGAGATGTGGACATTTTTTATCAAATTTTTAATATATAAATTGTTATAATATAATAATAATAAGCTAACTTTACATATAAATATATATGCCATAAATTTAATTTTTAATTTTTTTCCAGCAGCAACAGAATCTTGGAAGCAAAGTGCTGAAGCGTCCAGCTGCCAGCAATCCGCTCAGTCATGCAGCATTGGAAATATATCAATTTAATGGTAAATAAAATGATATTTTAAGTGAGAATTTTAATCTTATTTATTATGTTGACAGGCTGTGGCAAGTGCACCGCTTATAGCCACTGCACGTGTAGCTACTTGGAGGACACCACGCGCGCCCATCAGCTGAGCCAATCGTCCAACTATATGAGCAATTCCTGGCCACTGGCAGCAGCAGCCACGGAACCAGCCACGCCCTGCGACAGCTCGGCAAATGTGTTTACGGTGAATCATCAACATATTACGTACAATTATCCCATCTATCATGCAACTCCGGCTGCGGCAACTGCTGCGCCAAACAAATCGCCCAGTTTGCCGTACACTTGCATCTCGGAGCTGGCCTATCAGCCCGCACTGAGCACTCCGGCCAATCAGTCCAGCTACGGCAATGGCATGTCCAACAGCAGCTGCCAGCTGGGCTACGATTCCAGCTCACAGCTGGCCACGCCGGAACCGGAATTTATCAACTACTCACAGATAAAGCATTTAAGCGGCACAAACGGAAACGCAACAGCAGCCGGAGCGGAGCATAATAGCAAGAGTGAAACGACGCCCACCATTAAGTACAATGCGACCGTGGAGACGCAACCCGTTGCAAGTTACGACGACAACTACGACTACTACTACAATCGCGAGTCCAAGTCGGACTACGAGCTTCAGCAACAGTTCGCAGCGAGCGCTGGCAGCAATGTTGCCGGCCACGGACACTATTATGAGAGCGCCAATGGTTACAATGGCGTCAGTTACTTTGACACGGGCACAACAGCGCCAGGCAATGGTAGCGGCACGGTTGTGAACTCCAGCTCGAATCTCGATCCCGGTAGCTATGGCAGCTACTACGATCACTATGCAAACTATGAGCAACAGATGGCGGCAGCGAGTGGCTATACCGCCGTTGGGGGCGCTGCAGTAAGCGCTGTTGGACCAACTGCAGTGGCTCCACCTACACCCACGTTGACGTACCACCACCATCATCATCATCATTTGCATCACTCACAGGTGGCGCAATCAGCCCACGCAGCTCATTGATTGAAATTTAAAGTACTTAATTTATGGAACTTTAATACATTACTCATAGTTCTTAGTATTTTGATTACGTTTAGTTTTGAAATCTTAATTTCAATGTGTAGCGTTGTGTAGTTTCTTATTGTTTTAATTGAAGGAAATAAATTATAAATATGTTGATTTGAAATTATGTGTTAATTATTATATTAAAAGATTACTAAAATAAATTTTTGAAGTGCTTACTGAGTATTTAATCAATTAGCCAAAGATTGCATCTAAATATATATCTTCAGTAATTAACTTAACTGAGTTTCAGATTGATTAACAAATAATTTGAAATGGCGCCACCTGTTGTACAGTGGAAACAACATGCATAGCGCCATCTGGTATGCATAAGTGCGAAAAACAGTGTTGCAAAATACTTAAAACACGTATTTAATATAAATAAATTATTATAATATAAATAAAATATAAATAAATAATAAATAAGAAAATATAAATTGACATTAAATTTGTAAGCAAAGCTAAAATTGATTTTATAAATTTAATTGTATGACAAACATGTTACCACACTCTAAACATGCTGCACAAATTCACCACGCGCAGACAACGTTGTGGTCTCTCAGGCGCTCTCTGTGAGAGTGGTGAGTTCGATGGCTGATATATGACAGAGGTTGTATGGTATAAGCATTGGCATTCACCAAGTTATTATCCCACGAGCTGGTTACGTGCGCTATTCGCTTGTCCGCTAATTAAGTAAAGTTTATCATATTTTACCGGTTGTACTTCATTTAACCCCCAAAAAATCAACATACAAAATGGTGTACGCTGTAAAAGACTCGGTGAGTATACTACAGTTAAACTGCATTCCCTGTGTTATCAGGTTAAGTAATAAATGAGAGAAAAAAGTGAACTATCCCACACGCACACACACCACACTAAACATTTCTGTTAAATTTCTAAGCGCAGTGCCTCAATTGCCATACGCTTTCGATATAATTTTATACGTTTGTATGAATGTTCGTATATCGATATGTTGTTGAAAATAGCGTCTGATTTGCTCTGTTGTGTTGGTGACAGAAATACATACACGTAGAGAAAACCAGTATATAACAATGATATCATCAACATCTCTTTCAATGTTCCAACAAATGCACAGAAAGTGGCATAGAAAGTGGCAACTTTTTACGCTTTTTAGATATGTGCCGCAAGATACTGCCACACAGCGGAAGAGCTTGACCAATTAATCTAATCAAATATATATATATGTATGTATACATGTGTCTACTTACAATGCCATAGAGTGTTCTGGTATTCTCGTATTTGCTAGACAGAGTTGAACCCTCCATTTCATCATAATGAGTTTGCTATTTCATTATCAGCAGACTTGCCTTTATTTTGTGGTTAGACACACATAGACACACAACAAATTGTTGTTGGTCACCCCTAACACATACCCCCAAACCCCGATTTTTTCTGTCACCAACTAATGCGATTACACATCGTTTTGGCGGGCGACTCGTTCTCAAAACAGGTTTAAATCGTGAGATATTTCTATCAATATACAAAACAAGTATCCACTCTTTTGCCCAAGGAATTAATAATTTATAGATATTGTGTCAGTTTATGTATGTACAAAATATGCATATATATATACATTGTCGTATAACTTGTGACATCATGAGAGAGAGAAAGAGAGTGAAAGATTGAAAAAGCACTTAAAATAAAAAAATATCACCAACCATAATCGCATTTTAGTTTTTTTTTAGTTGGCAACAGATGCTTTTTAAAATTTCTATGTGTATATAAATAAAAACTACATTTGTGTACATTTTAATTTTGTTTGCTTAATGATAAATTGTTGAAATACAACAAAAAACAACGGTTTTCACACTAATCGCTAAATTTCTTAAGCATAGACTAAAGAAACTTCAAGATTGATTACACAATAATTTTAAATACTAAAAGCTCTGAGTCAAGTAAAATCCGCTTAACATTATTAATGTCGAATTTAATTTGTGATTAACATTTAAATTTGATGAATCAGATGCACAAAATGATGTGTGGGCAAATAACCACAGATTGACTCATCACTCATCTCATCTCACTCATGGTTTATTACCATCGAAATGATGAAACATGCTTGAAAGTATTTATGCTTGTCATAGTACAATTTGATAAGTAACTAATCTGACCAGTAATCAAGTCTGCTCCAAATATTAAGGAAAGTTAAGGGCCTACATTTTTGGCGCTATCTGTTTGTAGTTAACTGTACTAGTTTTAGCCAACGCTAATTTCGAGGAACTGTGTTAACGGGTACTAAAATGACAAAAACATTTGTCTCGTGCGGAAAATGACTACAATTAATGAAAGGTCAGCTTGATAGAAGGTGACCAGGGGTTGACCAGGGACAGAGCAGGCCAGGGACGAAAATACCCTAGCAAGTCACAAATATTTTAATGTAAACGTAGAAGTAGTTCCTAGACGCCTCCATGTCTGTGAATATTGATTGAGTGCCATAATTTCAATTATTTTGTATATTTTTTTTTTGTATCAAATTCAATATATTCGATATACAGTCGTTTGCGCATTTACATATATATTATAGATCAATGAGTTTGTAATTTACTGCTAATCGCCAATGGATTTAAGTATTTATTAAATATTCATTCAGCTTGACCTAAATAAAATTACACCAATCAAATTAATGTATAAACATGTGTATGAAATGTAATACACTGGAATTTAATTTAAATTAAATATTTGAATATTTCCGAAACAAAGGAAAGTGTAATAAGTTACATTTTTACATATTTGTGCTAGGTGTGTCAGAAGTTAAGTTTAGGTCAATTGGACTGCAATTCAAATGAGACACGTTTTTTAAGTAATTACGTAAATGGCACTGTCGAGCACTCCACGTGGTTTTACAACAAAGAGGTGTCGGAGTCGGAGGAGGAGGTGGGCGTTTATGTAAACATTCAGTATTAAAAAATAAGATTATCAAATTGCTAAAGCATATGAAATGTGATGGCAACCATCATAGCTAGTTAAATGATATATAAAGTGATTGACAAGTGGCAGATATAGTTCAACTTCATAATCGTATTTATATATATATAATATATTATATATATTAATATATATATATATATATATTGATATATATTAATTAATATATACATGCATATGGCGCAAACTGAACTGCTTGCTCAAAGCACGCTTACTGCTAAGTCATTAAAGTTGTTCCGCTTATCACACTTGTATGCTAGACCCCCTCCACCTCCTCCACTCTTTTAACTGATAAGGCGAACGTGCTCCAATAGACTCTGTAAATAATAATAACAAAATATCTGTGAACATTTAAACAAACTCCAAAGGTTAGACACACCTTTGCGACCTGATATTATTATGTAATTAGGACATCAGCTATTCTAATTCTAAACGTGCACAAATATTTGCGACTTTTACAGAACGACTTCAAGACTCAGCTGACGAATGCTGGCGATAAGCTGGTCGTTGTGGACTTCTTTGCCACCTGGTGTGGACCCTGCAAGATGATTGCCCCCAAACTGGAGGAGCTCTCTCAGCAATATGCTGAAAAATTGGTTGTGCTCAAGGTGAGTTCAAATTGGAATACAGTCCAATGGTAAAATCAACTAACCCACTTTCTGATTGCAGGTTGATGTGGACGAGGTCGAAGACCTTGCCGTGGAGTACAATGTTACCAGCATGCCCACGTTTCTGTTCATCAAGAATTCCGCCAAAGTGGAGGAGTTTGCTGGCGCCAATGCAAACAAGTTGGCCGAAACTATTCAGAGGCTCCTCTAAGCAAAATGCTGCGCAATAACAGAAACACTTTGGCCTCAATGTCACTTCATCGCTGGATTGCTTTGCGATCCCGGGAGGGGACAATTCGTTTTCTTCGTACCATTTAGTTAATAATAATGTTCTATTCCATAAGTGCAACGTTTGTCAGTGATGTGTGTCCTCAAACTGCATACATTCAATCGAATCAATTTTTGCACAATGGTTTTCACCCGACATTTATTATTGTTTGTGTTAAGTAGCAACAAGCACTTTGCATCACAACATTAACAATTGAGATACACATGTGGCTTTTAATGTAATTAAATTAAATTGTTTTGCCTAATTAACTAATTACTTAGGAAGGGCTCTTTTTTGTAATACAAATGTATTGTAAACAGTTCTCGAAAGCAGCAAACAGAAGTAAATCAAATAAATAAAAGTGAAAAGCATTCTTATGTTTCTATATTTTTTACTTATTACAATTTCAAGATATAAAGATTAAGCTCCTTAATCAGATACAAGAAGATATTACAAAAAAATATATATATCTTTTCTTGCCCACATCTTATACATAAATATCTTCAATATTTATTATAATCAATTTTTATTAGCAGAGCACTGTTGAATTAGATTCGAAAATTGTATTCAAAATGCCAAGTTTAAAGAAAAATTCAAATTTGTCTGGGCGAACCGTTAGAAATTTAAATTCAAATTGCACTTAGTAAAGACTTAAACCAAATAGATATACTGTGGCCCAAAGCAACCCTGCACCAGCGGCAGCTGGTGGTGAGTGCGGTTGATGTATGCGGCGCGCGTGCGAGCGACAGAAAGAGAGAGAACTAGACAGATTGCGAGAGAGAGAGGCTGTTAGGTTCAGAGTTGAGTGCTCTCTTCTACAAAAGTTGTCTGTATGCCGTTCAGTGCTGCTTTCAAACTCATCGCGACAGCAAGCGAAAGCAAATGGAATAAAAGCCGAAATAAATAACAATATTAAGCAACATTTTTTTGTGTTGTAGCAAAAAAACGGAAAAAAAATTATAAAAAGCACGCCAAATTCTCTCTTTGAGTACGCGCTTGTGTCAGTTTCAAGGTGTGTGCGTCTTTCTCGGTGTTTTTCATACTGTCGTCTGGCGAAAATTCGTAATTAATAACAATAAGAATAACAGTAATATGTATGCATATGAAGCAATGTCATTTCACCTTTCCCAATTGTATAACACACTATAAAAAAATACACAAATGTAAAATAAAAAGCAAAACGAAGCAGGCAAATTAAGAAATCAACAACGAAAAACAAAAAAAAAAAACCAGTCTCGAAAAAAAAGCGCGCTGCTCTACAAATGGCAAACTATGCCCGTCGCTGTCGTCATCTCTGCCGTCTGCGTCTGAACCACCAGCTGCCACTGTTGCCGGAGTTGCAGTTTCAGCTGCAGCATTTACAATTACAATTACAGTTGCCGTGGTAAAATTGTGTAGCTAAAACGGCCACACAATGCCAAGTGCCCTTTACCAAGCAGTCGCACTCGAACCGCAGGCATCGGACGACAACGACAACGACAACGACGAGGAGGTGCTCATTAGGCAATGGGCAGCCAATCTGCAACCGTCCAGCAGTAATCAGTATCACACACGCTACCACAAGCAGATCGCAACATCCAGCAAGTGGGAGGATAGGCTGCCGTCTACTGGGCGTGGTATGGCGCCACGATTGAGCAGGCGGCGCTATTGGATGCTGCTCGTCGTGCCGCTCTTCATTGTCTGCTATTTTGTGTTCAGTTCACCGCTGCTGCTGGGCCAGGCTGGCGGCGACGGGGACGATGATACGCATAATTATGATCTGCGCAACGGCATAGGTAAGCGGTGGCATCAAAACCAAATCTTTGAACTTGGGGAGTTTATTCAAGACCATTCGTTCAAAACTGGAATCTTATGTAAGCTTCATCTCCCCTCTGCATATTCCATTCTCGATTTGGAAAACACCAAAACAAGTGAATAATTGAAGTCTACCTCTATTTCTCTCTCTCTGTCTCTGCCTATCTCTCTCTCTCACTCTCATCACTTTCGCTTAACAGTTAATGCAGTGTTGCACCTAGCTGAGTGTTTGAAAGTGAATTTGATTAAGACTTTCACTTTTAAATTGCGCTACTCCTCACACGTTTTGCGCTATGTTAGTTTTATAGTCGAGTTTGCAGAATTTTTAAACATTTCCAAATGCATTCGAGTTTGCACATTTCTGATTAACATACTGTTCAAATGCTTTAAATTTCAGACAAAAAGCTTTATTGGACATTTGATCTTAACGAATTTTTGCTTACTCATTTGCCCTCCAAATACATTTTTTGTTTTTGTTAGTAAATTAAAAATTTCAAAAATTCCACAAGGGTGTCGAATACATTGAGACGGCGAATATTTTACACTCTCTCCGTCTTCGGTTGTATATGGTGCATTTTTATTAAATTGCATTTCTGTGATTTTTTGTAGTTATTTAATATCGATTAGAATTATAAATCATTGAATATATTTGCATTTAATCCTATACAAATAACTTTAGAAACATTTATTATATGTGTAGCCGCCTGGAAAAAGAAGGGTATAGCCAAATTTTAATTTGAAGATGATAGAATAGTTTTCATACGAGCAGACGGACAGACAAGTAAACTAATCAACTAGCTAACGAGCAAGCACTCGACGCTCGAGCGCCTAACACACACACACACACACACGCATACACATATATTCTCCTTCTCTTTATATCTATCTATCACTATCACTGTCTATTTATTACTGTTACGCTCACTTTTCATTCTTTGGCTGTCACCCCCAGCCTCCTCCCATCCTTCACACCACCCGTTGCTTAGGCCCCAAAGTGTTGCGGCAATCGTTGCATGTTTTGCTGACGGGTTCGTTTCGCTACTTGGGTTAGTTGGTTTAGTAGCTGTTGTTGTTGTTATTGTTGTTATTGCAGTGGTTGGTAGGCTTGTTACTATTTATTATTTAGACGTAATTGGCTTAATTTGCAAAGCATTCATTGTGTCTGTATTTTATCGATACCCGCCAGCACCCTCTTCTCATCGTTCCGCAACTCTTCAAAGCCGCAACATTCTCAGTTACGCTGCATACCAAGGCCACATTTTCCGGCTCTTTGGTTTTAATTTCTTATACGTTATTCATTCGATAATTTCGCCAATGTGGCAGTCCGGGTCATATATCGATCGATTGCCCCATTTGTGGCGATGCATCAGCACGCGAATGTGAATCCAGAACACTTGTTTGATGTGGGCTGACTGCTTCAAATGAGCCATTAAAACTAATAATAATAATAAATTAGAAATTTTACAAATCTCTTAAATCCTAACTGGAAATATTTTTAGCCCTGTCAACCTAAAATTCATATATTAATAGTGTTGAATTTCGAAATCTTACAAGAATTATGACATAAAATAATTCTAAAGCAAATTTGAAAGGAAATTATTACAATAAGAAGAATAAAAGAAGACGCTCAAAAAAGTGATCTTTAAAATGTATCAGTTTAAGTTTTGTTGTATTATAAATTATCAGTAATAGATTTATGCGTTTAAGAGCATCCAGTTTATATAATAGAAATTTTCAGATTGTGATTAATTGATTGTGTTATAAATAAAAAACCGTGTAATCAGGTTATTCCTGGTTTGTATTAACCCTCTAGTGCCCAATATCGCCTACCAAATTATGTTTCACTATGTGCAAGGTCCAGCTTTGTCAGATAACAAAATATCACATAGAGCCGACTTTCAAGTCGACATCACATGGAGTCGCCTTACAAGCGAATCCGTTCAGATATGTAAACATAACATGAGGTCGCCTTTGTTCGATCCCAAACGTCGTCTCATCGCGTTTCACACACTATGTTTTTTTCTTTCAAATTAGGGGAACCCTAAAATGGATACAAATGATCTATACCTTGGAGAATTGGCGAAAGTCTGATAGAATATTAATATAACAATTAATAAGTAAATACTTAAAATTTTAAAATATTTAAGTCAAACTAGTCGCAAATTGAGATGCGAAAAATATTTTTGTCGTCTTATTGTATGTCTTAAAAAATAAGCGAATGAGCGCACAAATAGGCAACAGAGGGTTAAGTTGTATATATTATTTAATGTGAGCTCAGCATACACTCAATTAAGAATGAAAACTGTCGCGACTCACAGTTATCCACACACACTCACACACACACACACACTTAATTGCAGTTTTTTCGCACTCAATAGCTGCGTAGTTCAAATGTGAATAGTTTATATTTATTTGTATCCAGCGAATTGCAATTTAGAAGTTTTCCCAACTGCAACTGCCTCATTGTTAGTTTTTAGTTGCGTTGTCTTCTAAAACATTTTGAGTCTGTTGTTCGCAGTGCTAAACTGCTAAAATCTGAATTTATGCATTATTTTTAGCCCCCAAACAGTTGTGGGTCGACTTACAACATATACAATATCGCTAAGCGTGGCATTTTGCCATTGCTTTTGTTGTTTTAACAAGCTGTCAGCTTATGCACTTTGTACATGCCACGGCTTTAATTGACTCGAATTTGCCTATATACATATTTGAGGTTCTCAAATGTGCAAAATTTGTACGTAAGTGTTTTGGTATGTAATTGTCGTCATTTGGCTTGAAATAAAGCTTCAAATTGAAAATGACACCAATTAGGTAATCTAATGGGAATAAACCAGTGCGAATGACGTATTCTTTGTTTATATTATTATATAAGAAGTTCAGGCTTTTTCAGAAATATATTGAATGTATATATTTAATTATAAAATATTATTATTAATGCATAATATATAAAAAACATTTTTATTATTAATATATGCTTTGGAAATAATAAATAGATTTAACGATTTTTCAAAATAGGAAATTTTTTTTTGAGTGTAGGTTCAATCACCTTAATTGAAAAACAGCAGGTATAATTGTTTGTTTTGGTAGCGATCCTGATAAAATAGCTCATCAGTTGTTTGACGAGAAACAATACTATGAATATGAGAATATATAATTACCCTCGTTGTGATTTTAAAATAATTGCTGAAATACAGAAGTTCAAGTACATTATCTGTATTTACATTGGGGCACCCAAGTGCAAGTGTGAGTGAAAACACTTATCTTGAGGACGGGCTTATGTTCCATCAGAAGCCAGATAATATGTTGGTGCCAGGCCCCTTTTTATGGTGGCGCTTCTTGTTCTATTGTTGCGTCTCATGGGACAAGTCAATAAATAATTAGTTATTAAATTAAGCCCAGTTGTTTGTCTTTGGCCGGCAATGTTTGTTCGTTCGTGGACTCAGTATTGATAGAGGGTAAAACAAGGCAAACCAATTATTCTTATTACCGCTAATGCACACGTGAAACTTATCGGCACACATATATCTTTTTTTTTTGGGGGGTTTCAAAGTGTCGATTTCATGGAGCTTGCGTGTTTTCGACTACAAGGGATGTTTTTAATGGGTTCTTTTTTGTTCTTGTCGTTATGGCAGATTGAAAAAAACATTAGCGTTAATTTACATCACATGTAGGCAAGACTAAAGAATTAATATGTATACTAAATTATTCCCTATGGAAAAATCCATTGCGTAATTTAATTGGCTGTGTTGTTGTTATGTTATATTTGGTGATTTAATCGAAATACTTTTAGTTGACCTATGAGATTAATGCAGAGTTTAATTTAATGTTAATTTTTATTTTTTTAATCGATCGAATCGATTTTGACTCATCAGGGACAATTGAGTTGAATGTTCTTTTAAGATTATTGTTCGAAGAGTTCTTTTTAGTTTATTGACCAAAATGTTCGTTTTAGTTTATTATTATAAAACTATTTAGTGATTAAATGCTTTTTATGTGTTACAACTGACGGTTTTCTAAGCCATTACATTATTATTCCAATTATATATGCATGTTGTTAGTATTTGAAGCTAATTACATAAAAGATTAGCAGTAAACAGAATTATTTGCATTAAGCAGATATATAGGCAGAAGGAGAAGTGATTAGGAGTGTTAAATAAGCACATAAGCACGTACTTAGCAATATTATGTTATGTGTTAATGGTATCAGCTAATGAATATACTTAAATGCTATAAATATAATGTATAAATAGTGTTTATCGCTGGGCTCAGCCAATTCTATTATTCATGCAGCCAATAAGATATTATTATAAATAGCGGGCTGCGAAAATGACGTTGCTACTAATCTGTACAACTCGTAATAATAATATGTACTTTATAAGTATAGCAAAATATTTGAGTGCTAAAAGAAAGCCACTTTAAAGGGTTGTGCTAATTGCGTATTGTAAGCTGTTTATTCTTGGCCAGTGCCCTCGGCAAAGGGTCTAAAAATATAACAAGGTTCTTCGCATTGATGGTTGCCTAATTTTAGGCTGGTCGACAAAACATTTGTCAAACTATAATCGAACTATTATATTTCAGATGGTACAAATGCACACGCTCTGAATGAGCCGCTTTTCATATGCAGCGATAGCAGTGAGGATCATCGCCTCTATATACAAGATAAGCCACGGAATGAGTATGCCCAGCTGCCTGTGATTTACTTCGTAACACCCACTTATCCCAGACGCGAGCAAATACCGGAACTGACGCGTCTGGCGTACACGCTGCTCCATGTGCCTCGTCTCCATTGGCTGGTGGCCAATGATCAGGAGAAATGTGATACATTTCTGGATACACTGCTGAGTGGATTTGGTACGTTCTATCATAATAAACAAATATTAATTCGTAGAAGTCTCATTTTGATCTTAGTTAAAGTAATAATAAATTGAAAAGCAGCTAATATTATAAATAAAACAAAAACTGTTTTCTGGGATCTTATAATACAAATTCGGAACTAAAACTCTGAAAGAAATAAATATTTCTGCTTATCCTTCTGAGTAATTGTACCCAAACTCTGAATGGATTTTTTTAGTTATCAACAGGAAGCTTAATACGATTCCATTCATCGGGGAAACAGACTTGTTTTTTAATGTAAAGATAAGAAAACTTCTCTTAAAAAGTTTTTAATATTATATTTAAAAAATTACTCATTACATTACATTACTCAATCAGCAGCTTGTTTTGTTCTGGCGAATTGATATAAATTATTTTCTTTGTTCAACAAACGACTAACAACATTAATGAAATTAAAAAAAAATAATCTTCTTTATTTTAATTTTTATATTTTGCAGGCTTACCATTTACACATTTGGCCAGTCCTATGCCAAGGAAATTTCGTAAATCGAAGCCAGCGCCGAGGGGCGTGGCAAATCGTCGGGCAGCTTTGCTTTGGCTGCAACAACATAATCTCACAAATGGTGTACTTTATTTTGGTGATGATGACAATACTTATGATCTTCGACTATTCTCGGAAATAAGACAGACACAGCGTGTCTCCATGTTTCCCGTTGGACTGATAGCGGACTATGCTGTCAGCGGCCCCGTGGTGCGAGATGTAAGTGAATCATATCCGCCAACCATTTGAACATCTCATTGACCTTACTCTCTTTCTGCTCTGGGCAGGGTAAAGTTGTGGCCTTTTTGGACTCTTGGGTGGCTGGTCGACGTTGGCCCGTTGACATGGCTGGATTTGCCGTAAACCTTTCCTACATGGCACAGTATCCCAATGTAAATATGCCGTACGAGCCGGGCTACGAGGAGGATCTGTTTCTGCGTAGCATTGGACTCCGCATCGATCAAATTGAGCCCAGGGGCAATAACTGTACTGAAATTCTCGTCTGGCATACACAGACCAAAAGCAAAAAATCCCCAGTTGTGAATGTGGAAAGCAAATACCTAGATGGGCGCTCCAATCTGGGTCAGCTCTTTCGATCGCTTAAGCTAATGGGCGTGGCTAGTGCCTCGGAAACTGCTGGTGCGTTTTCAATTACTGTTCAAATTTAACTTTCACATATTAATCGAATTGCTTTCTTTTGGTAGCAGGTAATGCTGCAGTAATCAGCAAGAATGGCAAAGGAAGGTCACACTCATATTTCCTAAGCTGAGTTGGTAAATCGATTGCGAACTGGAGTTGGTGCAAATGCTTGGGAATATTTATGTTTACACACTATTTGGTTTATATTGATCATTTATCAATCAATTTATCAATGCAGCACAAATTTTTTCTACTGATTTTGAATAGCATTCATAAATTGTATGATTAGATAAATTTTTGTGTAGGTGCCAGGTTTACAAACTATTTACAATGGTACAATTAAAATAGGTCTGGTTTCAATCTCATATATTGCACTGCATATTTATTTATTTTATAATTTACATGTTCTTATCCCTGGTTCTCATAATTATAATATTTGTATCAATATTGTTAATTAGTTCTAGTTATTGGTATATGAGTTGCATTGTGATAAGCTCGCTTATGTTTATAGAATATTCCTTATAGACTATATCATATACAAAGCAAAGACAATTTTGAGACACAATTTAGTTAGATTTATTATTATGCTGCAGCTAGGTTGTATAAGTTGCTTTAAAAGCTTCAAAATTTGTAATTACAAATACGATTGCAGAGTGAATTTCATTTGCTAAGCAATAAATATCTGTAAAAATTATTAGTTTAACTTAAAGAAACCATTATAATACTTACAAACACAACCCAAGATAGACTATTAAATATATAAATGTATAAATAGCTTCGAATTGACGTGTTTTAGATCGCTTTTAATGAGTACACAAATTAATTATTATAATTAAAAAGAATGTCGCTCATTATTGAAAACTTCTGTAAAAACCGGCTGCCTATCATATCATATATTAAGTTGTCACTTAAGTGGAACTTGAATTCCATTTGTTTGTTGTTTAATAAATGCAAATGTGCGGACGTAACAACGAAAACTAGTTTTTAAAATTAATTATATATTTTCGCAAAGTCCAACAACACATATCGTGAATCGTTTGATTAAGTCGTTGTAGGCTCAATTAAATGTTCTGCAAAAAAAAATGCGATATTGAGTAGTTAGAATCTAAGGAAATGCGGCCATCAGTTATCCTGTTCATATTCTTAAGCACAGTATTATGTAAGAACAAAGATCAGCTTTATTTTGAATACATAATTATCATCTAATAAGCATTAAATATGGCACACAATTGAAGTTGGACTAAAATCAGGGAGCATTGCAAAACGAGCATTTCAATAATGAGCAAAGATTAGGCGATAAGCGATATTACTTTTTAACTGACGAATATGGTATACTTAACGTATGCAGCTTTTAATCGAATACAATAAATTAATAAATATATAAAGTACAATTTTTATATTGCTTTCAATTTAAAATGTAGGGCATAAAAATAAAAAGTTAACAGACACAAATGAAGATAATAAACACTTAAGTACTTTGGCATATTCTCTATCTGCATTAATAGCTAAATGTTAATTATCATCAACTTGTGCATATTAATTAAAAATTAAAACGCTCATCTGTTGACCTTTCCCCTCAGAACTGTCAACAGTGTTGAGGCAGAGTCATAAAATAGCATACATTATTTTTCAATTAACTCGCCACTGTCACATTTGCAACAGTTACTTAACCGTTTAGCTGAGCTGAGCTGAACTGAATTCAGTTCAGTTCGTTTTGCATGCCTTGAAGCACTGTGTGCTGGCTGCAAAGCCCGCACACTTAAAACAAAGTTCCAGCTCATCTTGCCACATACGAATGAATGTGCACTAATACAGATATGTGTGTATATATATATATATATGTATATAGGTGAAATTTACTTGGAGAAGCCATATATATATAGGAGCATATATCGTTGCATTGAATTGCAAGTTGCAGGAATGCAGGAAGGTGGTGCAACACTGAATGCCACGAACGTGTTGCATATGCATCTTCTTCAATGTGAAGTTATGAGGCAAAGTTTCTTTACCAAGCTAAAAGCAACAACCAGTGAGAATTTCAGAGCTCTGCTCCTGTCCCAATGCAGTTACGTGTGAATGAATTTCACAGCGTTTCGCTGCTTGTGTTTTTGTTTGTTTTGTGTGTGGGGGGGGAGGTTGAGCCCCCATTGCAATTTGGGGCAAATAAATAGTGAGTGCCCCGTTCGCCATATCTTTTATTCGCTTCGGTTAAAGTTTGTCTGGTAAGAAATTGGCTTTAAATATTGGGGTTGCGAGTTGCAAAGTTTTAATGGCAAATGTTGGAAGGGTTCCATTAATTCTTTAACGTCTTCTGAATGCTATCTATAAAATTAACTTGCCTTTTTTTTTTTGTATATTTTGAATAATTTTGGTTTAAAGGTGCAAAGTCTGTGTCCATTTTTAAATCGTGATGAACATTTAAGTTGGGGAAAAATCGCTTTTAATCCTAACAAGGTGGTAAAGATCAGACCTTCAGTGGTTGTCGATCATTAAGTGATTTGAGTTGGTTGATTATATAAAGTGATTGTAAAATATATATTAACCAGATAAATTCAAAGATACTTGCATTTATAAAATTTCCGGGAATCATAAATACATAAATTAAAATAAATTGAACAGAGAACGAAATGGAGACAACCCAGCTTTTGTTATAAGCTCTGCTAGCGAAGTGATAACGATGGGTTGTCATCATGCGGAAATTGCATCTCATTCTGTTTTCAGCATCGGCACATCCGGTTGGTCAACTGGGACAACTAGGCCAGCTAAAACTGCATGTCTACGCAGAAGTTGACATTTTTACATGCGCAGCCACGCACGTCAGCTCGCATTCCCGACATTAAGCCATTAAAGCTAATTAAGCTCAACCCTAGAATTCCGCCCAACTCCATCCTGCAATTCCCTGACATCCGTTTGCTGGCATACGCTTGCCATCAACGACTGATGCTGCTGGCAGACAACAGGATGATGCTGCGATTGATGTTGCAAATGAAGTCCTTCGCAGCTGCATTGCAGTTTGCACACAGCGCTCTACGGGAGCTGATTTTGCGCCACTTAAACTTTAAATACCAAGCACAAGCATCTGCAAGCGGATGAGGTTAAGCATGCCACTGCGAATAGGGGTGACGATGCGGATGAGGATGGGGATGAGTATAAGCAGCGCATGGTGCTGAGAATGGCAGATAACTCATTCGCCGCGTATGCCACTTGATGTCCGTCGCGTGCACTTTAGTGATAAAATGAGGATACATATAAAAACATTTCGACAGAGGAAATGGAAAATGCCGACCCTATTGGCTTTGCGATTAGGGCAGACTGCAAAGTGCAGCGGGCAAATGTCAGTAAAACCAAGTGGTCAATGAGCAAGTCAAAGCCAGGACAAACGTTTGACTCCCATTGCATCAGATTGTAGCTGTTTCTGTACTTCTCATAGGTTAACTTCGAAAGCTGAGTGCTTCCGTGTTGTCTCTAATTGAAATTTGTTCGTACTTGTTGTAAATGGAGGCTACTTAAGTGTCTTATTTATATTTAAACAGTTAGTTTAGCTAGATCTCTTGAGATCTTTTAAGGTATTTAAAGTTCACACTCAATAAGATTGTCATTAAGATATGCAGCGGGAATTTAGCGAGTAGCTGAATCAATCTATTGATCATTTCTGTAAATACTACTTAAGTGCGTAAGGCATACAATTACAAACCCTTTTTTAACTCAATTTGCAGATGCTTAATGTGTAAATGTTAGTAGTACAAAAACCTTGAATAGCAGTTTTTTTTTAGCCATTGTTTGTCCACGAGGTCAAAGGGAAGGCATCAAATAACACGTCATACCACAAATCGAATATCATTTATCAACAGCCACGCCCATTTACTTGCTAGTTGGGCCACTCAGCACGCCAGCGATTATTTTAACAAGTTAATTTCACAATATTTGTGGATTGAGAGCGTGAACAAACAAATTGCGTGGCATTTGCATGGACATTGATGGAATGTTAACGACAGAAAATAGACGTGAAAATCATTTGATCCATAACTACAACAGTAAAATTATATATTTATATATTACATAAACTGTATATATATTGAACTGTGTGTTTAGATATTCGGACCTGCTCAACCGCAAATCAATGCAGGAACACAAACCCACAACTCAAATTGAAAATTGATTACTGATTGTTGCAGTTAAATCAGAAGCAACAACAACAATAGTTTGTAAGTTGTTATCACTAATACAATGTCTGGTTTGCGGATTGGAACTTCAATCGGATAATCATCATGGGGTACACCTCAAAAGGATTGGTTACCAACACATTGATTGATCGTTAACAATGTGGAATTTACTGACTTTTTGTTTAAATTACAATTAGGCTGACAAAATTTCATAAGGCTACTCCTGTAAATTTAATGTAATTTGTCGACTTACAATTAAAATGAATGACTTAAAATATATTGAAGAATTTAGGCATAATGAAATTAATCTGTGTTTGGAAAAATAGGCAATTTTTTGTTAGCCAGAATTTTGCCAGCACTTTTAAATCCGCACTTTTAAAATGTTACCCATAGCCCATTGACTGGAAAATGTATTCAAATGTATGTGGCTATGTATACACATGACCAGCTGTAGCTGTAGGGGTGAGGGGGTTTTACAACACACGGCAATACAGTAGAATATATTATTTATACATTTACACACTCGGCCAAACATTGCACTTACACACGCTTGTGGGAGATGGTACACACAAAAACTAATTACATGCCACAATGATTACATTTTACAACACCATTGAGTTTATGGTGAGAGACTACAACAATGAAAAACGTTGCAACAATAAAGGATGACTCACTTGGAGACATCCTGTATGCTATTCACAATAAGTCTCGAATTCCGTATTTATTTTCTAAAATGTGTATATATTTCTGAAAACTGATCAATTAATACTTTGAATGTGATATAAATTAAATCACAATCGCTTAATACTTATTTTAAATATTGCTATGCGTACAGGGTATAAAAACAACAAACAAGCGATGAACAACAAAACATTGTGGCCCAACAAACGGGCTAGTTGAAATTAAATTTTTTTTTTTTGTTATAGCAAAGACCTGAGGTAAATTTGTATATCGCTATCCATGAAAAGTTGTGGGTCTTATTAACGACCCCAATGGGCCAGTAATTTCTACTTATTAGAGCCCTTAGACAATTGAAGCATGAATACAGAAACTGTCTTATTTAGAACACAAGTTTGGATTTAATAAATGTAATAAATAAAAGTACCTAACATATCAACTGATAATCAACCGATTAATAATGAAGTAATGACGATCCAAAGATTTTCATTTAAGGCTTAAATAAATTTAAGCGATTAAAACATTTTGGAGCAGCAGAAAAGTGAAATGAATAAAGTGCATACAAGCAAATTAAAATGGTTTTTTATTTTAATTACCTGATGAATATGGTGAACATTAAAATTTATAGGGCACAATAAAATTGTTAAAGAAAATCGCATATTGTAATTAAAATGTACAAAAGTAATTACTGCCTGATTTAAATGACTATTGTAAAGTTGGCCAATATTCATTTCGTACAGGGCAGTACAACTTGAAGAGCAAATTAAAGTAAGCCTACAAGAACCACAACATGGACCACAATTTCCATTCACCAGTTGGCCGCACATTTTGTGGCTGCTATGAATGTGTGTGCCATATCCACAATTGCAGTCAACAATGAGGCGAATACTCAAAATAAAATGTAGTCTACTTAACAGAGAGAGCACCATCGACGCAGGTGAGTGGAATTTATTTGAGCTGAGCTGTTTGCCACCTGATGTCCGGCGGGACATGCTCTATGAGTGTGCCAGCATGTATATATATACATTTTGTTTTATTTTTTTTTCCCCACAATTTCATCAGCATATCAACGCTTGAAAAGCACTTATGCCTGATGATGAAATAAAATGAAATTATTAAACAACAAACAGCTGGAGTGCCATGAACCCATCCAAGCACGCGCCGCAATGGTTTGTATTTTAATTATAACCGCAGGACAGACTGCACAACTGAGCAAGAGTACACAGACAAAGACCCTGCCTCAGATCTACGAGCATTATTTGTGATACGCTCACAGAGGGTATGCTACATTTTCCAGGCTTATGAATACATATTTACAAGCTTGCCATTCAGTGTATTAGGAAAACTGAAATTCGAAAAATAGTTGGTGATTTTTTTTTTGTGGTATGCTTATGGTAATCAACCCATATCAGCGATAAAAATACTTCAGAAGCATACCGCTGTAAGGGTAAAATAAGCTGTAGGAGTTATTGTTGGTTAAACCGTTTCTAGCAATTTGCTGGCTCTGTGCATCTCTTTTGCTTTTATTAAACTTGAGTGAGTTGCACGAATCAGTGGACGGAGAGCGAGACAATGGCGTTTTTGAGTAATGTGCGAAAATGGTATGTGAAAATTAAAATAAAATTCTCTGGCAGCAATTACAGGCAGTGTTGGACTTCGAACTCTGTTTGCCTGACACTGAATCCATTTGCATTGGTAATGCTAGCAGCGATGTCAGTCAGCTTGGCATTGCCAATTTTACTTCTTGCATCGATCGGAGGCAAGCAGGGGGCAATAGTTGGGCAGGAGCATTATCATTGAAATATGGCGAAGACAAATTATTGGTTTTTCTTTGAGTGGGTTTAAAATGAGGCAAACCGTTTAATTAAAATGAAGTGGAGCAGTGCGTATGAACGGCAATTCGAATTGCGGTAACTCCAAAATTGATGAATGCATTTTGCGTGCTGACAATTCAGCACGGGAAAATGAGAAAATTTAAATAAATGACCTCTGAATTGGGCCGTTAAATTAGCGAGCGGTTTTGAGGTGCAATTTAAATGATAAATGTTTCGCTTACGTACATATTAATTAACATTACCATTATAATAAACTTACCCATTTGTAAAATCCTTGTCTATTAAAAAATGTTAGTACATTCGCAAATTAAGCAAAATGAATGCTTTTCGGATGTTTCCAATTATCTTTTACTGCTTTTTATTTATGAGAAAAGTAATTATACATAAACTTAAAGCAGTCAACACTAAATTATATAACTCTTCCAAACACATCTGTTTACTTCACTGTTTCCCAAACAATTCCAATCTTCTTCTTCCGGTTAGTGATCAAACAAATTATATCGATCGATATCGATATTAATGTTATGTAAATATGTTATTTTACAGTCTTATTACAACGTCTCTAGTAGCCTGTTACCACAAAGCGGACATTCATATGTTGCTTTTACAAAGGTCCCGCAAAAACCTAATATTATTTACATTTCCAAAGCATCTATAAAAGTTAAGTGAAATCCGAGATATTTCTAATTGGTAAAAAAACGCGAATGACAATAATTGATCATGGCTTATAGTGAAGTGCAAATTCATATTGAACACAAGGAAAAAATTAAGGTTATATTATTTACAGCAATTCTTCCCAGAATAAGGGCATTACTCGGCTTACTATTATTTAATCGATGTAAGTATTTTTATAAAGACGATTGGCAACAACTACATATAAGCCAACTGCTCTACTGTTTTTCCACTCACATACTTCACTCCATAACGTTACTTCATTTAAATTGCACAAATAATTTACCATTTATTCGTAGATAAAAATAATTCGATAATTTCGATAATATCATTGGTAGTCTGATATTAATATTATTTTACTGCTTAACCTCAAATCAATCACTCTGCACACATCCGTTCCGCTGTTAATTTGCGTTCTCATTTTAAATGGCATTCATAGAATATGCAACACGTTTATTATGTGCATTTATTGGATTACAATGTGCCCTTAAAACGATTTAACACACATATATTTATATATATACAATCGATTATGTATTAATGAGAGAACAAACCGCAAATTGTTAAATACTTGCCAATGGGTATAAAATGCAATTTGTCTACCCTATTTCAATTCACACATATGTCTGGTTTTGTGTTTTGTGGGCCACAGATCACAGAAAAATATCAATTTACTAAATGTTCCAGCGTAATATAAACAAAGATACTTTTTTGAATAATTCCAAAAATAATAAAAACATGTGAGTGATTTTTTTGCGTTCGATAAACATAAACATTTATACATAAATACGATATATATATATATAGTGTGAAGTAAAATGTTCAGCATGTTTTTATTTAATTAACATTGTATAACTTACGAAACAACGATTTTGGTTAGACATCGAGCATAAACTGCTGCCGAACTGTATCAGACTTTTTTTTTTAAACTTTAAACTTTTACAGCATTATTTTAAACTATCATATATTTATTTTTTATCATAGCACGCAACACATACTAGGCAATACTATGATGATTAAAATGTGTAGAAAAACATACAAAACATGGGGGAAGCTCAGGTGTAATCTGTAATCTGTTCAGGTCATATTTTTAGCAAATTTATTTTTCAATATGAAAGTTTGGTTAATTCTATGAGGCTATTTGCAGTGCAGGGGTCTCAGGCAATTGACTCTCAGACAATTAAGGACAAATTGTTGAGCTGGTTCTATGTGCGACGTTCTGGTAAAATTTCGCAATATTCTCACTACAGCAGCCAAAGGGAAAATTAATAAAAGGCAAAATATTTAAGCAGTGTGTCAAATATGCTTGAATGAGCCGTAAGGATGTATTGATGTGTGTGTATGGGTGTGTGTAGCTGCCATCATTTCTATTTCATTTTTGTACAAACCCAGCGTGAGATTGTCTGTGCTGTTGGCGATAGCGTGGCGTATACGTAATGTGTGTAATTCGAACCCATGCACACACACACACAAACACACATACCCAAATGTGTTGCCATGTGCTCCAATATGCAGCCCTGGCATGCTTTGGCCATTGGCTATGCTCCAAATATGTAGTCTCTGTGCGTAACTGATGATACCATAGGGAACTCGTATTAATTAGTCAGGGATTGTTTGCATCTAAATTTAATTGAAAACTTGTAAACTAGCCAAAATTTAATTACTACTTCTTGAATTTCATATAAATTTTTGACTATTAATTTGTATTCAAAGCATTTTATTTGCAAACAATAATCCTAGAAATTTGTACAATTAGGCACCAGTTGTTGGTATTGTTGTGTAATTACCAAATTATTTATAATTCTCAATAAAAGCAATTTGCAATGGATGCAAAAAATAGACCTATATTTAAAAATAATGTAAAATTTAATAATACTTTGCCAGTGCTTATTTGAGTGTTTGATTGAAATACAAAAAATAAATAAACGAGCATTCATTCTCTATAGAATAGCTTGCAAAGGGCAACGCAATGTCAGAGAACTCATTCTCAGCAATCCTTGACCATTTCATCTGCCTGCATACTTGTTCCATACTTACGAGAAACCATTCACTCAGCTGCCGTTGCCATAAGTGACCAAAGGGCAGCAGGAAAAAGATGTGGGGTTTACCCACATGACCCATAGCAATCCAAAGACATTTCTCTTATGTCTTGCCCAGGACACACACACACAGTGGATATGAGTAGTCTAATGTTACGCTGCTGACGAGATAGTTTATATTTATGGCGCACGTCTGGGGCAAGTATTTCGATAAATGTCCCCAGTTGTTGCGTTTCACAATTGTTTCTGATTTGGCGCAGAATGCTAATAACGATTTCGCCTCCCCCATAAAATAAAGCCAGCGAATCCGCTTAAAACCTCATTGAACACGAAGAATTCGTATTTTTGTTTAAGCGTAGCAACTAGGAGTTTCAAAGTGGGCTGATAAAATGGATTCACAATGGTTACATCCGGGTTGCTTTTTACTTTTCGTATAACTACTAAAGCGTTTCCCCAATAATTTCACCGGCGGCTGTTTAACAAACTTTACCGGAGTAGAGTCGTCTGTGCAACGCGTTCATCCTTGTACTTTTCACAGTTCACCCAGCCTGCAGGCAGGCAAACAAGCGAATGTATAAATACACAGGGTGAGCGAAAGAGAAAGGGAGAAAAGTGGCATGCCACGAGTGTAGATGTAGATGGCTACATTTTATTTCATTTCCGGCCGTTTGTAAGTTCTCCATATATTGATATATGCACGGATTTGTGTACTACGTCTTCAATTTCTATAGCGGAAATGACATTGCCACATATTTGATCAGGGCTTCGAATTATGCCCCCGTTGGAGTTGGAAAGATCTGACTGCAAACTATGTATTCTAAAATTAAGCTCCACAAAGTTTCATGTACTAAACGTCTTGACATTTACTATTGATGCTTAAAGTTTTGTGCCATCAATTGTGGGCATTTCCATAAACAAAGAAGCCAATAATTAATTGATATACTTTTTCAGGAAACTCATTAATATTCTCGGAAAATGCTTTGTGGATTTGTTATAAGTTTATGTGTGTTTTGTGACTATTTGCAGCTTTGTGTGTTTCTAATTTCCTACATCACATTTATTTGAACTCGAGATAGAAGCTTTTAATTAATTTAGCTTTTGTGAAATTCTAATTTAAATATAAATTACGAAAAATTAAATATAAATACTCTTACCGCATAGCAAACCTCTGTTTTGCAACGTTCATTAAAAAAGTTTTAGGCCAAAAGCAACACGAACGATGAAAAACTTTGCAATTGTCAAAAACTGCAACAGGGAACTCAACCGCAAAAAAGACAGCAACGAAAGTTTGGCGAGTCAACTGCTCGGCAAATTGCCGCTACACATTCTTAATAAAAAGCAACAGTCTCCTCTTTCTCTTTCCCATAGAGCACCCCCAATCACCATCCCTCATCCCTGCATATAAGACATTGAAAAGTAGATGCTCCAAAAAGTTTCATATCCAAAGCCAGAAAATGGGCAAAGCAGAGAGTTCTGCAAATTAAAACAATGTCAGCGACTTTGATGCAACAATTTGCAGTGTTTTCCTTGATTAGAGTTTCTAGTGGACTACCACCTGCCACCTAAAGCGAGTCGGAAGCACGCCTAAGCGGCAGCCATATTAATTTTTCATTTCGTCCTGCTACTGTGTCCTTGCTATCCGGTAATACATTTTTCATTTTTGGCTTCAACTCTTCCACTTCTGAGCTGCATTTTGTATTTGCTTGTATTGCTTCCTGGACTTCCGTGAATCTTTCATCAGTCGCCTCTGATCCGTTCTGTTGCTCATCCTTTTTCGTCCATGTGGACAGCCGCAGCTGTTGGTGTAATTTTTCCACGTCCTCCAATTTGTCGCGCAACCCCTTCGACCGCTCCCCCGCTTTTTTTTCACTGCGCTTGTCACACTATTTATGAGTTTATTATTTTTTCGCTGCTCTATTATACGGTATTCACACAACTCCCAACGCTTAAAACTTCTTTCATTACAAGTGCTGCAATTTCTCATATTCTTTTTTTATTTATTTATTTTGGTATATGTATTATTTTTTAAATTTTTTTTTTATGTTTTTGGAGCGGTTAAAATTTTTTTTACCCGTTGCGTTTATTTCGTTATTTATTTAGTGGTGGCGTTTCTGTTTTTCGTATATTTTCCCTTCGCCATTTTCTACAGTTGCTTAAATTGTTTACAATTTTTGTCAGTGGCGGTTGGCGCTGCGTGTTTTATTATGACAGCAGAAGTTTCGTCTGTGTTGGCTAGATAAATAGTTGTTCCCTTTTCCACCAAATAGTCTGGTTGTTGCTGTTGTAGGGTTTTAATTATTGCCATGTTGGTTTTTGGTTGACGCTGCACTCGCCGCAAATGAGGAATTTGTGAAAAAAAAAAATTATTACGAGTTGTTGGCAATTTGTTGCAGTCAATTTTCTACTTGGTTAACTCATGAGTTACCCGGAGAACGACATTTTAATCGACAAGACAAAGTTTTCAGCTGCCAATAAGCCAATATAGTTGCTTTGACAACTTTCGAAGCTTTTCCCTGAGATGCGTTGTAAAGCCTTTCAAAGATGTTTTTTTTTTTTCAAAAATAGTTGGCTTAATTCGACTTTGGTACTTAAACACAAAATATATTATAAAGGCTATTCAAGATAGAGCAAGCTTTATATTCTTCTCAGTCTTTTTGAAATAGCACAAAATGACAACAACTTAAAAACGACTGAAGGAAGTACAATCAATTTAATGAATCTGTCATTTTTCAAACTATCTTCAGTACGCCTCTTAACCATGAACTAAGAGAACTCTTGGCTAAACTTTACAATCACTTGCAGCGAATGTCACAAACCGCAACTGAACTTTTTTTGCTTCAAATCAAGGCAAGAGATGTGTTTTACAACTTTACAAGATGCCAAGATTTCTTTGCCAAGTATTTACCATTTATATGTATAAAATGTGCAAAAGACGCAGCGGCAAGTGCCACATTTATTGGCACACACAGAGCAGCGCATCGGGGGCGTCAGGCAAACAGAGTTTCATAGTTTACACTCGAGAAGGGGAATATCCAGTTCCACACCTGACCCTAAGGACCAAAGCATTTGATACATTTTGCAATATTCCTCAACAACTTTTCTGCATAACAAATATAAAGAGAGCCATTTCAAATATATCTTCTATTTGCCAAGTATAAATTCAAAATAGATAAATACGCTTAGATCGAAGAAATCATGTATTATTTTTTAATAAATTGGAAAGGTTTAAACTGAATCAAATTGGTCTGTTGAAAATTTAAATAACGTGCGGTCTACTTTGAAAAGGAAAATTAAATGATAAAATAAATAAAAGTCTGCAACAGCTGGCAAAAATAACATAATCAACAACGACAAAACAACATGGTTCCAAATAGCAACAGCTGTAGAAGGTCGATGGACAACGCATTTTTCTTGTGCTAACCAATATCTGGCAAAATATTTTTGCTATGCTTTGCCTTTCACTTCAACTTTATTAACAATCGAATACCAATAAAAGACATAAGCCAAGCTATATTGCGGAAGAAGGGCAAAGCGCTTTATTCAAATTGATAAAGTCGAATTGAATTTATGCTTCATAAGTTTGGTAAGCAAATCGACAAATTGTTCTTCGATCGGCTATGCACCAGTTAATCCTTCTGTGATAAACAAAACAATATCGCAGGCTATGAATAAAATTTTTAAACTGCCCAGAATAAGAATTCACATCCACATGAGGCAAATTCCCGATGCTGTCTATCATTATTGATGTGGTGCTTAACTGTCTGTCGATTTCTGTTGAGTTTAATACAAAATAAATACGCGCACTGCGGGACAGAGAGTCACAGAGAGACAACAACACACAGAAAAATAAATAGCATAAAGTCCAAAACTGATAAGCAAAATCGGACGTCAATTGACAAAGTACGAAAGCGAAGTGAGACCAAATGGAACGAAATCAAATCAAATCAAAACCGAAAAACCGCCGCTTTTTCAGCTACTGCTGCTGGTAGTCTTTGGGCTGCTGCTGGGCATAGCCATAGCCTCAGATATATTTACAGAGATGTGGACAGAAGTAAGTCGATATGGGAATGTCAGCGATAGTCCCCGATGATAATGCAAACTGACAATCATTAGAATGGCACATGGCATCAGTATGAGTTTGAGTATGATATATTTTCATTCATGCAGCTACCACAAAAAAACAAAAAAAACCATGATAGGAAATGCACAGCGACATCGATAGCGGCAGCGACTGTGGCACTATCTCTATGTGAGCCGAGACAAACCGAGCCGAGACCGAGACTTGAACATCGTCGGCTCAGCACGAGTCGAAACGGACGAATCCAAGTCACAGCATCAGCAGCAGAAGCACCAGCAGCAGTAGCAACAGCAGCATCAACGGGCAACACAGTGGCTCATTCGTGTTTGCCGCTTCGTACAGAGCGGACGCAGCTTCAGAGTTGAGAGTCGAAAGTCAACAGTTGAAACAGTGTTTGCCGCGTGAACCGGAAGTAAGGAAAATTTACAGTTACGTGGCAGAAGCTGCCTCTTGCTTTTCATCCTGTTGCGCCGTCGCATTGTTAGCGCCTAAGCCGTTAACCTGACAGCTATTCAAAATGGTTGCCCAGTCTCAACCATCGCGTGCTCAACGCACCGGAAATGCTTTCCGAACCCATTAATGCATTGTGATTTTTTGGACCTCACCAAATGCATTCAAATGTGAAATATCGTGCAATACTGTGTGGGAAAATTGCCAAAACGGGAGTTGAAGCAGCTCTGCAATATTTGCCCTTAAAATGCAGTTATATATATACATGCTATTTGGTGGATATATGTAAAATCTATAAAACTACGTAAAAAGTAAAAATAAAACTGCAGTCTACTCGAAAAATTCATGCAAAATTCATAAAAATAACATCAAAAACTTAAAAGCAAAAACTGTGCCACATGTGAAAGGTTTTTTAGTAAAAAATGAAACGTTTCGTGGTGAAATTAATCATGAGCTGATAAGACAGTTCAATGGTTCAATAATGAAAATAGAAAATAATACTATAAAAGTATTATAAATATATAAAATAATATGTGCTTTTGTGTGATAAGAAACTGTGCGAGTGAACATCGATTATGTGCTTGCCAATCTGTTACGATTTTCCATTAGGAATGTTCAATAATCCTTTTGCAATTTATTCAAATCACACATGTTAACTAACAAATGCATAACTAAGTAAAATGTGCTCTAACATGTACAATATAATGTTGTCAAATAGTGTTTGATCCCCTTAATTAAATGAAATATTTGTGAAACGTGTCATTGCTTTTGCTGATAAGTGCTACTTAATTGGCAAAAGCTAAAGCGGAATCAGCGAAATTTTGTAATCAAAGCAGCTAAGTGGGAAAAATAGCAAATAATTTATTAAGAACTTTATAATTTTATTCCAATTAAATTTAGGTATAGAATAGACTCTCCTAAAAAATGTGGACTAATGATTATCTAGTATTTTTCGGGTTTGCTTTAAATTCTGCATTATGATTTCTCAATCAATGCAAAAATCAAGTTGAGACAATTTTCTTACATCGAAAAAATAGTTTTAAGATTGAGTTTAAAGTGATAACGAATATAGCATTCATTGAAAACAATATTTGCAATAACCAAAGACAAGCGATAAGAATTGTAGATAGTGATTAGTGAAAGAACACTATGAAAAGTCAATAATTTACCTTCCTAAATTACCAAAAAACAAATATATAAATGAATAATCTCAAATGACAGACCACTATGCAAAATCAATAATTTGCTTTACTAATTCAAATTGCTAAAAAAAAAAAACAAATATATAAATGAATAATCTCAAATGACGGACCACTAGCAAATATATATATGAATGAATAATCTCAAATAAATCTGATTAATGGCAGAGGTCACATAAAATGCAAAATGTGGGCTAGTCGGAGAGAAACCAGCTGGTTCTAAGTTAATTAAAACAAAAATAATTACGAGAACTGACTACAAATTGCATTTGTTATATAAATGCACATTTTCAGATAAGTTATGACAGTTGCTGGCGGGCAAATTATTGGCAAAATACTTTGCACCCTTTTTAAGCTGCAGTCAACTACCGAAAACATATGCTGCCACATATGTGGTAGGTGTCTCGCATTTGTGCCGCAAGTCGACTAACTGCAACGCGTTTACTTTGCTTAACTTCCGAAAATTTGCGCACAAGTGGCAAAAAAAAAAGACTATAGAATCCACGAAAGACAGCAGGCTATATGGGAGTATGTGGCTCCACTTACTACTTTTTCCCATCTTTTTTTTTTATTTTGTAGCTATTCAGGTGTGAATTTTTATCCGAGTCACGCTGCGTATGATTGTTGCACTGAAAATTGCATTGCATGGTGTGCTATTGCCACTCACAGTTGCTTCTGATAACTGTGTGTGTGTGTATATATTTTAAAAAGTGTGTGTGTGAGTGTGTGTGTGTCGGTGCGTATGTAAACTTCCGTTACATGTAAAACTGACAAATATAAAGTGACAGTCAAAGATGCAGCTATGAAAACAGGTAAAAGCAACGCTCCAGGTATTTCAGTTTTTGCCATTCGTTTCTGAATTTATATCATATTAAAGCAAAAAATGTTACCAATTAAATTTCACGAAAAAAAACTTGATCACTTGTTGGTCAGCCAAAATGTTATAGCCGTAGTTTTTTTTTTCATTATTTTTGCTTAATGTTGCCAACATTTGACATAATTTGAGGTTGACACAACTCGACGACATTGTCTGCCAAGCTCATCAATCTATGGTAACCAAAAGAGCTCTATGCTAAGACCTGCGGGAGGGTGTGGAAGTGAGGAAACACGTGGCGACACATTTAGCTAAGCAGGCAACACCTTGACGGAAAGCAGCAATATTCTTTTATTCTGCTCTGCACAAGATGGAGTGATGGTTTTAGCTCTGTATTTGCCAAAAGGTGCTGGATCAAAGAACTTGCTGAGCTGGGGGCTTACTGTGGAACGATTTGTGTCATGTTTGATTAAAGACAAGTGCTTTAACTAAGCATAAGGTAAACTGAAGATGGTGAAACTCATAAGAATTGTATAAGATGATAAAGAGCAGCTTGGCTTAAATAGGCTGATCCATTAAAAGTTTTTTTTTTCAATCATTATACAACAAAGTTAAAAATGTAGAAGTAAAAGCAAAACCTAATCTGGAACTCTAAGCTTATAGTTCATATTTAAGCTTTATAAATTCGTTAAATTATAAATTGAATGTAACCAAATCATAAAGTATTTATAGCAAAGCCTAAATATGTCGAACAACTGTCATGTTTTTAATCGAATTTTAATTTTGTAAGATGTGATGGAAAAATTCCAAAATAATTCATTCATTTTTAAATAGTTTACAACACAAAAAGATTACGTTAATATCAAAAACCTGAAGTCACATTTAAAATGCAAATACTAAGTAAATTTGCACTTAAATAAATATCAAATGCGTTGTGGGATCTAAGCACAAATGCAGAAACGAGCTGAGCTTAGGGCAAAAACACGATTGGCCTGCTCACATTAAAGGACCAGACACGCAACTATCACCTCCTTCCCCACCCACATTTTATCCACAATTACAACAGTTACTAAGTGCTTGTATGCTCTACATACACACACACGCACACGCACACACGCACACGCACACACAGCCATACACACTCGCTGTCGTGTAATTATTAAATGTGAGGATGATTCCGCATGTCTGCCTGCAGAAGTTTCACATAGTTCATTGCACTGAGAGAGGGAAGGTGCTTTCACACTCCCAAGTACCGTTTAGTGCTCAAATCAATACGCACACGCACTGGTGTACACTGAAAGAATGAAACCAAGGCAAACATTTGCATAATTTGGCTCTGTTCACTTAGATCTGGATGCCAGTTCCCGTTCAAAATTTACACAGAAGTCAAATAGAAAATAAAAAAAATGTTATGTAAATTTATTTAAATAAGAAAAACTATTCCGGCAACTGTTCCCATTTGAGAGCTGGAACTGGAGCTGGAGCCAAAGGATTTTAGTCGTCTGGGCCAAGGTGTTCCCAAGCATCTACGGGCTCTTGCCCCTTTGTCTAGCTGTTTGTTGGTTTATATGACTTAAATCGTTGCCCGAGCTGACTGCCTTTTTCGCCCTGTTGCATTACAGTTGTCCCCAGTCAGGCGTCGTTTGGCTACTTAAGTTTTAGCATTTGTTTTATTTTTAGGTATTATTTTCCATTTCATTTTTGTTTTTTTTTTTTGGTATGTTCTTCGTCGTCACACTTTTGTTTCCTTTAGTTTTCATAGCGTTTTAATTAAAAAAAATTATGAGCCGAAACTTGTAGTCGGAGTACGGCAACCACGACATAAGCTGGTTCTTTATGCCATCAAAGTTTTATGGAGCTTTATATTGCCTCTAATTGATATATGTATGTGCATTTGCAGGTGTTGCTGCTTAAACGCATAATTTTCAAACTTTTTAAGGAAGATAAAATCTTGTGAGCAGAGAGGCTTTCTGCCACATACTTTAAAGTTTCTGAATTTTTGGATATATTATGAACACATTTAAATTGTATAAAAATGTCTTCTAAAGTTCTGACTATTTATTTTATTTAATTAAATATATTTAATACGATAGAGAGTTTCACACAGTCTCGCCTAAAAAACTGATGTCTACTCTGGCTCACAATTTTCTCATAATCTCATAATTTTATTTCAGTTATTTATCTATTTCTCTAACCTTTTATGTCTTAGTCTCTCTCTTTTTTGTGCAACAAACCTAAAAAGCTAAATAATTCCTGTGTCTTAAGTTAACATTATTACTTAAAGTAAAGCTGAAACATAATTTCTAATAGATCAGATTCATTCAAAATATTAAACTAATAATAAATTTTACTTTAAAGTATTTATCTTATTGTAACAATAATAATTACACAAATAAATATTTAAGTTGTCAGCTGCCAATAGGATTTCGTAAATGCTGCCACATTGCAGCAAAAATATTTAATGTCTGACAAAATGAAAATAACTGTTCTTTGTACTTGGAAGATATATTGTTCACAACGAAATGTTCAAGTTACATTATAACAAAGGCACATTCGGAAACCATATTAATATTTGTTCCCTTGTACGTGAACATCCTGGTGCAAATTACGCTCCAGCTTGGTCTGTAAATCAGAAGCATGCTGTGGCAATTTGGAATTCAATGCATTCTGCAGGAGCATCAGTAGCTGAAAATCACGGAGCTGGCAATTTTAATCTCGTTTGTTAGCCATTTTTCAAGGGATAGACATAATTTTCAATTTTGCAATTTTCACCCCGGCAAAATAGGAACACATTGCAACGGAGCACCTGGAGTCGACTCCCAAGCCCCCCCCCCACTCTCAATTCTCGAGCTCTTTGTCTTTATCGAGCATGAAAAAATGCATTGCATAAATGGGCGTGTGTCTGTGTTGGCTGCTGAAAGCAATGACCAAACGTGGCGCCCCATTTGGTAGCCATTAGGGCCGGTTGCGTGGATGGCCCCAACAAAAAAAAAACTACTGGGAATCCCTAGCAATAACAAAAGCGCCTATGCAACGGGCGAATCGGCTCACATGGAGGCTGGTACCTAAAATGAAATTTTTGCTAGAAAAGTAATAACAAAAGACACAAACGCATATTGGTACCAAATTTTTTATTTATGTTATTTTATCCCCTCCCACTTTGTAGTCGTTAGAACTGTGGCACAAACAGCTTTGTAACCCATGTGAATTGAATTTGTGCTTCCGTTGATATGCGCTTTTTGTTGCTATAGTTTTTTTTTTTTTGTTGTTCTGTGCACTCGAACCTTCAATAAACTATAAGATAGACGCATCAACACAGAAAACTGTGTTTCCATGGCAAATTTCAATTTGATTGCTGGCAGCAACTCGTCAAGGCTGTTGTTGTTGCTGTTTGCATATGCAACATTCTTCGCTTACTTTATTATTAGATTTGCCTGGCATCGCAACTCAAGACTTACATATGTATCTACATCTGAACATGTGTAAGAACTACGCATGACCACCAGCACCACCTCCCACCTGGCTTGCCCCATCGAAAAGGAGTCCATGGCCATTGTAAAAGTCTCTGGCTCAGGACTTCCACAAGCTGCTCAGGTTATTGCATTTAGCAGACAATGAATAAAAGTGTTACATGAATACCCTTTTTAGTGACTATTCGAAGAAAAGTGACACAATAATTTCTTCATACTTCAATTATTTAATTTCTTTAAGTACGATTGATTTTTTAGTAACAATTGGGTATTTAATTTTAATGTTATTTATAACGTGAATACTTTGACAGCCGCACAAAGTCCCAGCTTCAATAAGCATTTAATAATTATATTAAATATGAATTATATCTATTTTTATATTTATCATTAATATTTAATTTTCTAATATTTATGTCTTGGATTTTTTTAATTTTCAGTGTATTTGTCATTCGTTTTTACAGTTTTTCTGCCAATGTTCTTACGCAAATTGCTTGCATGGATGCTTCCTGAGGCTAGTTCCACGATTCCCAAACTCTTAAGTCTTAGCTCAACTTCACCTTCAGTTGAAATTGCATTTTGTATAAAAATGTTTGCCACGCCAGAAAATTGCTTTACTGCGAATGTGTGTGATCTCAAATATGTTGGTGGGGCATGGGAAATATGAAAACAAATGGCGCTTTTGCTCTTGGCTTTTGCCAACCAACCAAAAATTTTGTTTTTTCAAGTTCCACTTAGATGACCAGTTTTCGCTTGGCATTAGATGACAGGCGATTTATGTACATTTTTTTTATAATGTTTTTTCTCTTCTTGGTAAATTCGTTGAGTCTCAATTATTGAAGTATAAACAAATCAATAAGAAAGCTACTCTGATGTTGTTAAGGCTTAGGCAAATACTTAGGCACATAAAGCAACAAAATCAATGACAAATTGGCAGCTTAACAGTGCTTAGAGGAAATAAGTTTGTTTATGTCCTCTAATCTTTAATGCGGAAATGTCTTTTCAGTATAAATAGCATTTTTCTGTCTATAATAAATTATAAAGAGACTGTTGTTGGGTCAAGAAAGTTTACAAATATTATTACAAATATTTTTTCTAAGAAATTTTATGCATTTTTAGACACTGCAATTCTTAAACCTTGTGTTTATCAAGCAACTGCAAAATAGAAATGTTAAATTAAGTTTAAAAAAATTGGGAAATAAAAATAGAGCAAAATACACTCTTCTAAATTGAATCTCTTACGTTGTTTTTGCATTTGAAATCAGTAAGCCGCTCAGTAAGCTAAAAGCACTTCTTGGGCTCGAATCAAAGAGCACCTTCGTGATTATTGTGTGGCAAACCACTGAAGCCTGTTGGGAATTAGATTTATGTCCTTTGCCTTTCCATATGACATATCACATACTATTCCTATCATAAATGTACAATATGTGGGGATGAGCTTTACACACACTGCATACACACATAACTGCACTCGCGATGGCATAAAGCCGCTTATCGGCTTTGCACCGGAAGATGGGGTTGGCGCGAGGAGTCACCTGAGCCGTGGTCGCCATCACACAGCACACAGATAATGAAGTAGAAATCCACATTAGTCATAGAGAGAAATGATTACTAGTTTTCCTCCATAAAATACGAGTATTGTAGTAATTAAAGTTATGCAGCACATTTGCAACACATAAACAAGTGATTTGTAGCCGCAAACGTTCTTTGTAAATATTTGCGTTTTCAATTTGGTTTCGATTTGGCTTTAATCCTAAAATATGTATTCCGCTAATCACCGCTTTTCCACCCAACTAATTTTGTACTATGCACATTATTGTGTCAATAACAATAATATGGTAAATATGAGCAACATGTTGCCCAATGCTTTATAAATGTTTGCGAATAATTCAGATTATTAATATTGATAGAAAATCAAAAAGTTAAGGACTTGGAATACAAATTTTAGAAAACACTTTTGAAAAGTGCAAAATATCTGAATTAATATTACAAGTTGTCCAAAATTATGAATTTTATTTATAGAACTGTCGCCCGATTTTATTAATTAAAAAATATATATATATATATACAATTGGAAGAGGATAATTATTATAGCTAGCTGGTAAATTTCAACTCTAAATAAGAATCAATTTCGCATTACATTTTTGTTCAAAAAAGATAAGCATAAAATTGTAATTTGACAACGAACCACCTTTTTCTATAAACAAAATAAGCACAAAATCGTAAATTGACGACAATTCCCATCATTAATTTACACCCTTCAAGTAAGAACTAACCAAATGCAATTCAATCTGCAATGGCCACATTTCGACACCACGTAATGAAGAATTGATATGCACTTATAGATCAAAATATTTGTGTGTTTGTATACATATATATATATATATGTCTGTTCATTTGTATGTATGCAGGACGAAGAGCGTTCACTCAAAAAGTGTTAAGTGCTTTTGCTGCTTCTTGCAACCATCGCAACAGCAATCATTGTCAGCAAATACCCAACAGGAGCAGAGAGTAAGCAGTACGAAGACCAAAAGCAGCAGAAACCGAGCCAACCACAACTCTAACTGCGATTTATACACATCCCAAAGTGCAAAGGGCAAAACAAAAGAAGAAAAACGTTAACAATATTTTTTTATATCCATGCTCTAAAATCAAATTCGAATGCAAACAACAGTTGGCATCGCAATGTCGTAAGTTTCGCCTGCAACCCTGCACCCGACATCCTTGCCCCCATTTCTTTACACTTTATTACTGGAATTAATGACGAAGAGCTGCCTTCTGCTGCTGCTGCTGCTGCTCCTGTTTTTGAGTCTTCGACTGATTTTGTTTTTGTTTACCTACTTTTTTTTTGCCACGTTTTTTTTTCCATTTTCTGGTTTTCTGTGTTTTATGTTCAATCAAGTGGAAATTCAAATGATTTGCTTTGGCTTTGCCCCGACCAAAGGGAAATGCGCAGAAGGCGTTATAATAAAAGGCGATTGTTTCCGCCACGCCCACATCCATAAGTTCAGCTTCAAAGGAGCCAAACCGCAGACAGAATTGCCAACAAGTGTGAAACTTATTTTAGCGCAAAATCATTTTACAAATATTGCATTGAACTGACTTCTGGTTTTGCTGTGTCAGAAAGTGGGTTTATTGCATTACTTTGCCTAATCAGGCGATTAATCTGTAAATCATGTATACAAGAAGGCGACTTCCAGCTGTAAAAAGTTGACTGGAAATCCTTTAGTCTACTGGACTTAGTATTTTAAATTCAATTTGTGCTGTAAATTCAATAAAACACCGCAACTTTATTATTTATTAATGCAATTTGCATTTTAAATCAAATATGCAGAAGAATAAAAAAATAAAATGTATTCGAGAAATATTCGCTTTTAATTGAAATTTAATTAAAAATTTGTTCAATCCCTTTTTTCAGCTAGATATTTACTCCATCTGATCCATATTCGAGTTATGCTAAATTATTTTCTATTGTAACTTGGGTCACAAACAAGCCACGCCCACGATGGGCGTATTTAATCATGTGGCAGCTTTATGGCTGCTTCTCTTCATAATAGCATCGAGTCAGGCGGCAAGAGAAAGTAAGTTTTTATGAAATATTTATTTTTAACATTTAGTATAATATCCAATTACATTTTAGCAAATTCAATCAATAAAGTGCTCTAGATATATAAATAAAATCACTGGTTGTAGAAATATGACAAGATAAAATATTTTTATATTTCCATCCTTAGATCCACTCAAGAATCCTCGCATCTGCGGACGTCCACAATGTGAGGCAACAAACTCAAAGTTCGGCTATGGCGATATGTTGTACAAGTATAATTATTCGGTATCATTACGTACTGAATTCGCCGGTTCCGGCGACAATAGCTCGGAACTCTTTTTGAGAGCACAACTGGAGATATTCTTTCCGAAGCCATGTGAGGGCTACCTGCGTATAACTAATGTCAGGCTTTACGATGGGCAGCCGCCGGTCGGCAATGACTTTTCGGAGGAGAAACCTCCTTCTTATGATTACTATGACAACGTGAACAGCAGAGAGTCTACGGATGGAGAAGAAGTCCCAACATATTCAGATGACCTACATCCCAAGAGCGACGAATTGGCCAAGGACTTAACAAAGAATCTGCTGCGTTTTGCCTTCCATGATGGCCTGATCAGCGAAGTGTGTCCCACTGAGTTGGAGACACCTTGGGTGCTCAACTTTAAGAAGGGCATACTGTCCAGCTTTCAAAATACCATGATGCGTTTTGATGTGGACTTCAATACCACCGAGACGGATGTATCCGGCGACTGCGATGTGCAGTATTCATTAGCATTAACCGACAGCGCCTTTGTGACCATACACAAGAATAAGGATATAGGGACATGTCGACGCCGTTACGCCACACAGTCCGTGCTGCAGACCACGCCGTACACATTCCGGGATGACAAAACCATTTGGCCAGTTTTGAACTCACAGAGTTACTGCAATGTAAGTGATATATTGTATTAAACCTAGAAGAGAACAACTTATAGGTTACATCAACAATTTAACAAGTTACATTTAATATTTTTAAAATAAGCACAATTCTGAAACCAATCGCTTATCAACTTATAAATTCTTGTTTGAAAATATTTTTTGAAAAAATTCTTTGAAAATATTCTTTTTTATTTATTATCTTTAACAAATAATTACAATTTGTTTCTCATTTAAGCTGACCATTGATAACTACATTTATCGGGAGATTAGTTGTGTGGAGAGCCACTTGCTGGTGCCCTTCTCAAATGGCAGCTTTGGCGCCTTGACCACGACAGAAAGTAAACTGCAGTTGGAGGGTGAAGATGCCTACAGCATTAGCGAGTTTTTGGAGAAAAGTAAGTACTCAATATAAGGGCATACCTAAAGCCTCTAACTGTTGGTTCTCTTATGTAGATATCGAAATGGTTGAGCGGCGATCCTCGCTTATTTTTGATCACACGCCGCCTGTGAAGCCCAGCCATGATGAGATCAAGGCCGCTCGCGATTTGCTCGTGCAGATGTGCGCCTTGGGCTTTCCGAACATACAGCGGGAGTTCATCGATGTGTTTACCAATTTTCTGCAGACCACCAAGAGTCTGGACTACAAGACGCTTACAGTGCTCCTGCAGCGTTCGGCAAGCACATGTCCGCAGGGCAAGTGAGTGAAAAATGAATGCCAATGATCCCCTTTGAAGGTCAACTGATAATTGATAATTATTTACTAATTGCAGAAACCACGTATTAGAATCGCTGCCCTACATCCAAAGCACCGCCTCGTATCAGGTGATGCGGGATCAAATTGTGAAAGAGAAGCTCTCCAAAGAAAAGGCACAGAGTTGGATGACATCGCTGTCCTTTATCAGCCGTCCCGACGCTGAGACCTTGGAAACCTTTTACACCATTCTCGACTATGCGAGAAAGAAATTTGAACCGGAATACACATTAGGTGCCACGGCTGTGGTGCACAGCTACTGTAAGCATCACGAGAATTGCGAGGAGGATCTCAGGGTTACACAAATTGTTAATCTTTTGGAAACCGAATTCCTGACTCAGTTTAAAAAGTATCGTGGCAATCGCAAGCAACGCGAGCGTTTAGTTATTCAGCTCAAAGGATTGGGCAACATTGGTGTCCTTTCCACTGGCTTTGTGCAGAAATTACAGTTGATAATCAAGGATATTGAGGTGCCAGTGGATATACGCCTGCAGAGTATTCTGGCATTTAGGCGTGTCAACTGCCTCAAGTACCGCAACTACTTCTTGGACAACTACGCTGACTACACCTTTAATTCGGAGCTGCGCATCCACAGCTACTTGCAGACGATGCGCTGTCCAGACTATATATCGATTGGCGTCATCAAGTCCATACTGGAGCACGAGGAGATCAATCAGGTTGGCTCATTTGTTTGGTCGCATCTCACCAATTTGGCCAAGTCCAATTCGCCGGTGCGCATTGAGGCGCAGGGTCTCCTTCTGAACGCTGATCTATCGGAGAAGTTTAAATTGGACATTCGCAAGTTCTCCAGAAACTATGAGCACAGCTTGTTCTTTGATGAATACAATTTTGGTATGTATAAGAAATTCATGTGTATCGCTTCAAATTATCACTTTTAATTTTGTAGGCACCACAACCGATGCCAACGTTATTTTTGGCACCGATTCTTATCTGCCACGCATGGCCAGCGTCAATTTCACCGCTGATCTATTTGGTCAATCTGTGAATTTCTTTGAGTTTAGTGCACGTGCCGAAGGCTTCGAAGAGCTGGTGGCCAACGCCTTTGGGCCCAAGGGACCTCTGAATGGTGAACTGCTTCGAAAGAAGCTCTCTTTCCTCAACCGCTGGCTGGGCAATGAGAGCGCCGAGGAGGAAGACACCTTGGACAACCTGCTCAATCTCGACAACTTGCGACTTAAGCGCGGCGCCAAAGACTATGCAGAGAATACTGAAGCAGAGTTCGATTTCGAGTCAGAAGGGGAGGAGACAGAGCGTTACAAACGCAACGCCGAAGACTATGCAGAGTATCTTGAAGAAGAGCAATATTACACGCCAGCAGAGGAGGAAACAGAGCGTTACAAACGCAACGCTGATCCTGAAGCAACGGCACGCAAAAACGGCATCGATCTCAATGTTGACCAATTGGGCTACAAGTTGAAATACGACTACAACAATCCTCGAGCGCAGTTTGGACTACGAGTCTTTGGCAACGATCTGCGCTACTACAACATCGAATCTATGGCGGAAGTAATGCTGCTGGCTACACAGTTCAATCCATTCTACCAGGCGCAAAAACTGCTCTCCGGCAAACCCTTTTCCTACACCCAGTCAAGTGTTTTTCTAGACGTCTCATATAGTGTCCCCTTGGCTGTGGGCTTGCCACTGGCAATACACGCGTTTGGTGCCTCGTCCGTGGACCTGAGTATTTCGGGCAATCTGGATAAAATGGATGTCGATTGGCATTTCGATGTGCAGGGCCATTTCAAGCCCTCGGTGTCCGTAGATGTGATTACCACGATGCAAACTGACATGTATTGGGGCCAGTCGGGCATCAAGGTGAAGAGTAACTTGTACTCCAACACGGAGGTGGAGGCCAACCTAAAGATGCGGGGCAGCAATCTCGTTTCCTTCTCCTTCAATCTGCCGCAGCCCAATAATGAAATATTTAGCGCTCGCTCCGAGCTCTTGATCATAAAGCGGGACGAGCAGTTGCCACAGGCGGGCATTGAGAAGCGCAGCTCAAATTCAAGTTGTACTTGGCCAGTGTTGGACAGCGCCATTGGACTGCAAATGTGCTCTTATTATAGTGTGCCGGATCTGAGCAATGCTACAACCGCTTATCCCAGCTTATTACTGTCGGGACCGCTCAACCTTAGCCTCGTTCTAAAAAAGACTGATCTGTCCGCAAAGAAATTTTTATTCGAGTACAACTGGGATCAGCAAGATATGGACAATAATTTTACACTCATCTTCACAACGCCCGACTCAAAAATTCGTCGCATTCTTGTAGCCAATTTGACCAAAGTTCCCGATGCCTTCAATGCGTCTGTAGCCTTTGTCAATGGCGAGAGTCGAGCATCAGCTGGCTGCAGTTACGACGGAAATCCCGATTATAGGCGCCTCGATGTCTATCTCGATAACAATGGCAACCGCTCATTGGATCTAGCCATGGAGCTGCGACGCCATCAGGACTTCACTGCCTGGATCTACAAGCCACGCATGCTGCTGGTCATTAACGGGGTGAACATAACCGGTCTGGTTGGCGCTATTAAGATCAATGAAAAGAACGGCATTAAGCAGCACGATGTGGATCTCTCCTTTGAGACTAAGAAACTGCAGGCTTTGGTCAGCGGCAATATTGTGCAGAGCGAGGTGACCACCTCAACAAATATGACAATCAACTACAGGGTAAGTGCAATTACCAAAATACTAAGAATCTTCGCAGCTCAAGAAACCTATCCTTAAACGTTTTTTGTTATCTCTGTGTTATTGGTCACTCCAGATACCAGATAGATATATTTGTTCCGCTGTAATGGAATCTGTTTTGAAACATTAGCTTTAATTCTAATATTAATATTCTGTATTAATATCCTATTTCGTAACTGTCTCTTAGTTCCAGGTAAGCAAAATAGAAACCATTAATTTCGCCGGTCGTCTGGTGGACAATGGAGATAAATCGAAGACTGAGTATCATGGCAATGCCAGGCTGCGCACCACCGCCTATCCAAAACTTAACTTTGCCACGAACGCTACATGGCTCAGCCTTCAAGGCCACACCGAAGGCATCTTGACCTACAACAATGCCCCAGATTATGTTAATCCAAATTACACCAGCATGGTGAGAGTTATTTTTGCACGCTCAAAATCTGAGGATGTCCTTTTGGATGGTTCACGAACGCGTGCGAGCTTGGAACTGGTGGTCCCTAGATCCAAAATCGATTATCGTATATTGGTCAAGTAAGTAAATCGAAATTTAAAAGTCTTTTTGACCAACTGATTTGTGATTTCTTAATTTATTAGACATGAGGAACGGAGTAAAAACGGCACCGAAAACAACGTTATTATTGGTCTGAAGTATGCTCCCGAAAAAGAGATAACTGGCCTATTTTCTGTACACCTACCCTATCGCAATCTCTTTGCCATTGACGCCTATATGAATATTACCGTGCCCGAATTTAATTCATGCACAGTTAGTGTGAAGGTCAACGAAAAGGCCACCAAAGATTATATGGTAAGTGTATTACATCGAGTGCAATATGAACATACAATTATTAATTAATTATTATTTTATTCCTTAGGTGTTTGTTAATGGTTCGTGGTTTACGGGTCACTCGATAGCGCTCAAGGGCAATTACAAGGATCGCAGCTCGCGTTTGCAGGCTTTGCATCATTTGAAAATGATTGTGGAAAGTCCTTCCTTTGTGACGACCACATTGAATGTTGTCTATAGACGTAATCAGCTGCTGATATTCTCCGACGTGCAGGCCAGATACGGCAAGGATCCGTACGGACTAACCGTACAATACGCATCCAATGCACACAATAGCAATTCCAATACCGAGGTGCGACTTAAGATCAAGGAAAAAGATTATTGGATCAACTCAAAGCTTTTATCTGAGCAGCCCAAGTTATTGCAGCTGGAGATACACATCGACAAGTAGGTTTAAATTGGTACAAAAAAGCAAGAAACTATATTTAAAATTAATTTCACTACAGAATTCGTGATGTGCATATTAAAGTGGGCATGCTAAACATTTTGAAACGAAAGGAACTTTCGCTGGAGCTTAAATGGGATGCTAATCGCGATCCATCGCAGCGCTTGGGCCTCCTCATCGAGTACAACAATCTGGGAAATAAGCACTACGACGGCAATGCCATGGTAACCTATCCAGAGCGGACAATAAATTGTGGCTTCAGCACATATATGGGTGGTCCCAAGTACAATGGCAAGGCACATGCTTCTTGGAGCATCACCGAGGTGATTGAGTTTAGCTACGATGCGGGCATTATGCCAGGAAAGACATTGCACAACTGGGTGCATGCGGAGCTTAGTACACCATTTGAGGGTTGGCGCACAAACACGCTGCGAGCGGGTGTTTACAATGAAGTTAATTTAATCCTGATTAACTCAACGCTCTCCTGGGCGGATGATCAATTACTGGAACTGGGCTTCAAGAGCGATCATGATATACACGATCAGTTGGTCAGCTTCGATGTACGCTTTGGCATCAACAGCACCATTCAGGATATACCCACTATCAATGTGAAGGTGAAGCACTGGCAGGACCCAAAACTGATCGACACTGATCTGTATTTGGGATACAAGGGACAAAACGATACATTCAACACCTACAGCATCAACTCAATCTGGGAAATCCTTCGCAACCCTAGTTTTGAGAAAGTAACTGGCAAGGTTTCCCTGGTCAGTCCGTTTAAGGACTATCGGAAAGGGGGGCTGGCAGCCATGTTTATGCTAAATGATCAGCGACAGGTGCAGGGAGTAGCATCATTGGAGTTTAAGGGACGAGAGTTTACCCTAACCATGGATGGGTATGTGAAGAAGTTTACGGATAATATGCTCATCGTAAATATCACAACTCCATTGAAGCAATTCCGCACAATTAATGGCCGCTTCGGATTGAATGAGAAGAAGCGACATGCTGTGGCAGAGGTGCGTGCTCCAACTGTCGCACTTGGAGTCGAAGCATTGGCAGACATTAAGAATCTACTCGATTTCGATGTCAAATTGAGCATTGCCACGCCCATTGAGAGCTACCAGCAGGCAGCCATTTTGGCGAACGTTAATAAAGAACGAGTGGACATGCGTGGTATCTGGAACAATGCCATATTGGGCTTTACGGGGGTCTGGCATATGGACAAAATGACTGACTTCGAGTACTCGTATCTGGTGTTCACGCCACTGGCGGGCTTCGAGGAGAATGGCTTCATAGCTCAGATGCTCATGCGGGATACATTCATCTTCAAGCTTCATGGAAAGCTCTCGAACTACAGGCTGGGCGTCAAGATTGATGGACATCCCAAGCCGAAGCTGGTCAACCAGTTGAGCAGTCAGAAGATGCAACTCGATTTACATTTCGATGAGGATTTCCAGCCGCCCAGAATTGAAATGGAAACGGAAGAGGATTATTTCTCCTATTTCGCCAACTTTGAGTTAGACACCTTGGCCTGGCCCACCATTGTTGGTGAGGTGGATATACAAGAGAATGAGGACTTATATTTCATTGTTGGTGGCGTGCAGTTACCTCAAGGTCGCCTCGAGTTTAGGGATCGCTTGTACTTCCTTGACTATCTTAATGTGCTCAATGTGCTCACTGTAACCACGCCCTTCGACATGGTCAAGGACTTCAAGTCCGTATTCGAGTATCAGATCGATTTGAATTTCAATTCGTTCTATCAGCATGTGAACTTCCTGATCCACGATAATCTCACTCAGTCCCAGCAAATGAGCTTCGAACTCAACTATACCAAAGTGGTGGACAACGTCAATCCCAATGCATACAATGTCCAGCTGAACCTCATTACGCCCTATGACCAGCTGCCAAAAATCAGTATCCATGGCACCCTTGAACTAGATGACAATATGTACAGGAGTAACATCACCTCGACGACTGCTGACACTCGTCTCTCGCTGGCAGCTGCTATTGAGGTATGTTAACTTTATATATATATTTTTAGGATGATTATTTAATTTTTGGCTCATGAAAGATTGTAAAAATTCCTAACTTATGTAATCCATTTTATAGAAAGAAGACAAGTTCCTGGAAACATCTGTTGGCATGTTGCTGGAAACGAATGTGATTCCTTACTATGCATGCAATGTCTACTATAAACATGACTACTCCGATGTGAATAACATTATCGATATCAATTTTGAGGTCACTGACGATGGCAACCTAAACAAGGTAAGTGAAACTTTTATCTTATATCTGATACTCTGTTAATTAATTGTAATCGTCTTCAGCTGCACATTGAAACGGGCTGGCACTTGGATCCGGAATACTATGTGAATGGATATAGTAGAGTGCATACGACAATGTTGCCCCTTCAACTGGCCTCCACCTCAGTGGTGATAACAAAAGGATCCAATCCGCAGTTGATCGCGGATCTCATCTTTCAGAGACGTGACGGGCAAAGCATTGAGTACGGAACACGTGCGAATAAAAAGAAGGATGTGTTTAACATTGAAGTGTGGACGCCATTAAAGAATTATAGAAACATCTCAATGCACGGCACAGTTATTCGCAATCCAACCGATCCACAGCGCTACGATGTGTTGGGCAATTTGTATCGCAACATGGTCACCTATGGCATTACGGGTGTGGTGCGCATGGCAGATACTATTCCTATAGATGTCACACTGCGTGTCCAACCCAAGTCGGGCGGTCGCGATGGCGTCATAACGCTCAACATACAGGAGGCGGGACCGAAGCAAACACGCTTCTCGTTCAGCGCCATTGAGGATGGTAAAATGTGCCAGATATCTGGTGGCTATAGTCGCAGTGACAACATGGACTTCTCGTTGCTGGTGGAGAGCACAGAGCCGGAAATAGCACGCATTAATTTCAATGGCAATCTCATATCTCACAAAAATGATGGCCTTGTAGGCAATTTGAATCTAGAGACCCCCTGGAAGCAGCTGGGCATCGACTCAGTGCATCTGCACTCCGATGTGGGTTTAACCGACGATGGGGCTAAGATCGTTGGCGAGTATCAGATTGGAAAGTATATTGGTCGCGGCAGCTTCATGTGGTCCTGGCTACGGTCCGAAAGCCTACAGTTGGTGCTGGAAAGCTTCATGGAACGACCCAATGCCCAGCCACGTATCCTCCACGCCAGTGCCGAGTTTTTAAATCCCGGCAAGAATTTGCAGCAACTGCAAGCTGGCGGTCGCATCAGTGTCGATTCCAAATGGAAATTCGATGTGAACGGCACTTTACACTACAAGTCCACGGATGAGTTTGATTTTGAGATGCTCAGTCAATGGCCTTTACCCTTGGGCGACACGCATCAGCTGAGCGGCAAGTATCGTGGCAACGTAATTAGCAAACAGCTGCAACAACCCGACATTTTTATTGAGGCCAGTTATGCGGCACTGGAGGCAAAGCGAAAGCTCGCAACACGTTTCACTTATCACAATGCCACCAATGATCTGAGTGGGTTGGCCCACGTCGCTTGGGGCTTGAAGGAAGATATCTCTGTGGTGGAGGGTGATTTCCAAATGCAGAGCAAGCAGGGATTGCGCCGAGAGTTCCTCGCCAAGCTGACAACGCCCAAATTTAAGGGCGAGCACACATTGGGACTAAGCGGACACTATGACCAGCCCGATGGTGACTACCACAATGTGGTCTGTGCACTGGACTATCCAGCCAGTCGTCGCATATCCGATGTGGATGTGTTTTTCAGTTCCAGTGACAACTTGCATGGCACGATTAACAGTAGCACACCCTTCCTCAACTTCCCCTGGCTCAAAACGGACTTTGAATTCACCACAAAGAGGTTTGTACTTTGTTATATTTAATTCCCCTAAATTTATATAGTTAATCCTTCATATTTGGAATATTCTCGCATAGTGGGGACAGTTATCGTTACGTGAGATGTAATTGGCCAAAGGACAGCGCATTCTTTAAGCTGAGGAGCAAGTATGACAGCGATGAGAGCAATCGCAATATCGATGGCAATGTAGAAATCGAAGTACCTTTAACGACAAGACATCGCGCCGATGTTTCCTATGGCATGAAAAAAACATCCAATTTGGATTCAGGAAAACTGAAGGTTATCTACAATGAGGCACAGATATTGGATGGCAAATACAAGCGCGTCTCAGAGCAGAAGCATCCCATCTACAAGGACACAACGGACATTACCCTTGAGAATGATAAGAAGCCGCTGGGAATACACTATGTGAATATTCGCGATTTGCGCAGTCCGGCAGAGTTGCGAGATTTCAAACACATTGAAGTCTTCGAGCTGCGCAATACAAAGAACTTTAATCTAACCGGAGAGCTGCACGCGTTGACCACTCCCAGTGCCCAGGAGTTCAAGCTGGTGGCTATACATCCGAATCGTACCGTTGTCCTAACCACAAAGTACGAGGATGTCAGTGTTCATGTGGTCAGGCAGCATGCAAAGATCGAGCTGTCGGAAACAGCCTGGGTGGGCTATAATCTGGAACTGGGCAACTACAGCACGGTAAGCAATTTAGGATTAATATTAATTGGTTTATGACATGAATATGGAAATCATTTTTGATAGTAAAATATATCGCCCATATAAAAACTCAAATTTACTTACTTTTCATTTATCTTATCCTTTTAGAACGGTAACGAATCCCAGCGCTTTGAACTTGAACTGTTCTATCCAAAACGGAATCTATCTACATCTGGCTGGTATTACCTGACCGACAATAATTTCAATGCGGACTTGGCTTTAAAATGGGCCGGAACTGAAAGTTACGACGAGTCTAGAAATATAAGGACCAACTTCCACTGGACAGCGGAGCCATTGCACAAAAACGATCGGGATCATCAGACATTTGGCTTGACGGTGGCTCATCCGTATCTCGAAAAGGACATCAATTGCAAGGCCATCTACTACCGCGGCCTGCAGGATCTGCTGCGAGCGCACCTGACTATCGATTACTCTGAGAGCCCGGAGCAACTCATTGTCTTGGGTGTCAAGCTGCGCGACTTGCATCACGAATTGGGACACACAAACTACACATTCAAGTTCTATGGTTATCATCCGGCCTCTGAGCTGGATGTGGAGCTAAATGGCACGCTGGCCGCACGTCCATCATACTACAAGACCGAGTCAACGGCCCACTACAAGCGCGACTATGTGCCAATGTATGGAAAATTCCTGGCTTTGCTGGATCTTAATAAACGGGAAGTGGAGTATGAGCGTCGCTCTCCATATCACACTGTGCGCCTGTGGTTGCTGCCCACTTTGGAGTATCCGATTTATGGACTCAATGCCACCATCTGGGACACACCAGACACAAATCACTCTGGCTACGTTTTTGTGGATCTGGCCAAGCGCTTTGCACGCATGGACTTCAATTTAACGGAGGATGCCAGTCAGAATCTGCAAATGGTGGGCTACATACCCGACTCACGCAGTGGTTATTTGGACATTTGGCGTAATTACGAAGAGATACGTATTATTGATGTGAGCTCCTATCTCAAGATGAATCACTCGCGTCTCATTACGGGCCGCTTCCACTGGCGTCCCAATATCAAAAACGATGTCAGGGAGAAGATCAATGGCTTGGGCACTTCACTTTATAATTCATTCTCGGATGGCATTGATTTCTGGATTAAAACGCTGTACACCGAGTCGGTGGAATCAGTGGGTGTCATCTGGGGCACAGCCAAGGAGTATAACAAACAGTTCATTGATGATATCAGTCAGTTGAGTGTTTTGGAGGAGGATCTGGACGATCTGCGTTTGTTTTTCAATCAGTCGTTTGAGGCTAATGATTTCTATATCAAAGATGTAGTCAACTTTACGGTGACCATACTGGACGAGCTGGCAATCCGTGATCACATCGAGTCTCTGCCCAAAATTTTCTCAGAAATGTGGCAGGCAATGGGTGATTCAGGCAAGGCCCTGCGAAACAGCATTGTCTGGCTAATAGAGACCGTTAAGTCGAGCTACAACAATGTTCTGGATGCAATTAGCCGATTTTTCCACGGCGAGAGCTTAAGCTATATCTCAACACTAATGGAGAAGGGTATCGAGAAGTATGACAAGTTTGTCAAGGATCTGCACATCAAGTTCATTAAATATATTGAGAATCTGTGGCACAAATTCTGGCACCTGGCAGAAACCTACTGGAAGAATGTGTTGAAGCGTTTCGAACCCCATATGTTTAAAATAATAAGTTTTATTGAGACGAGCGCCTGGGATCTGAGCAAGGAGGTCTTTGACTTTATCTACAAACGCACCAATGAATTGGCCGAGTCGCCATATTTCAATAAGGTATCCAGTTTTACGGCCGATGCGGAACGTTTGTATAGAGATATTCAGGCGAATGATGCGATTTCGAATATCAAAAAGTATTCCACACTGGCTTGGACATTCATCAAGGAAAAGTACTTTAAGCTGGTGCCGTTTGGTGCCGAGCTTAATGAGGTGATCACCGAAATCTGTCAGGAGATCAAAGAGCTTGAAAAGATCGATCAAGTGCAGTTTGTCGTACAAAAGTATAATGAAATTCTGGCCAGACTGGAGTGGATAGCCGATGAGCTACAGCTGGAGTATCGCATTCATCAGCTCTATGGACTGGTGCGCAACAAGTTCCGCAACTATGCGCTGAATGCGTTGGAAACAGCCGACATGTACAGAGAGGCCAAGACGAAGTTTGTATTTGATCCGGAGGTGGGCATCATTGATTTGGAACAAAAGCTGCCCATGTCCTGGCATGCATTCAATGAGACGCCCAAATTCGAGGAGATACCGGAATATAGGATACTGTATAAGGCGCAGAATTTCCTCAGCGAAGCCAACTCCTCCATCATCATGAAGCTGTACAATCTGCGAACCCATCTGGATCCCAAAACCTGGCTGCCACCCTACTACTGTAAGTATCTTACATTTTTTGGGAAGTTTTCTTACTAATTATCATTATTTACAGCACGCGCCCTGCTTATTGATTCACGTCATTATATGACCTTCGATCAGCGTTTTGTTGGCCTAAATCTGAACTTTGAGGAATTGGCCAACGGAGGTCCCAATGAACAGTGTAGCTATTTGCTGGCCCACGATTTCTTCCAGCGCAATTTTACGCTGCTACTGGAGCCGGCGGTAAGAAGTGATCAAATTTGATGTTGCATCTTTGATCTCGTCAAACTGAGTCTGTCCTCAAAAAAAAAAAAAAAATCATATTCCATTTACTAAAGTGTTGACTATGCTTTCAGGGTAAACCACTGACAGATCGAGAAAACAGGGATATATCCACGCGCAAGCTGAGCTTCATTGCGAATGGACAGCTTATTGAAATAGATCTTGGAACTGATGTGAGTAATGCGTGAGCTCAATCCACAACTAACTAATCACACATCATCCCATCCACAGCACATCACCGTCAATGGCAATCCACAACCCATACTTCCGCTTAAATTGGGTGCCGTTAACATCTATCGGGAGCTGGATATTCTGTCCATCGTTTCGGACGCAGAGTTCAGTCTGCACTGCAATGTACAGTTTGATCTGTGTTGGTTCGAGGTGAGTGGTTGGTATTTTGCCAAGACTGCCGGTCTCCTGGGCACCCTAAACAACGAGCCATACGACGAGTACACAATGTCCAACCACTTGATATCGACTCAACCGAAAGAGTTCACTGACTCCTGGAGTCTGCAGCGCTGCCAGCAAAACCAACTGGCCAAGACAGAAGCAGTCAGTAAGGAAGTGAGTCAAACGTGCGGCAGTTTCTTCCATTCAGGCATCCTCTCGGCATGCAGTGATATCGTCAATCCGGCACCTTTCTATGACATGTGTTTGGATCTTGGCATGAAATCGCAATCCATCCGTTCGGGTCATCCGGCCGTGAAGGGTGCATGTACGGCGGCCCTGGCCTATATTGAGACCTGTACGACACTTAAAGTACCCATGCGTGTGCCAGATCAATGTGTGTTGTAAGTTAAATCTAAAGCTTAAATTTCGAATATATATTAAATATTGAATTTTTGATAGCTGTCAGCTGTCGAATGGTTCCTATGTTCCGGAGGGCACTTTCTTGGAGCTCAGTGATGCCGATATTCCGCAGAGCAGCGATGTCGTCTTCATTGTGGAGGCCAAACCATGCAATGAAAATCTTAAGGAGGCTAAAAGCATTATGACTGTCGTTTCCAGCATTGAAGAACAGCTCCGAGCTGCCAAGATAACCAACAATCGGTAATTATAAACTTAATGATTTTGAGAGTTTTCTTTTTTAAATTAAGGGAGACTTAGTTTGAAACTATATTGATAAGGCAGATAATATATTATTCATTATATGGCAGGCTATATATAAACCAAAATGTAATCAAACTTTTAAGAGCTAAGTTCTAATATTTTAAATCGTTTCTCAATATATCTTTTCTAATGTTAAAATTGTACTTTTCAAGAAATTATCTAAAGCGACTGTTCAAACATTTTATTATTAATAATTTTCATTAACCGAATATTGGGTTTTGAAAATATCAATTCTAGTTTTTAAATGAACAATACGCTTCTAGAATTTCTTTTTGTTAAGAACGGATTTAATTTTTTTAATGTTTAGTTGGTACAATAAAATTATGAAAAGCTAATTCACTTTTCTGCTAATATTAATTTTAAGCTTTTTAGCATTTTAATTGACTTGTGATTATTTTGTGTTCCCTTTTTAGCTATGCGGTTGTTGCATTTGGCGGTGTTTCACCTTACGACAAGCCTCGAAGCATTATCTATGAACACAATGTGTTCACCTCGAATCCCGATCAGCTAGCCGATTACTTTGCCCATATTAGCACCGGAAATGGCAGCAACAGCGATGTACTAATGGCTATATCGACGGCATCCCGTTTGAACTTCAGGCCGGGCGTATCAAAGACCTTTATCCTGCTCTCGTGTAGCAGTTGTGCTGCAAAGGATATGCGCTTTGATTACACATCCATATTACAGTTTATGCTGGAGGAGGGCGTCAACTTGCACATTTTGGCGGACAAAGAGTTTGACTTTGAGCGCACGCGGAAATTGCGCCACTTCTTCGGGCTGGACAGGGAGCTGGTCTACTCGAAGCGCTTCCCCGAGGGCGATGCCGAGACAAGAAAACAGGTGCATATACCCAAGAGCAATTTGGGCATATGTACGCCGCTGGCGTTGGAAACAAACGGATCGGTGTTCAGTGTCCGTAAATTGATGCCAGAGCGCAAGTATCCAATAATGCGCTTTGCCACCATCTTTGCCAAGCGTGTGGCGCAAAGTGCCACCCCCATTGCCTCCCAGATATGTGAGTGCTCCGGTCATAATTCGGGCGTTGCATATGTCGCCTGTTCGCCACGAGCCTTACCCGAGGAGAAGGGCAATCTGGATGATTATGTGAGTGGTTTCCACATCCATTGATTCGAGAGTTTTGCTAATGCTGTTTTTTTAATTTTTCAGGACGGCTTTGAAGCATGGGAATGGGATGATGATCTGGATGCAGAGTTCTAAGCGAACGCATAACTTTAGCTTGTAGAATGTAAAGATTTTGTCAAATAACACAAAATAAATTTTGTAAAAATAAATCAAATTATAATGCCAAAAAAAAAATTCCGGAGCTTAAAATTACTTCTGGGAATTCATTCAGTCGGAATATTTTAATGGGTTCATACATATTATTTATCTAACGACGGAAGAGTATTTACGAATTCTGATTTATATTTTTAAAACATTTATTTATAGAGGGATTTATTAAAATTGCTTTGCGATTAGATTGTCTGATGTTTACTAAGAATATAAACCATTTATTGTGTTACCTAATAGAAACCCTATATTCACCCATTGTAGGTTATTTCTATTAACAACACCATAAATTACTAAATTTTTTCTCGAAGTTTGTTGATTGTTTCCTGTTATTAAATCTGCTCAAACTGGCAAACATAATTCTACGTTAGGGATACCGACATGATAAATATATCTGACACAAATTGCATCATGGCTAACCAGTTTATTGGGTTTCCTATTTTTTTTTGGCCTGTAACTGCGACGGCGCCACAGGCCCATCGAAATGATTCAGCACATTTCCTAGGCAAAATTCAGTGTTTGCGCCAATCCCAGACAACTATCAAAAGTGGTCTGACTGGCTGGAGCGGATCGTTAGCCACTGCCAAACTATCTCTTTTCGCTAGTGCGGGTTACGGTTGACGGAAGCGATGGTAATAGCAGAACTCAAGTACGTGTAACAACCTTAACCCCAAAGCTGGGCCAGGCCAGTACCAGATTGTGTCAGCAGCAGGATGGTGCGGGGCAATGCGGGTCCATTCACTTTGTCAGCATCAGCATTGGATACTTGATACCCACTTGAACCCAATTCGTTAACCGTTTGCGATGCAACAAAAAAAAAAACCACAATGAAAATTATGCGATTCGAATGAAAAGGTAATGCAATACTTTCTATTTCAATGTTATGGTTACATCAACTAAAGACTTGACCAATTGCTATTGCAATTGCAGTTTCTTTCACTTTTGGCTAACCCAATGCAGATATATAAAAGCCACCTAGTTTATGCAGCAAAACGCATTGTTTAACTGTTTCTCGCTGCGCGTGGAGCTACCCATAAGGAAATCCAAGAAATAAAAGTAAATTATACCATGTTGTTACTAGTAAGTGCATCTTCATCAAGCAAAAAGGATCTTATTTTTTAATATCCTTTCATCTGCACAGCTGTTGGTCAGCGGTTTTTCTCTTAGCTACGCATCGGAAATCCACGGGGATGGCCACTATGAAGGCGGAAGTGGAGCTGGTACGGGATTCGGAGACTATCATCATCAGCATCACGACTCATCACCCACCACATACTCGGAGATTTCGAAACACGTGCCAGTCCATGTCATAGAGAAGGTGCCGTTGCCCATACCTCATCCAGTTGCTGTACAAGTAAGACTATTCAAAGGACTTGCTCAAAATACATTTACTAGGTGTTTCTCTTAATATAAAGGTACCCAATGTCATAAAGCTGCAAATACCTGAACCCTATGCGGTTCATGTGCCGGTGCAACAGGAAATTCAAATACCTGTCTACAAAATAGTTCCCGAAATTACGGAACGAAAAATACCCTACACGGTGGAGAAACCATATCCTGTCGAAGTCGAAAAACCGTATCCCGTCGAGGTTATTAAGCACATCAAAATACCTGTGCCCAAACCTTATCCTGTACCGTATACCATTTATAAGCATGTCCTGCACAAGGAGCACGGCTGGTAAGCTAAATACAGTGGTAAATGTAATGTTTGGCAAGTTAAGATTGATTCAGTATTAAAGTCGTTGTTATTTTTCAATTACATAATTTGTTTTTCAATATAGTACGATTTGCCCAAAGGTAGGACTTAAGAACGAATATTATACAATACCAATATACACCTTTATCTGCGGTATCAGAGTATGAAAAGCTGAACTGCTTGGAAGGTTGTTATAAATATCCTTATAAAGCTTTTGGCATTTAAATATTTTACAAGAATCTCCCGATAACCCAATACGCAAACCAAAAGAACTTAACAAAAAGCTTGTTCAGAGCTTTTAAGCTTTTCACAGAAAAGTTTTACCTTAAGGCTTGTAGCTCAAAGTAAGCTCGTTATTGCAATGCAGCAAAATTGTGGCAATTAATGGGGCGATAAGGTGTACACACGCTTATACACACACACACACTTACATACTGCGTACTGAGGTGGTAAGTTCGTTAAACTTTGTTGAACGTTACTCCCAGCCCGACTGTCGGAGTGACTGCCTCCGTCTATGATTACACCTATGTTTGCCTTTAACCGATGATGTGCTTGAAATGTGCGCACACTCAACCGAGTTCCTCATTGCCGCCCCAGGCACCGCATCGACCAACAGGCTACGTTAAATATCCCTTATGTCCTTTATAGGAAAAACCGGTTATCGTCGTAAACGTTAGCAAAGTGTACAAAGTTTTTATGACAGCAAAATGGCAGCCAACGCAGCCATTGATTTTCAAATGTTGCCTACTCGAAGTTGGACTCAAACTTTTGCTGAAATCAATGCATCTCTAAAACCATCCATCACCAGTCAATACAACTATGGATACAGAATTGTACTCACATTGTGTATACAATGCTTTAAAGTTGAAGGCCCACCCCAAAATAGGAAGAACTGAACTCCTTGAATATGCAAAACGTATGACACAAATTTCAGGCAAACTGTATTTCTGTGATATATTTGAGTTTTTGCATAAATAAATGTAATTTTCTGTTCCAAGTTCTACAAATGCTGAATAATAAATACATATACAAAAGTGCATGTTTGTACAAATTTTTGTGGCAAGCATACATACATATATATTTATTTCACGCTCAATAATATGCACGAATATGCCACACATTTCATGCGGACATCAGGCAAATATTTAATAAGTTTAAAGTTCATAATCAAATCAAAATTCAATTTATAATTTAAGCAATAATTCATACATTTATTTGTGATATTAGTTAGTCAATTTCAGGGATTACAAAGTGCAAAAAAAATTTAATTTATTTTTTCGGTACAAATGGATTAATTCTATTCAATTTAAAGTGATTGACTAAAATATACCATTTTCAATTGATCATTACGATAATGAGCATTGAGATAACCGTAAATGCTCAAAAGCTCGCTGTTCGAAAGAAAGAGGAAGAGAGCTAGACTTAGAAGAGTTGGAGGTGGAGGAGTTGTGGAAAGGGAGAGAGAGAGGAATTGTCATCCCAACTTTTCACTTGTGATAAAGTTTTATTTCAAGTCGCATTGTCAAAACTTTCAGCTGCACACCTATACATATATATATATATATATATATATATATATATGTGCATGTATATATATGTATGTAAATAAAATCCCAAGTCCGATTGGAAATGTGCATGCAATCACAGTTATGCAACTTCTATGAAAATATGTATGTATTTATGTATGTTTCTGTGTAGTTTCTATGTATGTATGTGCATCTTGTGGTAGTTTTGTCTTTGGGCTTTGTATATGTGAGAAGTGCAGGGCGGGGGTAAACGTTAATTAAATTAGTTCCCGTTAATTCAGGTTTCGTTTGCTTCAGGTCAAAGCCTGCTATTGGATAATGGAAGTGCTGCTGCAAAAGAGAAGAAGGAGAAATGGCGTTTGGAAGTAAAATCTTTGAGCAGCAAATTAGCTTAAAGCTTCTTAAACTTAAACTGTTAATATTTAAAGAAGAATATAGGTGAAGCAGGGGAGTAGACGGGAATAGCTGTGAAAAGACAAAATGAGATAACTTTTGAATTTGGAGCACAATGTGTCTGAAAACTAATGTGAAGAATCAGCTCCAATTGCGACTGTCACTGGAATGTGTCTTGTGTGACTTGGGAGGATGGGATCGGGGTGGAGAAAGAAACGCAACGCAATCGTTGGGTGCTGAGCTGTAAGGAAATAATTTTCGTTTTCAGATACACAAGTTTTCAAGCACATACATACGCACACACACACACTCACACACACACGCACGCACGCACACTTGCCACATGTGTCAACTTTCTTGACAGGTAGACATTGTATGTGTACTGTTAGGTGACTTTGTCGGCTGTGCTTGACTTTGATGAACTTCCTTGCAAAAAGATGGCTAAAGACGAATGCCGATGTCGATAAAAATAGCATCACTTGACACCACACAATCTGCTCTAGAAGCGAACTCCCAAACCCAAACAGCTGGCGTGTCTAAAACTAGCTCAACAAAATTGCAAAATATTATTAACGCCAAATTAAATAATTGCTCAATGAGTTGAGCGTATTAATTATTATGTATAGCTTCTGCTTCTGCTGGAAATGTTGCCTTTACATTGTTATTTTTAAATAATGTCAAAGCGAGAGCATCACACAAAGACACTCTGCCCATGCCGTCCCGCCCCTATGTTCTTCTCCCTCCCGCCTCCAGTACCATTCACAGTTGACAGATACTCGTTCGTCTAGATTTGAGATACTGTTCGTACGCGTCGGCTGTCTAATGAACTGTAAAGTGGTGTGAATCCAAAGAGTCCTTTGATGGGCAGCCATGCTCCTTAGGAAATTTTCAAAAACGCCCTCTCACAAAATTATTGATTGCTATGCCAAGGTGTAGACACGATTGCTCCTAGGTGAGTATTCAGAAGTTTCCATGTTGCACATGCTGCTTATTACCATCGACAACGTATCAGTGAGCTTATTACATAATTAGTTTATAAACTGTCCAGCTGCAAATACATTACCTAAGGCCACATAATCGATTACACATTCAACTATCTTGGAAATTTAATTAATGCTTAATCACATTTACTTGTAAGCATCTAGTTTGCATTTAATGAACAATTAAGTCACAGAATTACCTCGATATTATCAAGATGAAGATATTTGATGAGAAAATGCTTGTTAAAACAAATAAATAATATGGCTATAAATATGTTAATGTACAACAACCACAAACATTTTATTCATGCAAATAAATTTATAAAAGTCTGCTTCAAATGTTTCATATTATACAAGACACAATAATGCTTATTGGCTACCTCAATAGCATCATTGAATTGAGCTGCCTCGAATATATAATATATACGGAACTGTCAAAAATCGGCTCATTGTTATCCCCTTGTGGCCATAAAAATAAACTAAAAATAGCCACGACGCTTGGGCTCAAAGCACAGGAAGAAGCGTCATAAAAATGTGCAAAAATATAAATCAATGCTGTGCCACAAAAGGCAGCTGGCCAACTTACCTAATCCCAAAGACAGGCGACAAGAGCAAGACTAACAACAACTACAATAATACCTAATGACAAATCCCCAGGCTCTAGTCAAATGAGGGTAACGCTTGGCATGCCAAAGTGGTAGGCCATTAAAGTCATAAAAGTCGCGTGGACTAAATTAGAAAGAATTTTTTTTTAGTCTGGACTTGATGTGGCTGTGGCTGTGGCTACTGTTGCTGGTGCTTCTGTGGGGCTAAGGCTTTTCCTGATGTACACAAGTTCAAATGACTTTCAGGAGGGCGACCTAAAACTGTGCTCATCTGTATACACACACACACATGCACGTACACACACGCAACTGGGAACCTCTCAAAAGTAACAGATGAGATTAGACGACCAAGACCAATGACAACAGGCAGCTTTCGTCAAGATGGCGCTGCCAGAGACGAGCCAGAAACGAGAACTAGGGACCAGGACCACCAGCGCACTAGGGAGCTCCCCACGCCCACTTTGTGTATACGCGCTCGTGTATGCCGTAAGCGAGTCAAGGTTAAGCCCCAAAATTGCTCAACAGCCGTTGAAGGTGCCCTCATCTCCCATCTCCATCAAGTTTGGCGCCTTCTACAGAAAGGAAAACGGAAAACGCAAAACGTAGCAAGGATAAAAATGTTCGAGCTTGACGCGTGGCAGGGCGAACAGCTGGCTAGCCCGTAATGATTACGAGAATTTTCTGAATGAAATAAAATAAAAAAAAAATATAACCAAAAAGGTGCCGCGCCTTCAGCTAAACAAAAGCACAGGCTCCTTGAGCTAAAGATAAAAATGCGTCGACGCCCCAAATACCAATTCTCTTTTGGCACTTTATCATTGGCACTTCGGTGGGAAAAAGTTGGACAATATTTATTGAAATTATGCTAAGAGAGAAGAAATGTTTTCAGCCAGATACAATAAATTATAGCATTAATGGCGCCGCCTAGAAGTAGGCAATGATTTTCATAAAACAAGCGTTTTAATGAGAACCTAAATGGATCTCGCCTCATATAATAATTACGTCATAAAATGAAATTTGCAGCAAAAAATGCTGTAGATATAATGCTTAATACAGGTAGCCGTAGGGGAAATTTTTCGTGTTTGGATAAGTATTCAATAAATCCACTTTATATAGCTTACAGCTCTATTAAATATATATAGATATAACAATCAATACTTACTTTTTATTAAGAAATCCAATCAACTTACATACTGAACAATAAAATAAAAGGCAAGCATATTGTGTATAATAATTGTCGATTTATTTCAATTCCTGTACGGAATTTAATTCGAGTTTCCAGCAGATTACAAAGCCTTCTTTTTAAAAATTTGCAACCTGAAATTTTTCCAAGAATTGATTTATTTACGAGCGAACAACTGAGTTATTTATTTCAAGGGAAAAATATTGTGAAAAAAAAAAACAAATAAATAATATAAGTAAAGTGCAAAAATAAAATATTTTAAAATCCGAATCAACATTTAGGTGTCGGCAAAAATATTTAATCTTCGTAGTGTCAAATATAACAGTTATTTGCTGTTTTAAATCATTTTCATTTTTATTGTATGTATTTAACAATTGCTAAACTTCTTTTCCGCTCAATACTTTACAGTCCTGTCAAGCACACACACACACACACACACACTTCCTGCCGTTTGCTTTCGTATTTTTCTTTTGTGCGGATTTGTGGAAAATTGTCCAAACAGAACCCAGCGGGCGGAACATAGCCAGAATCTGGCGCCACGTTGCTGTTGTCTGTTGTCAAAAACGTGTCGTGTTTTTTTTTTCCATTCTATTTCATTTCTATTTCAGTTTATTTCTCCCTATATCACTCTCATTTTCTATTTGTCATTGTCTTTGTTGGGTTGCGTGCAAAAATATAAAAAATATAAAAGCTTAATGTGCAAGCAAAACCGCATAAATCAAACGAGAATATATATGTTTATATATAAATACTTTTATGTATATAGATGCACATATCTATGGTTCATAAATATATATATATACTTATATCAGCAGTCTTAGCACATCAAAATGCGTATGTATATCATATCTGGGTTTGGTACCCTACGTGCTTGTCATATTTAAATATTTTGTTAAATGAAGGACACATAAGACCTTCACATCCCATTTAAACCGCATCGGGGACCTCCAATATGAAGTGTGGTATTGTCATTTAAGTATTTGCATATGACATATATCTGTGTGTGTGTGTGTGTGTGTGTATTTGTATCTATTTGTTTCGATTGTGATGCGATAGAATTAGAAGGCAACCTTGAAAATGCCAGACACGTATTCGTATATTTGGCACAAGATAAATGTGAGCTCTAATGGCACACAGCCTGTGTTCAAATATAGACATTTAAGGTAGGGCACAGTTTTTTTTTTTCGGTTTTCAGGCTACGACTTTGCAGTCTTTGTCAATATTGCTGCCAATTTAACGTTTGAGCAGCTTTCCCAGTGCTTTTTTATTAGTTCATTTAGACACTGAACCCTTAAAAATCCTTTCCACAAATTAACGTTTACTTACAAAGTGTATTTTTTAAAGCGAGTATTTTATATTTTTTATACAAGTTATAATTATAAATAACTAAATAAAATTAACAATTTATAAAAAATGTAACATTCTTTATACTCATAATTTTATTTAAAAAAAATTATTTTTTTATAGTTACTTCAAAAAGAATAAAAACTTGTATATCAATTATTTCTTACTCGTTTCTTGTTCTATTAAAAATTTATGATCATTCAAAGAGTATCAAATTTTCATTATAGTTTCTACTATTTAGTTTCTGGCTAAAGAAAACCAATCTGCTAAAAAAATATGAAGTGAATGCTGGGAAATGGCTTGCAATATTTTGGGCTTTACAAAAACTTGCCGCCATTTTGACTTTATGTTTTTAGCCCTTGATGGGAAAAAAATAAAACAAAGTGCTGAATTTATTTTTATATGCTGCTCTCTGTGTCCTGAGTGTTGAGCATTCAGTGTTGTCATCATCTTTCTTTAAGTCTCCACCAGTGCGTAACTAATCAATGTTTTTCATGAATCCCCCCCACCACACACTAAAATGAAGCAAGCGAAGCAGCAAAAATAAACCGCAGAAAAACTTTTGGTTCTTTAAACTGTTCTCGGCCGTCGTTTTGTGTCCTTCAGCCACTTTATTTTTGTTATTCGTGGAGATGTGGAAAGAGGGAAGAGGGAAATGGATGTAACAATCTACCTTCATCAGCCGCATCCAGTGAGCCAGTCAACCATTTCAACTATCAGCGTTGAGTGAAATTCGCTGATGCAAAGAGCAAAAAAGTCAGCGAGCAAGGAAAACACATTTTTTCACGGCTTCTGCTGCTGCTGCTGTTGCTGCTGCTGCTGCTGCGCTGCTGCTGCTGCTGCTGCTGCTGCTTTTTCTTATGTGTCCGCTGGTACAGCTGCCAAAAGGTTGTGTTCGTGACCTTTGCCTGGCTCTTTCGTAGCTGTCGCCGCATTTTGCGGTTGGCATTTCTTTGCCTTGCTACTGATTTGGCAGCACCACCCCACCACACTGCCCCTCCGCCCACACTCTCTCACACATACAGACACTCACTTATTCTCACACTCATATGAACAGATAAGCTCATGCTACATTCGTCTGCTAGTTATTCGCTTGCTTTAGTACGTGTCAGAACAGAGCCACTTGCTTGCACGCACATTTACTTTACACACATACATATATCCATACATATATATATACACACTGATATACAGTTATTTAAGTCTGTGCGTATTTGCTACTCGTTCAACTGCCAATGCCAGCACATAAAGTGCAAGCGGCGTATACGCAATGCGACCACGCGCTAAATAGTATGCTACACTTTTTGGTCCCCCTTTCAACATGAATTGCAAATATTAACTTTGATATTGAAGCGCTAAAATTTTAAATGAGCTGCAAGGATGTGAAAAACTTATATTGTAAAACTGCATGTTAATTTTAAAACAAATGATGATATAATTTTTTTGGTGTATTACATATGCATATACAATAAGAGTTATATCATCATTTGGTGTAATACAAACGCATACACAAAAAGAGTTATATCATCAAAGTTTCATCACACTCTTAATTTCATCGAAATAAATTGGCAAACTGTTGCGACACGTTTTAGTAAAAAAGAGTTTACGATTGCAAGGAATGAACAAAGCATTATTCCTAATGAAAAAAATTATATATATATTTCTTTTTTAATTCCTATAAAAACGCGTAATTTTTGTGATTGATACTTTTGCGATGATTAATTAATGAGCGTATCTTTACGTTGTAAGCATTCCGAAACAATCCCTGAATAAAATATTTTTAGTTTTGTAATTATATAGTATGCTTGATTGTATATGCTTGAAAAACGTAACTTCAGATTTATGAAGCTTTTATTTCAAATCAAAAATCAAACTTACACATTAGCAAACAAATATATTTTTGAAAATATTTCATTTATATTCAGACTGCTGCAGCAAATACATAAAATAAACTAAACATCTTAATTCTTAGTTTAATAATATTCCTTGCGCGCAATAAATATTTTTCTAACTTAGTATGGGGAGAAAACGGTGGGCTGAAGTAAAAAAACGACCACAACGTAAAAATTCTAAAATTCAGATAAAACGGAAGCTAAAAAACTCGATGTCAAATTCTATAATTGGCGTTGTCGATGTACCTGAACTACTGCGAATATTTACAAAAGTGGTGGACAAACTCAATGATAATTTAAGCAATGAGCTTGAAAAGAATGAAATAGTGAATAGGAAGCGGTCATCCCCTAAAATCAAGATGCCGGTAAAAAAACTAAAAAGTGTCACCAAAACAGCAAAAAAGTCATCCCAACGCATCAAGAAGTGGAAAAGTCAACATTTGTGCCCGATGTGTGCTGAGCGTTGCGTCAAAAGGAATCCAGATGCCGTCAGTGTAAAATCATGCGATGCTACAACACAGATGGTCAATGAGGCACCAGATGCAGCTCCAGCTCCATCTCCATCTCAATTAAAACTAGCTGTTTCAAATCGGATTTCTAGTCCAATATTGGTAATTCCAAGCAAATCTACCCGGAGCATTACAAATCCTAATACAGTTTCAGCTAATTTGCCAGAAAATATGCCAATCGTTTCGAATACTTCCGTACCAGATCAAGTCGTAGCAGAATGTGATGAAATTATGTTTACGGGATATCGGCCAGTCCTGCTAAATGATTCTTTCGATAGAATATTGTCACGCGAAAGTACTTCATCCAATGACAATCAAAATTATAATCAGTTTATATATGGATATACACATCATAACATGAATAATCTAGGACCATCCGCAGAGAAACGATAAGAATGGATTTGGAATAAAAGAAGCTTTAATTGGTAACTTAAACAAGAAAATATTATAAAATAAATAAATAAATAAATATTCCGCTGATTTAATATTAAATTAAATAACATTAAATAATTTAGTACTCGACGTCACCGAAGTAACATAAAAAATATATATATATTTTTTATTTGGGTGAATAAAAATTTTAGTATACCCACTTCATGTTACCTGCTCTGTTTGGCTTTTTTGTGTGATTTTGCCACCAGTTTAACCTTTTCAAATAAGTTTTTCATGCATAAATTACATTTTTTTCCTACATGCGTGTTTTTATTTTACCACAATTGATTTTTCTCCGTCTAGCAACTGACAAATATGTATCCTTGTGCCGGGGGACCTTCTAGAACATCAAATTTAGTTTTTCTCATTGTTTGTGTTGAATAAAATTTGATAATTTATTTTGCCATTGAGCTCTGCTAACCTTGGCTATATGCGAAAGCTGTCTGCCAAAAGGTGCTTTTGTTCTATAAATTGCAAACAGCAATTGGCAATTGCATAGTTCAATGATTGTAAATCAAGTGACCCAGAACTTTTCACAGGATGCTGCACAAAATTTAAGTGACACAAATACAAATGACAAATGCATCTAACGACAGACTTGGCAACACACAACATTTGAGGGGGGGATGTCTCCCCATCCATTTGATTGGCTTTTAGCTTGACTCTACATTTTTCTCATCTGACTTGTGGCAAGCCACAGAATTGATTTCCTAATTGATGTTGAAGAGCTGTTGTCTTCGGCCTTACAAGCTGCATGAATCACTCAGGAAGGGTACACACACAATTGATGATTGATTCGAGTCACACAATTTTGATAAATTGACTTTGCATATGCGAAATTGAGTTAGAATTGAAAAAGAAAAAAAAATGGGTCTCAGTGCGTCCATGTCCTTGACAATAAACTGATGCTGCCCTGCACTCATTGCTTTATTTATGTCCCCCAATCGCCCAGCTCAACAAACAACTATATTTTATACCCCAGCGCATTGTCTTGTTGGCCATTTATCTCTGTCATCACAACCGGTCTTGGCCCGGCTTGATTCTGCGTTTGGTAATTGATATTCGGACAAAACAAACGCAACGGTCGAAAGTCAAAGTTATTTGCAAACAAAGCAGATTTTATAAACTGCTTAATCTGAAGATTGTTCTTATATTTAGTTCTTATATTTTATGGATTACAAGAGTATAATGAAAATTCGTACCCGTAAATTTAACTAAGCTAGTTCCTAACTTTACTCTAACATTCAATGCAAAATCCTAACTTTACTCTAACATTCAGTTTCGAGCTCAACTATCTGAGTATAATTGTACACCATTTTCAAAACGTAGTCATTTATATTTATTATCAAAAAATATCACTGGTAATATTAGTAAAATGCTACAGAATTTAAAAGAGGTATTGGGCAATAATTAATTGAGTGCTGTGTATATGTAAAAACTACTTAGTAAATCAATCAATCAGCTGGGCAATCCCAAATTCCTGTATCGGTTTTCCCCCCAAAAAAAATATGTTTGTTTTCTATCCAATCAGTGCAACAATGGCGCAGTTGTCTTTCGATTTATGTGTGAACAAAAGGCAGCAACAAAATCAACAAAAAACAGAACACAACAACAACAACAAAAACAATAACAACAACAACATCTGGTGCAGTTACAATGCAAAATCCAACGAAAAGTGCAATGTCGATTACAATGGACCTGAAACTGGTCAAGGGTTTATTGTTCAAAAGGGGTGTAGAGGGGGCCATTGGGTGTTTGGGCATACGCATGTCCTTGGTACGGCTCAATGGTTATTTTCGACTCGGCGAATGGTTCGCTGATTTAAGCTTCAAAAACATTTTGCAACGGCTGACGTTGGCTCCAGCCCCAAAGCAAGTTACAAGCATACCTGGACCCCCCCCCTCACTCTCACATGCTTCCCCAAGAATCCAACCCCTTGGGGGGGTACATACGCTGCCACAGTTTAAATCTCTAATGACGTCAATGGCGGCTTTTGTCAAACGCAAGCAACCGTCGAAGTTGACGGTGCTTTTGGTTTTCCTGTGCGCTGACACGTTGCAACATAACATGCAACTGGTAGCTTCCCAAAGAGAAGTTGCAAGAATGCAACAAAGCTGAAACTATTTTGTTGACGTTGCTCGCTGAAAGCCGCACAAGAGACAAACAACTTTGCCGCTTTAATGGATGGAAATTCTGAAAGTTCAGAAAATTTATGAAACCCTTTTGGTAAAAAGTTGCCTTTTTCCTTATAATGATGATAAAGGTGTGCTGCAATTAAAAGAGAGTTTTCTTGGCAATATTTTATGAAAACTTTGTTTGAAGTTTTCCTATTATTGGTTTTTTTAAAAAATACAATACGAAATGATGAAAGAGGTTTCCATTTTTGTGCTTTATAAAGTGAATAATTTTGTATTGCCTCAACAAACAAGTAATGTGCTGAAATGTTTCAAAATCAATCAGTTGACCATTTCTTAAAAATTTTAATTTAAAACTAAAAATGTAAATGAAATAAGTGCGTTTTAGAATGGGAAAGTTCTTAATCGAAATTACACAGCATTTTGAAGAATTATGGCAAGTGTCAATTTTAAATAATTGTATTTCATAAATATTTCATTTATTTAATAATATTTTACATAAGGAAAGCTAGAATTTGTATAATTTATTGCCACATTTTTAGACATATTTAAACTTTATACACCCTACTTTTATTTTTGATTTTTAAACACGTCATAATGCTGTCGGAACTTTACTATAGATTCTTTGGCGTGGCTTTTGAAAACAAAGCCACAAATGGAAAATAACTCATTAGGGAAATGGGCGCGTTTATTCAGTTGTCCATTCAACATTTTAAATGGCAAACAAAAATGCGTTGCCGCACAGCTGCCAAGGCTTTGGCTGTATCCCTTGTCTGCCCCCCCTGATTCTGTGGCCACCATTTTGGGGTTTCCCATTGAGTGCGCAATTAAATGCGCATTTGCGCAGCACTTTTTCCCATTTCCCATTTCCCAGTTCATTTTTTACTTTGCACAGCTGCATTTCCGCTCCAAACGAGTTTGCTTGTTTACGCGACTTGCTAAAAGCTGGAATCTCAGCTTCCCATTTCCCATACTCTGCCTTCTGCTCTGACGTCTTCTGCCATTTTCTTCATATGCTCTATATTTATCTACTGCGTTTATGGCGATGATGGCGATGTCTGCCTCTGAAGTGTAACATAAAATTTGCGTCATTTAGTGGGATTTTATTTTTAGGCTATTGTTATTGTGGCCCTTCAGGCTTTGTCTCGGCCACATTTACAAATAACCGATAAATTTGACGCTCCTTTTATTGCTGCCCGACTGAGACGCAGAAAAACATTTTTGAGAACGCCATTTTGGCAGGTTTAGAGAAATGTGAGCATCACTTGGGTGAGCACAACCATAAGATATCCTGTAAAGTTGTTGATTATTGTGATCAATTAAAAACATGCAAATTATAATGCTTAAGTAAGTTGACTTAAATCGAAATAAAACTGTTACGTATACTTGACATAATTCAAATAAAAAAAAAACATTTTAAATTAATTTCAGCTTCCTTACGAGATATCTTAAAAACATACAAAAAATGTAATTTAAAGGCTTGCTGAGTACACAGCGAGAATGAAAAGAATTTAAAATATAAAATAAAAAACGATTGTCAGTTATCGCTTGTAATTGTCCTTGAACTTTGCAGCCAAGTAAGCTGGGTAAATGCCAACTGCGTTTTTGTTCACTTTTCTGCTTTTTACTCTTGCAACCACTTTGCCTTCAAATGCATCAAAATACAAATAGAAAAGCAATATTGGCAAATAAATATGGTCAGCGGTTCGCTTGTGGGCAATGGTTATGGCCAACAGCAGGGCAAGATAATTGAGCCACAATACTGAAAATGATATAGCAAATTGAGAGCGTACGAGGCAGGCTTGAAGTAACAATCTTGTAGCAAAAATTGGAAGGTCGAAGAAAGAGTTAAATTTTGTATTAGATTTTCTTCGTTGTACAAGCTGGCAAAGTTTAGATGAATTTTTCAGCAGTTGGTAGCAATCATTTGACAGCTGAAATGTTTATTTCTTTTCAATAATTAAATAAAATAAAATGTGTTGAATTTATCTGATTTTTATAAAAAAAACAATGCATATCATTTTGCACCAAAATTCGTGATTTATTATTAAGAAGAAATTTAAATTTAGTGTTATCCTTTTATCACGCTATAAACATGAATCGAACGTTCTCTCGATTCGATTGGGGCAAGTTATATTTGTTTGTGACCTTTTTCATTGCCTTATTTATTTGTGGCCACAAAATGGTGTGAAACAATGAGTATGCAAAATTGTGGCACAAACATTCAATGTAGATTGCCACATTTCCCATTTTTATGTGCTTCAATTAAGTTGTTGTTTTGCCGTCTGCGACTGCCAGCCGTAATTGGCAAAGTTAGCCACAATCAACACACCCTTTTCCATCGATTTTGACCATAGATATACTCGTTATTTTTATCTGTTAACTTTTATTTTGTGGGCCAGTTCTTGTTAAATTTCAGTCAACAACGCAATATACACTCTGTAGATAAGGTCAAAGAAGTTTTTTTAAATACCACAACAAATGTTTATTATATAAAATTACAATTTATTGTAAGCACTGATAAATCGTTGACTACTGTAAAATGTCCATGTATATTTTGGCATATATATCAGATTTTTGGCAGTACATCAAATCGTCGATGTTTATAAGATGTTTGCTATTTATAAAATTTCCATAACTTTGAAAGTTTACCCCAACTTAACGCTTAGTTTGGGTGCTTGGCTGTATGTGGTTGTGTGTGTGGTTGTGTGTGTGTTGTTGGTTGGCCAGCACGTGCCGTGGATTAGTCAAGCCTGCGGCGGGTATGTAATTATTAGTGCTACTCCTGATGATGGTCAGGTCTTATTAGCATGCGATTCAAATTGGTTCAGCCTTAAAGCTCGGCGTTTAAAGCTGGTTTTAGCCAAGCGGCTTATAATTACAACAAAAATGTTTTACTATGCGAAAACCACAAAAACCGCTCCAATGTTGGAGCACTACAAATGCCACATTGCCACTAGTGTCGTGTAAATTATGTCCTTACCACTCCCTTGCAACACTTGCCACTCCTCTACAATTGCCATTCTCAGCAGTTCCATTTCCTATCTCTCCAAATGGATTGCTTGTGCATTTGTTGTCCTTGTAAATTGTATCTATTTAGTCGCTCTTTGCAAATTCTAATTCTTTCCTTTTTTTCTGGCACTTTGCATCAGATTTACTTAGTCTTTTTGCCTTCGTTCGGTGATTTATTACCATATCTATTATCTCCTTTTTTTTGGCTTCCACAAATGGATTTTTGTAAATTATGACGGTCCGATTTCGTTCAGCTGAATGAATTTCTGAGAAATGAGGATTAAAAGTTGATTCAAATGGCTTTGTGTGTTTCGAATACTGTCGAAAATAATCCCTTCACTTTGAAAAAAATAAAATGCCAATAGGTTTATAAGCTTCTGTAATTTAATTACTCTTTTGTATAAATTAACTCATTTTTATTTAAGCAGTTTTATATACAATATATAATTTTAATTATTTAAATTCAACATAACAAATAAAAAAGATTATTGTTGCTTAGTTGCGATATTTATTCCTAATTGTATTTATTTTCGTACAATTGAATTTTGGTTGAAAATAGAGCAACGCTTTTTTTTAATTTGTATACTCAAATAGAATACATTAAATATGAAAATCGATTTGCCTAGTTACAACAAGGGACAATTACGCGATTTATTTATATACATTATTGGTTTGTATAATGATTATTTATTAAGTGGCTACATTAAATGTATATTCTGGGTGCTAATTGTCGTTTTTTTTTGCTGTATTCTACCTTTTTTTTATGGCATTTCCTTATGTTTTCCTATTAAATTCGTTTCTTTTGCGTTTATATTTGCTTTCGATATTTTCGATATTTTCTGCAAGCCCAGAAAGACTTGTCTCCATTTTGCTGTCATTCACTTAGTTCACTTGTGCTTCCAGCGGTTATTTGTGTGTGTGTGTGTCATTAGGAGAGTCCTTGACGCGTAATTACTATTGATTGCTGGCAATGACTTAGGGGTATTACAAATGCTTACACTCACCAATAAGCCACTCAAGACACACAATTAAAAGACTTAAGCTAACTGTGCGTAACTGTAGATATATTTTTTGTTAGACGTTGCACTCGGTTATGTCATCGGCAACAGTTGCAGCTACACACACACACACACATACACATACACACGCATGCTTTGACTGCTGACTTTGGCGTGCAATTTGTCGCCTAATACGAAAATTAGGCGCTGTCGAGTGAAATGCGGACAAAAGGGAAATGTAATTTGCAGTGCCGGACATGGGCAGGCCGCATCACGTCATTTTAAGAGCTGTGCATCATGGCCAGCGTGCACTTAATGGCACCGAAACGTTTTCGACCACAAAAATTAATTTGGCCAAAGAGACTGAGACACTGTTGGCCAGTTGGACGGACGCTGGCAATGACACTGGGAAAAGGCGAGTGAAGTCATTTGCGTCAGCCATCCGATCTGGCAGCTGACAGCAAATTCAATTTGTAAATTGTTGTTGTTGTTGTTGTTGTTGCCAGAGGGAACAGGAGGCCAGCCAGCAAACGGCTGCAGCTGTTGGCAACATCACTGGCAGCAACAACAACATGGACAAGGCAATAGCTGCTGCTATCAACTTAATTTTAATTTTCTTAGCTAATATAAGGAAAATAAAATACATTTTAATAAAACCAAATTAGACTATAAGATAGTTAAATTTAAATGGGGCAAACACTCGAAATGTATGCATTAAAATTAATTTGAACATTTACTACAATAAAATAAAAATAAATTGTATACTTAAGCGAATTAAAGAGACACATTCAAATTCTAGCTACATATTTAGTCAGCAAAATAGGAACAACATTTGACTTCATTCTGGTTTTTTCGCACTTTTACAATCAGACGTTTTGACCTTGTAACAAATATGCGCAAATTGCAAACGCCGGCAACAACAGCACACAACAAATAAAATTGCACAAAATCAACACGACAACATTTTTGTATCTGTATCTAATGTCGTAGCTTCTATGCGAGGCGCTAGTTTTTTAATGCTTACATAAAGTAGCGTGTCGAAAAGTTGAACAAAACTTAAATAATAAATCACAATAGACAATTGAGCTAAAGTGCATCGATGCGTAAATACTCTTATGGAACTAGTATTAAACCAATTGCAAATATTATCAAGTCTAGTTTTAATAAACTCGCAACTTGTTTTTTTTTTAAGTCTAATATTTTTATTGAAATTAACTAAAGATAAACAATTTTTTTAAATTTATTTTTTTTAAAATTATTTTTTTAATATAAATAAAAATAAATACTCCTATAGAACTATTAAACCAACTGTAAATATTATTAAGTTGAATTTAAATAAACTAACAACTTAATTACTTTAAGTCTAATATTTTTTATTTAAATTATCATTAAAGATAAACAAAATTTTTTTTAAATTTTTTTATTTTTTTAATTATTTTATTAATATAAATAAAAATAAATACTCTTATAGAACTATTAAACCAACTGCAAATATTATTAAGTTGAATTTAAATAAACTAACCACTTATTTATTTTAAGTCTAATATTTTTATTGAAATTGTCATTAAAGATAAACAAATTTTTTTAAATTTATTTTTTTAAATTATTTTTTTTTATATAAATAAAAATAAATCAGCGACTAGCTTAAACACATACAGGCATAAACCTGTAGACAAAAAAGCCGCTTACTCAGCCTGTCTAAGTTGCCAAAGTCAATTTTTATTGCTTCGCTACATTTAGCTATTTTTGCATGTCAGCTTGGCGCAAGTTAAGTTTGATTGAAATCTATGACAGTTTTAGAACTGACTTGCTTTCTTTACAATTTGACTTGACGGAGAATTTTGCAAGTAATGTGGTTCAAGGTGCGTTCAATTGTCAGAGACGCCCTGTTGAAAAGTAGCTAAGAGTTGTTACCAGACAGTAAATAAATGTATGTGGTATTTTGGAAAATTTAATATATATATATTTTTATTACTTTACTATATATTTACAAAAATGTTTGGTTTAAGTAAAGTAAACCTACTCTCTCCATACACAGAATTTATTTATCTATGTAATTCTGGTTAAAAGAGAATTAATTGAAGTGCAATTGAACTGTAAATAACTGTATATGGTATTGTGAAGAATTTAATATATATATTTTTATTACTCTATTTACAATAATGTTTGGTTTAAATAAAGTAAACCTACTCTCTCCATACACAGAATTTATTTACATAATTAGTCTATGTAATTCAGAATAAAATAGAATTAATTGAAGTGCAATTGAACTTAAGTCAATTGTAAAAAGCAATTGCCACTTGAATTCACTTTAGGACTTAGACTAAGCCTTTGCTAAGCATCACTTAGCTTAAGACCAATCAACTATAACGTCAATTACATATCATCCACTCAACCAGCGTATGGGTAATCCAACATAATCAATTATGCATACGCATACCCGATCCCTGGGCACAGACCACTGAACAAAGCACTTTCTTAACTTAAATGCCTTTATAAAAAAAACTGCTTAAATTACAGATCACAATAACAATAAAGAGCAGCAGCAGCAGCAACGAAATGCTGCAATAACAATAATAAAAAATAGAACTGAGAGTAGTAAAAAAAAACAAAGAGAAAAAATTACTTTTGTACTTGTTTGGAGCTATCCGCAACTACGTAGCCCAACTTGACACCGGAGCAGTGGGACGCATATTTCACATTTCCAAAGTGCAGCTTATGGATGGCGTCTAGGGAACTTTACCAAACTTTCTCTTACCCAGGAAATTAATCTTAAGTGGCCTGCACTTAAGTGTCGTTTAGTCGCGAAACTCCGACCGATTCAAGTCACAACGAATTATGAATTGTTCAATTTTGGGAGCAAATGTCAGGCAAAGTAATTAATAAATAATACATAAAAATAACTATTTTCTTAGTTCCGCAAGCTTTTAATCAATAAGCATTATTGGAGAAAGGGGATTCATTAATATATGATTATAGTTTAAAGCAGTAAGTTCAAAGAATAGAACCAAACTATTTATATAGAGGCAAGCAAACGATAGCTAAGTGAATCTTATCAGTGGCTATAAGTAGAAGATTTTAGTAAATTATAATCCCACTTAAATAAAGATACATTTTTAAAGAGAATTCTAGAAATTAATTACTAACTATTGTAGTATTTATAGCCGTGAAACGTTTTTATTTCTAAACCATATCATTTAAAACCATATTTTAATTTTGTTATATACTAACTTAAAAAAAATAAACACTATGCAAAATCTAAACTACTTAATTAAAAAATCATTCATATTTTTTCAGAGCTTATTTGCCAAACGTAAAGTAAACGTGAGCCCAATTATAAAGAATGTATCTATTTTAGAAACTCTTACTGATATTTCGCTTGCCAAACATTTTCAGACATGTGCTATTTTTGTATAATTATTATTATTTTTATTTTTAAACCCAAATTGAAGCAGCTACCATAATTACGTGCAATTTGTATTCACAATGAAATTTGTAGTGTGCGTCTGTCTACATATATATATATATATTCGTATATATCAGAAGTGAGAGATGCCCGGGGTCTGACGCCAATGTGTGAGGGCACATAAAATACAACAATTTATTTGAATACCCATCAACTGTCTTATATTTTGGGTATATTCTTACAAAACACAACAATTTAAATTTATTGAAAAAAGTATATTTGAATCCATATCAACTTAGATTGAATACAGTTATTAAAAGCTTATAATAATGTAGAATAATATTGCATTTATAAAAGTTCGGGTAAGGGTGTGTAATCTTCGATAACCTCGTGGAGAAACTTTTGACAGAATGCCCACTTTGCCAACAACAATAGCAATTTATACAATCAAATTTTTGCGCGACATTTTTTATATACAAACGCATTTCTCAACTCAACGTGAGCAACATACAAAAGAGCACAAAAGCAAAGAAAATAATCAGCGAGTAAATAAAAGAGAAACAGTCGAGAATCGGCTGAGACTGCCGACTGGCGACTGGCGACTGGGTGCAAAATGTGTAATGTCAGCCAGTCAGGCAGCAAAGTCTTCATAATAAATTTATAAACGACTACACAAAGCAACTGTATCTCAATGTGTCTTTATTTATGTGTGTGTTTGTGTGTGTGTGTGTGCGTGTTCGTTGCTTGTTGTGCTGGTCAAGTGGAACTCCCAACACATTCGTTGCCATTTTTGGCGAATTGCAAGTTACGCACTAATATGTTGAAACGTTTTGTTGTTTTTTATTTGTTTTGTTTTGATTGGTATTTTTTATACATTGTTTTTTTTTTTCATATATTTGATTTGTGCCCACGACAAACACAAACAAAAAAAACAAAACCAAAATCGAAACTGAACATTTTCAAAATACTCGAGCACATTTGTGACAGACATTGTAGGCGTGCATTTGAAATATTTGTGGCGCAATTCGAAGCTCATTCAGGCCAAAATAATTGCAAGCCAGTCAGCCAACTGCAATTTGAACAGTCGCAGTCACAAATCAAAAGTTACTGTTCTCTGCTTTGAATCAAATAGCACATCCGTTTATAAATTGCTCGCCATTTAGTTTAAAGTAGGCGCTTACAAAAAAAAAAATACATAGACTGCAACTGCAGATACATTTATATATAATAGATGCATTAATACAACAACAACAACAGCAACACGACACACACACAGCTACATAAAAAAAACAAAGAGTGCATGGAAAATTGTAGACTCGATGATATTAAAAGCTAATGTCTGGTCAAGAATGTGTTATTAAATATAATAGCTATTTAAATGCCTTGAAGTAGAAATGCGAAATTTTCTTCAAGTATAAACTGATTTATTGTTTGTATTTTTAAACTTCGTTATTAGTTTTTTATATAGCTATAAATTGGTTTATATAATTTTACGCACACCATTTTTTTTGAGTCTTTACACTTGAATACAGACAATTACTGTGGTCGAAAAGTAGCTATCCTAATTGCCTATTAACTTTTAAAGTTAGCTGTTAAGCTGTAAATTTTCATTTTAAAGTTGTTGGCATTCAAATAAAGTTTTACGTAGAACAAGTAAAAAATATAATTGTAATGGAAAAATCCAAAAAAAAAAAGTTGCCTAATTGAATTGTTCAATAAACAAAAAGATTGTTATTTTTCCATGGTGTATCACAAATTGCTCATCATTTTATAAATATATATAAACTGAAAATTGTTAGCCCACTTCTGTTTTGAATCTCTGATAACTGATTACCAAACACCAACAGAGGCCAAACGTGATTTCTTCCACGCGCAATCAGACAAGTTTTCAATAGACCAAGTTACATTTAATCTAATCTCAGACAAATAATAGTCAACACTCACGCACTTACATGTGTGTGTGTGTATGTGTGTTTGTGTGTAGATAGCCTGACTTAGATATGATTTTTGGTTTTTTTTTTCTGTTGTGGGCGATTAAGTGGCGCTTTGTGCTGTTTTTGTTTATTTACAATTTTTATTACTTTTTTACACATTTTTGTTAGCCAAGTTTGTACGCGATGAAAGTTGTGCAGCTAATATGAGTGATTGGTTTTTAATTGAATATATTAATAAGCTGGCTCAAATGTTAATCAGCTACTGAACCGTGTTTTAATAGTGAGAGGCAATTATTAATCGATAAACTCGTGCAATTCGATATAAATATTTAATGAAATGGGTCACCGATAACCTAGGAAAATATAGCCGATATAAATTTGTGCCTACCATAGGAAATCGACCCTGAGCTCGGCACTGCAAAAGCCGCCCACATCCTCTCCCACTTTTTTTGTTCACACATACACAAAAATACTCACACAAACACACACTTCACCACATTTCAATTTCCGTTTTGTTTTACGGCTGAAAGCATCAATTTTCATTTTATTGATTTCAATGTTTTATTGTCAACAACAACAACAATGCGATGGGCATCAAATTGAAAACAGAAAACAGCAAACGCTAAAATGCAAATGTTAGTCAAATTACAGTAGTGGCAACAACAACAAAAACAATAACAACAACGAATCGCCAATCGATTTTGATGTTTGCTCACAAAAACACGTGTCGAAAATAGCCAAATAAATCCAATCAACGGGCAGTTTATCTATGCTGCTTCCTCACATCGAATATGCTCCATCATCCAACCAACTTTCAACTGAAATCTGCTTACCCAGCTTATTGATTTTTGATGCGAGTTTCATCAACAGATCAAAAATTGCAGAGTGATTGCACAAAAGTCGCTTCATATTCAATTACGAATTTTACTAGTTTTTTTCAGGGGGGTGTTTGGCATTTGCATTTTCTTTGAATTTAGCTGGCATTTTCTCAATCACAGTATTTGGCGGAAATGATTGTCCGTCTGTTTTTCTGTTTTGCAGCTCGTTGATTCACTCAATTTATCCATTGCCCGCTGCCCAGTTTCTCCAACATCCATCGAGTTTGATGTGCCACCCCGCAGGGGCAGCGATTGTTAAGAGGATTAGCGCAGCTGGCAAACGCCGGCAACAGCTTTGCCTTTGGTGTTGATATGCCAACATGTTTCCTCTGCAAATACAAATGCAACTGTGCACTTCACACATACATAATTCTAGATAGCGCCAATAGACAAAAGTATACACGATTGTGAATGGGAGTGAATGGAAGTGCTTGTCAGGCTAGGAGAGAGATAATGACAGTAAAGGCATATAATTTTAATATTAAATGGCTTAAGTTAATCCCAATCAATTATATTCAACTTAATTTAAGCTCTTCCATTTTCGAAAAATTCTTGGTGCTGCTCTTAAGTGTGAGATGTGGCAGAAATTAAATTGATTGAAAATTTATTGATTGATATTGGCCCCAAAAAAATGGTGCTCTCGTTAGAAAATTATGTGCCTGAAAATAATTATAGAAATGTATTACATCCATCATGTATACACTTTATTTATTTATTGGATTGTCTTTATCTATTTGTTAATATAATTTTTTTATTTTGAAATATATTAAAGCTATATAAAAATTTGGTGAATTTATTAAAGCTGAAATTATCAAGTCTTGTTGGAAATGCTGATGACCGAGTTCATACTGTTCAGTTCTGTTGATTTAAATATCAGGCGCCTGTTATAAATAGCTGCCAAGTAGTTACTTACGAGTACTTACGGATAATTTTTAGTATATTATAATAAGATAGAAAATAAAATATAACTGTTTGTGCTTGGCCCTATTTATCATGTATAATCATAGGCAATCAAACGCATTTCTCATACGCCACGTATGCATCAGTTAAATCCAGACAGCAGGAGCAACTGGAGCATAAAATATACTATATATATTATTATTGAGAAAATATTTGCTAAGCAAAATGCACATTGGCATAGCTTAAGAGCTGGGAATGTGAGACAAGGCCATTTAAAGCAGCTTTCATATCGAAATACCACTTAGCACTAATGTATTTCCAAGGATAAACAAAAGGATAACAGCTAAGTGGGCGAAGAAGTATGAGTGGATTGGTCAACGAATTTGAGGAGTGTCTGTTTGCATTTTCGCCGTTGACATTACGCATACGAAGCGTTGGCCAGCGAAGAGCGCGACGCATATTGATTTGTTGCCAAAGCTTGTGTTTAACATTTTATAACGCAACCGCATCAAAATAATTGACTTAATTAAGTATGCAAACGTTCAATATGCGAACTGCCAATGGCATCAGCGCACCAATACCACAATATTGTGGCTAACACCAGCTAGCACACCTAAGTGCCGCCGTTCATTGATTTATTATCAGCTGACACGACTGGCGCAGCTAAATGCCATTTTTCATTGTGACGCCATTGGAGCAGCAGGTAAAATAGTTCGCGAAAAAAAACTGCTTGCGAGCAAAGTTTAACTTTCACTTCATTTGTTAAACGAATCCGTATGCGAATCCGGCGCAGAAGCTACACAGAAGGTCGTCCGTCAAGGCCAACGTCTTCGCCCACAGCAGCAGCCCATCTCCGTTATCCTTTGGCAAACTCTGATTGCGCTAATGGCGTCGGCAGCTGCCGCCCAGCCGCCCAGCTGCCCAGCTCCCTTGGGCTGTAATTGCTTTTGCCACTGAAAGGCATTTTCGTGTAGCCATGGAGCAGCCTCGTTACATAATTGAGTGGGCACCCAACGTGTCCGTTTGGTCAAAAATTCGCTTCGAATTTGTAGACCCAGTTAAGAATTGTTATTGGTCTACAGGCGATAGAACTTTTCCTTGTAAGTCATTGTTAAAGTTTTGATTTTTAAAATATTATTGCTCAAGAATTCAGATTGTGTGGTAAATTTTTATTTATATTTATTATTCTCTAAATTCAGCTGATTAAATAAGCATCAGAGCAAGACCTTTTAAAGTTCATGAATCATAGAAATGATATACATATTTGCTACTATAATGAATCGAATTTGAACACATGGCTCGATACTAATAGGATTTTCACATTGCTATTTTTATTTTTGGTTCGTATTTATAGTATTTGCTTATCGTACGCACATTTCGAAGCTATTGACGCGTGTGGTAGGTCTATTTATTCATATATATTTATATATATAAATATATATGTATATTTATATTTGTTGTTGTTTTGCATATATTCGTTGTGGTAGCTTGTTATTATGAAGATTGTCGTTGAGTCTGTCAGTTTTAGTGGCTTCATGCGGTTCAATGGGTTTCATTCAAGTGACGTCGGAAATTGTAATGCGTACGGCGTAAGATGCGTCAAATAATTACCCACACGCCTGGATATTTTTGGTATGTGATTTATTTGTCATCAAATGCTTAAGCCAATAAATATTGAGTAATAAATAAAAACTAGCAATAAAATAAAGTCCATTTTAAATTTTATAATAATTTTAACAGAGGAAAAAAAAATTCATTATTATTTATATAGTTTTAATAGAATTCTGTGGCTATTAATAAAGTTAGTTTTGTTAACTTATATCTTAATCATTAAAATTATTTACTTATTATAAGCAGCACATGGCAATAATGATGAAAATTTTATTTCATTTTAAAATCTGATCTGCGAAACTCTTCAGCCTTTTTACGACTAATAATCTACTCAACTCTATAATTACAGCCCACGCATCAAATTGCATCATCGCATTTTTAAATCCGCTTTGGAATTATTATAAAACCAGTTTTAATGCCGAAATGACGTCAAGTTTAAGTAAGCCATCTCATTTCATTGGTTTTAATTTGGGAGCAAGCTAAGATAAATTGCTGCAAATCCCTAAAAAGCCTAAAAAAATTTAATTATAGCAAATTATTCAAATTCAAAATCTACTATTTTAAACATTTTTGATAACTTCTTATTACTGCAACAAATTGCAACAATTTGCCTACACTTGACTTCAACAATAGAGATTTAAAAATATCTCTTAAGAGTTATCTGTAAATAAACTTGAGTGAAAAAAATAAAATTTAATTACGCACATTTAGCCATTGTATACCTGAAAGTCCACAGGAATCTTTAAAATAAGACGGCTAATTAATGTACATTCTCAACATATTTTTAACAATTTAACAATGAGCTCATCCCAACGACTGACAATAACAAATCCACGGCCCAATTAAAAAGTGGCGGCGCTGAGTACGGCAAATCAAATTAGGGGCGAACACGTTTACCGTTTTGAGCGCTTTGGAGCATTCGAGATCTACCCGAGGCAATTACGGCGACATCAACACGGCGTATGAGTGTTACATGCCGCGCCGCTGCGTTTATCTCAATTTTCCAAAATACTTTTAGGCAATACCAGACCCAGACGCGACATATGTAGACCCCCTCAACAGATACAGGTTGCTTGCATATGTCGACAATGTGATATCTCGAAATAGTCACGTGTTAACATTATTTCTAATTAAAATTAGTCGAATCTGCAAAATGAGCTATGAAATACCCTTTAGTCAGCTCTCGTTTATACCCCTGGGTGCATATAAAAATTATTTTGGAGATTTATGTCAGAATTAAAAAATAAAGTCAAAGATTTAAATATATTTAATACTATTAAATTCTTTGCTTTTTATAACCCGTAGTTGCATTGCAATATAAAAATTTCTTTATTTGCTTAAATTAATATACCTTTATCTTTTATACAGCCTATTACTTACTAACTCATAAATTTATTAGACCCTTTATTATAACCAATTAAAACAAAGAATACTCAATTCGAACGTGTTTACTTTTCTAGGTAAACTTTCACAGAAACGCAATAAATTAAGTAAGTAATGAGTTTAATGCACTGTTAATAGCAGCTATAATCATAAATACAACAATTATTTTATAAGCACTGTAATTTTCTAATATACTCGGTAATAAACTGAAATAGCGAATTATTTGTTGCATTTGCGTATGATTTGATTGCGTTTGCTGTTGTTTGCTTTTTATCATATTTCAATTTATAAACTATTCACTTGTAAGGTGATCCGACTTAAAAAAAAAAAATACATTTAATTATACATTTAAGCTTAATTCTAGCTCGAAATACATGTTTATATTTTTCCTTATAAATCATTAAATCTATACTAAGTACTCCAGTTAAAGCTAAAATGTTGTGATAACTCTGTAAAACCTTTTTTCAATATTGAATGAAAATCAATTTACTTTTACCATGCCCTTATTTTAATTTCATTTCTGTTTTGGCTTTTGTTTGATTTTGCTAAATAATCACAAATTAATTTAATTGCGTTTTCTTTGCCGTCTTTATCGCTGCCACGCCAATTGTGTGCCCAACCCAATGCCAATACAAACCCAGTGAATTTTAAATAAAACTGCGAAAGTGCAAACAATAGTAATTTGCCGTTGCCATTACATTTATCTGATTTCTTTTCGCCATGTTTATAATTCGGCTTGTTAACGTGAGGCACGGGCTTTAATTACCAAACGGTCTTCGAGGGCCGGTCCGAACTGGCCAAAACTACTTTGGCCGCTGTCTAACTTTGAGGCACGACACAAATTATGCTGATTAGCACTTCTTGGCATGATTTAGCTGTTTAAGATGACTACTCGACGACTTGATTGATTTAAATCCGATTTTCTTAATTTATTATTTCTGCTATTATTAATGCTAAATTATTAAAATACTAAGCTAAAAGCTCGATTTCTCTGTGTTAAAGAATTTAATTATAAATTCAGCTAGACGCCACTAATAATTTGTTCAAGCAGCCAAATGTTTAATAATATACAAAATGAAAAATTGTATACAAAATATTGAAATGAGCTAACATACAATTTTGAAATCAACCGCCAAATGTATTGTATGATAATTTAACGACACTCAATAAAATTGAAATATAAAAAAATATATGTGCCATACAAATTTTAAACAAACCAATGCCACAAATGCCATAACACTTCTTATATACAAACACATATATACATATATATATATATATATATTTACTATGTATAACGGTATATAATTGTGTACACATCTGAGTCGAGGCACGCCTCCGCAGTGAACCTGCGCAAAATAAACACACGTGTGAAAATAAATTGAATCGCTGGCCACAAAATTCGCTGCAGATACAATAGCACAGATACAAAGATATTGATTCACATACCAGTCGATGATGTCCATACTCAGTTCTATGTACACAAAGACACATTCAAATTGACGTAATTGTCACAATTTTTTCTTTTTTGGCAGGTGTCGGCAAACTACAATTTTCTATGTGTTTGCGGCTCTGACGAAAAATAATGTTGCACGAATAAAAGCTATAGTCAAGAACAGATTTGGCGAACTGTCAGAAAAATATCATAAACTGGCAGCTGCTTTAATTTTCTCAAGAAATAGTTAAACAAGATCTGTCAATTTATTATTGAATTTTCTGAAGAATTCTAAACATTTTTATATGTAAACAGTAAAGTGTTGAATTATTTTATGTATAAATATTCAAAAGAATTTTTCTATTTATTATTGAGAATTTATTAGCAACTCGTTAAGCAGATTTTAATAAGATAATATTGGCAATTAGACAAATGACTTTTTATAATACTGAGCAAATTCCATTTAGACGAGTTTCACTGTGTCCGTAAAATGTTTTGAAGGTGTGTGCGTGATGTTTTTGACATTGCGCAGGCGCATTGCCAAACTATTTAATATAGCCAAATGACTGACGACTGGCAACAAGTAAATTTTGTACCCATTGATGTAGCTCCAGTTTTTTGTTGTTATTGCCATGCTGCGACTTGTCCTCACCATCAATTAACACCACTTTGGCACACACGCACATGGGGCACACACAAATAAATTGAGCAAATAGAAAAAAAAACACAAACCGACAGATCCACAACAAGTCAGCCCCAGCCAGACATCTATTATCATCCGCACCCACTCCACGAATTTTTTGAAGCAAAACAATAAATAAATTAGCGCGACAACTATAAATTTACAATTTACACACAAATAAAATAAAAATACATATGATTTTTATAAAGTTTTGGTTTTTGCTTATACTAAAAATAGCAGTCGCCTGCTAATTTGTAATTAATTTAATGCTGCTAACTAAATTAAAAATATTTAAATAATTCGTATGTCAGACAAGCAAATCTTTGTTTGAAATTTGTATACTAATGACTTATTAATATTTGGCTAATTTTTGGCAACAGTTTAATTGTAACTAAATTACTCATACGCAGTGTTTGCACAGTTAGATAATATTCCAAACTGTGAGAGATCTACTATAGCTCATTAATCAATTTGCAAACGCTTTGAGCTATATTTAACTAATATATACACAAATTTTTAAGTACATTCCCACTCAACAAGCATCAAAAGCATGAGTCAAAAGATTTTTAATATTTGTATATTCTAAGATAAGCAGCTTTAATATTTGTTTATAATTCTTGGCATTGGCAATGGTCTTTATGTTTGTTTTAGCAAGTCAATACAACATTTTTGTGTGCCATTAATTATAAAGTATCTTTAACTGTTAAAAAAGTGCATAATAATTTTCATCTGTTTATATATATATATATACATATATATATATATATATATATTTACTATAATAAAATCACAATGTCATTTCTATTTGATATTTTTAGACATTTTGGTTTATTTTATTTATTAATTTGTCCTCAACTTTTCGTTTGCTTCATTTGTATATATTTTATACATACCTATGCCAAAAAATATAATTCCACACATATTAATGGCGATATATTTTATTCTAGATGCGTAAGCTATTTTCAGCAGAATTCTTCAAACATAATAAATAAATAAGTAAACATACGAATATAGATACTTATATATACAATAAATATACACATATTTTGTATAATTTTGTGTATTTTTTTTATTTACTTGACTCATTTTATTAAAGCTAAAGGGATACGGTTTCACTAATTGCTACTTAAACTTTATTTTTTCCCTTATTGTTCCTTTGAGTTCATTAGGCATCTGCTCATATATATTTCTTAAGTAATTAACATCAGATGCTGCTGAAAGCCCAAATATTTGTAATAATTGCACTAATTAAAATGCACAATACACAATCGGGCTAAAGAACATAAAAACGAGCTGTAAAAATCGTAAAAAAATTATTAACTTAACGAGTTCGAAAAGGGAGGAAGGCAACAGTCAACAGTCAAGCGGGAGTCATAAAATGCAGCGCCATCCTCACAAGGGGGTGCGGGGGCAGTGGCGGCATTTTGTGTGTGCAGCCATTTGGAAAATGAAATCAGAAATCACAATCAGCCAAACAGCCAACCAACCGACCAAGCAACCGGTCTCAGTGCCAATCTGGCTGACTCAGTTGAACTCGCAACGGGCACGTAATCAGCGGGGGGCCACGGGGTGCCACGGGTTGCCACATAGGGGCCATGCATGTTTCTTGGCCCACTCTCGGGGCAGCTGTTTTCGGTGCATCACGCAAAAATGAAAATGAGCAGTGACAGCATTTAACGGCACATGCACCGAAAGCAACACACAAACAAAAATCACACAATTGCGATCGGAAATCAAAATCAGAGCACAGAGCAAATTATTTCGTTTATCAATTGTCTTGCCAACAATAGCGTGATAATAATTAACTTAAATTAGCCCGATTTAATGGCATGAATTCGAATTTACTCTGTTACCAAACAAAGCTCAATGAGCATGTACATTCTCATGATTCAGCGCAAATTTTATTTATTTATTATTCTATTTGAGTATTGGTCCTAGAGTATTCCCGGGTCGAGACCTATTATTATCTCTTATTGATCTGTATTTTTACTGCTATATTAACTAAAATATAACTGACTGTGAAAATAGTACAGTAATTGATTTTGCGAAATAAATGCTCGTATGATTTAAACATGACGCATTAAATAAGCTAAAAGATAATTGTTAGTGAAAATAGTTCACTAATTGATGGGGCAAAATAAATACCTGTAAGCCAATTAAAGGGTCAAATGACTTATTACATAAGAACATTAATATATATCTGTACTTATTTAATTAAAAATCAATTGCACTTAGTAGGCATAAAATTAACAAGTAACTTAGAACTCAGAGACTTGGCACTACATAGCTTATCCGAAAAACTTAGAATAAGCAAATATCCGGCGGCCTTTAGGTCGTCTTATCTGAGATTTTAACTAGCGCTATCTAAAAATCTACTCCAAAATTAAGGTTTACTCTAAGCACTATCTTCATTACTCATATCTTGGCTGGCAAACAAAAAACAAAACTTTTATTTAATCTAAGCTAAACTCAACTACCAACTAAAGTTGGACACGTATTGTGAAATTTGTAAAGTTGATTAGCAAAACTAAACACGATAAAATGCACAGACTCATCAATATTGTTTGGCTTTTCTCCAATATTTTTTCTGTTTATTTTCTTTCGACAAATGATTTATTTTTATATAGAATTATATTTAAGTGCCATTTTGAATAGTCTCGCCACAGAACATGGCACCTTAAATGTTTACACAGGTGCCAAAAACCTTACAAAAAGCATTATTCATTAATGCAAATTCCACATTAAGTCTAGCAATTCATTCAAAATGATTATTTTTTAATTTGCATCACCTGAAAGCTTCTTCAAATGTGGCATGTAAATAATTTAAAACGCTTACATTTTAGAAAATATATCTTGTTCACATAAATGTTTAATACATATACAAAATATTTTTGGAAAATATATATTATGTTTATATATGCATGTGATTATACATATATACTTTTTGTTGTATCACTGCTTATTTTTGTTTGCAAATATTTATATATTATTTGTTGCTATTATTATTATTATTATGCTTGTTGTTTATGTTTCCGTTATTTTTATATACATACTTATACACAATCCCTATAAATTCTTATGGATTACTTTGCATGTTTTTGTTGCTCTTTAAATCTGGCCATTTGCTGTGGAATTTTCGCCGCGTATTTTATATTGGATATCTGATTGTAGGTTCATTATTATTAGCAATAAATTAAGTTAATGTCCAGCCTAATAATAGACTAAGCCCGTGGGCGAAGTGGCTAATAAGTTATGAAAAAAATAAATTGTATGCCTTTGTATATTTGTAAGGTTTTTCCATTGCCAATGCTATTTTATATAAAATAGTTCTTGACGACAACGTGTGAAATTGACAAAAAAAAAATCCATATATTTTTACCGCAACAATGGAAGCTTCCTATTTAGGGGTTGTTGGCTAGCCTAGTGCAAGAAATGACCCCAAAACCTATGCCTGCGACAACCAGGTTTATGTTGTGTGTGTGTGTGTGGGTGTGTATAAGGACTGTATGTATTGCTTTGCTTTTAAATTTCCGCATGCCTATCCATCAGTAGCATAAGTTCAAATATCTGAATACCAATTGTATAAGGTGAGTAAGTGTATGCCCCAATCATAAAGCCGCTTAGTTGATGTCCTGTCGCATGTCCTGGCCAACTTAGCTGGTAACAACTTGGCAGCAAAAGACGCAGGCAAAGTCATATTAATATGTATGCCCAAAAAGTGTGGCTATAAATAGCCTTAGACATGCTCCTTACTCTGCTCGACACAAAAGCCTCGCCCCAACTTCACATGCCATTTATGTAAGTCTGTACAGATATAGGTATATAGGTATATAGATATGTATAAGTCTGCATTATGTATATATAAATATATGTATATATATATATAATTTTGTGCATGTGTCGTTTATACACGCCAACTTTTGTCTGCAACGAAAATCAAGGAAACAATGTACAAAACCGCTTTTCGTTTTACTTTGTCCTTTTCCTCAATTTTTTAATATATTTGTTTTTTGTTTGTATAGCAAAGTGTGTCAAAGCTACTCGTTTTTTTTATGGAGAAAGCCAACAAAAACAAAAAATTATGCAAAAGTTTGGCAGTTTTGCTGTGTGGCAAACCATTTTGTGAGTTGAGAAGGTTTTTTGTGGGTTGTCCGGTTTCGTAAGTTCCAAAAGTTGGTTCAACTCTACTATTATTGTGAGCTCGTTGCTATTATATATATATATTGAATGTTTCAGTAATTTAATAATAGTTGGTTGACGTATTTAAATACAATATTTTTCAATGAAACAAAAACCGCTTGAAAGAAATAACTTTTTATTTCAATGTAAGAAAATTTGAAATGTTTTGAAAATATTTTTTAGAAATATTGGCAATTCATAATAAATATAAAATTTAGTTAAGTCTTATTGTATTTATATTAACGTTTATTTAAATCATTTTTACTAAAAGCAGTCATTTGCCAAATTAGAGAATATCGAATTTTCATCTAGAATTGACTTATCCAACCAATAGTGCGGTAACCCAGTTCAATTTGCCCTGAAAATATTATACGTATATATATTGTATGTATGTATTCATATAATATAGTCGCAGGTGTTTTTTAGTTGCCATTTACTTACGTGTGCCTCCAATGCTATTAAGGTTGAATGTATGTTTTCCCTAACAAACGTAATGCCCTGGCAACACCTTGGAGCAGTGAATTAAATATGAATATGTCGAAACGAGATTCTACAGCCCTTGCAAAGTATGTAATTAAATTATGCTCGATTTTGGTTGCGTGTGCATGTTCCATTTGAAAGGCGTCATCATTCTTTATGGGTTCAAATAGTTTTCACATGTTCTAGTCACGTCGGAATAATTTCATAATTAACATATGTAAATTTCCTGGAACGCTGAGAAAGTTACAAGACCCAAGGCGATTCCTTTGTGTTGCCCACACGAATAATATCAATTGTGTAATTTTGTAACTTCATGATTTTCCATGCCTTACCCAAATGAAAATGCACATATTTTTCATATATATTTTTTAAGGATTTCAAATTCATTTTATTGGTTTTTTTTTTGTTTGTTTGTTTTGTTTTCGCTTATCTTTTCCTTTGTGTTTGTTTCCACCTCTTATTTTTCTTCCATCATTATTAATTATAATTGGTTTATTTGCTCGCAAATTTGTTTTTTTTTTTTTTTGTATGCTGTATTTGTTTAAAGACATTTCATCTTTTTTCTTGTTGGTTTTGAATTTTATATATGTATTTATTTATATACGCACCTGCTATATAAACTTAAATGTATAAACTAAATTAAATAATTTGAATTTTGTTTTTGTTTTTTTTTCTTTCGGTTTTTTATATATGTATTTCATATCAGATTTTATATTTATGTATATATATTTATATTATTATATGTACCTCGAATTTAGCACGCACACACATAAAACAACAACAAAAGTGGCATTTTCAAATTTTTTTCCACAATACTTGACAAAAATGATTTTGCAATGAAAATCAAAAACAAATTAATTTGTTATGCACATTGTTTGCTTAAAGGTTTATGGTAGCTAAAGAAAATCATAAAGTTATTTAACATAATATTTTCATTTCATTTGCAGAGTTTTACTAAATAAATTACATAAAATTTTAACTAATCAAAATTGCACAATAAATTATATTAAATTTACAAGACAAAAAATAAGTTAAACATATTCATTTTCTAAAAAGAAATGTTTGACTTTTTCAATGCGTATTTAAATACATATGTATGTATTTATATGTATATGTATGTATATATATATATATATATATATATATATTTTCAATATATTTATTAATATACTCTTTTTCTTGTTATGTATTAAATTTTTTTGCTCAGACTACCATCATTTATTTATATGTTTGTATGTATGTTCATTCTTCATTTTTTTTCATCATTATTTATTAATGCGCCTATTTAATTTTGTCGCTGCTTTGTAGTGTGTGTGTGTGTGTGTGTTTTTTGTCAAATAAAACTTGTACAATTCTGTGTAGTGGTTATAACAAAAATATAATTAAACATATAGAAACAATGTGATGTGGTGTGTGGTGTGAGTGAATAATTGTTGGCTACGTTTTTAATCCATCATAAATTAATTGACGATTCCGCAGCCAGAAATGAAGATGTTTAAATTTAATTGTATAATTTATGCCTATTTATGACTTTTTGACGCAACTATCAAACAAAATTATTAGATTTGTTTTAGTTTAAAACATACGTTGTATATTTGTATAAATAAGTTTTTATTTTGTTATGATCGTGTCTGTGTTTCACAAATTAATTGAATTGGCTTGGCATTTAAAAATAAATTAACAAAAAGTACAGCAATTAAAATTAAAAGTTACATGATTTGTTAAATCCTTTAGCCTATATTAAAAAGGCTTCGCTGCTCCACGTAGTAAACTCCTAAGATATTTTTTTTTTCAATTTTATATGCCGAACCGCATATTAAGAAAGTTTTTAAAGAAATTTTAAACAATAAATATAATGGATCTTTTCTCAAACGTTTCGCATTCTTTTAAATTATTAAACTTAATTGGCGCTAATCTTTCTTTTTATCTTGCATTGGTATTATATTGATGTAAGTGTTTTTAATATTTATATAGACTTTTTGACGCCATTTTTTTAATCTACGAATTTACGATTTTTTACACACAAATTTCAGTTGGTTTTTTTTTTTTAAATGTTTTAATGTATTTTTTGTTTTTTTTATGTTTGCGACTTAATTGTAAACATTTAGATTTTATATTTGTTGCTGCGTTTCTCTATTTATTTTGTATGTTCTTCATGTTAATATTTATTTTAGAATTTGAGTAGTTGATGTGGTTCTGGCGCAATTGGCCCTAGATCCTTGCGAGTGATACGTGGATATATGCGCCTGACTTTTTAATATGTGTGTGTAAATGTATGTATATCGTATATATGTATATGTATATGTATATGTTCGGTGAGTGCGCTTACTCTTAGGTGCCACTGTTAATGAGCGTGTGTAGTAAAGATGTCGATTAACTCTCGGCACTCACTATCCACAGTATTTGTATTTGTTTTTTGTTGAGTGTGTGGTTGTGTGTGTGTTTGTGTGTGTATATATATTTATTGTTGCACGTCGTCGCTGATTGTACAACATTTATAGTACATATGTATGTATATAATCGTATGTCTAAAACGCCTAAAACATCAAGAGCTAATCGCAAGCTCAGTTAATAGCAGAGGGTTCAATGGTGTTGTGGGCACATAAGAATTACAGCTTTTGGAAAGTTTTGTTTTCTATTTGGCGACTTTTGCAGCACTAACAAGTGTGTGTTTTATTTCGCTTGACAACACAACCAAAATTCTCGAGCATTTAACAACACTTTAACTGTTATTGTAAAAGTCGCGCAACACTGTTATGGCTAGTTAACCAACACTGACCAAAATTGTTAAACTGCTTAGGAGAACTTTTCTATTTTGTAAATTTTATTTTCCTTTCTTTGCGTATCTGATTTTTTTTTTTTTTTGTTGGGAGATGCTTTTATTAATTCTCATATATTTACGAGTACGAGAATATGAGAACTTTGCCTAATGGATTTTCTTATGGCAACTTCAATTTCATAGCTCCTGGTTTCTGTCTAAAATTTTAGCTCGCTTTTGGTTTTATTAAATATTTGGTTGTTTTTTTTTTCAAGCACACTATGTGCGCCATAATTTTTTTTTTTGTTTTTTTTCACATTTTATTTTTAAATTTATAAATTAATAAAGCGTTTCATACTTTCACAAATATATTGTTGCTCTTGTTGTTGTTGCTGTTGCTGCTGCTGCTGCTGTTGCTGTTTGGTTGCTATCAGCTCATAATAAAACAAATTCTTTTGCCCATTTGACCGCAGTTCTTTTATCGCCTTTTTGTATGGTATTCCAGGCGCATCTGGTTTTCTGCGCTTTTTGCTTCATATTTTATGTTTTTGTTTTTTTTTCTTTCTTTTTATTCTTTCAGTTAAACTAAACTATGTACTTTACAACTAAATATCTGTAGTCTCGTGGTTATACTATACGCTATATGTTATGAATGATTATTTATGTATATGCCATAAAATTGTGTTACTTATTTGTTGCTGGTTGGTTACTCCTCACTACCTCTCCATCTTCTCCATATCCAACTCTCTCACTCTCCTTATCAATATCCGCCAGTTATTTTCAACTGCGATACGAAATAACACCAAGTTAAATATTATTCGAATTTGTAATATTTTAATTGTTGTGTTGGCTGCTGCTGCTGCTTGCATGAAGCTCGTTTAAAGGCAGCTTCGATTTGAGGTGCTGAATTCAAAAAGTACGTTCACCAGTTTTCGGGAGATTTTAAGTTGTTCCATTAGTGATATTCACTGCTGACACATATCGTGTATGCACTGCAAAATATAAATGGAATAATTGGTTAATAACAGCTCAAAGCAGCAGACTTAAAAACTACATGTTTAAATATAATATGTTAAGTTATTTTGCGGTTTCTCAGTCTCTCATTACGCATATTTAAAATTTATATTTATATTTATATACCAATCAACGCTTTTGGGCAGCCTTGACAGCGAACGAAGTTTGTGCGCCGAACACTTCCTATTTAAGGTTTTTAAGCCCATTCAGTTTGAGACTAGAAATCAAATTGCCATAACTATAAATAACATTAAAAGTCTAGCTCAAAGTTTGATGGGTCTTTGATGGGCTGCTGTGCTTTAGGTTTCAACAAAGAGGTCAAGGTTATTTCATTTAATTAAAAAGATTTCTGGTTTAGGAAAAATCGAAATAAAGTGAAAAAATAAACGGAAATCTAATAATATTTAGAAAATTTAGTAGGGAGAAAAATTTAAGTATGTAGAAAATAAAATCTTTAAATTAAAACAAAGAAATTTATAATAAAATCAAGAACAGAACTATTTTATTTTTTTGACCACTAGTAAATAGAAATCAATTTTAAGAAATAGGTTGACAGCTTTTGGTATTTTCCAATAACTGACAGCCTGCATACAATTATGTCTGTTACCCAAACACTTGTTTGAGCCAGTTTGCTTGCCACCTGAAGCGTTTAAGCCCACTGTATAATTAACGCCAATATAGTTTTATTACATTCAATAATAAAAACTTTTCAAGTAGTACGTTTTTCTTAATAAAAATAATTTTTCCTTGAGGTTTTATTTTTTTTTTTGATAATATAACATTGAATTAAAAACAGTGCATTGGCTATAAATTAAAGAAAACAGTTATTCTTGAACTCCATTTTAATAAAACAATAAATGAAACTCATATTTTTAAAGCATTAAGTCGTTTAGTTGCAACTGTTGCTGTAGCCAAAAGATCAAAACTTAATAACTGGTTAAGAGCGCAACTTCTAAAAATATATTCAGTAGGTTATTGGAACAAGCAGAAATCATTAAACATTATTAACTCTGAAAATTCAATAAACTAATTTAAGTGCTTATTGCTTATACGAAAAATATGTATGCCACTTCCTGCATATGCGCCTTGCAAGTATTAATTAAATATGAATCTTCATTTCATTTGCAAATCAACATTATTGGAATAAAATTAACCATGTAACACAGCGTATAATTTTCAATACCTTTTTCCCATTTCCCATTTCTCACTGGTGCACAGCAGCTGGCATGTGAATGTAAAAAGTTTTTATAGAGTTTGCTTCTTATCAGCAATGCTGCACACACCAAACCGTCTGCTGGCGTCGCTGCCATTGGGTGCCAATGACGTAAGCAGCTGGGAGCAGCAGCAGCAGCAGCCGCGCTATATTAAATCTTTTTCACAAAATCATATAACACAAAAACAACAAACTTTGTGAAGAGAAGACCGAAAAAGAAAAAAGAAAAACAAGAAATAAAATATAAAGAAGAGTGAGCAAAAGTTTTGTATTTTCAGGCGGCGTTTTATCGCTGAAAACAAAGACCGTCAGAGACCAAACCGGTGAGGGGTGGTTGCCTGCACCCACGCTTCCACATCAAACAATAACAACAACAACAGCAACAATCACTGGGAGAGCTACCTAAACATATCAAACTGAATCAGAGTGAGGCGCAAAGATATACAATTCCATACGCCTAAACATACGAGTATAAACATATTTCTGATGTGCCATATGCTATTGAAGAGTGCAGCGTACAACAGATCAGTTAACTCTTCTATTCGGCCGTAGTTGCTGTTGGCTATATGGGTATTACATAAGCGCCATTAGTCATTGTCAGTTAACATTACGCACGTCAGATACAATTGACTACTTTATGCCCATATTGGACACCAGCTCCCAAACAAAACTTTCACTTGCTAAGTGATTTGCTGGCCTCGAAATATGTTAACGACAACATATTAAAAGTAATATATTAATAGTAATAGCACTGTGCAATAAATAAAAGACTAGAGAAATACAAGAAAATTGCGATCATAAGTTGTCATGGAGTGATTTTTTACTGACCTAATCTTAACTAACCTAACCCCATACAAAAAAAAAGTAAGTTTTTCTGAACTTTTTACTTATTTTAATAAATTAAGCAGATCCCTTAAAAATATACATATTTTACTGAATTAGTAAAACCTTACTATAATTATTTAAATATTATTGCATATTTTGCATATAATATCGAAATATTCATAAACTCTATTTAAATCAGTTTTAAATCATTTCAGATTTTTAATTATTTTCTTTTGGTAAAAGATAAATTTAATTATACATTAATTCAGTCGAATTCAATACACAATTCAAAAGAATTTAATAAAATCTATTCAATACGTAGTTTAGCTATTATAATTTTTTCTATTGTAATTTTTTCTTATCTCTGTAAATATGAATTGAAAGATAGGCTGATATTAATTTACTGACAGTTGAAAAGTTTTCACAGAAATAGTTGGATTTTATTTGGATGGTGGCAAGGGAGCAGGGAGTTTAGTTTAGCACACAAGTTGCATAACAAACTAACCAACTAAACTCAAATAGTGAATTAACAGAAAAAATTAAATGTGTTTAGGATATAAAAAAAAGCCAGTTATATAACAAGTTTTTTATTCTGCGTTTTCAGCATCACAGTTTTTTTTTTTTTGCCTTGTGCATTTTCAATAAGCCCAACCTACTGCGGGGAATTGTCCCGTTTTTTTATGTCGTACTCAGTTCGCGCATATTTCATACGGAAAAAAACTGCATTTGAAAAATGCGTAATTAGCACCTGGGGAAAATAAACAACTGTACTGAGTTAACGGGACTATTGACTACATATGTTTTCATACACAGTAAATACATAAATAAAGATAACGCGAAAATTTACATGGCAAGGGTGGGAGATATGCATAAATATAATAAATATGCTGATCATATATCATGCGAGTCGTAATAATCAAAAAAAGTTCAACAAAAGAAAACAATAATAACAATTTAATGCAAAACATTTTTCTTCTATGAATCATTTTCTAAATAATTAAAGTAGTTTTCCAGATACTTAGCTTGAGGCCAATGACTTCAGACCACACACTCTACTTTGTATAAAAACCAAACTTTATTGGTTAAATGTTGGTCGCACCCTCGAGCAAATTTAAGCTTCATACTTAATTGTTGTTTGTGACTTGTTGTGGAGCGAAACAGTGTCGACAGACAGACAACAAATGGGCAGTCGCTGCGGCGACAGTTGGAGAACCAGCAACGAGAGACAAGCCACAGACATCAGAGGCTACGACCAGACAATCGGACAAACAGACAGTCGGACAGTTAGACAGTTAAACAGACAGACAGACATATGTATCTATTTGCGAATCTGCCAGCAACAACTGGGCGAAAACACATTTGTTCATTTCATTTTCATAATGTTTGCGTCTATTTCTTGTGCAAATATGTATCTAGAGTGTTTTTGCTTCTAGTATACAATATTTTATATATATACAATATTTCGAGCCTGTCCACTCGCCAGCTCGCACGGCCTGTTGATTTATTAAAATGTTGTGCGGAGGCAGATTGGATCGGGGTGGGGTAAAAGTGTATGCTTTTATAAATTTGTATTAAATTTTATTTGTTTGTGTTTGTGTGTGTACACAATTCTTAGCTGACCAACAGCATTGCTTATATAATTTAATTTATATTCATATGCTGGGCGCATATAGTGTTTATATATTGTACAAGCAAACATATTTCTCTACGAGGCATGAAATTGTTGTTTATTAAATCAGCAACATATTTGACATTGCCTCTAGGTCAAATATGTTGCAAGACATTCGCCAGGGGAGTGATATATTTATTTATTTTTTTTTTTTGTTTGTTGTTGATAAGTTCGCTTTATAAAATTTGTTTTGTTTGCAAAAACTTTCAATTTGTAAATGTGCCGAAAAGATAGCAGCCAATCTGCTCTTGCCTTGGACTCCAAAAATATGTGCTTCTGGCCATTCAATAATGGGAAAACAGAAAAGTTTCAATGGCTGCATTTCTAAATTCATTTTATTATTCACAAAAACAGAAAAGTTTGATTGTCTGCAAATCTAAATTTCTGAGTGTTCTGAGTGTCGCATAAAGCTTATGTTTAATTTATATTCAAATGCATGTTTGCAACGCGATAAAATAACGATTTTCCATTTCTAAAAAATACAACTTTATGGCAAAAAACAATCCGTTACTAAGTGTTTTTTAGAAACACAGATGGTTCAATTAATTAATTCTTTCAGTTCTCAGTTTCTTCACCTATAAATTCACACTCGTTGCAAATTTGCATTTACTCAGTGCTGTTGACCGCACTTTTGGCCTTCTCATCTGGTTCGCTCCAGCGAGAGTGACTAAAGCGGCATTCCGAGCTGATTGGAACCATTTAAGAATGTGCTTTGAGTTGAACAAACGAAATAAGATATGAAATTCGTTGATTTTGATTCAGCACTCAACTCTTTATCAAGCAGTCGATTGTTCTCATACTTTTCAACGATTTGAACTCTCAACTGTTTTAATAAGGCAACAAAAGAGCCAAATTTTGGCGTGGCCAAGTGCAAATGACAATTATAAGGCGTCCAATGTCGAAAACGTGGAAAACTTATCGTATCTAATGTCAATAAACTTCTTGACTTTGAAATTTAAATCACTTTTTGAACAGAGTAAAGCAGAAATCGATTAATAAAAATTGGGCTCTGTCTGCATGGAACTAAGGCCAAATGTCAGATAAAGTATAAAATGTCAGCCTGGAAATGAACAGGAAACGGAAATTGGACATGGACTGAGAGCACAGAGAACCTGACCTGAGCGTAAACCCAGGAATTAAAAGCAAATCTCAATTTTTGCAATGACATTGACAATGTTGTTTTTAAGGATATTTTTGTTGTTTCTGTTGTTGTTGTTGTTGTTATAGTCGCTTTTGTTGTAACAGAATTAACTACGAAAGTAATTAAAGACAAGGGGCAGGTCGGCACAGAAGGCAGAACAACTCGAGCCCGCAGGCTTTGTGCGCCATGTAAAGGACATGGGTCTGAGAGGTCAGAAACTCAACTTGCGCGCGCATGGAGGCAATTAACGGTACACACACAGACGCATCCACTTGGAGAGGGCTGTTCAACAAAAAAATCACTGCATTTAAATACAATCAAGCAAACTGACAGCTTGCACTGTGAGACAGTTTATTCAATTATAACGAGGTATTTATTTGATTGTTGTAAATGACAAGTTATTTTATAATTTGATAAAATATTACATTTGCCAGTCAGTTTTAACATCAGTTCAAGTTTATTATTTTTGTTGACATATTTTTTTAAAATTAAATATATTTTTTTTTTTAAATCTATTAAAATATTTTTTGCATAACTTATTACATCTATTTATTTTTTATACATAATTATGAATTATGAAAATCATGAACTTTAAACTTTAAAGAATAAGAATAAAAATGAGAAGTCTCATAATCATGTTTAATGATCAGCTTATATAACCAAGAGTTTTTTATTAATAAATGTTGGTTATTTGAGTCATTCATAGATGAGGATAGATAACCAAACGAAAAGTAGTCAACAACTTTAGGGGCAGCCCTCGCACAAACTAAGGTTCAGGCGTACACGCAAGAACGCCGCTGGCGCACAATTTGTGTGCTGTAATAAAATAAAATTAAAATTTGGAACGGCAGCAGCAGCAGCAGCAACAACAGCTGACAGGCAAAAGGAAGCCTTTTCGTTCCCTCTCTTCCTCTCTCTATCTATCTCCCTCTCTCCCTTTCTCTCCCGCTGCCTTCCAGTAGCACGCGCTACTCTCATTCACCCTGTGGCTGCGCCTAAAGTGCACTTGTGCGTGTGCGTGTGTATGTGTGTGTGTGTGTTGAGTGTGGTTTTCTAGCACAGCTGAGCTCATTCGCAAGCATCGTCATTCATCGTCATCATTTGTAAACCGCCTTCCCCTTGCCCCCTGCGCTCGACGGCATTTGTTATATATATTTTCTGCTTCTGTTTTTTTTTCCCTTCTGCTGCTCTCATTTGGCTGGTAATTATGATAAGACAGTAATTACATTTATCTGTTGCTGGCAGTCTCTGGCAAAACTCAACAATGCTGAAGTGAGCGTGGGTCGCGCATAGCGCTGCGTATGCGTAATACATCTACATATGTACATGCATTTATGCCGTATTGTGTATACGCCTGCTAGCCACGGCACGTTAAAGGCAGTTGACCTTGACTAATGCAAATAAAACCTGAATAGCTATATTTACATATTTTCTTTAGTTATTTGGTGTATGCGTGTGTGTATACTCTTCTTTTGCAGTCAGTCAATGTATTGTTTGATAATTGTAGCGAATATCTTCTACAACAATCAATCAATCATCGCTGCTTTCAAAAAATTCCATACGTAATAAGAAATTCTAATTAAGCAGCCAATTTCATATGGGGATAAATTATCGCTTAAGAATTACAGAGGAATTCTTATTTTTAGAATTATAAAATAAAACCAACACTGAGCATAATAACTTTTGTATTATATTTAGCTTAAGACTCAATAATAATAATAATAAGTCAACCATTTAAAAAAAATAAATAAATTGGCTATAAAAATGTCATAATTAACTGTAAAACAAAACCATTTCATTAAAAATAATTTCGCAATCACAATGACCAGTGTAAATTAAAAAAAAAAAAAAAAAAAACAATCAATTAAACAAACTGAAATACCAAACAGATAATTAATCAATAATTGCGCTTTGCGTGCATAGCATTTGACTACAAGACAGATAAACAAAGAGAGGGCCCCCTGCTAGACAAAAAAAAACAGAGAAAAATAAGTTCAATTAATTTGTTGGCAAGCACCTGGCTTGGCCAACCGAATGGCTATATGCAAAAGAAGCCCCACACCCCACCACCCGCTGTCTAATGTCAACGCAACAACAAATTATTATTATTGATTACATGCCATTCGTATTAAACGAGGGGCCAGGGGTGCTTCGAACAAATTCAATTAGGCGGATGACTCGCTTTGTACTAAAACTGCAATTGTGTGTTGTATACACATACACACAACCAATATACGTATATATAAATATGCATACTAAGAAATGATAAATTTAGTCCCCATGGTGCTATTATTGTATTTATTACTTTTCGTTTGGGTCGCAAAATTAATTCATTATGCAATACCTGGAAAAAAAAATCAATCAAAAAATAAGAGAAAATAGAACACGTTTCGTGTCTTCGCCCCTCTTCTGTGCATACACTTAACTCATTTCGTTGGCTGCACAAATTAAATACAAATACAATTAAAACAAAACTTCCGACGCTGCTGGCGATGCCGTTGACGACCCGCATAATTCGCTAGACTGCATAAATAAATGCAATAAGTGTGTTTGTTTGTTGCCAGCTCTTATCAGAGACACCCCGCCCTGCCCTGTTGTTGTTTGGTTTTAATTATTTTGCTAGTTTTTCGAGCACACAACAAAAAAACAAATGAAAATACACTTAGCAAAAGCGAGAGCCGTCAATAGTTTTAACGATTGTTTTGTTGATAAGCCGTCATAGGGGGAACGAACACTTGACGGCTACTTGGCATTCAATATAATTCTAGACATTTGGCATTTGTTATCATCATCGGTCTTACTGAACGGGTTGCACAATTAAAAAAACAAAAACAACAACAAACGCAATTTGGTTCTGTTTGAGCAGCTGAAGCTATGCACCTGTATCAATTAAATAATATCAATCATCACATATTACCTATAATATTAAAGATTACTATTAGCAAATCATATGTCAAGTTTATATTATCAAGCTTAATTTCTCAACATTTCTTTTTCAGCAAACCTTATTTCGATTATTTAATACTATGGTAAATAAAAACCTAAACGATCTGATTGTGAAAGAGATAGAAAAACCTGCAATGCGGTTATCAAATCAGTCTTTCTTGTGGGTCCTGATGAGTTACGTAGTCAGCAGCTTTTGCCACACACACACCCACAAAAGACACCTGCTCATCAAAAGAGAAAAAGAGACACGTAACAAGCAAAACAAAACTAAATCAAACAAAACTACAAACTAGGCAGTTTTTCAATTTTCATTGTGCGCCTTTTGCATGTTCAAGTCTATTCCATTTGCCCATAAATTCTGAATGAAAATTGCATGGCACTGAAAAATGTATAAGCCAAAGAGACAGAGAGCGACGAAGCGAAGCAAAGCGAACACAACACAACAGCTAAAAACAGCAGGCAGCGAGCGAGGGGGCGGTTGACTGAGCGAGAAAGACAGAAAGAGAGAGGGAGAGCGAGAGACAGGTACGGGTAGAAGGCAATACAAAACGAGCAAAAGCAAAATGTACGCGTTTTATCTCTCAGATATACACACAAACACACACACACGTACAAACCAAATAGCAGCTACAATTTGAAAAAAACAACAAAAATAATTGCTAAAATGAAAAAAAAAAGCACAGACACACACATGCGAAAAAAAGTAAAACGGGCGCAACATGGCGACGGCGACGTGTGCGTTATTTAAATGATGATTTCGTTGCTGTTGTTTTGTGTTGTTTGCTTTCGGCTGTTGTCTCAATTTAAATACTTTATTTTGTAGGCTTCATTCGCTGGCGCTCCTAACAAAACTCGTTTGTTTTTTGCCACAGCCGCGAGATCTTTTCTGAACAATAATAAAACAAACGCAAGCAAAGGCAACAAACAAAATAATTCTTCATTTTTCTCTTTGTTTTTTTTTTTTTGCTCTAGTGAAGTCATTTAATTTATTCTCGATGCGTATGAAAACGCCTAATTCTTGAAAAGTCACTAAACAGGCGAGCATTTGTTTTGCTTTCCACTCACTTTATTGCGCATACGACGCGTTTACACAGCGCGTTAAGAATTCATTTTGAACATAAATACCCTGAACAAAAAAAATTACGTGAGTAATTGTGTCATCAAGCAAACTGAGAAGCTTCTGTTAAGTCTCATAGAGTTAGCAATTAGCAGCATTAAAATGTTTAATTTGCTTTTGCTGTTTAATTCAGTAACAGTAAACAACAGTTAAAAGCAGCAACACCAAAAATGCGATTTTTTATAATTAAAATGAGATAATTTTTAATTATGACTAAAATAATATGTATACAAGTATAATATTTACACAATGACAAAAGTAAAAAATTGCTGCGAGCTAAATTTAATAAATATTTGAATCAATTAGTTTTTTCCTGTACTAAAATCAATTTAGGTGCAAGCAAAAACTGAAGTCAGCGAAAAACATATTGAAAATATAAAAAGAGGTAGCTAAATAAAAAACAAATAAAAACTAAATTTAAATAATTTTTATAACAAAATAATCAATCGATAATAAAAATAATAATTAATAAGCACACAAAATATGTGCTGAATAAACTCAAATATTTGTAAATGTAAAATGTTTTTAAGATTGATTGCGTGATGAATGCTAAATTTACCATTATTATTCAAATCGCAAGAGTTTTGACCAAGACTTGTCCAATTAGACAACTCAGCTACCGTTGTATGCAAATTGCAAAGAGTACAAGTTCTTCGTTATGTCTAATTGATAATTGTTTATAATTTTTATGCAAGCAGTTGTTGCAATTAATTATGCACATTGTTTTTTGCCATGACTGTCGTTACTCTAACTGCTGCTGTTTTTTTCTTGTGGTTGTTGTTGCTGTTAGCTGTTGCTGTGGCTGTTGCTGGTTGTGGTTGCTGCAGCGCGTGCGTGTTTACCAGTTGATTTGAGGGCACTGTTACAAGGCTGCCTGGTCGGTCTCAGAGTCTGTCTGTCTTTCTGTCTATCTGTCTGTCTGTCTGTATTTCTATCTTGTCAGCCGGGCAGCCCCCAGTTAACCAGACAGTTGCGCGTTGGCAGTTGCATTATTTTTCGCGAGATTTATGTGGCACGTTGCTTGTGGCGTTGCATCTAAACTTGCTCTAGGTGTTTATTGGAGCGACACAAAATGTGAGCAACAAATTTGTTGCGTGCGTGTGTGTTCTAAACAAGTTTCTGTGGCGACAGTTACTTTGCTGTTTTTTGGTTGCTTTAACTACTTATTCAGTGGCATCCAGCCGCGCTCTGAACTTTGTGCAATTCAACTCCAGACACCCAACGTTGTACAAACAACAATCCCAACAATCAGACAGTTCCGCCCAAGTCAAGTATTGTCGCCAAAACTCTTTATGCCAAGCAACAATAGTAACAACTTAGTTAAACTTCATATTAAACAAAAATAAACAAACTTATTAAAGTCTAACAACATCGATATTTATCAAGAAATCCATATATATGGCTGGTAATGACGAAAGATTTGGTTTTATTTAAAAAAAAAAAGGAAACAATTGCAATTCATGCGCCTGCTGATAGTAAAGTGATCAATATGATGACATTTCAAATTTTTTCAGTTGATCAATTGACAAAACCTTTAATGTTGTGTCTTTTATTGCTATCGGAAATTCTAGGAAATTCAGTGTAATCCTTGGGTAAGCGCCACAGCAAGCCCCAAAGTGGTGTCTAAGCCGTATCTTAGTCATATCAATGACAACTTAACTGTCCCCACAAAGCCTGGCGCTGATAAACGATCAAAAATATATATTAAGCATTTTGGGGCTGTGTAAATAAGTAAATACTTAAGTGCTAGTGCCCCAGACTATCAATATAATTGCCATGGCTAAAACAACAGTCACAACAACAACAACAACAAACAAAAACAAAAAAATGATTGATGAATTTACTTTACTGTTTTGTTTGTTTTTGCTTTTATTTTTATTATTGACAAGCCAAATGGAAACCAACATTAATTAGTGCCAATAAAATTGAGCAAGTAAAGTGTCACATCAAGGAATAAATGAATAAACGGAAAGAAGAAGCGTACATTTTGACACAAATCTCAAAAACCATCCAAAATGCTTGGCCAGAGGTCAAACAAGGTCATGGTTAAACTATGTGAAATATATCTATTTTTATAGAGGTAAAGCCTAAACATATTTCGTAATATTATGCAATTGCGCTCACGCCTCAACTTGTACATTTTATAATTATACATTTTCATTGGATTTTTATTTTATTTATTTTTTTTTTTGTTTTACCTTTTAGATTTTTAATGTGGCCTGTTAGACGCAGTAGCTGCTTACAATTTATGATTATATTAATAATGAGCAGCTTCTAGCCTTAACAATACATATTTGGCTAATGGCCCGAAGGCACGCAAAAGCGGCAACCGACAACAATTTGTAACATCACAGCAAAAGCGCATAAATTGATGTATATAATATATAGATATACATAATATATATATATATATATATATTTATATATAAGTTCTTTATTTTGTTTTCTATTTGGCTGTGCTTGACATTATTTATGCTAGATACAACACACAGTTACTGCCAAGGCAACCAAATGGGTCAAGTGTGAATATCTATTTTTTTTTTTTCTGCCTTTTGGTCTACATGTTGATTATGGTTAAACGCAAAGTTCAATGCGAAATGTGGGCGGTCGAAGTGGGGATATTGGGAAAGTTGGTTGCGGTTGGGTTGCGACTTAACCAGCTGAGAAAATTCCGAGCACGCAATACGCCAAAGTTGTAATAAGGAAAACGAGAAAAAGTAAAGGACACAGAAACTAAAGAATTTTTTTTGTATAGCTGCAGAAATTCTCGGCAAGCAATTTAATATGAAAATGTAGTTTAAGTTAATACATATCTATAATAATAGTATTGGCCAACTATTTCATCAGCCATCAATCAATTTCATACTTGAAAAGTAAGTAAAAGTTTGGTTTATTTTAAAAAAATATATAAACTGTGAGGAAATTTTGGAAAATTACACAATATGAAAATATAGTTTAAAATCGATCTAGTAAATATTTAGTATTTTTATTAAACACAAATATAAATGTTTTCAAACAACATTTTAAATGGCCTTAAAAAATCATATACCATATATGTAAGGTAAGTTTATATAAATGACATATATATGTATATATATAACACTAAAATAGTTGAAGTGTAGCCATGTCGTCGTAATATCTTATCTCATCTGGCCTTCTTTTCTCTTTAATGCAATCGGACGGACTTCATGTTATTTGCAGTTAAGGCCCTCCGACAGTTATTATCTTGAATGGTGTTTCCCAGCAACTGTTGCTGATTGAGTCAGTCTACATAATAATTGAGCAGAGCACGAGCACGAGCAGCACGTAGTAGGACTCGTTTCGATGGACACAGCGAACATATGTTCAACATGTGGTACAAGCAGGCAGCCAGCCAAAGTATCTCTCTCGTCAGCCCCGACACCCGCGAATTCGAGAGTCCGATGAATACCAAGAAATTCGAGTTACTCACAGCTGCAACGAGTCAAACTAATTAAAAGAATGACCGGCACGCGGCATGAACAGAGAATGACATGTGGGGGGTAAAAGGAGCAGGTTGATGCTGTCTGAAGCACAGTCAGAATTGCTCAACTGACTGGCTGAAGGGGTTGCTTTGTTTAGTCAATGCCTAAACAAACATCAATCAATTAGAATTAGAATGCTGATCAATCGAAATTGCGAAAAGGTAAAAATGTTATCGATAGGTAAAAAAAGTGTGGCAGTTTTAGAGGGAGTCACCAATATTAAATCCCTGTTTAAAATGCATATTTTGCTGTCAAGCGACAATTTCAATGCAGCAAAGGTAAAAAGGTTATCGACAATTAAAAAATAAACGCAAAAATCTAAAAATAAATCACTGATTATATTTTACAAAAGTTTTCAGACACACCCCTAAATTTAAAGCACATAAAAACAAAAATATTAAATATATTATAGAATTGGGGTAATATATTAAAATTTGGATACTTACTGTAATGTTATTTGTTGCGGTTTGGGTATGAGAAATCCAATTTGAGTGTGTGTGTGTGGGTTTTGTGTAGTGGTTGTGTTTGGGTGTGTGTGTGTGTTGTGTATGTGTTGGTGTCTTGGTGTCTTGGTGATTGATGTTCATTTGGATGATCAGAAAATGGCCAGCTGTTAGACGCAAATAGTTGTAGTTTCAGTTGCTGGATTTTAGTTGTAGTTGTAGTTGTAGTTGTAGTAGTCATGTACTAGTAGTAGTAGTTGCGTAGTATTAGTTGTAAGTAGTAGACATATAGACGAGACGACGACAACAACGACGATGGTAACACATACGAGAGGTGACCAGGGAGGGATGCGCAATGGGTGTTTTGCTTTTGCTTTTGTTTTTGTTTTTATTTTAATTTTAATTTTGTTTTCTGTTGTTGTTGTTGTTGTTGTTGTTGGGTTTGGGGTTTGTGCATCTAACGAATTAGAATTCAGCAAACTCCTTGGCGCACTTCTCGGTGCTGGAAATTCGCAGGGCCTCCTCCTCGTAATCATCGAAATTGCTTGTGTCGCCGGGACCTTTACACCGTGGTATGAACGGCGCCTCGATTTTCTTTTGGAAGATCGCTATCCAGTCCGTGGAGGCGAACCATTTCTGGTTCTTAATATCATTGACGCCCGCTTTCAGATTGCCATAGCGCTTGGTCAGATCGACCTGCAGAAGATTGCGCAGCAGATCCTTCAGATCGGATCCAAAGTGCGAGGGGAAACGCACCTTGCCGGAGACAATCTTCTCATAGATCTGTATGGGCTGATCGGCAAAGAACGGCGGATAGCCGGCTGCCATCTCATAGACCAGCACGCCCAACGCCCACCAATCAACCGCCTTGTTATAGCCCTTGGACAATATAATTTCGGGCGCCAAATATTCGGGTGTGCCGCATAGCGTCCAGGTGCGTCCTTTGACACGCTTGGCAAAACCAAAATCGGTCACCTTCAGATAACCCTGCGAGTCAATCAACAGATTCTCCGGCTTCAGATCGCGATAGATCAGATCCAGATAATGCAGATACTCAAAGGCGAGCACTATTTGGGCCGCATAGAAACGCGAATGGGGCTCCGAGAAGCGTCCCACTTTGCGCAGATGGGAGAACATCTCGCCACCAGGCACATACTCCAGCACCATGTAGAGATTGGAGTTGTCCTTGAAGTGATAGCGCAGCGAGACAAGAAATGGGAATTGTATGGCCTGCAGGATGCGTTTCTCATTCAACGTATGCTCCACCTGCTTCAACTTGACCACCTTCTGCTTGTCGAGTATCTTCATGGCATAATAGTCTTTTGTCGGCTTGTGCTGCACGATCATCACACGGCCAAAGGAGCCGGTGCCGAGCGTTTTGATCCTCTCAAAATCTTCGAGGGCAGCGGTATTGGTTGGATTGCGACGCCATTTATCCTCAAATTCCTCCTTGGCCTGTTCGAGAAACTCCTTAACCGTTTCGGCGGCGTCCACCTTCTTGTTGGATGTGGTTGCGTTATTGCCCATCTTGGAGATCGTTCCAGTTAGCGAGGACAAACGGAACGTGGCGCTTGCGGATACCTGTGCTTGGGGAGAGCTACTGCTGCTGCTTGCTTTTGGCTGATGCTGCTCCTCACTGCCAGCAGCTTCAGCGTTGCTTGTTGCGTTTGTATCGGCTATTGCTCCACTGCCACCTCCTCCTCCTGTTGTTGCTCCTGATGCTGATTTTGCTGCTGCTGCTGTTAGCGTGTTTGAGGGCGTATATTTTTGGCTAGCGGCGGCTGCTTCCTGCTGTCCTCCCCCTGCACCACCGCCTTCCTCCTCGTTGCTGTGCTGCTGCTGTAGCTTGCCCTCTGATCCGCTGCCGCTGCCGCTTGCCGTTCCTGAACTATGATGGGATTTTTTCTTTTTAAGAAATTGTAAAATGGATTTAGCTATTTTGGCGAGTTTATTAACAACGGTAAAAAGAAAATTTTAGCTACAGCTTTTTTCGCTCTTAACGCCTTTTTTTCTTAGCAGCAAAGCGCAGCTTTTCACTTGGACCTTAGACCTTTTTTTTGTTTTATTTTTTAGCAGTTAGCGCTTTTTATATTTGTATTTTGCAGTTTGCTGTTGTTGTTGTATTAGTGGAAGCTTGTGCTCTTGTTGTAGTTGTTTTTATTGTTGTTGTTTGCAGTTTAAGATTAGATTTTTTTTAGGTGTGTGGTTTTTTATTTTTTTGTTTTTTGGTTTTATTGGCTTAACACTTGGCGGCTTAAACTAGTTTAACACTTTAAGCTTAGGCTAACATTTGGTTTAACACTTTAATTATTTTTTCCGCTTCTATGTAATATTATTATTATTATTATTTTTATTTTACTGTGTAGCTGCAAAGAGAATATTGAAGAAAAGAAAATAACAAAAATTAGCATCTAAAATTTGAATTTTCCATCTTTTTTTTTTGTAATGCGTGCACAAAAATTAAAAAAATAAGTATATTATTGCCAGACAGTTTTTCACATTTTTTTAAATTTACTTTCTTCTGTTTTTGTTTTTTTAAGTGTATCACAATTTTGTCATTACTTTTGTCTTTGCTCTTTTGGATTTTCTTTTGCCACAATTAAAACAAAGCCATGCATAAAAAACAATTTAACTCAATAAATAAATCAATTTGCATTAATTAACACAACGCAAAAATCAAAGCGCAACTCAATTAGGAAAAAAAAAGAAAAAGTAATCGAAAGAAAAAAAACATTAAAAAACTGTCGTCGATCGTGTCAAGTGTCAAAACAGCTGATGGCCGTTATATGTTGCGTGCTCGCTCGTACTCGCACACATCACTCCCAGCTGTATCAGCTGCCAGCTCAGTGAAGAGAACATTTGACTAAAGCTAAAAAGCATTAAATTAATTATTAAATCTTGCTCTGTGCGTTTTGCCTTCTACTTTGCATTCACATTCACTGTGTGTTTTGCTTTTGTCTCATTTACTTTTGCACTTGTGTGTTTTTTTCTCTTCTCGAAATTGCTTTTGCGCTCATTTACTTTGTGTACGCGCGTATGCGTGTGTGTGTGTGTGTGTATGTATCGCTGTGTCTGTGTGCATTTCTGGTTGGACTTTTTTACGCTCTGCTTTTGGTATACACTTCTCTACATTTTGCAGTCTGCTTTTTTTTGAACTTGCTTTATTTTATGATGTTTTAATTTCAAATTAGTTTTCATATTTTGTTTGATTTTCCGCATACAGTTTTATGGCCCATGCATAAAAAGCGTTTTAACAAACACATAAGTGCACATATACATGCGCATATACACGCATACAATACATACACGTACACACACTCACACAGATTGAATAATCGATTTTGCTACACACACTTATAGATTGCGTTACTTTTGGTTGACCAATTACCTTTTTCAACTAATTCTATGATGTTGTTTTTTGTAAGCGATTTTCAACACATTTAAAAATTTTTACAATTTTTTAATGATTTTTTTTTTGCTAATTTTTGCACTTTGGATTTGTTGCTTAGATTTAAAATACCCGCATTTACCGCCGTAAAAACCCGACTACACGCGTCAACAGCAAGATATACAATAACATTCTCCACTAACAGCTGTTAACGGCAACTCGGAATGTTATCAAGCATTGCTCTCAACACTCCAACAAGAAACAGTTAAAAAGAGACGAAGAGGAGAGTGCAATTCTGTTGCTTAGGAACATGTTGCACTGTTAGCTCAATTCGCCTAACTATTCGATTTCATAAAATTCACTCGCTTAGTGTAATCGATTTGAGGAGTATAACAAAAGCTGGTTGTTTTAGTCTATTATTTCACTTAAAAAACACAAAAAATTCACATGTGTCTATTAAATCACTGAAATAAATATCAAAATTAATATAATGCAATGTGTTGTAAAACTACATCACAAATACGAATGTAAAAATATTATGAATGCACTTGTTATCGAAACGGATTCCATCTAAGTATTTTTTTTTCCAAAAATTAGTATTTTTCTATTTGGCATTTCAGTCCTTGTACGAAATTCAAACGCGACTCACGAACAAATGTACAACGAGAAAACAAACCAAATAAGAGTCTGCGAATATGGAAGGAGTGTGTCGCATTTGCACCAGCAGCAACGTTACCCTCGTGGACATCTTCAGTCAACGCAGCCCATCCGATGATCAGCCCTGTTTGGCCGACATGCTGAACGAATGCGCAAATTGTCACATTAGCCGCGATGATCCACTTCCCCAACAGATTTGCCTCGCCTGCATTATCGCCGCCCAAAATGCGTTTCACTTTAAACGGCGTTGCGAGCAGAGCCACCAGCACTTTTGTCGTCTGTTAACAGAGTGTGCTGTCAAAATGGAAGAAGAGCTGGAGCCGGCGAACCAAATACCTCACAGCAGCTTAACAGAAGGCATCAAGATCGTTGTACAAGAGAGTGACGAGGAAGAGGAGGAGAATAGCAGTTTGCGAGAAATTCAAATCAATCAAAATCCCAATAGTTGTCCGCATTGCGGCAAAGTTTTGGCCAATCGTAGCAATCTCAACCGACACATACTCATCCATTCGGGCGAACAGGGCTACATATGCCGACAATGTCCGATGACCTTCACTCGAAGAACCCATCTCATAAGGCATATGCAACTTCATTTCGGCAAATTGCCTTTCCAGTGCGAGCTTTGCCAGATGACATTCACCCAGAGCAGTCATCTGGTAAATCACATGAACGTTCATCAAGCGGATATGGGGCAACAGACGTCTGCACATTCCAGAGAATACTCAATTCCGTCACGTCGCACTCTTTCCAGTATGGGTAAATTCCAGTGTTCTTACTGTGAAATGCGATTCGTTAAGCAAGGAAATATGATGAGACATGAGCAGGTTCATTCGGGCGATCGACCGTACAAATGCTCGCTCTGCCCACAGACATACACGCACAGCGGGCACCTGAAAAAGCACGAGCGCGTTCATTCTGAAAATAGGCCCATTAAGTGCCGTCATTGCTTCAAATGGTACAAAAATTTCGAGGAGCACTATTGCAGTCACTCGTCGGTTATTAAGAAAGTATAAATAAAAGTAAATAGATCAACATCAAATAAATTGATTGTTTTCAAAAGTGATGCCCTTATCGACATCGATAACAACTATCGATTTTACCATATTAACAGTCTCTTTCGAGCACACGTGACACGGTCAACTCTCTGTTAACCTCATTGTGAACTATCATCAGTTTGCAGTAGGAGGTTAACAGTGCGTCACTGTAAGTTTAGCTGCGACACAAAAAATACAATCAACAAAATTCGCATGAAAGCTTAAACAAAAATAAATCGGAAATATGTGGAATATGCAAAATCGAAATTAGCACACAGCTAAATTGCACAAAATGTAATTTGCAAATCAAAGAAATCATAATATTTAACGTACAACAATCTGTGACGCTGCTGGTAAAATACATAAGCATATATGTGAGCGCGTGTGTGTGTGTATGTTAGTCTGTGTGTGTTTGTACACTTACTTTTGTTACTACTGCAAAATTTGTAAGATATATTTTTTGTTTGGATCATTCACAAGGTGAGTTGACAATAATAAATAATTTCGCAAATATAATTAAAAGCAATATAAAAAAGGCTTATTAAGCAGTTGATTCACTGACTCAATCAGGCGCAGCATTTATAACCTGACTGAAACAAGCATTAGTCATTCACTCGAATAGCCCACAGACAATGCTGAATGACTGCAGTTTTTGTCTGCAATGTTTGCACCTAGTGAGTGATTTTCGGTGCAGCTGCACTTAAAATGTACCTAGCCAAAGAATGAATTGCGGGCAATTTATCTAAGCAGCGATGTGTTTTAACCCTTGTGTGTTGGTATCTATTTGCCAGTTAATTATAAGCGATAATAAGTGAGCGAATTATTTAATTAGAGCAAATATCAATGTAAATATTATTATGCCACTTTTTATGCCAAGCAAACCCCATTTGCGGGTTAATGTTTATGAGCAATGCGTTCATTCACTTCCAAATTGCCTTTTTTTTCGTCGCTCTTCAGAAGCTTTTACTGTTGTCATTCCTGATTTGATATTTAGTAATTACTGCTCTCTCTGGCTCGCACTCGCACCTATTTCTAACTTTTTTATTTCGCTATCAGAGCAAAAATTGTATATTTACATGCACCGAAAAAATGTACTAGGTGCGCGTGTACCGAGCCAATGATAAAAAACAAGGTTATATGATATGTACATTTGTGTGTGTTTGTGTAGTGAAGCTTTATTTACTGTAAAGTTTTCATACGGTTACGATTTTGTTACTGAGAAATGTGATCTTTATTAAAATAGGTCAAACACAACCAATCAGCCAAATTTGTTGCGAAAAAGAATATATTATTAAAAACAACAATTTGTTTTAAGACTTTAAAACATAGTATATTTCTTGCATAAATATCACAAAATGAAAATTTAATTTCTAATTAAAACCTAGTCGAAAAATAAATTATAACAATAAGTATACAGAATATTATGTTAAGCTTACAAAAGACAGCACTTTGCCAGGGCTAAAGTATTGAAGTGAATTGTTATGAAATTATATTATACTATTCGCACTTACAGTGACGCTTAACTGTAATCTAAGTATTTCCTGGCAACAGTTCAAAGACCATTTTCACTTTCCAATCGCGCGTCACACGCAATGCTGTCAGCCAGTCACCGTCATCTCTCAGAGGCATTTCACTTAAAAGTGATTGAATCAGTTTAATTGACTGCACACAATATAGAAGAATACATTTATGATGTATATGTATATGTATATGTATATGTAAGTGTAAGTGTATGTTATATATGGGAAGCATGATTTGTTGTTTGCGCTTATGATTTTGCTGCAACGCTTGCAATTTGCAATTTGAGGGCAGGTCAGTGCGCAAAGGCGTAAAATGCTGTTGCTGCCTTGGCAAAAAATATAATAGCAACAATAATGAAAATAAAAATAAGAATACTTGTGCAATTAAATTGCATTTATTGCACCCCTTCTGTCCCTTTCTCGCTTTCTTTCTGCCTTTCTTTCACATGTCGCCGACGAGACACGCTTATACCTAGCAGCTGGTTTGATCTAGCGAGGGGGGGTTCGGAGGGTGGGTTGAATATGTAAATGGAACTCACTCACTTGGCTGCCTCCTGTCGTATAAAATTACTTGCCTCACTTCAAATGCGTGCTGAGGCATCATGCGCATGATGTACTTGGTTCGAGTAGTGGGGAGCAGTCTGCGTAGGTGGGCCAACAACTTTGGCACATATACATATGTACATACATATATATTTATATATATACGGTACATATACAGTGTATTCATTTGAGATACTTTTGCTTTAGTAATGAAATTCCACAGCCAAGCTTGGGCCTTGGCAGAGGTTGTATATGAGCTGACGAGTACGTTTATTTAATTTAAATATAAAAAACAAACAAAGGCAAATTTTATTATTTGTGGCTTGTTCTTCCTGATACGAATATATCTTGAACAAATTGTTATATTGAAATAACTTGCAAATATAATAGTAACCGCAAGTTCAACTGAAACTTAAGTAGACTTAGAATCCAGCATTATAAAAAAAATAAATAAATAATATATGTATATATATACAGAATATACAGAATGTATATAAAAAAAATTATCAGAAATATATTATATAATTTTCTTAGGCTAGACTGCTCTCATTTTGAATACTATTCAGTGCTCAAATCCTTATATAAATATACTTACTTTACAAATCGGCAATCTAGACTAGCACAATGAATGCTCTCCCTACTAATCCATTACCCTAGCTTGGCATTCAATTCTCATCATATCAACAACAGTTATTTGAGTGTGCCAATTATTTTGTTAATTGTTCAAGAGTTCATCACCAAAATCAATTATTTATTTAATATTCGAGAAAAATAACCTCATTAATCGGTCAATGTGGGGGCTATAATCATTTCACCTTGTAGTGGATTTGGTTGGCTATAGTCTGTGATTTATATGGACATACACCTAAAGCTAAAATGGTTCTCCTCTTGCAGCTTATGCTTAGCTAAGTGGCTCAAATTAGTTGCACAGTGATTATCCATCCATGAAAATCACCATTCTCCATGCGTCGCTACGTGCAGATAGAACAAGTTGTGTGAGTACTAAACCTAAAGTCATTTAATTAATCAGCATTAAGTTAATTACACACTAAAATACGTATTTATTTGATTTAGTACTTAATTTTTTAGACAGTTTTTGCATGTGATGAGTTTGCTTCATAAAAAATAATATACGTATGCGTTAGAGTCTATTATTATATTTCGCACTGCGCAATCAGCAAGCTTTATATAAGTAAAATATAAAATTTATATAAATAATTATCAAATTGTAGCAATATGTATTTTACAACTTTAATTATCAGCAAATTTTTTTAGCTCACTTTGGATTCATAAGAACATAATAAAAAGAATTCATTCTAAAAACTTACTCTCGATTTTTTTTATAAAATGCAATTTATGCCTGTTATATCATTGACTTCCTATTTTATGAGCAACTAATAATTATAAAGTCACTTCATGCGTCACCTTATCAAAATACTGATAAGAGAATTAATTCTCGCTGTGATTAAGCCGCAGACTGCGTTATGAGCAATCTGTTTGTATTTAACTATAAGTTTAGCCGGTTTATGTACGTGGTGCTACCATAAACACCATATGTCTAAGCATTTGAAGGTTGTGATTATAATGTTCGGCAACCGACTCGTAATCCCCCGGCGACAATGTTTGTAGGCCAGCGATAAGATATGTGGCCAATATTAGCTATCTCCCCATATGCGTATATATTTGTATTTTCGCATATCTATTCAATTATTTCTGTGAACCCAATAAACTTACTGTTCCAAGAAACATTTTCCAAGTTAATTCTAAGTTGTAAATAAATTAACGTTTGCAATTTGTTTAAATATTTCTCACAAAAACTATGTTGGCAGCATTTGGTAATATCATCACTTAGCGGCGCGTGAATTTTACCAGCTACCATTTGTTTCCATTTGGGAACTTTTTTCACTCTTAATTTATTTGGTTTTTTTGCAAGTCAGTAAAAACTTTGTTTGCTTGCACCTGAGTAGCTCTTCTAATGAACACTAATAGCAATTAATTAAGTGTGCTACTACAATTTTATTATTTTTCTTTACTTGTCAGTTTCTCGTTGTTTAATTAGAGTACATAAATTGGGGGTCACGACTCAAGAGATAGAATTGATGGAAAAATCACCTAAAATAAATATTTTATCAAGTTTATAGAAATATTCTGTTATTGTTTTTTTAGTCATCTTATTTTTATGCAGTAATATATATTTATATAAAATCATGACTCATTTGTATTGTTACGAATACTGTAAATATTAATGCGAAAAATAAGTTTAAAACTCATGTTTTCAGATTTACTATTTTCAAATAAAGAAAATATCGATTTCTTTGTCAACATAATTTGTGACGTACTTTGTTAATTAAAAACAAATAACTATATATGAAATTTTAATTGTGTACCATCCAAGAATAGGTTAAAAACCCAACCGCTTAAATTGTCATAAAATATTTATAAATTCGCCCCTTTTAACTTGCCACTTGAGTGTTGCTCGTAGGTGCTTTTCGAATACGCCCTGTAAACAGTTTACATACTTAAAGATACATTAGTTTGAGCAGCAATTTACAATTATTAGCTGAGTGTGACTGCTATTAAGTTTAAATAAATTGAACTATTAACCTATGGAGCAACAGATCTATTCTCAATAAAGAAATTTTAAAATTAAACATACGTTTGCACTTCAAGTTGCAAAACTGTTTCGTATCGTGAAAAGATTAATAAATTTGTTTACATTATCAGTGTGGGTAAATATTGAAAAGATCTCACGACCGTTCGTTCAACTATGGACCCTATACGTAGCACTCTTTTCTTCTCTCTCTCTCTCTCTCTCTCTCTCTCTCTCTCTCTCTCTCTCTCTCTTTCGCTCTGTTTCTGGTTAGCTTACTGAACAGACGAGCTGCCTGTAGCGCCACATAGACCAAAAACCAGTCTGTTGTAAATTTTTATATCTTTGGGCAGCAAAAACTTGTTTGCTGTGCAGTGTTTTTATTATTGTTTTTTTTTTTCAATACTGAAATACACAATTAAAATACACATATATAGAGAGATATATAGAGATGTATCTACACACATTGAATAATTAATAAATGTTAAGTAAGAGAGGAGAAAGAAGCACAAATAATTGCATTTGTATTTTAGTTGTGTTAGTGTTCAAATCCACATTGTTATTGTTATGCTTTTGTATATTTTTTCATAAACTTATTTCTTTGGAATATAACAATTATTTAATTGATTTTGTACTTTGACCAAAGAGCTTGTTTAAATTGTTATAAGTAATTGCGTAATAAACCATTTCACATTATTGCAAATTAACAACAGAAATATACAACAAAAGCAAGCAACAAAATTTATATTTATCACAATTGGGAACAGAAGTATATGAGTAATATACATATACTCATTATTTATTGTAGTATGTATGTCGAGATATCAGAGCTAATTTTCATGACTGTGTTTGCTTGTTTGGCATAATCTGTTATGTTTGGGTGACACACGAAGTTTTATATCTAATTGGCGAAATAGCAATGAAAGAAGTTCAAGAAATATTTATATATACAGATATCTATATATATAAGAAGTAAATTTACTCTGCATGTTTGTACGCAGAACTTTAATTGATTAGTTTTTTAACTATTTGTATTTTCATACCCATCATCGTACTCGTTTGCACTGCTTGCCAATTGGCGTCAGTCGCGCGTGACGTATACGCAGTATGCTCTCCTATGCGAACTGCTTGAAACCAAAGTCAACACGATCGCTGTTAAAGTTTGACCAGTTAACAGTGTCAATTAGAGATGAGCGCGTCTCGTGATCATAATAAGACAATTATTTTTATTTTTTATGTGAAGATATTAAATTTGAAGCATATAAAAAATAAAGAAATAATTTGTATTAGAAATTAATTTACTGAATAACATATGCTCATCTCTAGTGCACATGCACTGAGTAGTTAACAGAGTGCTCTAAGCTCTCGCATAACAGGCAGACGCATAAAGTGTGAGATAGAGAAACATTTAAGTTAACAGTCGGGATCGCAACTGATTCTCTCATTTAGTATTGGCAGCGTTGGCGTCGCGGTATGATCGCAAGAGTGCGTTGGCACGCGTTTCCAAAAGTAGTGTGACTTGTGCACAATAAAAAAAAAGATACAAACAAACAGCGCGTGTATCTGTATAAAAATAATACATATTAAGAATAAAAGGCACACATATACATTTACTCGTACCAGCAGCAGCAGCAGCACTGTGTGTGTGTGCTATTTTTGTTTTCGGAATTCTTGTAAAGTGAAAACGCTGCTTCATTTATAACTGACACAAACAGACTAGTTTAAATGTGACCGACCCTGCTGTGTATGGCGAAAACTAAGCAATAATTGACAACAGCCAAAATAATGCAATATGGTGGGTGCTACTCTCTCTCCCTCCGCCTGTCTATCGTTTGTTTGCTTAACTATATGAACTTACAGCTAGTTTTGCAAGCGTGTCTCATTATCACATTTGCCCTTATGTCGCGCATGGAAAAATATTTCCGGTCTAGTAAGCAGCGCCCTTAAGCAACAAATATCTTAATTTTAACAATGTGTAAAATTGCCCAATTTCGCATACTGTGCGTAAATTGTGAACATTGCGGTTAATCTTATCGCTAGTCAGCTTCTAAAGTTAGTCATCTACAAAGCAAAAGCAAAGGCAAACGCAAAAAAATAAAACTGATTTCTTGTGTATTGTTTATTTTGTTTATAGCATAAACATTTACACATAGAATTGATTAATGGCAAAATTCAGAAAGTTGCAAAACGTTTAAAAAAAAAAAATCTATAAGAAAGTTGTTTTAAATTTTGTTTTGGAATTTTTTTGATTGGAATTTTTCTGTTAAGCTTGAAATAATATAACCCAAATAAAAACGGGTAACATTCAAATAAAGAGATAAATTATTATTACATTTTAAAACAGAATCACTTCCTTGTTATTCACCCTTTTGTTATTTGGAACTTGTCACTTCCAAGAAATTTGCTTTCCAATAAATAGGGCAGAAAAAACAGAACGTGAACAAGCTTGAAAGGGGAGAAGAAAACGGAAATGAGCGCTCCATCGAATTGCAAAGCCATAAAAATAAAAATAACAATTTTTAAAGTGTTTTATCAATATTTAAAAAGCATTTGTGCAGCGTTGTAACGATTGCTTAGCCTTTTTGCGCTTGACCACATCAGACAACCTTAATTTTCCGACACGACTTATGCATTTCAATTGGCTAACAGCCTCGGCTCAATGGATTTGACAGTCAATTGTTATGTTTGCCCAGTTGTCAATTTCAGTTCCATTCCATCCATTTGTGGGTGTCAAGTTGTGGCAGGCATTTTTATCGATGCACTCTTTCCGTTTCTCTGTCTCTCACATCATCCATCTATCTATGTTTCTATATATATATATATATCCGTTCCTTCAGCTTGTTGTTTGTATACATTTTGATTGATGGCTGTCTGACTGAAAAGTCGTTTGCCGACAGACAGGCATTATAAGGCGAAAACATCGTCAACCTTTTGACATTTTCACAGCCCTTCTTCTCTGATGGCTGATGGATCTAATGTAGTCAACGTCGTCAGCCAAAGACTTGTCACAATATTCAATTATGAGGGGTGCTCAGTATTTATGTGGGTTATGTGAGTCGAGTTGAAAAGTCACGTTTAAATTTACTATTTTACCTTTAAGTGTAGAATAAAATATTTAATTTAACGTATATTTTAATGAATAAATTAAGCTGATTGGGATTGATTGATAAACTTTTGGCTAACATCTCAGTTGGTTTTTAAATATATTCCTAAGCAAGTAAAAAATCTACTCTTCATGTAAAAAGTTGTTTTCCATTTTTATAAATTGTTACAATTTTAGCGTAGATATACTTAGCAATTTATCTTAAAATTTAAATACACACATTAAGTAAATATTACTTAGCAAAACAAATGCGTGAAGCATGCTTGAAAACATTTCATTTCCATTTGATTAAGCTTGGCATCATTAATTATCAGTTTATCGAATACCCTTTGCACGAATGCCTCAAAGTCCGCGCTTGTTTGGAATTATATCAGTTGCACACACAAACACACAAAGAACAACAACAACAACAAGAACAACAACACGCTGCGATATTTACATTCGTTTTAGCGACCTCAGACGAGACCCAAATGTTTATTCAAATGACAAAGGGTGTTTGCCATTGTTGTTTGCGTTGCGTTGCGTTGAGTTCTGTTTTGTTGCGTTGCGTTGCGTTGCTTTGTTTTGTGTCGTTTATTTAGTTAGTTTGTGTGTCAGTTTTTTCGTTTATCGATTGACAACCTTGGATATTATATTAATTAAGATGTCAGGCCTCCTTTGAAAAAAAAACGTACTAACATCTTTTTTCTATTTGATTTGCAGTTAATTTAATATAGAATGCTACCCAGCTTGGACACCTTAATGCGTTGCTCGAAGCGTGTGCTAAACTCGCCGCTGGAGTCGGTCAACATGCACAGCTCCTCGGCTGGCCACAGCAAGGCGCCAGCCGTCGCTCAATACGGCCCCTTCACACCTGCCAACGATCTGAGCTGCTCCGGCCGGGGCGATTGTGTGAACAACACTTGCGTCTGCGATATTCGATATGCGGGCGATGAGTGTGACTTTATTAATTTTCCCTACTACACGGGTATATCCACTGTCTTCTATGTGGTGGCCCTCATCTCGGTCATCCAGCTGCTCATATGCATTGCAGCCGAATATCAGCGGCTCAAGCAGCCATCGATTTTGCGCGCCTGTCGCCTCACCACACAGAAATTGCTCTATTTTATGGTATTTGTTGCATCGTCGCTACGCGGCGCCTACTTTACAACACCAGTAAGTAATAATAACTAATATTATATCTAAATAAACATTTGTATATTAAATTCGCTTTTGTTTAACTATTGCAGCTGCAGCCTCAATGGGCAGTCACACTGATGTCCGCCTATTATCCGCTCCTTATGACCTGCGCCTCCCTAATTGTCTGCATGTGGGCCGAGGTGAGTCATCTATGCCAATGTCGGCTTGGGAATGATGCGATCAGTTTGATCAATAACCAGACAATAGTGTTGTCTATTAGTAGTTTTATTCAATTACAAACAATAACAAATTGCAAGCCTTTTCAAATTTCCATTTTGTTTAAACTAACGAGTATCTTATTTCTATTGTTTGACTCTGCAATACCAAATATTTAGTAAGCTGTGTAGAAAGTTAACAAGCTTTTTCGATTACACACTTAATACTGCATTTACCGTCAGTATTTTTAAGTTCCAAAATCGAGAGATTAATATTTTTAATTTCCTTCTTAAACTTATTTATATTCGAACTTTTACAAGCGATCACAAATATTTACTTTACTGCAGAATTAAGTGATTAAATGCTTTAACAGGAAACTATCAAGTTGTTTGAGCAATATGCAATTGTTTTTTTTTTTTTTTTTGTAGAATTTTGAATCTCGCAAAATGGACTAAGCTACTCGCTACTTAAACAAATAATTACCAAAACCGCAGCAAAACATGTTTTTAAATACAATTTGTTATCAAAGCGACTCGCATTAATCTTGCCGTCAATATTCGCGCCGTTGATAAGAAATATCCCAGCTATCTTTGATAAGAACATAAAAGAATTTAATTTATGATTGCAAAACAAAGTAAATTTAAAATAAAAGAGAACTTTGTTTGCGGTTTCGCTCAACTCTGTTTAAGTCGCAGCTGGCATAATTTAATAAGAGTCACGAGAAAAACGAGTATTAACTAAATATCATGTGAGTGTTTGCAAATAGGGTCTGAGAAACAACTGGTGTATAATTATTTTATGCCTCAACGTTATTTGAGTCAATTCAAATCTTAGGTGCAAGTGCACCCAGTCTTTCATCAACAATGACAATTAATTTTTTTTAACTTTGCCCATAACGCAACCTCAATTTATCGCGCCCATTAATTAAAGATGTGGGAACGTCTGAAAGTCGCGTACGTGCGCACTTTGAAATAATAATATTGCTTATAGTTGAACTTGTGCCTGATTTGTGTGTTCTTTGGCATTTATTTGTTTGTTTTAGATATTTCATTTGCGCGATATCCGCTGGGAGAAATCACAGTTTCTGTCGAAGAGCTTTCTGGGATTTGTGGCGTTCAACTTCTTCCTGTACAGCCTGTTTGGCATCGAGGTCTTCAGCTCACTGATCAACTCGGAGCGTCGCGATTACGCTCACATCTTCAATGGCTGCTACGCTGTGCTCCTGCTGATCGTCGTCGTCTTCTTTCTCATTTATGGCGTTGAGGTGTTCTTTAAGCTGCGCGGCGGATTTGTCTACGATCAGGCGGGCAAAATTCTAGGACCCAGCGAGGCAATTGTAAATATCTCGCAACTGCATCAGTCACGCCTTGGTCTGCTCAGCCAGGCCATAATGCTGATTGTGATTGTCGGTTTCCTTGCATCCGAAACGCTCGGTGACTTCTGGAAGACCAAGTAAGTACACAAATGCAATTCAAATTGAATTTAATGTAACTAATAAATAACAATTATTTGCATTTGTGAAGAGTGCCCGTCAATTCGCGCAACTGGCATGATATCATCTTTCGCATAGCCGAAATTGGAGTAGCCGTGTGGTTTCCCTGCTGCCTGTGGAACTGTATGGCACCGGAACAGCTCTGGATATTGAACCCACGCAAGCTGCTATCACGTCAAATCGATCCATCGATTCCCACACTCAATGCGGACAGCAATAAGCTGTCGCCCGAGGAGGGCCAAACCTTCCTGACCAAAAAGGATTGCTGGATATGCTATGACAGCGATAAGCCAGAGCCACTCATCCAACCCTGTCGATGCACGGGCGACGTCAGCTCGGTGCATCATGAGTGCCTCAAACGCTGGCTGGTCGAGAGCTGCGGTAGCAATAACGAAGCCCAGCTATCCTGCAAGGTTTGCTCCCATCCCTACGAAATTGAGAAGTCAAAAAAGTGAGTTATAGAAACTAATTGAATAAATTAAAATAATTATTTCGATATTATTATATAATATTTGAAACTCCTCTGCTTTTATAGACTCGAGTGGGACAAGGGCTTTACCATTCAGCATTGGATGAAGACGGTTATACTGATCACGCTGATGTGCGTCACTGGTGCCACGACCTGGGCTGTTATACAAATGTATGTGGATCCGCTGGTGCGTGTCCTTACCGTTGGCGTTGCTGTGCTCATTGGCTATGTGTGCGTCAAGTGTCTGGGCGAGAACACTGTGGTCGCCTATCAGCGGGCCAAGGTTAGCTCCATTAATATTGTGACCAGCTCAGAGATGGAGAAACTGCACACCATTTGCGAGGATGTCAGTGCCAGCACCTCCGCTGCAGCGGCAGCCCGTTCTGCTACCTAAACGCACGACAAGCAATATTAAGTCGATGCCATAAGGAAACATCACACATACATTTAAACATACACACATACATATTATGAGCATATACACAAACATACGAATTACGATTTAGTTTAGAGAGCGCGTTTTGCACACAATTTTGCTCAAGCCTCCCAAAATCTTCCCTGCAAACTGTGTAAATAGGTTTTAAGTCATTTAGCAAGTAGGAAAACGATTCGATAAATCAAAACGAGTCAATTTTGTCTCTCAAAGTAGCACGCATTATTCCAAACGCGATGTGTATTAAAAAACAAAAAACAAAATATAAAGGAAAAACCAACAAGCCAAATATTAAATAATCTATATACTACAACCTACATGCATAAGCCAGTATCAATTATATTACACAGTATAGTAAACAACACAAATTACCGAGAAACGTCTTGAGATTATAATGATGAGAAGAAAAACGTTGCCAAGTAGCTGGAGAAGTTTTTAACAAATTAAATATGAGTAGTTAACAATGGCGCCAGTCAATGTCAGTCTAGCTGGGCATGTTTGTAGTTTGTAGTTTAAATACACCATAAGTTTATAAATCGAGCGCAGCTAATTTTTTTTTTTTTTGGCAAATATTTTAGACACACGCAAACATCACACATCTGCAAACATCACACACCTGCAAACATCACACACCCGCAGGCATCACACACATACATACATACATCTACTTGTATTTTTTAAATTTGTATTCAAAGCGACAACGATTCGCACTACATCTTAAGCATATACTTAAAAAAACCTAATTTATATACGATATATATATATATATGTATACATTTATTTATATAAACGTCACACCCACATTTGAGTCATGTTATCTAAAGCGATTTTGCTATACATAATTTAAACAAATTATCAACAACAAATTCAACACAACATATTTACACCTTAAGCTAATATACATTTTTGTGATAAACCAGTTAAATATAATTATAACAATTATGATATCATATGAAATCTGTGTTTTTAATCTATCAACTGATAATTCGCTTCTGTTTATTGTGGACCAAGCATTGCAGATGAAACACTGGACAAAAAGATCATTTGCAATCAGCTTAAAGAGTAAATTAATTCATAAAACTGGGTTATGGATCCGTCACTGTTCATCAGTTATTTTGCAGGAACTATCTGAATTCTATATCTACTTGAGGATAGTTGTGAGTGATTTCATGGTCCCAATCCAGCAAGTAAAGCTATAATTTTAATTAAAAGAAAACACTTGATATTTGTGGTTGTTTTATTCTAGTTATACATTTATTATGCACACAATACCTATAAAATATATATATATATATGTATGTTTATAGTTTATGTATACAGAATATTTTTACATAATATCCGTACTATATAAGCCAAGTCAGAGAGACTATGAGAGACTTTTAACATCGCTACGTAAGTTATGCATCCATAATATAATAGAATGTTTATTTTTAAAGATCAACAATGTAAACTTAAAGAAAAAGATATATAATAATAACTGAACTAAAAATTCATACAGTCCTTCGACTGGCATGCTATATTTGATGCCAATATTCAATTAGAAGATCACATTACTAGCTAATATATGTGTGTTAAGATTATGTATGCTAAATCAACTAAAAGCCATAAGCTATATATTTGTTATTATTTTCGTTGCTACATAACTATTTGAATTTAGTTACGAAAATTTGAAAAAGCTTGACCGAAAGCGCCTTAATTTAGAGCGACTAATGCAGATTTTGGTATGCTAAGCCGGTATTTTTTTTATCAACTAAGTGAAATCAATTCATCTAATAAGGAGAAGAGTCCTGGATTCGTTTGATGATAACTGCCTGCCTGGACTTATGTGACGACGGCCGAGCGCTTGTCGCGATTCTTGCCACGCGTAATGGATCGTGCCTTGAAAGCGGCCGCATTAATCAGATGCTGCACATTAGAAAAGCATAAATATATTAAAATAAATCTCTTATAGACATGTGTGTAATTTGAACTTACTCGCTCCAATTTGGACTGTTTGGGTGTGATCTGATTGATGCCAGTGTTTGTCGGTTTCGGTCCCAGCTGGAAAATGTCGCGTATGAATTCGTTCTCCTGCAGCTGTGAGGTAATGCCAGGACCCATAACGGCGCACAGAGACGAATATTGATGGTGTATAGACCAGGCATCCAATGTGAGAGCATCGTTTCCGAAACGTATATTAATTTCGGGTGAGATATCCTCCTGTAATTCAACAATTTCAGTTTAGTAAGTTTTGAAATATATCTCATCTACATCATTTCTGACATTGAATCAGTTTTACTAAAGCTTAGCGCACGCAAAATTTTATGTAAAAATTCTCTAAATTAAAAAACTAAAAAAATAAAAAAAAAAACCCCAAAATTTTGTTTTTTTGCCTTTGATCCTTGAAAATGATACAATCCACATATCAACATGACTATGTGCCGCCAAACACAAAGCGCTACGAGTTCATGAGCCACCTGAAGGGAAAGGATGGCTTTGGTGGCCCCAAAATTGTCGAATGCCAATGCGTTGAGGGGGACAAAATTAAACCGCCGCCGGATGTGATACATAATTGTGAGGGTGTCGAATGGACGGGCATTGCGCCAATGGGACTTTTAGTGGATCCGCGTCTCATACCCACACAGCTGGCGCAGGATCAGGCGGAGAGAATGGCCGTTACCCCGGAATCGGATTGCCTGAAACTGCAGCCGAATCGTTTTCTCAAAATCTTACGCAACGTCTATCCGGATCTGTATGAACGGCTCAAGATGATGCCAAAGGAGGAGCTGGGTCGACGACTAGAAACGAATCGCATGTACACCACATATCAGATCGATTACGGTGACTTGAACGAGTATCCGGAGGGCATCTACGAGAGCATGACGCACAAAGATGAAGCATCCAAATTGAAAGCGGACAAACTGATGACGCACAAGGCGCCCTGCAGCGAATTCCGGCAAGATGTGATGAAGCAAATGGAGCGCGAGAACACCACCGGCTACGAAACGAAGGCAGATGAATGCGAACAATCCTACAAACCGTTCAAGACCACCTTCTCCGATTCGTCGCAATTCATTAACTCTGGCAACAATTCGCATTGGCAGACAACTGGCAGCGCATTCCGTAAGGTGCCCAATTTCACGGAATACATGGACTCGATCAGCCGCAACGGCTGCATCATAATGCGCAACAAGCTGCACGATCACTCCAAGTGTCTGGCCAAACATTGCAGGCATGAGATTCGCTTCAACTGCACCGACATGAAGCAGTGAACTTGGATAGATGATCTTCTGTTCCGTCTATCTCATTATTTGATTGTGTCATTCTTTCTCTCGTTTAAATTAAAGTGTACAATTGAAAATAAAATTTATTATATAAAATTATTTACGAATAGTTGGGAATGTCAAAAGAAAGAATGATCTAGTTCCTGATCGATAATAAAAAACATATTAGCTGAAGGTTATATGGAAGTTATCTCAATTTGGAATTGATTTTAATTACAATGATTAGATCGGATTTGTTTGTATAATGAAGTTTTTATATGAGTTCTGATTTAATTGTGGAAACTATTAGCAAGCTTGAGAAGTTGCCCCTTGCTTAACAGGTTATAAATCGATTAATAGATTAATAATTTAATAATACATATTAATCGTTTGATGACAGAGAAGTGACAAGTCAACTCACCTCCAAATAGCGCAAAACATCTCGGAATGTGGCACGCTGCGCCTTGCGATCGCGTTTGGCGCGATATTTGTGCGAATCGGTGGCCAACTGCTTGACAGCGACGCACAGTTCGGCAATGTGCTCATCCATGAAGTTCTCATCGTGGTCACGGCCCGATTCGAAAATCAGTGCAATCGTCTCACCAGCGGCCATTCGCACATCCAAATGTGGTGATTGCAAAAGACCCAAAAACTTTTTAATCGATCTGCAAATGGAAATCAGATTCTGTGAGTGATTCTCTTGTAAGTTATTTGTCGATAGATTACTTACGGAAACTTGTGCTCTCCAGTGGTCATAAGGGAGACAAAGTCGCCCGAGGGAATAAGGGTTAGAAGCAAACCCCAGGCGGACAGAGCTTCGGCATGCAGGGCACCAGCCTCGGCCGTTACGGAAACGGGTGTCTTGTCGTCGCCGCGCAAATAGCTACCGGCAAAGATGGTCTCGAAGATCCGCATCAGACGCACCAGTTCGCCAACATCCTCGCAGTCGACAAAGTTGAGTAGACCCAAGGCTGTGCAGCATTTGGCACGAGCATCGTAATTAACCGACTTGTCCAGTAAGGTGGTGAGCAGGAACTGGCTCATGTCCTTGGACATTCTCTCCTCGCCGCCCAATTGCAACACCAGCAACGGTGCGAGACGAGCACCCCACAACTGCTCCTGGCCCTTGCCACGGCGCACGCTTTTCTCCACAAAGTCCATCAGTGTCATTTTGCGATCGTCAACATAATCGGGCATATAGCGATGCATCAGCAGCTCACAGATGGACTGCAGTGCCTGGAGACGTGTCTGTGCCGACTTCTCGGTGGCCTGTTCCAGTGCCTTATCGAATTTCTCCTCGAACTGCTCCATGGAGCGCTCCTTGTTCAGCTCCTCGGCACCTTCCGACGAGGTTTGAACCATCGAAGCGTTCGAATAAACGCTCACATTGTCAAAGGACTCGTCCTCAGAGTTTGTGTCGCTGGTGCGATCTGTGGAAGCTAATAAGAAAAATGTTACAATTGATGCTCAACATAAGGGATAATGTGCTGCCTAACAAGAGCCTGCCTTAGCTGTTAAGATTACTTGCAATTTCCCCGACTTGGTCTAAACTTACATTAAACTGTAAAAAAGCGTTCACTTCCTTATAAACTGTATAATATCAGTTTCTTATTTATTTGCATTTATTGATTGCTTAACATTCTTTCTGTTAATGAACAGTGCACAACAGAAATGTATAGAAACAGTGCTACTCAAACTGTAAAAACAATTCAGGTATAATTTTTAGGTCGCTGTTAAATGATTTTAAATTTCGCTGATTGCAAAAAGAAATGACTCAGCTTTGGCTAGCAACAAGTAACAAACAAAAAAAGAAAATAATGTTTATTTGTATGTATTTAGTTATTTGTATGTATTTAGTAAATTGGCAGCACGATAATTTTCCGCCTAGCAGCGTATTTCTTGGCAGAGTGGATGTGCAAACACCTACATAAATACTTGTACATAATGTATATATACATATATATTTATATATATAACATAACAATTGGTATTGAGCGCACGTTTGTTGTGTATTTGGGGCAATTGCACGACCTTCAAACGAAAATGTTGTGCAACAAGTTTTCTTGTTTGTTGCTGTCTAAGAAAAACTCGCTCAACTTTCTACACACACACATACAACAATTTTCAGTTAGCCCACGCCTCTGCTGATTTAGGACAAGGTAATTTCCGGCATTTGATTTTCCTTTTCACAACGACAGCAACAACTTGTTTTGTAATCAAAACAACTTTAAACAGCTGTTATGAAAAAAGAAACCAAAACAAAAAGCAACTGTGTTTTGAAAGTTGTTTGGTAAGTTAAGATTAAGATTAAGGAGTCTCAAAAACATTTGGAATTTGCCCTCTCACAAATGTTTAAATAAAATCTTAAATAAAGAAAAAACAATTTGATGACAGTCTGGGGTGTAACTGGTTCCACCCAAGAAGCTTATTTTAGGAGAAGTATATATATATATATTTTGTATATTTATTTATATATACCAACTAATGACACATGCAATTATATGTACATTTGTAATTATTTACACACATACATACGCATGTGGCCGTGTGTTTCATGGTAAGTTGGCATTGAGTGTTCAGACATTTGAATCGCGTGTAAATACCCTGAACTTTTCGAGTGGATGGGGTTTTTGAGACCTGGTCAACAATGCAAAAAAAATGAAGATACCCTAGAAAATGTGCTTAACTATACATACATATACGTACAACAAAAACAAACCTAATAAAAATAATCAAAATTTTTCTTGTAAAGACAGGGTATTTTAGCAACACTTCTTCGTGTTGAGACCATCTGCATCAGCAGCTGAGCGCGTGCGAAGCTTTTTTTCGCTTGCCAGCACAGCAACTCATAAAAACTATATATTTCGATGATTGCCAAACAGGTTGAAGGCGAAAGCTTTTGAAACGAACGAAATTTATATGTATTTCTTGATATGAACATTGTTGTATTTGAATGACTAATGCAGATGCCACATAAAATAAGGAAAGCAGTGTGCAAAAGTCCAACAGTATTGATGGATAATATGCATCTCAGCACACTGTAGCACCCACAAAACAACACCCACTCAATGTCTTTGACTTTCATTCTTTGTTTCATTGTTTGACTCACCTTTAGCTCCTCCTGCTTTTTTATTGCGTCGCGGCATGTTGTTGTTGTTACTATTGCGTTGTTCGCTGTGTCCACGAATTTTGTGTTTGCTGTTGCTCGCACTGATCTTGCCTATGATCGTCGCAGTTGTTTTGCACACACGCTCACTGAAAACACAAGCCTTGTAGGGCAGTGTCCTTTTACCCGAAAGAGAGAGAATGCGAGAGAGACTCTACACAAAGATGTCTACACGGACGCGTTTGGCGGCAACTATTGGCGGCGCTTGCACGTGTTTTCTGCTTTTATTGATTTTATATATGCGTTCAGGAATTTAGGTTAGAATTTTTCTAAGGGAGGTTCTTTTCTTTTGGTTTTTTTTTAATTTGAAATTGGATGAGTTTTAATCAAGACGCAGCTATACCAAATCTTTTATGTTTCCAATATTGTCTCTGGTGCTGGGCTTGCTGTTGCCTTTTGTTGCACAACACGCGTTTGGAAATGTTGAGAACTGATACGCTACTGGACGTTGTTGCTTTGCACGCGCGTTTTTTATTAATGCACTCCAGCTGTTGCTGCTTCTGATTAGAAAAATGTTGGTCGTTGCTTTGTGTTACCACAAATTTCATGTTTAATTGCAATTGAATTCCGTTGCGACTTCCTTGGCCTTGAGACTCTGACTGTCCGACGTCGACAGCGCCGCCTTTTCCGAGGGTGTTTTTGTTTCGAGTTGTGAAATTGTTTGGTGACGCGTATTATTAGTTTGTTTTTTTGTTATTGACTCGCGTATTTAGAAGGCATGCGTGCACGACTTTTACTCTGACTCATACAGCTTTTTCAAAAGCTCTGTGTTGTTGGTGTGTGTTGTCGAAATAATAATGCAAAATATTAAGCACTTTTCATTGCTAGATTTTACGAAATTATAATTACACATTCAATGTAGTGTTGTGAAGTACTGCAAAATTGATATCGCAAATAGTTATCGAAACTGGATATAACACCACCTACAGCTCAATGCATGTACTTTGTTGCAAGTGATGAAATGAAATCCTACCCCGCTTAAATTATCTTGTACTTCTTAAACATCAACAAAACTGTTAGAGTATATATGCATTTATTTTGATTTATGATTTGTTTAACTAGCTTATGTGTGCTATCATAGCTAGATGATTGATTTGAAAGTAGGCGCCATCCACTGTCTTTGTTTTTAATATCCGTAAAGTGCACAGTGCTGTGCATTAATAAGCAAAAACACAATTTAATAAATATAAATAAGACCATTGGTTATTTAATTTGGAACATTACATTATTGAATTGTTTATTTCAATAAATACAGCTGACTTGGCGTCGATAAATTTAATTGAATCTGATAGATTAAAACTTAACAAGTCAAACCACTCATCAGTTTCTCAGCTAAGCTTGCAAAATTGAAATTGGATTGAAACCGTTTCAGGAGTACCCTGTATTTGTTATCGATATCGTCATTGTGCTTTGCATAAATATCGCTAGTCTCATTAAATCGATATTTACTCTCACATTTATTCATTTCCATAGTATGTTTATTATTTATTGCAAAACGAATTAAAACCAATTGGCAGGTAGTCTGCAAACTGACGTGTTGCTACTTCGGTGTTTGCTTGAAAACATTGCCGCCAATGCCGATAAGTTGTCGTTATCAATAAGTGAATGTTTAGTACGCAGCAACAGTAGCAGCAGCAACAACAATTTATATTGAACTTCGGCTCTTGAGAACTCGAACTTTGTTACACACCCATACATATGCATCGGCCAGCGTCTGTAGATGAGAATCAATAACACAAAAATCCAACAACAAGAACAACACTGCCCGCAAAAGCCAACAGCGTCATAATTTGTTTGTGCTCTGCACTTGCACAAGATAATTAGGTAATTTGTAAACTGCTTGCAACAGCATCAACGCCATTCACCTGTGTGTTTGTTTGTGTGTGTGTGTGGAGGTGTTGCTAACATCCATCTGCGAAAGAGAATGGAAAGGGAAGGGGGAAGTGAATCGAGCTATTTGCGATTAACGCTTAACTTTAGCCCAACCAGTAAGACCAGTAATATTCCAATTCGATTTCAGATTTCACACACACAATTGTAAATATGGCCAGCATCGAGGAACGTTTCCAGGCGGCTGTCAATGTGATCAAAGGACTGCCCAAGAATGGACCGTATCAGCCCAGCACCAGCATGATGTTGAAATTCTATGGGCTCTTCAAGCAGGCATCTGAGGGCGGCTGTGCGCAGAAGAAGCCACCGTTTTGGGATGTTGTCGGACGAGCCAAATGGGATGCATGGAATCGGAATCGTGAGCTGAGCAAGGAGCAGGCGATGCAACGCTATGTGGAGGGTCTGCAGGAGATCATCGAGACAATGTCCTTCACGGAGAACGTACAAAATTTTGTAGGCAGTCTCGATGGGTTGACCAACATAAATCTGGACGAGCTGGAGCTGGTCTCGCCTGGCATGCGTGAATTGGCCGAATCGCATCCGAACTCACCCTTCCATTCGCGCACGAACAGTCCCCAGCATGGTAGCAGTTCCAACGTGGTCGTGGCAGATGTGCCCGAGACTGCGTCAAATACGGATACGCTCATTAATGGCCACCAGACACCGCTCACCAATGGCTACGCGTCGAAAACGAGTTCCGGATACGGAGCGCACAACGACTCCAGCAGCAGCAACAACAACAACAACAATTACACAAACAACAGCAGTGTGGCCATTGTGGAGCCGTCCGACGATGAATACGATGATCCCTACGACACGATGTTGCCCCAGGAGCTCACTCAAGCGATTACACACAATACGGAATTGTTGCGACAAATCCAGAGCACGGTTGCCACCATGAATACAGATATGGCTGCAGTGCAGCGACGAGTCCGTGGCATTGAGCAATCCCTGCTTGAGGTGCGCAATGCGCAAAAGCTGCATGGTAAACGCGCGAATCCCGTATGGTGGCCATTCAAGGATATTTCGCCACTTTGGTTTACAGTGCTGGTCTTGTGGCCTTTCCTCGTGCGTCGCCTAGCGCGAATGGTGGAAAGCAGACGCCGCTGACGGCGGAAACCTTAGATTAGCCGTATTCGTATCGTAGTTAAATTGTGAGTATTGTTTAATTTAATTTTCAAAAAGTAATCATTTGGAGTTAGGGAATACAGCTTTAAATTCAAAAATCATAATAAAAGTGTGTGAATGTGAATTACTATAAAATGTTCCACAAATTAGGAATTTTAAATTCCAACCGCTTTAAAATTTTGAACTTCAATTTCCTGTCGAAATTTTATAGTTAAATTTTGAGTAATGTTAATAATTTTTAATTTAAAGGCTTGCCTCGAGTGGCAGCTAAAACGTTGATTTGGTAGATTAAAGAGTATCAAGAATTTAATTTACATTCACACAATAATAATTTTAGATTTCAAACTTTATAAAATGTTTAAATTTAATTTCCAATCGAAATCAATTGAGTTGAGCTATGGTAGTACAAGTTTCATCCTGTTTCAGAAGTGTTTCAGATTACTATTTAATATTTAAATACCAAGCAATTGTCATTGTTTTATTAATTTTAAATATTTTTACGACTCTTTACAGATACTCTCGGTTATGGGCATTAGCTTTATCTGGCTTGCTTTAATCATCCTCAAATACGCTACACTTCTTGTACAGAGTTGGACTTGTATTAAGTTTTATCGGTTTATTGAGTTGCAATATTTATATGTTTTATGTATATTTATGTTTTAGTAACAAGCAAACACAAGCTATTAGTGGCACATTCCCCACACAAACACACAGGTTTTATATTTTTAGTTCGTAAGCCAAAAGTTTTCTGTGCATTTTTGTTTTTGCCCAGGCTGGGCACGCTTTTGCCTTGGTCCAAAGCGTTGCCGTTTGGTTGAGAGACTGGTGCAATGGTTGTAAAACAATTTTATTTGTTTGTAAATTATAATTTTTGTAATAAAGTCATGTAATATGATTCAAATCATAATGCTCTCTGTTGTGGAATGCTCTTTTAGTCTTCAGTCGGCTGCGGAGTGATGCGCAAATAGTTTTTGCCGGATGGCACTTGGAGCGTCTCGATGCCTTTGGGAAAAAGCTTTGGCACATCGGCCGCCTGCACAGTGGGCAGCACCATGCACTTGCCGCCCGCTTGCCAATCAGCTGGTGTCGCTACGCTCTTCGTTTGTGTTAGCTGCAGCGAGTCAATGACGCGCAGAATTTCGCTACAGCATTTAAAATTCAGTTAAGCATAAAAAATGATTTAATTCAATTTGCCGGCTTACTCAAAATTACGACCTGTGGTGGCTGGGTATAAGATGGATAAGCGCAGCTTTTTCTTCTCGTCAACAACGAAGACGGCGCGACAGGTGAGCGGAATGCCTGCCGCATTTAGCTCATCCTTGTCCAGCATATTGAGCTTCAGGGCCAACTCACGCTTATCGTCGGCAATGATGGGATAATCAAAGCTTGTCAGTTCTGCAAGGCATCACAATATGATTAGAAGCAACAGGTTTAATTGCAGTAGAAAAAAAACAACTTACTGCCATAGCTTTTAATGTCCTCAATCCAAGCGTTGTGCGACTCGGCCGTGTCGCAGGACAAAGCAATTGGTTTAATGCCGCGCTTAACAAACTCGGGAATTAATTGTGCAACCCGTGCAAGTTCAGTGGTGCAAACAGGCGTGAAATCTGCCGGGTGAGAAAAGAGTATGGCCCAACTATCCGACATCCAGTCATAAAAATCGATCTTGCCCAAATTGGTCTGAGCCTCGAAATTGGGAAACTGATCACCAATATTAAGTGCTTTGCCAGCCATTTCTTTAATAATACTAATTGAACGGAAAAGAGTTATTAGAAAAATGAGGCGGAAAGAGCCGCTGTCAAAAAACTATCGAAAGCGTACACACATCTCTAGTGATAAGTAGTTATCGAGTATATCGGAGTCAACAATAATAAAAACACTTGATCAACCTAGTTTTAATAAAAAATTATCAAATACAATGAGCATGTCGGATCTCAGCCTCAGTGGTACTGAGTTCCATGCACAGCCACACACACCACCACCACCTTCGCCACCGGGCAGGTGGCCTTTTCGCATTACAACAAATGCACCGCAAATGCTGGATGCAAATTTGACGCCAGGACGACGAAAGCTTCAAGGGTGGCTGGGTCGCGTCTTGCGCATCGTTATAACAGATGGCCGTGTCCTGGTGGGTTTTTTCAACTGCACAGATCGGGATGCGAACATTGTGCTCTCCATGTGCGCCGAATATTTGGTAGAGGGCCAAGAGCCCCGTTTGCTAGGAAATGTTATGGTGGCCAAAAAGCATATTGTCTCCCTTAATATTGACGAACCTCGAGCGTCAACGGTTCTTTAATTACATTTATATTGAATTATTTATCGTATATTGGTAAAATAAGAAATATTAGACAAGAAAAACATTGTATTCTTATTAGCACAATTCAAAATAAACTCCTTCATATAAAAGAGTGTGTGTACAATTGTAGGTATTTAAGCCCAACAGTGTATCTAACAATAAAAACTATTAAATATTAATATGTTTATCCCTATGAAATTTATTTTATGCAATCGCGCAGCAAATATAATGAACCTGGCATAAGTTGAAACTTTTCTTTCATACGGTTAGTTTTTTTTCTGTTCTGGCAAATCAATGTATTGCCAACTTTATTGCAATAATAATAACAAGACTTAAATCACTTATAATCCTATTATGTGCGAAGAGCTCTTTGAACATATCAAATAAGTCAAATAAATAATAACAATGTATACATGAAATTTTAAATTGTGTCGCAAATCAGCTGCGAGGGTAGTATTTTTAATCGGGATTTTTTAGTGTTTCTTCAAATGTGTAAAAACAGCGACAACTAAATTGTTGCAAGGCATTAATAATGGCAACACAGCAGTCGAACAATTAATTGGTCGAAAACATTGAACATTTAATTGAGCACAATCAGCGATGGATTTTACGACCTTCGTGAAGCCTTCAAACGGCGGCGTCACCACCGAGCCACACAACGAAACGACAAAATTACAGTTTTGGAAGCACGTCGAATATATTGAGAATCATGGCAAACAGGAAGATGAGTACGAATATTGCATGACCGAGTTCCTCCGCATGTCGGGCATATTCTGGGGCGTAACGGCACTCGATATTATGGGGCAACTGGACCGCTTAGATCGCAACTCTATCATTGAGTTTGTGAAGCGTTGCCAGTGCCCGACAAGCGGTGGATTTGCCCCATGCGAGGGACATGATCCGCATTTGCTTTACACATTGTCAGCGGTGCAAGTGCTGTGCACTTATGAAGCTCTAGACACCATCGATTGCGATGCGGTTGTCCGTTATGTGGTTGGCCTGCAGCAGCCAGATGGCAGTTTCTTTGGCGACAAGTGGGGTGAGGTGGACACCAGATTTAGCTTTTGTGCGGTGGCAACTTTGACGCTCCTCAAGCGCATGGAACAGAGCATTGATGTGGAGAAGGCGGTGAAGTTTGTCATGTCGTGCTGCAATCAAACGGATGGCGGATTTGGATCCAAGCCCGGCGCTGAGTCACATGCTGGTGAGTCAGCAAAATATAGATAAAATATATCCATTTAATACATTTATATTGATTACAGGGCTCATTTATTGCTGTGTGGGCTTCTTGTCGCTGACACAGCGTCTGTATTTGCTGGACGCAGATAAGCTGGGCTGGTGGCTCTGTGAAAGGCAGCTGCCATCGGGCGGACTCAATGGACGGCCTGAGAAGCTGCCCGATGTTTGCTACTCGTGGTGGGTGCTCTCCTCGCTGACCATTATGGGCCGTCTAAATTGGATTAGCTCTGAGAAGCTGCAGCAGTTTATACTCTCATGTCAGGATACGGAGACTGGTGGTTTCTCCGACCGTACGGGCAACATGCCCGACATATTCCACACACTCTTTGGCATTGGTGGACTCTCGCTGCTGGGACATTCCGGGCTAAAGGCCATCAATCCCACGCTCTGCATGCCGCAGTATATTATCAATAGGCTGGGCATTAAGCCACAGGTTCTGACGGAATAAAAATGCATTAGCGATATTAAGACAAAAGCTAAAGCCAATGATTCGCTCTATGATTAAGATGTATCTTTCCTTCAATCGATGCCCAAGCTAACACCTTTTGTATCTACTCACAATTTGCTTCTTTTGTTATGCATTTCTTTAGTTAGCTTTATTTTTAAATAGACACACACACACACATACATATGACACAAATATGTTGTATATGATTTAAAGCCCATTCTAATAATTTATAAGCAAGCCGTGTACAATTTGTAATTTGTATTTGTAATATCGAGCAGAAGTAAATAAAGACACTATTTAATTATTGCATGCCCATATCTAAGATATTTGAAAATATCGCTGTCCAGATTGAAATCTCAAATACAACGAGAAGTATAAAATACATGCAACTATTATATATATGGAAACAATTAAAAAAAAGCACAGTTGGAGAAACTTAGAAAGCCAAACTGTGCAGATATTAAAACATTTGAATTTTCAAGAATATTTTTGTTAATCAAACAATTTTCGAATTTAAAATATTATAGCTCAAATCGATCGATTTGTTTAATAAAAATATTATTTATAAATTAAACCAGGATTACCAGATGGACAATTGAAAACAGGGAAAATTTCCAAATAAACATTTATTTTATTGCAAAAATAAACTAATAAATATACATGAAAAACAATTATCCATTAATACAATAATATTAAACAATTTAAAAATTATATGTCTGAAGATATATATATATATATATATATACACTAGGAAAATATGGAGTGTAAGACTACGGATACAAATATCGTAACGTATTAATTACAAATACGAGAAAAAAAGAATCACACAAAATTGGAATTACAAACTAGAAACGAAGATGTGTAGTCACACTGTGGCCTCGATAAAACGAACGAATAATAAATAAATTCGCTTTAAATTAAAGACAATTGAAATGAACAATTGGAATTCTAGCACATAAACATATCAAACTGGCCAGAAAAGAGACTATATTTTATGTGTAACTGTGTTTAAGTATGTGTGTATGTAAGTGTGTGTCCGTGTGTGTGTGTGTGTGTAGTATACTTCGATGCACGTCTAAGGCACTCTAGAAACAATTTCAGCTATATATTCGTCTACACACTAATAGAGGGAGTACTAGGAATTATTGAATTTCTCGTCGCTGGTCAGCACGTTGTAGGCACAGCCCAATGCCCAGGAGATTTCGTGACCATCGATCTTTTTGTAAAGCTGAAATGAAAATGCATATTAATTTAAATGCATATTTGAATTTAGAGTGGGCTCGTAGGTTACCTTGACTTTCTTGCTGTCGTTGAGACCAAATCCTTCGCGCAGCAGCACCGATATGAACGTCAGATCAAAGCACATGAATGGCTGCTCATCATTGGGTATGGCACAGATTTCCTGGGCCTTTTTGCGATATGCCTCCACGGTTGTTTCGCCGCCAGCTGTCGGATCCACCAAACCCGATTCGATGGCGCGCTCAAAGTAATAGCTAAATGCAGCGACTGCGTGCTGCTTGAGGGTGAATGGTTTTGGCTTGACCAACGGCATCACTTTGCTCTTGACCAGCTCCAGGCAGGCATCAAAATCGACGACAGGCTGCTCAGCGTTGGATTTGATGTTCTCCTTGCCGCTCACCTGATACTTGACATTGCCGTAGATCCAGGTGCGATTGGCAATAATGGGATTGACGCAGACACTCTCCACAATCGTATCATCGGCACTGTATCCCTTGGTGAAGACGGCATGGCGTGCGGCCATCAGACCCAAACCCAGATAGCTATGTGTGAACACATTGATCTTCTTGCTGGAGGTGGCCACCTCATGCATATACTTGTCGTAAACGGGCACCTGTTCCGGATCCGTTGGCGAAAAGGTCACCTGGGTGCTGCCGCCACCCAAATCCAGAGCAGCAGCTTGATTCGTCTTAGAGAGACGGCCGAGCAAGAAGTTAACCGTGAACCAACTAAAGATGCCCTCATCGGTGCCATCCATAATCTCAACAGCGTCAATGTCTACGCTAAACTCCGACTTGGCAAACAAATCGCGCACAGCATTTAATAAATTTTCCGCCTTGCTCTGCGGCAGCAGACGCAATCCGGCGGTGGCCTTTAGCACCAGCGGCGTCGACGACCAATGCTCCTTTGGTATGAAAGCTCGCGCCTCGTCCAGCAGCAGTTTGATAGAGTGTGCACCATCTGCAGGATTATCGGCGAACGAGCTGAGGCCGGGTTTGCGCTCCCTAAACAGCTCCTCGTAAAGCACCAGTTTGTTGTCGATGAAGCTGCGATTGAATTTGTACGCCAGCACTCGAGATCCTGTGGAGCCTGCATCGATGATCGCCGCATACTGCACCTTGCTGTAGCCCAGCTTGGACGCCAGGCGCGCAAGATATGGACTCGCATTGTCCGAGGCAAAGCCTGCAGCATTGGGATCATCGTGTTTTTGATGTTTCATTGGCGTCGTTGGCGGTTTGATTGTGGTCCGTGGTGCGTCCGAAGGGGGCGAATGATGATAACGCATGGAGACAGGGGGAAAATCAGAGGTTTTAGTTAGTATTTTAGTAACATGGGATAGAGGGGGCTGTGCTTGCGCATAATACAAATGATACACACCAAAGACGAACACCAGCAGAACGACTGACACAATTAGACATAGAAATGAGAGCTTTAGTCCACTAGTAACTCCTCCACGACTATTTCCGTTTCCGTTGCCGCTGTTCTTGCGGCGATTTGCCTGCGGCAACTTATCATCGCTGGCCAACTACAAATAAAAAAAACAAGATAAAAAAATAAAACAATTAGAATAATAGTCTTTTTTTTTTGTTAAATTTAAAAGTATTTGTGTGTTTTTTTATGTTTTTTTGTTAACCAGCTTGTATTCGTATCTCATTGCGGCTCGTTTGCTGTCTATAAATAATCAGCATTTTGGTTGAAACACATTTTGGCTGACGCGTCAGTTGTTTGCACTACTCCGCCTGTTTTCTCTCTTTTTATATCTGGTTCATTAACGTTGGCAATTCCCTTCTTCACAGTTATTATTTTTCTGTTCTTATCTGCCATTTGGCAGGCAACGTATTTTATTGTTGCTGTTTCTGTTTCGGTTTCTGCTCATTGGCAGCAGGCAGCGAGGGCTGCATTCGTTCATTTGGCTATCGATATATTGCTGGCTCAGGGCTGCCACTCAAACCTCAATCAATAAGCTTTGCTAACTTTGCTAATGTGCTACAAAATTGTTATATTGTAATACAGTTATATGATAAGAATGTTTTAAATATTATCTCGTAAATTTTTACTGATAAATAAGGAAAGAATGCCTCTGGGTACTGATAAAATAATTATAATTATTAAATAATAACAAGTAAAGTTGATAACAAATATAGTATAGATAAAACAATAACAATATGAATTTCATAATGGCATACTAGCAATTTTAATCCTTTGAAATTTTTTGGAATAAAATGAAATATAAAAATGTTATCGCAATCATATAAAACAACTTATAATGATGAGTAAGCATAATCCCTTTGCTTACTTTTTACATGAAAAAAGTTTATAAACGGCATACATATAACTCAGGTATATTCAAGTCTCGTACAATATGTATAATGAATGAATTATTTAAATTCATTTGTAGATATACATACAACAAAAAAGGCCTAATCATGCTAAGCTATTGAAGCTATTTTTTTGAAGGTTATTGTGTACTGAAAAGCTGTGTAGACAAGCTGTGGCACTGTATGATAAGATATTCGCCTACCATTTGACTTGCTTTGGTTGTGGTTCGTTTGCTTGAGTATTTTTTAGATTGATTAAATATTGTCGCTGCAAACAACAAAAAACAACTGGCGAAATTTTATTTATTTAGACGAAACGTTTGTTTTAGCAATGATGCCGCCAAAAAACAATGCAAAAAAAAAAACCAAGAAATAAGCTAATTTACTTTAATGTCATCTCTTTAGTTGGCAACAGAAATTGTTGCTATGTACTTATATTATATATATCCTACATTTACTATTTAATTAGCATGTCAATTGCTAATGCATTTTTAAAATGCTTTAATTTTGTGTGGACTACAACATCTGCTCGAAGGTTGAGGCGCCCTTTTCCTAATCGATATCAAATATAAAAATCAATTGATAATTAAACATATATTTATACTTTAATGTATATTAGTTTTGTGACGTTGGGGGTTGAAATTGTATTTTATTAAGTGCTTTTTGCTTATCAGTCGTCATTATGAAAATATCATATGTATTTCATCACACATTTTTACCATACTGGCCACACAAGGGTTAATGTTTCATACATGCATTCATTGATGTGCCTGAAACGGCAAAGAGCAACCGGTTTTTTGCGCCCACGCCGGCATCTCAAAAAGAGAGAGAAAAGAAGAAATAGACAAGTTTCCCGAGCATTGTTTGCCACCTCGAAAAGAAAGCAATTGAGTTAGCCCAAAAGAATTGTGTTGCATGCCAACAATTTAACGACCTTGCTGCCGATCGCCGCATATACGCAAATTTAACCGGACCCGACCGGGAATTGGCGGCGTGCGTAACTATTTTAATTATGTAAATCCACACATAATATATATGCAATTTAATGTAGATATCTATAAGAAAACGCTAAGCCAGTTGGACAAGTTTGCAAGCGCAGACAAACATATATTTAATTTTGAAAAGTTATTCCAAAACAGGTGTTTAAAGTTTGCTTAAAAATTATAAGATATCCAAACAACACTTTTAAATAAACGTTGGCGAATATATGGTCTAAGCCCGGATGGCAAAATTATGCACTATTGTCTGATTAACATTTATAATCAAATATCTTGCTGTGATTTCATTGACATGATTTTAAAATTTACTCTCAAAATTCAAATAAGGGCAAAACATTATTTCTTAAACTTTTGAAAATGCGAAAAAAAAATGGTTTAAAATGTTGCCTAACACTGTGATTAACTGAAACAATTGAAAACAATTAAATGTTTGACACAAATCCATCGACACAAATCAATCAGCTACAAGATTTGTATAAGATTCAGATACGCCGGCGGCTCTAAATAAAAAGAAATAACAAAACCGGGCCAAAATGGACAGCAGCAATTAATTAGATATTTAAATAGATTTTGGCACATTAATTTATTGTTTTTGTGAGCGTTTTGTAAAACGCGCCGAAATCAGCATTTTAAAACAAATTACGCTCGCATTGCCCTTTAACCTTTGCCTACCTTCCGCTTTCGCACATCGGTGGTTGTCATTGTGTTGATATGTTTTTTTTTTTTTAATTTGTACTAAATCGTGAATAAGCACTATAAATTGTAAACTTTATTCACTAACACATTCGTAATTGTCGTTGACCGCTTATTGGATCTGAAATTGCGCTTGCTTTACGCTTCAAAACTAAAAACAACTAAACCGCAAGGAACACGTCACGCACGAAATGGCGTACTAAATTAAACTACAGGTCCGAAATCAGCTGTTGCTGTTTTTAAGTGTGCCCAAACTGTGTTGGGTAAGTACACATCCAAACATGTTATGTGCACCCATAACAGCTGTGTTAACGCTACTCTTTACACTAATAAGAGGTTTCCTATATTACAGTTACGGCCAGATCAAATAACTTCTTTTATTAATTATGATGCAAGAATATTATTTACAGACGCCTTATCACCGATACATATTTAAAAATTTTAATAATAATAATACTGGGAAATATGTCATGTAAATATAACACTCAAATAAGACTGTTATTAACAGGTATTTACTTGAAACTCAATGTCGATTAAATTACTATATTTAGTATTTTTTGCAGTATTTCTTCGATAAAAAGTGGTTGGTAGGTTTACGCTGTTAAGTGTTTCCCACTAATTCTCTCAAAGAACCTATCGTTTTTCAGACAGCCTAGACCGGTCATACTGCAGTTAGTACCAAAACAAATGCCGTTCGGAGAAGTCGCGCGCGTGTCTGTGTTGCGCCGCGAGCGTTGTGGAAAAAATATTTGTCAAAATTTCGTTCAATTACACAAAACAACTCCAAATTGCACAATCCAATATAAAGTAATACATTTCAATATTTCTGAAATAAAACTAAGTCGTAGATTCAATTTTATTAACAACAAATGAAAAGGCCCCAAACAAAATCTCTGTGCTTGTTTTTGTTGCTGATTCGTAGAACTGTGGGTGTAGTTGTGAGCCATGTGTATATGTGTATGTGAATTCGTAGTGGAATTACAAAATGCAAGAAATGGCAAATTAAATAGGCGTAGTTCAAAAATTTGACACTGGCTGCATAAGAAACAAAAGCAAAGGCGAATCTTAATTCAAGCAGTGTAAAACAACAAAAGTTGTAAAGCAAAAGCAAATGTGGGGCCTGTGTGTGTGTGACAGCGACAAGAGCGCAATAAGATAAAATTGAAGGTTATTCTTTACAAAAGCAAGAAAACAAAACAACAAAATACAAGTGCTTGTGCATATGTATGTGTGAGAGAGTTTGAGAGAGCGTGAGAGAGAGGCACACACACACACATATAAATAGGGAGCGCGCACGCTCACTCAAAGAAAGCAGCGCACAAAAGCAAATGCTGAAAATGTCAATAAACTCTGTAAAGGTGAAGAAAAACGCAACGCAAGAGTAGCTTGCCAGTGGCAGAGTCAGAGGCAGAGGCAGCGGCAGAGCAATAGCGCTTTGCTCTGCTGCCGTGTAAAATGAAACCCAGAGCAGCAGCAGCAGCAAAGAAAGCAGTCAACAAGCAAGTGCAAAAAAGAACAGCCCACACACACACGTAAATATTCATGTACAATTGCAAAGAAAGCGCACGTATGTGTGTGTGTTAGTGTGATTCTTATTGGATGGCGTAGGAAAGAAAAAAAATATATCTGGTTTTCAGCTTGCAGCTTCCGCGTTTGGCTGCGCCTTGCAACTTCAACAGTTGCCGTTTTGCAGCATTTTGTTTATTTACTTTTTGTCAATTTGCTGCTTGGTCGCTTGTTAACCCTCACACACACACACCGACGGCACCATTAAATGATTAATTTACCGTTAATAATTCGCAGGTGAATCAAGAACAACAACAACAACAATCCCAAACAAAACACAACAAAATAAAAGCAGCGGCATTCATTGTGCAAATATTTTTTATAAAACCATTTTTACAACAACCAAACAACAAAAAGAATCGGCATAATATGCATACAATATGCAAAGCAAAGTGCATAAAAAATAAAAAAAGGCTAATTGCAATATAATACAAATATACATTTTAAATTATACGTTTAAATTTGTGTAAACAACATTATAAAAAATTACAAATAAACAATCAATAAAAATAAACTCAATTTGAGTTTTAGGGAATATCAATATAAATCGTATTAGACTGAAAACAAGGACAAATGGAATATTAATATTTAAATTTGGAATGGTGAGTAAAGAAAACTATATCTTAAAATTATTTAGCTATATATTTCAGTTGGGATGTAAAACTAAAATCTTGTTCATTATCAAAATTTTAATAGCATTCAAATAAGTTTATATTATCAAAAGTTTAAGTTTGTATCTGTTTGGTATATATTTTGACATATTTTGTATGCTCAAGGTATCAGCTTGAGCCCTTAACAAACCTTTCCGCCCACCTATCGATAACTTAACTTAATTCGCTTTGGAAGGCTGGTCTCTTGAGCTACACCCACTTAAGTTTTTACCGCAAAATAACAAATAAAAAAATCCGAAATGAAAACAATTTAATTAACGCCCAATTCGCTGAAAAGAGAGAGAAAAAAACTCACGAGCTCCAAAATTCAAAGCGGCGAACCCAGGGCAAAATCAAGAGCAGCTCACTTCACTTGAAGCAGTGAAATGTAACGGCGCCATTGGTCACTTGAACTACTTTCTTGGGGCGCTGACTCATGGAACCCATGGAACCCGTGGACTCAGCGACTCTTGGCTTGGATCGCGGATCGCGTCTGTTGTAGCTGTTTGCTGGAGTAACTGCAATTGTGCAGCGCTTAGCACCGGAGGCCACCGGAAATTGTTGTTTCCAACGTCAAAAAAAAAAATAACAAAAAAGAAAAAAAAAGTGCAGAGAAGCTTTTAACGATGCGGCTCGGGCACGTTTTGAACTCTATCGCACATTTCTTTCTGCCTTCGTCTTTCTCCTTGGCTGCCTCTTCCTCCTCTTGTTTGTCGTGTCGCGTCTTTCGCGTGTGGCTTGACCCAGAAAAATCGAAGACTCTGCGTCTGTGGCTGTGCCGTAGGTGTATTGTAATCATGATGTTGTTGTTGTTGTTGTTGACGATGATAATGACGCGGCCATCTCATAAACCATTTTAAATGTTGGCTCATTATTATTTTGACTACGTCGACTTGCGGTTTTTCGTGTTTATTGCTCGTTGCTGTTGCAGTTGCAGTTCAACTCTTCACCTGATCTTACATACCCTGTAAATAACAGACGGCATATATTTGATGAAATAAATTGTATTTCAGCTGAACATTTACTAAAATTGCAAAAATTATAAAAAAAAACATTTGGAACATGTATATTTTGAACAAAATACAGGGTATTAGCACGTCTAACTTTTTTGAGCTGATCACTCTTACTTGTTCGTAACTGGGTTTATGTGCGGTCTTTGCTTTTATCAGTTGGCAGCAGTCGGCAGCAACAGCTTCTTCCTCACTCACCTCTCCCCGCATATTGCTCTTTTTCCACCTTTTCAGCCAAGGTTGTCGGCATTGGCATCGACGACTTTTGTAAGTTGATTGGCTCTGGCGGTTGGTTTTCTTAATTTTCATCTTCTTCTTCTTGTGTTAAGCACGTTCATTGCTTTGTTTATGTTCTTGAACTCTTTTTAAGTGTGCGGCTAAATGCGTCGGCCCCAAATCTTAATTTACAGCCTCTGCTGTCATAATTTAAGTAGTTTGTGTAATGAGGGGGAGAGCTAGGTTTAAAGAGATGGTGAGAAGAGCTATAGAGCAAGCAAAAGGAGCGAACAGAGTGTAAACAATGAGAGCAGAAATCTGACAAGAATGTCAATAACAGCTGTTAATAAAATCACTTTTCTAAAATAATATGCATCGATGCTAATGTTACTAATAAGGGTATTAACATGTTTTGTGTTTCGATATTGATGAGATTTGAGCATAGTTTAATTTTAATGCTTACGTGTGATCTTGAACGACATCTAAAACATTTGGTTACATTATGCATTTTATTGTTTACAATTTGTCTGTGTGTGTGTAGCATGTCAAACGTCTAATTTGCTACAACAATAACAACAGCGGCAACGTCTTTTGTTTTCTGTTAACCGGTTCTCGATATGTGCCCGCGGACATATCGATTGTAAAATGCAATCCTCTCTTTCCCTCTCTTTCTCGCTCGTTTTGACTGCTAATTAGCAGTTAACAATTGCAGCATTGACCTCCTCCCATAATTCTTCAGCTGTTGCTGCTGCTGCTGCTTGTGTTGTACTTCTTCTTCTTCTTTTTCTTGTTGTTTTACGAGCAACAGCAACAACGTTTCGCTTTGTTCTATTGTCTGAGGCGAGAGATCAAAGCGCAGATACAATAACATGGCAGCAAGTTTACCTTGTTGTAACCTCAGCGTAAAGAAGAAGACAGAGTAGCAGTAGAAGAAACTTGACTGAGTTGTTTGGTACTGTTGTTGTTGTTGTTATTGCTGTTTCAACATTCGCCACAAAGCTGGCAACATTGTTGCTGAACTGCTGCTGCTGCTGCTGTTGTTGCCATTTGACTGCAACAGTTGTTGTTGTTGTTGTCGCTGCTGCTGCTTTTGACTTTTTGGCCAACATTGAATGGCTTTTTATCGTTTGTTGGCTGCATTTTTTTTTTTTTGTTGTGCTTTTTGTGGTTTTCTGTTTGATTTTTGCAACTGCAACTTTTGGGGATTGCCATAACTGTTGTCGTTGCTGCTGCAACGGCTGCTGCAAAACATGATCGTTTTGGCCAATTTTTGTGCAGCAGCAACTGCTGCCGTTTTGTTCTGCATTTGCCCCGTTAACAGCTGCCGTTGCTGTGGCCAACTGTGAAACATGTTGCCCAGCAAATACTGCTTTTTTTTATTTGCTGCTGCTGCTGTTGTTGTTGCTGTTGTTAAAGGGTTGCGTAACAATTACAGCCATTTCGTAGTTGCAGCTGAACCTGGACATGAACTTAGCTGTTTGCATCTAGAAAGTAAACTGTTTGCTAATCATATCTCATAGTGCTATATAAATTTAATTAAATGAATCTTTATTAGAATTTGGTAAAATAATATTAGGAAGAGCTTTAGGGGGATGATTGCGTCGCGAATACAATATTTAAATTACATGATGGATTTGCTTAATCGTTTCGACTTTTGATGTTATTTCCAATTTTAATAATATCGGGTTGTTGATTTTGTAATTAATATTATTTTGCTACAGCAAAATATTGTCTGGCAATCATAGAAAATGAAATAAATTTAAAGCTGTTTTTATTTTAATGTCACCTAACAGTTGAGTCAATTCTAAACTATTTGTCAATCAGCTTACTAAACTGTAAATTGCTGAGTGCTGTTGAATCAATTTTATTGCCATGTTGCAAGTGTCTTCATAGAAGCCGCAGCCAGCTGTTCTTTTATGTTTTGTTGTAAGTTTAATTATTTATAACGCTGAAGGTCAGCCAATAAATCGCATCAGCGTTTAAACCGACAGACAACAAAAGAAGCAGCAGCAACAACAACAACAAGAACAAAATGTATACAATTTATGGCCATTAGCCATTTAATTTATGCAAAACAAAAGATGAGGCTGCCACAGCAGCGGCAAGTCAGGCGGGGCAGAACAAGAAACCGATAAAAATCTCATCAAATTAAAGCAAAACGATAAAAATTGATTGGCCCACGGGGCCCGCAGACTAAGCCAAAACCCAAAAAACCACTTTGAAAGTTGCTGCCTGGATTTGAACATCAGCAACAACAACAAATTAAGCGACTCAATAAAAAACATTTTATTAGAAACTATTCTAATGCGACGACAACAAAAAAAAAGAGTTAAACTTTAGTTTTGTATTTTGAAGGAAACATTCAAATGTACCATGGAAAAGCTGCCAGTACCCCTTTTCCCCCTCTAAGCACACCTGGCACCCCATGACTTGTCTGGGCATAGGATTTTACTCGGTTGCTTCTCGTTCGATGACTAATCACGTGAAAATTGCCGCCAGCCAACGAGACCTGAGAGCTGGGCTCCAGTTTGTTGTTTGTCTTTTTGATTTTTGATTTGGATTTTGCTTTTATGCTTTGGTCCTCTTTTACTTGGTGCTTGGCTTGATTGGTTCCACTCCCTCCCCAAAACCCAGCACACACTCAAACACACACACACACACACATGCATTTGCAAAACAAGAAACGGGTTTCTTCCTGTTTCAGGTTTCTCTTGGATCTCAGTTTGAGTGACGCTTCACATGACGCATGGCTCATGATGTTTGGCGCTGAGCTCCAACTATTGACTCCAATATGAGGAGCAAAGAGGAGAGCAGAGTCAACAGACATATGACCAGTAAAAAAAGGTAACACTTACCACTGATTTATGTGAGTGTGTGTGTGTTTGCTTAGGATAGAAGCACCAACAGCAGCACTCGTTTCGAGTCATCAAAAGTCAGTGAATACACCCAGTAGCCTCAAATCTAAAAGCAATCAATTCAATTATTCAAGTACACGCTATATAGATGTGGGTGCGGTTAAAATAACATCTTAAAGAGAACTAATAAATCATTTTAAGCAAATGAGCAAAAGTAATAGTAACAAAAAGTCTGAAGTTTATCTACTTTCAATAGCTTAATAAAATATATTAAGTATCACAAGAAATCGAAATATTCTTTTTAAAAAAACAAAAATGTTGAATAAGTAATGAATTTATGCACAAAAAAAAAAATTGGCCTAGTTAAAGTTGTTGTTATATTTTATTTGAGTCATATTACATTTATAAAAAATACCCCACTATTAAAAGTGAGAGAAAAATGTGTTAAATTAATAGAAAAGTAACCACAGAAATCAGATGATTCATTAATTAACCTAAATTTCAAACTTTGCTTTAAAGTATGAGTGTTTTACTTGGAATTTCTATATTCCTGAAACTATTATATATATTTTTTGTTTGCATTTACAACTTTAGATTTTGTATTTCTTGAAATTTGTCTATACCTGTAAATATATACATTTTTCATACATATTATAAGGCATAGTAAATATTTTCAATATTCATTAACGTTTAAAAAAATGACTTATGGTCTTTTTGCGGTATGCAAGTGGAATATTTAATGAGGCTAAATTTAATGAACATATCAATTTTTATATCAATTTTTTGCAGACATATGTTACGTATATACTTGATATATTAACGATACCTATTGAATGATATATGTCTTGATATATATTATATAATCCACAACAGGTGTGTTTATCAAATGCTGTTGACTTATCTGCCAAATTTCTGCCGATTAATTTTGTTTTGTGGCGTTTTCGTTGGCAGCCTCTTTCACAGCCAATTAGCGGCTACCAAATATCAGACGACTGTCCCCCACGATGTTCAAATGTATGTAATACATACATAAATACATTAATACATGCATAAAGATAAATCGACCGAAATTTTATCTAATAATATGGTAGAAAGCTATTGAAATACTGTCATGATTCATTTGCCCAACTCATTTGGCCAAATCGTGGCGAAATTTTTCATTAGCTTGTATAAAATTGTATATATGTAAAATTGTGCATATGTGTGTGTGTTTTTCTATGTATAATTGCGTATGTATATTTAAAAATTGCCTCAAGGTCGTTGCTTGGCTTTCTATAGAAGCACAAACACACACACATACACACACATATATATATATATATTATACACATAGAACGTTCTTCGGTGCTTGATTATTTCATGGTTGTATTTCCTGTTTGAAATGTGCTAATTTATTTATGTACATTATCTGTTTTTTTTCTCTCATTTCGAAGCTATTTTATATTATGTACTTATGTAGATAGAGCGAGCGAGATAGCGATACAACAGACACCGGCATTTTTAACCTGTCGGTTGATATAATTGACGCATTGATGGATTGCCTACGTTCCTCAGATATAAATGTTTTATTGCGACCACTTATTTTTTTTTATCGTTTTTAGTTGTTAGGGATTTTGGCGAGAATTGAAGTAGGTCAATTTTTTCTTCCCCCGCGTTTTGCCATTGTGTGCAGTGTTTTTTTATCTATGGGCTTATGTTTAATCTGACAACTATTGTCTGTGTTTGGGTCGTGCTGATAAAGGTCATCGTAAATTCCACACAGAGCTTTGAATCTATACATAACATTTATGTAATACGTATAATATGTGCATATGTTTAATAAATTATTAACAACATGCAGGAAATATGCGTGAAACCATTTTATTTTTATTAATTTGTTTTGCTGCATGATGATTCAGAATGTGAATGATATATTTAAATGGATTCTTGATAATCTTAGAGATAGATTGGGGAATTAAATCTGACTCACAGTAAACCATAAAAAAGATTTGTTTTTTAGGATGACACTTTTGAGTTAATGAATAAATATTCATATTCATAAGCTCAATCCAACAGATAAAAGTAATAACGCATATATTAAATATTAAGTACAATTTAGTTAAATGATTCTTGAGTAGTTATGACCAAGGATGCTGCAACTGTTGTTAAGTATATTTATTGCTAATATAGTCAATAAGTATATCCAATAATAAAATTGATCACGCATTTTCGAGTTGTGCGTAAATTCAGCGAGGAGTTGAGTTGAAGAATTAAAGATGCGACGTTGTCAGAGCGCCATAATAAGCGACGCCTGGTAATATATGTTTTCTCAGGTCCTAAATTAAACGAATGTCCTTCAAAACGGGGGCACCACATCACATAAATATATACATTGGAACCGACAAAAGGCCACGAGGCAAATAAAAATATATAAGGCAACACAGAAAAGCGGAGCGAACGATAAAAAAAAAGCAACGCATTTTGGGTTGCTTTAATCAAAACAAATCAAGTTTACGGGAGGTGACTGGACGAGGGCTGCAGTGTAGGAGGGCGGAGGAGTGGTGTCGGGAAGGTGCAGAACGAAACGATGCAATAAAATGGGCAACGAAATATTTGTGCAAAAGTGTGGCAACGGCGCGAACTGCGAAACTGAAGAGGACCGATGGACAGATGGACAGATGGACGGATGGACGGATAGACAGACAGAGCGAGAACCGAGACTGAACCTAACAAGCGGTTCGTACATAATTTCAAGGATTTATGTCTTATTCAGCGCTTTAAAAGGTGGCTCAGCACAGAGTGAAATCCAAATGAATGGGACGAACTTAAAGCGGTTTGTTTTGATGTTTTACATATTTATGTACATGCAGCTACATCTGTACATATATACATATACATATATGTATATAGTATTTAACTAGAATAGTGTTTAATGGGCAGATTAGTTGTCCTGAAGATTGACACAAATTGAGGTAAGCAAGTGAATGTCTAAAAAAAAAGCAAAGTTCTTTTATATTAAGAACTGCATTCGAGTACACAGTTTTTTAATTTTATTTAATCCTTGGCATCCTTGAGAGATGACAAAAAAGCTTACTAGGTAGTCGTACATGTTATTGGGTTGTAAATGAACTGAAATAGACAACAAGTGATCAATTATTAAGATTAATGCTTTAAATATGAGATATCGCTAAGGCAACAATCAATAAAAAGTGAGCTCGTATTGAATGTGTACCTGTAAGAGAGGTTAAGAGAGTTGTCAAACTCTGGCCAGCGCCATTGGCGCAATAGTGACAACACTGACAGTCAACAATTTATAACAAAAATAAAAACACACACATCGAGAAACGCCTGCCGGGGAGGCTGAAGAACTCGCAACAACAACATCAACAAAACAAAAGGCAATAAAAGCAGAAGATCATTGGACACATTTGCAAAGAGAAAAGAAACATACACAGACAAAGTAACTAAGCATCGAACCCAGAAGACACAAAGAGGCTAAACATAAAAATAAAAAAATAAAAGCAGCAGAAACACAGTAGTAGCACACAGAGCCAGACAAAAGAAAGGCCAAATACGTTCAAACATTGTCAGCAGAAGTCGAAGCAGTGGCAGCGACGGTGACGGTGACGCTGACGGCGACAGCGACAGCGACGACTTGTTGCCAAGACATAAAAAGCCAAACAAAGCGACAGACGACGACGTCGACGACGACTACGACCAAGAAGAGGAAACACAAGCAAAACTATGAAATTAAGAAGAAGAAAAAAGAAAAAGAAATGGGCAAAGAGAAGAACGCAAGAACAGCAGAATAAAAGTAACACGTCATCATGCCTGAGCCCCTTCGGTGCGGCCGCAGCGGCAGTCACCAATGCCAAGAACAAGTTGTAAATGAGAATCATGCGACGGCAGGCAGCAGGCAGCAGGCGGCGAAGAAAGAGCAAAGAAGCAGTGCAGAAACGAAATGAAACGAAGACTGGCCAGAAGAAGAGGTCATTGGCGGCCATTGACTTTGTCTCGCTGATGACCTTGCCCCGAAAAATGGCGTGGTAAAGCAAAGGGAAAACGAAGTAAAGAAAAAATAACCAAGCAAACGTACGTATGTATGTGTGTATTTATGTATATAACGGGCAGCTGAAAGCTGAGCGAGCAGTGCAATCAACATTGAAATGCACACGCAAAGACAAAACGGCTGACAATAAGAGACAGATAGAGAGTGAGAGAGTTAGACACAAAAGAACAAGAGAAAGCAAGAGAGGTATAGAGAGAGAGTATTGTAGGTGCGCGCATGCAGCTGGTGACACTGCACAGACTGCAATGCCCTTTTCCATTTGAGAAACTGGAGGAACTAAAACGGAACAAAGGACAAACACACATAGGGAGACAAAAAAGACAAGCAGACAGACAGGCGGACTGCGTTGGGCACAGGGCCAAGGCAAGTGGAGCAATGACATTGATGGGGAATCTCTCTCTACACTCACTTAACAAGTCTGCAGAAAATGCTTGCGTATGTAAATTCATGCAATCGCGAAGCGAGCATATTAAAACAGTTTTCAATTTGAGAAAGTGTTTTCACAAAATATTTAGGTATTTAAGCTATTTAGCATATATTTAGAATTTAATTATACTATGATAAAGTAATTATTTTGACACTGAATAGCGTATTCTGAAATTCTTAAAATTTAATAGTGTAAATAATTTCGAAATGGTTATTTGGCAATTAAAGAACGCAAATATTTATTTAAATCAACAGAAATAATAAATAAATGCTAATATTTATTTTAGTTTCCTTATACAAAGTATTTTTATTTAAAATGTATGAATTAAAACATTATAGACATCAATTACTAACAAATATTTATTATTATTTACATATGTTGGTTTTTAAGAGAAAATAGCCATTTAATATTTTGTTGGGCACGCTTTTTATGTTTCGACCATAACAATTACAAAACTAATTTGTGTAATAAAAATTTTACACTTACTAGCTATACTAATAAAAAAATATATAAGCCATTTGCCATTGTCATAAAAATGAGGGCTAATTCCAAACAGCGAACCAAATGACTAGACACAAAAGGCAAATGGCCGATGGCCGATGGTCGATGGTTTTGGCATACGATTTGCCTACGTGCACATTGCTTGCATTGGCATTCCCATGACGAGCTGCAGCCGACAGGCAGACAGCACCAACTGATTGACTGACTGACTGACAAAACGACAAACTGTGCTATCCATTATAGTATATATATAGTATGTGGCTGCATTGACTGCATTTCACTACGCAAAAAGGTCTCTCGACAAGAGCCATCAAGCGATATGCTCCCAAAACGCAACTTGTGCTCAGCGGCGCATGCAAAACAGTAACTGCCAGCAAAGAGCGCACAGTGGTTCAAATATGAGAAAACAATATGCAGACGGTGACAGTATATGAAGCCTCCCCATAGTAATGATATTTCTAAAGACATTGTTTTCTTCCTGTTTTTTACTACCTTTCAGATTATTTTTTTTTCAAGTTTAAACTGCTAGTTAAGTTATGGTATATGTTTAATACTTGTTACAACCGGGGAGATATGAAAAAAAGGGTTTCCACAACTACTGCCTCATCTATCTAAACATTTATTTATTTTATTGCTACTCGCTCGAAACTTATCAATTACTGCGCAAAAGAGTTAAATATAATATAGTTAAAGAAAGTAATCATAACTTATAGCCATGTATCCAACTCTTCCATTGATCCATCTCAACCACGAATATCGCTAGAATATAAAATCAATATTAAAGACTGTAATTTACTAGAATCTAAACCACTAATATTGTTAGCAGAGCTGAGGGTCTTGTTATTAACTCTAATGTTATTTGTATATAAATTTATTATAGATAATATTGTTAAATAAATTGAGCTCAGTGCAATGTTCAGCTTGTTGTTAACTCGATTTTATAGCTGGTGTATATACATACCCCCTCATCCCCCCCACACACACATACACACACACATTACACGTTGCCCCTGTTCAGGCCGCCCACCATCATCGACGCACTGCATCGATGGCACAGAGGCAGCCAAAGCCGTTGACTTCTTTTCTAAGCCAGTGCGAAACGCTTTTCAGATTGTTCTCTCTTTGAAACCCGTTTCCTCGACGTTGGGTGGGCAAGTTGCAGTTGCAGTTGCAGCAGTTGTTGCTGTTGCCGCTGGCTCTTTGGGGTCTTTGCGTGCGTTTAATTAATATCGAGTCAAGTTGGCAAGTTGGACGTGCAAACTATACATATATATATATATTTATATATACGTATGTATAGTATATATTTATGTATGTGCACAACTGATATATTAAAAGGAAAAACGAATTACTCGCGCAAGTTGTTTTGGGACAAGGTTGTTGGCGATCGCGTTCTGGTCTGTGCAGGCCGTTTGGCAGCTGAGTTTCTTGTTTCTGTTTATTTTTTATATTTATTTTTTGTTTTTGTTTATTTTTTTTGGCTTAAGTGCAATTTTAATGCAACGAGTGCGTGTTGGCATTCTTGATACTCGATACCAGTTAGATAGATGCAACTGCAACTGTTAAGCCAGCCAGTTAGGCTGTTCAGTCAGTTAGTGAAACTGTTTGGCAGGTTGCACATAATTGTGTAATCGATAAAGTGGAACGTTGTGTCATTGAAATAAAATGCTTGTTGCCCAAAAAAAAAAAAATAAAATAAACAGAAATTATATGCAATAAATAAAAAACGAGAAACAGAGATATATATATATATATATATATATATATAATTCAATGTCTGATTACGGTATTTGATTTTAAAAAATATAATTCTTTATTCATCAAAACGCGTCTGTTCAGTTTGGTGTACAAAATGTAACTCTGCTTATGCTACTGGTTTAATCGATAATGAAAGCTCGCATTTGCGTCTTATTTCATTATTGGCTTATGAAAGCTTTACGTTTACAGTATGTTTGTTTATGCTAGAATATGCGGTTGGGTTTGTTATTGGCGAAATTTGCTAATGTTGCATAAGGGATCTGCGCGAGAGATCTGCATGATCTGGATATGTCACTATATATATATATATATATGTATGTGACTTCTACTACTTATGTGTAGAACAGAAATCGTTCACAATGTTTGTAATAATATATTTCAAAAATTACTTTAATTTATACAAAAAGTTTTGCAATATTTATGCTCAATAAAATTCATCAATGTCATTAATAATCATCCAAGCAATTAATATTAATATTCTTTAATTAACATATTTGTTTGTTATAATAACCATTTAGGTTTATTGCATTTGACACAAATTAACTTTTGAAAATCTACATTTTGCGTCTCCCTTTGAAAACCTGTCTTTCAATTTATATAATGCTGTGTCTAAATAAATCTCTAAAAAAAAATTGAGGAAATCAATCATTTGTACGTCTCAAAAAAGCATGTATTTTTTGCATATGTATTTTTTTTTTCATAAATAATTAGTTTAATTGAATCGTTTGGAAGATAATCTTTTCGATCAGGGAATGAAACGAACAATGTGTCGCAGACACATTTATCAACACAAATCACGACAATAAGTAAAATAACCAAATGACAAATGAGAATAAAGTATACAATTATTACGAAAAGCCTGCTGAAGTGTGTGATTGTGTGAGGAGGGGGTATGGAGGTAGCATGGAACTGGGAGTTGTTTTGCATTATACAAAGTGAGAACGAGTCGTGACTTTTATTTGAATACTCTTTAAGAGGGTATTTTGAATATGTCACCAGCTGTGAGACAAGACTGCTAAACATTTAAATAAAATATTTTAAAACATAAATATAAATTAAGTATAAATATAAAATAAATATAAATAAATGTATTTCGATGTTTATCAATTTATCAATTTATCATCAGTTTATCAGTTTCTAAAAAAGAACCAGTTCAAAGTTATTTAAAAAAAACTAAATAAATATATAAAAAATAATTATTTAAATAGTTTATTTTAAGCGAATCAAGTTACTTGAACTATATATTATTATATCAAATAACTGTCATATCTCGACAAGTGTATAAAAATATTGTCAGGACTAAGATAACTTTACTTAGTTTATTTTATTTTTGTGTATAAATAAAGAACATTCATACGACCTTGAGGCAAAGACTGTCAACAACAACAGCTGGACGGCAGCAGCTGCAGCAGCAGCAAGTTGAATCAGTTTATAAATAAAAGTTGGAGAATTGTGCTTTTACTGATACCAATATGAGGCTGCTCCCCTCAGTCTCTCTGCGGCTTCTGGTTATCTTTTGTTGATATTGATAACGAAGAGTTGAAGCGTTGCAACCACGAAATAACAAAGGGTTGTCGCAAACAAAGCACAAGCCTGATAAAGCTGCCACCGCTAAAAACACTGACATAAAATAAAATAATAACAGACCAAGTTCTGGCTGCATCATAGATCTGTTTTTGGGGTATTTTGGGGAGTGCCGCATACTCGAAAGCATTTGGCAACTCATAATATAAATAAAAAATGCAAAGCGTAACATTTCCTGTTTTGTCGTACGGTAAATTGTAATTGTTATGCAGACGCAACATTGCAGGTTTGCAACTTTGCAACATTGCAACGCCCCAAAAATGCGGGTTCTTTATTTTGTGCAACCATCAAAACAACAACAACAACAACTACTACCACTGCAGCGGCTCGCCTCTCTTGCTGCGCGTTTCATTTGCAGCGTCGCGTCGACGTTGACAAAGTTATCAGCGGGTGCTTTGTGGCATAGCTTGCCCCAAGTTTTCGAGCTACCTGTGACATCAGACTGAGAGAAACGACAGACCACAAATTTAATGCGGTTTGAATAATACATTTTTTTCCAAAGAAAATATGTTTCATAAATGGAGTCATCTTTTAATTGACATAAAAAAGTTGAATTTATAAATATTCATGCATAATAATTCCAATTCATGGAAAAAAATTATTTTTAAATTATTTTTAACCCTAAGCGAATGTTATATTTAAAAAGATAATTACGTTTAATTATACTGTGAGGAAAATCGAAATATGCCTTAAATGTGATCTTTTGTTAGGTTTTGAATCTGTTTTAATAGTACTTCTAGATAAAATTAGAATATTTTGAGGATCATACTTTTTTTTTATTTATTTTGTAAATTGCTAAAAGTTATGTTTGATTTTTAAATTATTTTTCTTTTTATTTATTTATTTTTATAATATGTATTTATGGTTAAGTAAGTTTAGATGGATCCAGGAGAGGGCATATTTTTCTCTATTATTTAAATTGATTTAACTTTGTAATTTCTCTCAGTGCACCTAGTGCTGTTCTTGCAATAGTACCGGTTTTGCGTTTAGCTATTTGCCAACCGTGTCCATATCCATGTCGATAGTGGTGACCAGACGACGACGCACCTGTTGGAAATCAAGTTCTGTAGACGTCGCGTCGATTCGCATCTATGTTTGTGGATTTATAAGTATACTCTACACACATACACACACACACTCACTTGTAGATAGACACTGGATTTTGTAAACCAAATGACTGCAAATGGCAATAGGAAATTCTATGAACGACCACGCAGTCTTCAATCCAACAGCTCCGTTTAGTCCGTCCGTCCGATCTGTCTGGTTGGTTGGTTGGTTATGTGTGCATGTCTCTATAACCTGTTGGCTTTAACGAATATTTTTACAATGTTTCGGTGTTGCATTTGTGTTGGTGCTTTGGCAATTTGTTTGCCATTTTCCATAGGCAACTTCTGTTGCACATTATGCTAATGACGTGCCAGCTACGATCCAGCCCGATCCGAAACACAAACACTCCGGCACAGCTGCATGCACCGATGATTAATCAAAAGCGAACACACACGGATACACACACACACACACACATTGATGAATGTGGCCCGTTGCCAGGCAATGTAATTGCAATTTGCAATTGTTGTTGCTGCTGCTGCTTTTGTTGTTGTTGTTGGCCTGGTCGGGTCGGGTCTTGGTTGGCTTGGCTTGACTGGGTCTCTAGCGCGACATGGTCCGGACCCGGGGTTTATGTTTAAGCCTCTACCTTTGTTTGCAATTGGCGAAAGGTGTTGGAGGTGTGTGAGTGTGCATGTGTGCATGTTTGACTGAATGTGTGTGTGTGTGCGTTGTCCATGGGGTCTGAAGCGTGTTAAAATATTAGACAGCCAAGTTGTGATTCGCAGCTAACAGTTGCACACTCTTTGGACCAAGTTATGCAAGCTTCTTTTATGTTTCGTTTGTTTCCATCTGTCAATGAAAATCGCTGAACTTTTTGTTACCATATCTATTTGTTATTCAATGTTTAACAAACAGCAAAAAACAAAACTCTTGTTTACATAGTGTTTTTTTTCGTTATTCTCAAATTGTTAACTTAATAAGTTAAGATATCTCGGCATTTTTAGACAGTTTATGATTCAAATCAAATGTGAATATTTTAGAAAATACTTGGAATAAGTCTTTCTTAAAAAAATAGTGTGTGCTTTATAATAATATAATATGATGACATAAATATAATTTTTCACTAACATTAGAAAATACTTTGTAAAAAAAATTCTTTTCTCGTAAAGTGCTGTGTTTATAAAAAGGGTTATACGACGTGTTCATTTGCAGGCAGAATACTCTACATACTACTTACGCATATTAATCCACAACAGCATTTTAACACCCAAAAGATAACGACATTAACTTCATCCCTAGCCACTACTACCCCATTGCATGCTGAACCCAACCAGCAGCAAATAGAGAACTCCTGCAACTCCAGCATGTTTTTCATCCCCAACAAAGCAAAAACAATTGTCCTTTTTGGCTTATTGGGGGGGCGAAAACAAAAAGGGTCGATTTTCCCCAATTAGAGCACCCTACACCCAGGAACCCTCCCTAAAAGCCGCTTAACGCTTTCATGTTACGCATAATTGAAACCCACTTCCTATTCAGTGGGCACAACTACGCAACATGCAACAACAGGCAGCTCCAAAAATGAGTCCTAACGTTGACGTCAACGTCAACGTCAACGTCAACGCCAACGCCAACGCAGACGTCAAATGCAAAAACAACCACCAACAACTTTGGATTTGCCTTTGACTTAACTTGGCTCTCCATCTACCACCCTCCTCCCAGTATGTGTGGTAGTTCAGCTTTTGCTGGTCTGTTCTCTTTTTGGCCCACAAAGCAGTAGCATGTCAATGTCATGAATATTATTGACATGGATTTACCATAATGGGGGACGACGACGACAGCGACGCCATTTTGTTAGGCAACGGCATTTTCGCGTTGTTTTGTTTTAACACCCTCCACACATAAATAAACGGGAAAAGCGCCCACTCGCAATAAAAAAAGAAAAAAAAAAAACAAAAGCTTTGTGCTGTGTGAAGGTCAACCCCTTTTGTCTGCCCGGAGTTTTACAGTCAGTTGAAGTTTTTGTTTTTTCAATCTATTTCTTTATTTCTTTTTTTTTTGTTTTTTTTGTGGCCTGTCAACGTCATAAGCATTTTGTGCTGATAAAAATCGATAAGCGTTGGCAGACAAGTCAGCTCAATCGCTCAGGGGCAACAGTCGCCCAACTCCGTTGCACAGACGTTTAGATACTCGGTCAGCAGCAACTCCAACTTGAGCACCCCTCCCCTGCCACACACACACAACCTTCACACAATGCGACTTTGGAATGCCGTTTTGACTTATGCCTTTTTTTTTCAGGGGCTTGTCAAATTGCCACAAATCGCTTGGCATGCTGCTGCTGCTGCTGCTGCTGCTGCTGCTGCAGTTGGCGGCAGTCATGGTTAAAAAACTGCAATCGACGCTAATTGTTATGCATTTTTCAATGGTGGGCTGCTACCATAATACATACACCCATGTATTTAATAAGCGTAATTAGATCATGACTGTGGTATGCGACTCTTGACAGCCAAGAATCGAGAGGTTGCCCCAAGGGGGTGTTTACCTCTCAAAGGTGTGTTGCTGTGTTTCGCTGTTTGCTTATTTGAATATCTGGTAATTGTCACAGGAATTTGACAAAATTTCAAATATGTTTTTTCTATTGATATGTGTACATAATGATAGTTAAATATTGAATGCATTTAGGTAGGCTTAGTTGCCATTATTATATCCCTTAACTACAAAGTTTGCTTGTATTGCGAATTTAATTAAGTTGTAAAAGAAGTTTTTACATTTTGCAATAAATTTTAACTTTTAGTTGAAATTGCTTTCTTGTCTTGCACAAGGAACAAGAACTTCTGCTGATTTGAATAAGTGTCACGAGGAAAAGATACTTTAACTATATAAACAATTTTAATTTTTCCTTTTCCTTGTACGTTGCTAAACTTCTTGCAGAAAGTTTAAATATATAGTCAAATATAAGTTATAATTACACACAGACATAGCTTAATTACAAATGCATCAATACATTTTCTTAAATATAAAATTATCATTCCAATTGCTAACTAAGAACTTAAGAAAATAATCGTTGCGCGCTTAAACACATTCATTTTAGTATTCATAAATTAATCGAAGGTGATTTCATTTACATATGTAATTACATATATTCAATTTATTACAATTAGCATCTAATGATTAACACTTATTGTAAATCACTCGGCTCACACATTTCAAAATGATCATGAGGCTAATCCCAAATAATATCTAAATGTTTATAAACCGTTTAGCAAAACACTTCCGCCAAATCGACAAGGTACAGTTCTAACAGAGAGCATATGAATTATACAAGTTAGCATGTATGTCTGTACTTTTAACCAGAAACAAGCCGTCATCAAATCGCTTGACTGCATTTGTCGGCTCCCAACTACGTTTATACTTACATACATACATACATATTCATGTGCGAGTAGATTTCCCAAAAAAAAAAATACGAAACGGCTGACCACTTCATGTTCTTCCTACTCCCCCTCTAGCTCTTTGTCTATCCTGCTTTCTCTCTCGTGGCCATACTGCTTTCAACGTTCTCTGCTTGTTTAGCATTTTATTTGTGTTCGCTCTCTCGGTGTGACCTCTCGGCACCCACACAACTTTAACATCGAGAATTGTTCTTGATTGCTTTGCTCGCCGCTCAACTCACCGAGTGACGCTCTTGATATCAAAATTTTTGTTTATTTTCTTTTGTGCTACACACACACAACACACCCCCGTCTGTTTCTGTTGTTGCCTTTGAATGTGTTTTTTTTGTGTTCTTTCCTTCATTGCATGCTTCTCTTCATCGCTCATCTCCGCTCTTCGCGACGTCTTCTCACCCGCGCCGCTGCTGCTTGCTCGCTCGCGCATGTGTTGCGTCTTTTGGGTGACTGTGTGTGTGTGTGAGCACTGTGGTTGCCTGCTTCGTTTTAGCTGTTGTCGTCGTCGTCGTCGTCGTTGACGTCGCTGCGTCTTCTTCGTGGTTGCTTCGTCGTCTCTCGTTGTTGTTGTATACAAGGTCGTTTGCGTACAAATTTCAACATTATTTGAAGGTCGTCCTTTGCCCATTCTACGCTCGCTCTCTCTCTTTCTCTCTCTCCCTCTGTCGCTTGCGTGCGCTCTCAGTTCAGATGCCGGTTGGCGTCTTGGCCGCTGCGTTTTTGGGTTGTTGTACCGACTAAACAAAAGATGTCCATTAGAGGTCGACGTCGTCGCCAGCTGCATTTAATTTACTGCAATGAGTATTTGCACTTAGGAGCACAGCACAGCCAATAAGTGAAAATCATTTGCCATTGTCCACTATCCACCCTCTCACCCATCACTTAGACCAATGGGACTGCCCAGCCGCGCCCTTATCATAATGAAAACGATACAACAAACCAATTTTATAAGTGCCGGCTGCCTTTGGCTGGGTTAATGTACCTTTAATTTATTATAATATTCCAATCGGCTTTTGCGCCTCTTTCGCTTTAGGGTCGTTGACACTTTTCGTTTTTTCGTTGTTGGCGGCGCTATTGTATTGTATTGTTTGGATTGTTGCTTTCAGCTATTCATTCGTGTGTCCATCGCTGATAACGACAAAAATTCATCTCTCATCTCTCTCGCTGGACAGTGTAATATTATTGTGTGTGTGTGTGTGTAACTGTGTGCGTGACTGTAGAACACATGTCGTGGACCCAATTAGCATAACTCGCGTCGTCTCCTGTGTCTCGAGTGTCTTCTGCAGAGGCCAAGGTCGTTGGCTTGCCGAATGTGACTGAAGTGTGGCTGAAAATATGCCTAGTAATTTAGTTGTTGCTAGGCGTTTACTATGTGGGATATGCGTAACTTCCGACAGACATTTGCACAATCATGATTCGCATAGTAACGAAATTTTGTATTTGTGCTACGTAATCATTTAAAAATAGTTTAAGGCGAACTATGCACGCTTGCCACATGTGGTACAATCGAACATACAACTTGTAGTTTTACTTTGACTTGAATGTGTTTTTATTACATCTCTTTTAAAATTTAAATTCTTGTAATATTTCACTCAGAATGTTTTTAACAATACAATAAATTTTATGTATATATGCCTAAATGTTATTGATTTTCGAACCGGTGTTTGTATTTTAGAAAAGCTTATAGTGTGTTTTTTTTTTTATTCAAATTTTGAAACTCATTTACTTTTTATGGCCAATAACCATTAACATAATAAAATTGTTTAGAATAGAGAGAATGGAAAGCGACACAGTTAAAGCCAAAAACTAGAAACCTATAAATAGAAGAACTAAGTCGCATTTTTTTCTATTTATATTACTCACTCACTCAACCAGTATCTGAATTCACGTTTTGAAAAATTGATAAAGTTTTTGGAGATTAAAGTTCTTTCAAGTTAATTTTTGCTGATGTGTTTGCTATTATTCATTTCATTATAATTTACAGATTAACTGTAAAATTTAAGCTCAGCAAAGTTTGAGTAGTATTTTTGAGACAAGTGTTTCCATTGAAGAAATCTTTGTATTTTCTGCAACTTTCTGTTGATATACAAATATTTAATAATAGGAGCGAATAATTGCAAATATCTTTATATCTTAAGTACATTTAATTTGTAACTCAAATTTCAAATTTTATATATTTTAATAATTTTTAATTAATAATATATTAATCTAATTTAATTGTATCATTTTTTTATTTGACAGATTTACAACACAATGGAACTGCATCAACGACATCTTTCCAATTTCTACAAATTGCACAAATAAATTAGTTTAAATTCGTTTAGCGTGTAATTGCACAATAATTGCAAATTTCAACATCCAGCACACACACACACACACATAGACACACACACACAGACACTCAGTCGCCGCCAGGATGCCAAATATGTCGAGCATTAAGACGGAGCAGAGTGTTTCACCCGGTGCCAGTGGCAGCTATCAGCTGCCTGAAAACATGTCGACGGCAACAGTGTTGCCAGCGTCGCAGCCGCTGCAGCAGCAACATCAGCAGCAGCAGCAGCAGCGTCACAATGTCTCCGTGACGAATATCAAATGTGAACTGGACGAGCTGGCGACGCCAACGAATGGCAACCTGGTGCCGGTCATAGCCAACTATAATAATCATAATCACAATCACAATCACAATCATAGCGGCAGCCTGCGCATTCCACTCGGTGGCAATGCGGATGAGTCCGACTCGGATGCGGAGCTGGCCAACATTGAGAATCTGAAGGTGCGGCGACGTGCGGCAGATAAGAATGGTCCGCGTCCCATGTCCTGGGAGGGTGAGCTGAGCGAAAACGAAACGAATGGCGGCGCCGTCGGTGACGAGGAGGAGCTCATGGAAACGGAAACGGTGATCAAGAGCGAGGTGAGCAGCAGCACCAGCAGCAGCAGCAGTGCCACAACGTTGGCCAGCAGTCAAGTGAACGCCATGTTGCAGCCCATCAAAACCGAACTGGAGCACATAGCCGGTGAGATGCAACAACAACAGCAGCTGCAGCAGCAGCAACAACAACAGCAGCAGCAGCAACAACATCAACAGCAACAACAGCAGCAGCAGCAACTGCAACAGCAACAACTGCAACAGCAACAGCTCCAGCTGCAACAGCAACAACAATTGCTGCCACTGAAGCAACAGAGCTATGCACCGAACAACAAACTGAAACTGGCTCCAACGCAAAGTGATCCCATCAATTTAAAATATGAGCCAACGACAACGACAACATCATCGCTGCTCTGCGACAGGAGCAAGTCGAATAGTGGCGGCCATTTGCCGCTGCTGCCCGCCAATCCCAGTCCCGATTCTGCCATACATTCCGTCTATACGCACAGCAGCCCCTCCCAATCCCCGTTGACGTCACGCCACGCCCCCTACACGCCATCGCTGAGCAGAAACAACAGCGATGCGTCGCACAGCAGCTGCTACAGCTACAGCTCCGAATTCAGTCCCACCCACTCACCGATCCAGGCACGTCACGCGCCGCCCGCTGGCGTTGCTGCCCTGTTTACGGGCAATGCAAATGGCGGTGCACTGCATCATCATAGTGTGCTCTATCGGCCACTCAATGTGGATGCCGCACAGGAGGCGCAAAATCTGAGCATGGATGCGGGTGGTGCTGCGCTGGATGCCAGTGCCACGTTGGCCGCCTCGCCGGCGGGCATCTCGCGTCAGCAGCTGATCAATTCGCCGTGTCCGATTTGTGAGGATAAGATTAGTGGCTTCCACTATGGCATCTTCTCGTGCGAGTCGTGCAAGGGCTTCTTCAAGCGCACCGTCCAGAATCGCAAGAACTATGTGTGTGTGCGTGGCGGTCCCTGCCAGGTCAGCATCTCGACGCGCAAAAAGTGCCCCGCCTGCCGTTTCGAGAAGTGCCTGCAGAAGGGCATGAAATTGGAGGCGATACGCGAGGATCGCACCCGAGGCGGTCGCTCCACGTACCAATGCTCCTACACGCTACCCAATTCAATGCTCAGTCCGCTGCTCAGTCCGGATCAGGCGGCAGCCGCCGCCGCCGTTGTCAATCAACAGCAGCAACAGCATCAGCAGCAACATCAGCAACACCAACAGCAGCGACTTCAACAGCATCAGCAGCAACAACAACAGCAACAACAGCAGCAGCAGCAACATGGTCCACTCAATGGCTTTGGTGGTGGTGGCTCCAACTCGCTGCCAGCGAGTCCCAGTCTCGGCGGGGCATCCATCAAGACGGAGCTAGCGGAGCAGCTTAATCATCATACGTTATCATCAACGCGAGCCTCAAGCATTCCAGCCCTTCTGCAGGTAAGCAAGGATTCAGTTTGCCATTCGAAATTCTTATCCAACTAATTGTAAACTTCTTTTACCGCCAGGAAATCATGGATGTTGAACATCTCTGGCAATATACAGATGCGGAATTGGCACGCATTAATCAGCCGCTGTCCTCATTTGCAACTGGTGGCTCAGCGTCGAGCGGCACAGGCGGTTTAAGTTCCGCCGGACAGCATACGGGAAATGCACAACAAATGACCAATCCACTGCTGGCCAGTGCTGGTCTCTCATCCAACGGCGAGAACGCCAATCCCGATCTGATTGCACACCTCTGCAATGTGGCCGATCATCGCCTCTACAAAATCGTCAAGTGGTGCAAAAGTTTGCCGCTCTTCAAGAACATCTCGGTACCAATCAGCTTGTCCATGTTCTATACATAAACTCTTGCTCAACTGCATCTTCATCTTCATCTGTTACAATAGATTGACGATCAGATCTGCCTGCTCATCAACTCGTGGTGTGAACTGTTGCTCTTCTCCTGCTGTTTTCGTTCCGTCGACACGCCCGGCGAGATCAAGATGTCACAGGGCCGAAAGATTACGCTGGCACAGGCTAAAACCAATGGCTTGCAGGTTAGATTTAAAAATTTGAATTATGGTTGTAGTAATTCAATATTTTATTATTAATTATTTGAATTTTTTGTTTATGTTTAATAGGCGTGCATTGAGCGCATGTTGAATCTGACGGATCATTTGCGTCGCCTGCGCGTGGATCGCTACGAATATGTTGCCATGAAGGTAATCGTGCTGCTGCAGTCGGGTAAGTTCTTAGCAAGAGTTCAACAAATCGAAGATTCTTATTATCTCATATCGTTGCAGACACAACGGAACTGCACGAGGCAGTCAAGGTGCGCGAGTGCCAGGAGAAGGCGCTGCAGGGTTTGCAGGCCTACACGCTGGCCCATTATCCCGATACGCCGTCCAAGTTTGGTGAGCTGCTCCTGCGCATACCCGATCTGCAGCGCACGTGTCAGGTGAGTTTGTGCTGTATTCCAGTCAAGTGCTGCATATTAATCTTTAACCTACTTGCAGCTGGGCAAGGAAATGCTGACGATCAAAACGCGTGATGGTGCAGATTTTAATTTGCTGATGGAACTGCTGCGCGGAGAACATTGACAAATGTTGTGGGCCATGAAATTCTGTCGTTTTAGCCGTTGCCGTAGCCGGGGTTAAGGCGTCGCTATACACAAGTTTTATATGATTAGTATTAGTATATCTATGCGTAGTGTTAAGTGCTCTATGTGTAAGCTCTGTAAACATGTGCCTAAAAAATGAACCCACAGCCAAAACAGCAACAACAACGGGCAACAAACAATAACATAAACAACAAAAAAAACAACCACAACAACAACATCAACATCAAAAAGCAGCGGCAACATTCACGAAACTCGAGAATAAAACTGATAGCACTTAATATTAAAAGGACGAATTAATTTCAAGCGTGAAATTGCCAAATTTTTATACAAAAAATAAATATAAATATACACATATATCTATGTATTTATTTATGTATGTATGTATATATTTTGTCCAAATATGATTGTTTGCTGTGTGTGTGCGTGTGTGAGTGCATTCGTTGTTGTTGTTGTGCGGCTTGAGTTTATTAAATTATATAGAGTTTTTGCTATGTATACTAATACATATGAATTATGTATAGTAACTAAAGCACACATGGAAAATGAAAAGACTAAGAAATTTATTTAACTATAATATTAAAATGCAAATCAAATTATAATTTTTAGTTCAAGTAATCAAACAAAATCTAAAACAAAACAAGAAATGTAGCAGCAAGTGTTTTTTATATGCATATATATATAAATATCAGAAAAACAAAAACTAAAAACAAAACAAAAATAACTGAAAGATCGAAGTAAAGCAGAAAAAATTTAAGAATATTTTTAAATAAAATGCCAAAACCGAAATTGGTTTAAATGAGAGCTGCTAGAATTTTCTACCTACATATATAATACGTGAATCCATTTTTAAATGTTGTAGCATTTAGTTTTAGTGCAATTTCACACATGTCTACTTATATATCGAGATATATATATAAATGTATTTATATATACATATATATGTATACATTTAAGGAGCGCCTTAAATGGACGCGAGAAAATAAACTATACAAGAAAAGACCACTCGATTAAATTGCCGCCCCTTTGTGGCAGGGCGTGGCAAAAACTATTCCAGTGATGCTATTTGTTGCATAAAAAACATAAACAAAAAAAACTACATAAATCAAATTTATACTTTTGTCATAAAACCATCTATGAATATTGGTATCTGTATTCGTATTTGAATTGTATTTTGTATTTTTTAATTAATGTTTTATATTATATATATATAATATGTATATATACGCATATATATATACCCATGTATATATGTGTATATATATTTTGTTTTATTGTAATTCTACTTAATAGCTGAAGCAAATCCTGTAACAGGATTTAAAACATTTAAATTACATACATTTATATTTTTTGTCATTGCATAAAAACAAACTTAGATTTATATAGTCTGCATATATATATAATGTCTATATGTATGTGTGTATGTCAACTATAAAACATCAACCCCCACCAGCAAAACGAAAACAAAACAAAACAATTTGTAATTCCAATAATTTAAAAAAGAAAAAACAGAAAAAACCATACAAAATATGCTCAGACAGTTAGCCGGCAGAAATATGAATGGGTGTTGTTTGCAATATTCATAACACTTGTGTAACTGTGATTTCAGAAGGGTCATTGAAAAGTGTAATTAAAAGACTAAAAAATATGAAATTAAGTATCTTATGCCACAGTTTATACAACTAAATATTAAAATCGGTCACATTTTGAGAGAGATAGTTCTTCTCATATTTGTATTTCATGTGCATTAAATTAAATTTCATTCGGTTGCTGCCTGGCCCCGCGGATTACCATTAATCGTAGACCTAAAGTAAACGCAAAATAGAAAAAATGTTAATTTAATGAATGGTCTAACTAAATATCAATATACAATACCATAGTTAAATGCAATTGTAAAATGATAATGATAATCAAAATTAATTTATAGTTTTTCTACATCAAACGAAAATTGTAGCAGCTTAAAGCCACAAAAAAAAAAACCAACTCATAAATTTCCCAGATTTTTTTGATCGTGAAACTTGAAACACTTTTGCAGACAGTGCTAATATTTTACTATTTAAGTAATTCGCTTAAATAGGCAAAGTTTTGGCGAAAATTAAGCTTTTTAAATTGGAATTTGTCGTTGGAAATTTGGCGTTATTTTTTCGTGTGCTTATTGCTACTTTTTTCATCTACTCATCCATAGTAAATATTTAATTTCATTTTTTTATAATTTTAATAATGAAAATTAAAAAAATGGAACAACAATTAATGGTTTTAATTGTCAATGCAACATTTTGTAATAAATATTTTTTCAAAAAAACCTCTACATATACAAAAAAAAAACAGTTTTATTTTTCTACAAAATTTACAGACTTTAAATATGAAAATCTGCATATCAAATTCGTAAAGTGGAATAGACTAAATAAAATGTCTAAATATTAAACAAATATTTATAAAAAGTAAGTGAACACCAAAAGGTAATTTTCTTTTTGATTAATTTTTTTTGCTAGGTTTTATGGTACTGGATTTATTTATCATTCAAATATTCTGTCAGCAAAGGTCAGCCAACCAACCATAAGGGATTTGTTTGCCAACAAGTTGAATTTATAACTCTGTGAAATAAAATTTCGATTTGAGCATGTGCCAGAAAACAACAAATGAATAAAATCCAATCAATGTTGTTGGAGTAGAGGTGTCCAAAATATATACACAATTCGATAAATTGATGTAAATTTATGCAGATGGCATAACAAATGAAAATCTGCTGATATGCAATGATGAACAATGTTCCATATGCAAATGTATCTACAGAATTCAAGGTTTTGGCATATACAAAAAAATCTAAAACTATTTTTAAGATGACAATCTGTTTTTTTTAATCTAAATTTCGTTTTTACAACAATACTTGCTCAATACTTAGTAGGAAGCTTATAATTTATTATAAAGATAATCCCAATTTGAATTTCAACCAATCCGCAGCCGGTGGAAATTTTATCCTTTGCAATTTTCACCAATTGCTAGTTGCAAGCTGCAAAAATAATGTTTGTATTAAATATTATGTTGCATATATTGACATAGTTTAGTTTTGTATACTTACGGAAGTATTGAGTCACAGCTGGTTGCATGTGTGGCAACATAAAGTTGCAGCCAGCAGGCAAATCGTAAGAAGCGGTATTAGGAGCAGTCAACGTTGCGGCACCGTGGCAAGGCGAGTAACTGGGTGGGCAACAGTAAGTGGTCGGTAGCACCATGTAATTGGCTGGACAAGGCATATCGTATACACAACCAGGCGGTGGCCACATGCAGCTGCCACCCAGACTGGAACTTGTTGGGGGAAAAAAATCAAGTGTTAAGTTTTGTACAAAAGTAGATTTTTGTTAAAAAAGCAAACTACTTGAAAAAAAAATCTAAATTTATGTAAATTAGAGATTGCCTAATTTCTTGAAAATATTAAATTCTATTATAAGTAGTTCCATGATGTATACTTACCACATTGGTGGCATAAAGACGCCGCCTGAATCACATCTGCCACAACCAGCTGGGCAGCATGTGCCGCAGTTATTGGAAGCATTGCAGCTACCCCGGCTGCGGTCATTGGAAAAGTGATTGAAATTGTTGCCGTGTCTACTAATCGGATTGTAATCAGTACTGTAAACGGTTTGAGATTGCAGATCGTCATCGTCACAATAGAAGGAGTTCTTGCGGAGGCCATGGCTGGGAGAGTTGTTGGAATAATATCCAGCACTGGGAGAGCTGTTGGAATAATTGCCAGCATTGTTGGGATCACAGCTGGTTGGATAACTACGACTAGAACTGGGAACAGAATTGGGTGCAGAATACATATGCATGCCCATGCCAGGTGGCGGCAATGGAGCTGCCTGGTAATTGGGAACACTTTTAGGCTGTGTGGATCGCCAATCTTGGAAGAAGTTCAACCCATGCAGGCTGTTGCCGGTGTAGACACAATTGCTGGGAACATTTGAATAACAAGGCATCTGCTGGCCGTAGGATGGAGAAGTGCCGCATATTTGATAAGGAAATGGGCTGGACATAGTAGCACTTGGAGCACATGGAGCACTTGGAGCACTTGGGGCACTTGGAACACTTGGGTATCTATAATTATTTATAGAGAAAGGCATTGCAGTTGGTCCACTAGTTTGCTCAGTGTTTTGGCCAACGGAACGGTATTCCAGATTGCTCGCTGAAAGGATATATATATATATAAATATATTTATTTCAGGTGCATCAAAGAACTGATTAATAAATATCAAAAAAGATAATAAATATACAAAAGATATGGGATTTGTAGAGCTATTCGGGGACTTACCTTCGCCAATGATTGGACGAGGTATTCTTTGAGCCATTGGATATTGGTTCATAGCTGTCGTCTCATAGCCCTGAGCTGCTCCTGCTGAATTAATTTGCATTTGTCGAGCTCCAAGTTGGTAATCGTAGTATTCTCTCGATGGGTAAGGAGCAGGACGAGGAGCAATATGCGCTCCAGGATTGATATCTAAACTGTTTTCAGTGTAATAATTATTCGATTGGGATTGCAAATAGCCATTTGCCCCCGACATCTGTGCCTCTTGTGGCAACGACTGTGATTGATGGAAATAGTCAGCACTTGTTGACTGCCCCAGATAAGAAGCCCTTGCAGTTTGAGGTGGCATAGCATAGCTATGGTTATTCATTCCACGATTCATTCCCATTTCCATTTCAGATCTCATCTGCTGGACATAAATGTCAGCACTTGTAGCTTCACTCGTTCCGCATATTGATTCTATAAATGTTGAGTTATTTGTTGATAGATCTGCATTTCTTAAACAGCAACAACCTATGAAAATAAAATAATTTAAATAACTTTAAAAAAAAAAAAAATAAAAATAAAAATATATAAAAAAATATAAATATAAAAAATAATAATTATATTTGGGAACTAAACATCTCAATCGTTTCAGCGCATTATTTAGGTCTTAGGGTGATTCTTATAGGATTCCATTAATTGATACATTTATAGAAATATTAACAGATACTACAATATAAATATTCATATTCCAGTTGCTTACTTACATCGACAATCAGAAGTTTCAGAATCGCTGTATTCCAATTCTTGTTCATCATTTTTCTTCATTTTACCGGAAGACATTCGAAATGCAGAGCTACAAGAATAATCCACAAATTGCTATTAAGATTTAATAATTAAATATAATATTATTCAGTAACTTGCCATTGATGTTTTATTGACTCTGGTATAACATCTTTAATTGAATTTGTGGAATCAGCATCTGACTTATCCGTTTCAACTGAATTTCTAATAAATTTATATAATTGATTGTGTTCCTTTTTAGCGCCTTCTTTTAAGGTTGACGAACTTGAAGCATTTAGCTCGGGCTCAAGCTCTTCTGTTTCATCGGTCTCAGATAGTTCATCACAGTCCTCAATGCTAATCAAATCGTTTATATTATCATCGCTATTAATCGACATTCTAATCTAAGTTTTTGACTGGAAAGATTAACCCAATTTGTTGCGGTCTAAGTTACCCATAACTAGAGCAATTGAGTAAAAACTCTCACCAATTTTGGTTGGCAGTTGCTTTAAATTTAATTATGTTGTTTTAAAATGCTATAAAAATTTTGACATGCTTGCTTTGTTCTCGAAAATCCATTATTCAAATTTTATTTGATTTAATTTAATATATACAAATGAAGTTATTTTATGCGCTCTTTATATATTTAGGTAAAAAGCACAATTTACGAATATATTTATATATTATGTTAAATGTGTTTGCGTAATTAAATACACACTTTTTCTTCAGCAAATAAATTGTCGAATTTACCGCAAAGATGTACTTCGAAATTCATTTTAACTTCTTTTGAGCTTAACATAAACAGACAAAAATGTAATTTCCGTTCTGCCTGCTGACAGAATTATGGGCGGATAGCGATGCGATGCGATGTGATGGGATGGGATGGGTGCAATTTTTTCTTTAAATTCCCTTATACAAAAAGAAAAGTTTCCTACTTAAAGTTACTGTAAAATTCAAAGAAATGTGGCTTCCTCCTTCTGCTTGCCACGCTCAAACATCCGCCCGCACGTCCTCGCACAACAACAACACACAGACACTGTGTGTATTTCTTTTTAAGGTTTTTTATTACACACTTGGAAAGAGTTTTATTATTTGATTACATATTATGCAACTCATAGCCAATAAAATTGCTAGACATATAATTTTACAAATATAAATATATATAGATATATATTTTTACTGTTTTTCATTAGCATAAAATTTACAATTTGTTGAAAATATTTTATAGAAGGATCTGAGCGCAATTTAATGCCTTTAGATGTTTAAAGAAACTTCAGTATTGGTTTTTTTTTTTTTAAATTTTTTTAGTTGCTGCATAAAATAAATTATTATAATTACTGGTGTAGCTAATAAGGGTATTTTAATTTCGACAAGCGTTTAGAGTGCTTAAATTCTTTTGAGCTTATTAATTGCGAGCAGGTGTCTGAATTAGCCAAGCACTTTAATTAAATTTTCAGATTATGAATGCTTGGAACCTTCTGGTGCGGAATGCCAGCTAATTATTGTGCAATTGAAAACAAAAGCTGTTTAATTCAAACGATTTTCACACTTCATTAATTACATACATGCAACAGACAATTTGTATTAATGAAACAATTGTTATTTATACAAATGTTCCGCAAAAAAATTAAATATTTTCTACATTTAGTGATGGAGAAAAGAAACCTGAATAGTAAAATAAAAAATTTAAGAAAAACAAATATAAAATAATTATAAAACTTGAAATTCCAGTAATTTCTTAGTCCTAGTGGAAGTTTTTAATATTTATTTATAGAACAGCTTGCAACATCTTCTTTTTTGTTCGCCTGTTTGCACCTGTCCAACTGGACGCATTGAGATTTCGTGTCCATTTTGCTTAATGCCTCTCGCTTCTGTGGCACTTTAGTTGGCAAACATTTGCTAACTAGCATCAGCACCAGAACCAGTCATCATTATCGTCAACAAGTCGAAGAAATTTGCATGCCAACGGCTAGTTTGGCGCTACGATTGAAATGTTAAGTTGCAAAAAAGATTACTAAGCGGTTGATTGATTGATTGATTGTTGCGTTGTCTGTCGCAAGCAGATGCAGCACGAATGCAAAATATAAAGCTAAAACACAGAGGGAGATATGAAGGAAATGTCGATTAATGATATAGAAATATCGACTTCAACTTAAAGTTTGAATTAAAACCGCATTTTGTTGCTGTTGTTTTTATTGGCCACTGTTATTATGCACAATTAGACGCCGGGGAATTTAAGACCATTTGATTGATGTTGTAATTGTAGGCTATGTTTAAAAAAGTTTTCTTTGCTTTCAATTTTTTTCGCGTATCTTTGCACGCAATTTAAAAACCATTTTGTAAACTATAGCAACAATTTACAAGGCGTCTAAGACAAGTTTAGTGTACGTTTCAAACAAACAAATTAATTGTAAGTAATCTGCATATATATAATATTTAAATTGTTTTTCAAGAATCCGCTTTAAAAAACTTAAATTTAAATTAAAACAGTTATTAAATTACAAATTTTGTGTGAATGTCAAATTAAGAAGCTCTGCTAACAATATATTTTTTTCTATTACAAATGACGCTGTTCGAAATCAAATAGTAGCACAACATAATGTAAAGCACAACATATTATAAAATTTATTATTTAAAGTTCTCGTTAATTTGTTCACATATAATACTTAGTCTTATATTAAACTTATAGTTTAAAAAAGAGCGGTTCTTAAATTCTTTACAGTCACTCCTAGTCTGTTAGAGCAAGTGCAGTGACGCTAAAAAATGCTAAAAATATAAATACCAAAAGTATCAACAGCTGTTAATGCAAAATCTGGCAGTTAACATCATACTGTTAACAGTCTGTATAGAAATTTCCAACCGTGCGGGTGGCTACGCGAGTGCGCCAATCACAGCTCCAACCAGAAATTGAAAACTAACAATGAGATTTTCGCAAAATTTCACTTGAAGCATAACAAAAACAAAGAGCTCAAACAACGCGAGCGAAGCAGTGGGAGTGCAAGGTGTGTGTAAAAGTCAAAGGCTAAATGCAAAATAAGCCACTGCCAGGGCAAAACGTAATCAAAGCACTAAAAACTAAAAACAAGTGTAACACACAAAATATAAATATACGAGGCGTGCGGCCTGCCAAACTCTCAGTGTATGTGTGTGTGCGTTTGAGTTTGTGTTTGTTTGCATTTGCTTTTGCATTTGTGTGCGTGTGCGTGTGTGTGCGCGTCACCTAAATAAACCAATTCTAATTGGCAAGAAGAGAGCAAGCAGCTTACTTTTGCACTTGCATCCTCAAATCAGCTGTCCGAGATGTGTTTATGTATGTGTGTGTGTGCAATATTGCATTTGTGTGAGTGAGCAAGTGTAGTATTTGTTGTTGTTGTTGTCTTTGTCGGTTCGCCTTAGAATTTTGGTGTTAAATTTTCGAAGCCTGCGTTAGTTTCTTTTTCTTTCGCCTACATGCGGCGCTTATCTATTTTTTCAAAGCCAAAGCCACAAAACTCGTTTTGATATTAAGTTGTTGTTGTTGCTGTTGTTATTGTTGTTGTTACATTTGTTATTACTGCTGTATGAAGCGTCACGCCTTTTGTGTTTTTAATCGCGCAATTCATTCATGTGCCCCCACAGCAACAGCAGCAGCAGCAACAGCAACAACAATAATAAAAAAACTAACAACAACGATCGTCTGCTCAATTTGGGCCGCGCGTTTTCTATTCAAAATTTCTTTTATTTTCACACACAAAAAAAAGCGAAAGATAAATAAAGAAGGAAGCAAAATATCAAACAAAAGCAAAATCAAAAGAAATCAAATTTCAAACTTGTAATAGCGTCAGCAACAGCAACAACAACAGTAACAGTTACAGTGACATCAAAATTAATAATAACACTAAATATTCACAGCAGTCACAGCAGCAGCCGCAGCCGAAATTGCATTTTCTGTTGCTGTTATTGTTGTTGTTGTTGTTATTTGTGATTTGTGAATGTGTGTGATGTAAGTTTTGTATTTTAAAAGTATTTTAAACCCACACACACACACCCGTCTTTTTTTATTGTGTTTAGCATTACGAAGGCATTTTGGTTTAGTTTCCGTTGGTTGTTTTTGTAGTTTCTGTTAATGTGCCTTTTTCTTATGTGTGTTCAATTTAACTTTTGATTTTTTGCTGCTTGACCGGCTTTTTTTCGCCGTATTATATGTCGGTCAAACAATAACAACAACAAAATGATATATAAAAAAATTGATTCCAGTTTGAGTTATTTGAATTATGATATGACACTTTTTGTGTAATTGTCATTTGGGTTGACACATATTTAAATAAAATATAAAATAATTCAGACACACACAACTACAAAATTGTATATACATAAAAGAGAATGTATATTGAATCAAGATATTTATATATGATTTAAACTCTGCAATAATGTCATAAGAAAAACGTGTAATTAATTCAGAGCTGTGGGTGTCACTTTTTATTATTAACATAATTTTTGCTGTAACTATTCAAATCAGAGTTTTCAACGCCCAATAATAGTCCAAGTTGTTGTTTATTTTTTGTAATGGGCGTTTCTTAAACGGGTTTTAGAGGTTGCATGTTAGATCTTTTCAAATTGATATGTTAAATTAATGTATGGTGGCAACCAACAAATATATGTGAAATTAGTTTGTACAGTTTTATTTTTCCAGCTAAATTTGATTAAGGAAATCATATTTTCAATTTTTATCGTCCATATGAAATGACATATTTATTAATATTTGTACTCTCAATATAACAGTGAGAAGGTTGTTTATTTATTAAATGTATTCCATTAATGTAATTGGTTTAAATGGATTTTACACACAACCATAAAAGTAAATTTTGTAAAATTGGCAAACGTATGTTAAACCGATTTGGCTTTTTTGTTCTCTTTTCCCCTTTGAAACATCTGTGTTTTATAATCAAACCAATCGGGTTAGTATATGTTACTTTATTTATTTGTTTACCATATCGCACACTGATAAATATCATAAACAGATTTAAAAGCGCTTCTCCGTAAACAGATGTTTACCGTAACGTTAGCAAGTTTTTTGCAACACATTGCGTATGCTTTCTTCTACATTCCCCGTTGGTCCCCTACCTGCACGTCGAACAGACAAAAAGCAACAAAAGTCTTTTTTCTTTGCTTAAAATTACTTTAATAACGTCTGCAAGTTGTTATTATAAATATAAATATTTTTAATACGATTTGTCATTGTATGTTATTAATTCATCAGCGTTTAGAATTGTTAGTATTTATTCATGCTTCTAATCTCTATAAATAAAGAAATCTATAAAGATAATACCAACATAATTGATGGCATTTTATATTTTCATTTTCTTCAAAAATTTGTTCTTTACCATAAAACATATTCTCTTAATGAGCCGAGTCTTTAAATTAGTTTTTAACGCAACATTTACTTGTTCGCACATTTGTGAACAGATCGATTGCTTTTTAATATCTCGTCAAATAGAAAGAAAAACAACCACTAATCGTGTCTGGGCATTAAACTGTCAAATAAGATTTGTAGAATGTCTACAAAGTTTATTTATGCTTGGATTTTTTAAAACAGCAGCTGACTTGCGCTTCCGAAAGAATGATAAAAATATTTATGAAAAAGAGCAAACAGCGATGGTAGCTTCCATAAAATATAAATTAAAGCGAAAATTTGATTTGTGCCGCAACTCTTGAAAAACTCTTTTAAAAAAGCAGATATTAGATTTGTAAAGTTTTTCGTTTTACAATCTGTCGGCTTATGGCGAGTTTATAATTAAACTCTTAATTGAATATAAATTTTCTTTTTTAATTTATTCATAGATATTTATTTTTGGTTGCATAAACATAATGTTCAAGAGCTGCTTTATCAATTTGGACGCCGGCGCTTTTTTACTTTTTTATATGCCTATGATCAGGTTTTTATGTCAGTCTCAAATGGAAATCAATTGCATAACAAAAATCAATGTTTCGCTTATAGCGTTTATATAAATATTGTTGGGGCAAACATTAACTCATTTTAATTCAAAGAATGAAGTTAAGATTAATTTAACTGATAAGCTGTCACTAACTAGACTACTTAGCGCTGTCAAGTAACAAGATTAGAGGCAATGCAGTAGCAGCAGTCGTCTAAGTGCGGAAGATAAGCTTGACATAATTTCACTGTTTGTGTTTGCTGAACGATAAAAAAATTCTCAAAGCGGAAGTCATAAGCAAAACGCTTCCAAAGTTGAAAGATAAGTCCATATTATGTATTATGGAATGTCGCTCAAGTATTAGAAATCTCACAAAGTTTACTTTCTTCTCTAATTGAGTTTGTTGAATAATATTGCCTGACATATGCAATTTAATATTAATATTAATAATTGCGAAATGCTAATCAATTAAGCTTCAGACTATTAATTGAATACTCGAAAAATTCATAATGAAAAATCACAATTTCCACTATAGACCAAAAGTTGCCTGGTTACTTTTAATGACAAATATCATATTTATGCATGAATACAATCTTGTTAAAGCAAATAAATATATACACATATATTTTACACATTTTCACATAATTTGTTTGTGAGTAAACGTCATGACAACAGCAACCAGAAAAAATGTTGAAAGGGGCGCGTGCCATGTCAGGGTTCAGCAGGTCAAATGCTGAGCAAGTTTTTAAATTTTAACAGCAGCATTAATTTAAATATTTGTTAACGTTTTGCAGTCTCTTTTATCTTTGAAAATATGTTATTTGTACGATTTTAATGAGCGCTTTTGCAATGTTTGAAATTTGAGAACAAATGAAAATGATTTTCTCTTTTATCTTTTGAATTCAAATAGATAAGTTAAATATTATAATAATAATAATTAAGCTGCCTTTACTTAAATATCTCATCGCTGATAAATTCAATAAATTATTACAATTGAAACAAAATATTTTGTTAAACAACAAGTAATTTAAATAAACAAGCTAAATTATTAATAGCCTTTTTGTGCTAATGAGGTGAACATTTCATTTGTAACAATTAAAATGTTGAACTACGATAAACTCTGACCTTACGTTGCCCTTTGATAATGGATTTTAGCTTTACAAATTTTGTACCATTAGAAAAACAAGCGAAGCAGAAAACCTTTGTACAATTATCGACGGAGCTGACCATCATCTATCAATGTCCATTCGACTCCGAGCCAACAACTAAAACCAACCTAAGCAAACTCAATTGATACTTAACCTTGGTCCCAATTATTATCAGTATAAGTTTAAACATATTTTTTTAAACCGGACACAATGCAATTTACACTTGAATTAATCAGAAAGTTATCCGCAAAATGTAAGGAGACGTCAAATCAGCTGTCAGCATAAGTTAAGTCAATTCCATCCCCGGCCCCCCCCCCATTTCTCTCTGCCTACCCTGGTGACAATATGCCACTGGTTTGGTTTAAGTTTACAGTTTTGTGGTTAACCGCAAATAAGCATTTTGTTTGGGTTTCGTTTCGTTTGGTTTGCAACTTGCCACTTTCCCAACTCAAACCCAAAACTCAGCCATTTGTAAAAGTTAAACTCGGGCAACGGATGGTTTTTATTTTATTTTATTTTATTTTTTATGTGGTTCGGTTTGGTCAAGGAAATGGAAATGATTGCTTAGTTGCTTCTTCGATGGTCCAGCTTGGCCAGTCGTCGATACAATTAATGTTTCTCATTTGCCATTTTTTTATCAAACACATTTTTACACATTGCTGCGTTCTTTGGAAATTCCAATGATTTTTTTTTTTTACTTTTCGTTTCAATGCGTAATAAGTGTGACTTGATAAAATCCGTTGCTAGGGACCACAGCTCCCCCAATATTAAGTAAGCTGTTTGGAAGCATATCGAGGACAATGAACTGATATGAAAACTTGAAACTAAACAGTCTTTTTTCGAAGTGACTTATTAAAGGAGATTTCTTAGTAGCTTCAGTGCAAAAGTACCAAATTGTGATTAAATTTTCCATTTTTTGCTATACAATATTTATTTTACTTTATTAGGCAAGTCATAAATAATTCTCAATTAATATTTAAATATAAATATTTAAAAGATTGTTCTACTTAATTAGTTATTTAACACAAAATATATATTTTTATATTTATAAGATCCGCCCAAACTTTTCACACATGCAAATAAATTCTAATTGAAGAGCATCTCGCTTGCAATTTGTATATTTAAATTAATTGTGCATATGTTGGTATTAATAATGTTTTCAACTTGCCCCTCAGGGCTGTGCTGTTTTCGTGGCAAGAGGCATGCAACTGTCATAGCAACCGCGAGGCAGGCAGAATGTTTTTATTCCTTATGTCTAACAATTAGGCACGCAACCATCCGTGGGCGGGTCGGCACAGGTGGGCCACTATTAAGGCGTCTGATGTGCCGACACCTTGTTTAGGGGGCGTGGCAGGGTGGTGGCACATCCATGTTGTCAGCTTGACAAGCGCCTGTGGCGAGGGCATTTTGTTTATGGTTGATTGAATTGAAATGGGAAGCATATGTCGTCTGCTCAACTAGAGCTCAACTTGGAAAGTGTATATAAGGGTGATTCATATTTTTTAGATTTTCAACCTATTATTAAAAGGGAGGTTTTCTACTCCGTAATATTCCTTATTATACTAATAACATATTTTTATAATGTTAAAAAAGTGCAGGAAAAGAAAACGTAATATTAATATTTGCTATATTATACTGCTAATGATTTCTATTTCTACTCAAATATTAAAGTAAAAATTGAGAATATCTAGCAGTGAATCAAATTATGTTTAAGTATATAAATTAAATATATTTAAATATACATTTTAACCATAAACTTTCTAATTTTTATACATGTTCCCTTCAACTGTCTACATTTGCATGCCAAATTGATTTTAAATGTCTGCATAAATTTGATTCATATCACAAGCTCAAACTCATCTTGGAGAAAATTTCTATAAATAAGAAATTAGCACGTTTAAATTCCAGTTTATGATGTCGTTAAGACTTTGTTTATTCATCTTTAATTTTAGTAGAATCGGTAATAAAAAATCAACCGGTAAACGTGCTGCTTCGGTCAATAACCCAATCGTATACTTAATTTATGTAAAAAAAATCCTATTAAATATTTCCCATGCTGACGAATTTTTAGAGATTTTAAAGCGAATTTCATTCTTCGCTCAGTTTAATGATTTCTATATACCCATTGGGGCATCGAATATATTTTACTTCTGCCACAGTGGCTACTGTAGAAACACAATAACAAAGAGGTATAAAATATATTTATTACAGCCACAGGAGATAAATCTCTCTCCAGTGCTCATTAGACCAGGCTCTGGGGTATATTATCTGGTTTCATTGACTGAATTCTGCATTTCATAGAGTTATTTGTATTTTTCGCATATGATTTTATTTTTTATACAATTGTTCGCGTTTTAACGACTGTGTTTTATAATTTGCAATGCTATTATTGACATTGTTAAAATTACTGACATGCAGTGCTTTCAGTCTATTGTGATAATTATTAATAACATTCGTGAGGCAGTCCATTTATTGTGATGGACAATAAAATTTTACAATATATTTATTTTGTTATTTTTTATAAAGAACTTCCGATAAAGATTTTTTTGTCACTTTCAGAGTTAGTGGAAATAATGTATTATTGAGAAACTTTGTGCATTTGTATCAACTTCACGTTGATAAAGTGTTATTTAATGTTTTTTTGTTACCATTGACTTAATGTACTCACGGGAAAAATAAGTTTTTCTCGCTTACCTAACTTTATATTGGTTCTGGTTTTTTTTTTGTTATTCCCGCTGCTTGGCTAACCCAGAACATCCTTCAGAGCTCAATTCAACTTGCAAAATTCACACAAAAACCGACGAACCATGCAAATTGACTTCCGTTGTCTCGAGTGGGAAGTGTGGACTCGTGGGCCGGCTCAGTTGGCCACATTGCACTTGTTCTGCATCGGAGCTTGATTTGAGTTCGGAGCTCGCTCCGCCCACATGAACTTTGGGCAGGCTTTGGCAGACCCTTGTCTAATTATGTTTATGGCAAATTTGTCAATAAAGTTTTCTATGTCACGTAGATTGTTGAAAAGTCATTACAGTTATGGCGACTTTCTTTCTTTTTTGCGTAGAATTAGCAACTTGGTTATGTTTTTAGTTTTGTCTTGCAAGTCGGCATTTTATGTTAATTACAATAGTTTTCTCTTTCCCCGAGAAAATTCTGGCAAAGTAGAAGAAAAGTTGTTTTACACTGATTAGCTATTCCAATTGTTGGGTTTTTTAGTAGGAACAAGTTCAAAGAATGATTTTTATGAGGTCAATTTTGATATTTTGTTATTAGCTATTAATATTTCTTTTTATAGAGACCCTAAAATAAAAGGCCTTTAAAGTGGCTGTAAAACTAAAATAAAAATACAAATGTTGAACTGTTCAGTCGACCCTCCGATCGATTGCTGCATAATAAAAAATTAAACATTCATTGTACTCAAGCAGCAAAACACTTAAAAGCTTAAGAGTAACTTAAAAATGTATTTGGAACACTTGAATATTTCAATTCAATTGAGCAATGCTATTATCCAACTTAATGTTATGGCTAATTATAACAGCATTTTCAAAGCGCCCAATTTGCCCATTTTTCCCAATTGCCAATTTGTTTTCGACGAGTTTTTATAGCTATCCATGGCCTAATTAAAATTTTTTTCTTATCATTTGCAGACAACGCATTAGGCACTAAAGCTGCGCCAATCTCACAATCACATTTTGGATAAGGTAAATCAAATAAATTACCCTAAAACAATTAGAAACCAATTGTTTTTCACTTGTACAAAGCAGCAAATAAGTAATATTTGTTTTGTTATTTTTAAAATTAGCATTTATAAGCAATAAACTATTGCTAATTTATATATTGATGCTGTTAAATGGTCAAATTAGAGAGCATTTGTCTTTTTAATTTAATTAGCCAAATATTTAGTTATTTTGTAGGCAAGTCGATTTAGCCAGGTCCGTCTGTTCATACGCAATAAAACTAGACTATATTTAATAGCAGTATTCAGGGATGTCTTAACAATTTTTTTAGTTTTATAAATAAATTAGAATTTATTCCTCTTTTTACTGTAATATGCCTCAGCAGTGGATGATATTAGTCTAAGTTTCAATACGTAAATAGAACAAAAGCACTTAAGCTGTTAAGTGTCGACTTAAGTATTTATCTTGACTGTTATCTATCACTCTTAGAATCTATTAATCAGCGGAAATTGGCTGCCACTTATTGGCACATTGATTAGCCGCAGGCTGTCACAGGGCCCGCTTGATAAGACCAACAAATTCATTTTCTGGTAGTCAACAAGGCTTGGTGGGCACAAAAATGGTAGCCTTCTTTTAGGATACGCGGGCACAATTAATCTTGGTGGCACTTTGGCAACAACAACAACAACAACAACAGCAATAGCTAAAAGTGGTAACAAGAGGGGCAACCACATCTGCGTGCTTTGTTGTAATTAATATGCAAATGAAGAACAAGTCTGGGGCCGGGCCTAAACCCGAGACAAAGCGCAGCGCCGACGTCAAAAACATTTGCACAAATCATCGGTTAAAGTGTCAGGGAGTTAGGGAGACAAGTGAACCAAGTGTGGCTAATTGTTATGCAAACGGGCACACTAAGAAATTTCCAGACAGTTGTTGTTGTAATTGAAGTGCTGTGAACTTAGAGAACTGGTTAAAGTCCACTCCGAAGTAAACGATGCTAAATAGGCTGAGTACAGAAAATGTAATTATAAAAAAACGTTAGCTGTTTGCCTGCAATGGGTTGCAAGCACGTGCTACTTGCCGCCTGTTTCTGCTCTTTTTTTTTTTTGGTTTTTTTTTATTGGCACTCATCCAAATGTCATCGATGTAGTCTCTACGAGAAAGTCCGAGACAGCACAGAACAGTTGAGCAGTAGCACCAACAGCAGCGGAGCCACTCAAACTTGACATCGGCACAGGGACTAACTGAGTGTGGGGCACTTCGTGTTCGTCAGGCACAAGGCCAAGAAGCAGCCACAAGCATCTCTAGAATAGCACTCATCCATCCACGAACACACACACACACACATAGGAACACACACACACTTGTCCTCTCGCTCTGACAGGCGCTCGCTGTCTCTTTTGCATGATTGCCTTGGCCAAGTTTGAGGCTAAGGCTGAGCATCCTTTTAAATGAATTAGTGCAAAATACATTATAGTTTTCGGCTGCATGAGCGTTTTTCAGTAAGTTGATTGCTTAAAAGCTTCCAGTAACACACTCGACACACACTCACAAACACTTGCACAACACACACACACACACACAGACACTTGTTTATATTCATAAATATTTATCGATAGCAGACAAGTCTTTTGTGGTATTTTGAATCGATAGTTTTGTGTTTTTGTACTTTAAATTGGATTGTGGTTTTATTGATGACAATGGAAATTGATTTAGAATATCTTAAGAGTTTATGCAAATTTCCCAAGTTGTGGTCAAGTTCAAGTCTATCTACATATTAAAATAAGTGCAGAAAATTCAGAATTTTATTGTTTAATTTACTTATTCCATTTGTATTTCAAATTAGTTGTAACTTATTTGATTACCCGAATATATAAGCTTTACTGATTCCACATATATCTATAAATTGTTAAATTTTGTATGCCTCAGAATCATTTTATTTTCTACTTGTGCAATTTTTTTTTAAAACTGCTAACTGACTTCAGTTGAATCACATTAGCCAAGTACAGCGGCAGCTAAAATTGCTTTTTAAGCTAAATGGAAAATATGTATGAATAAATTTGATAAAGTTGATAAGTCTGAGTAACTGAGTGCTTTTAAATTGGCCCGAATTGACTGTTAAGCAACACAAATTGTGCCAAACATATTTTGGAGTTACTCGAAGCGAATCTAAGCACTCAGAAATTGTTGGCCAACAAACCGGGCCCACATCGCTTACATTATAGTTCTCATTGGATGCAGGTTATATTGTGTGTGTGTGTTGGCCACATTTTACAAACTCATTAAAACTTTAACAAAGCTTAACATCCCTGAAGAAAAAATATACAAAAAAAAGTTTGACAGATGGCCGCATGTTCGGACAGTTGGGACACAGACAAACAGAGCTAGGCGCCTGGGTCTGGGCCTGGTCTGAAAGAAGGACTGACGAGAAACTGGGCAGACAAATAAAAGTGAAAACTGAAATGCGGAAAGTGAAAGATGCTCCGGCCCTGTGCGACAACGCGAAAATGAAAATTAATGTGTATGTGTGAGTGTGTGTGTGTGTTAGTGTTAGTTGCAAGTGTGCAGCTTTTGTTTCCTGGGTGGCGAAAATCGTTAAGATAACTGCAGTCCTGAGAGACAAAAAAGAAAGAAAGCAAGCAAAAAAAAAAAAAACACGCCAAAATGAAAAACAAACTTTTCATAAGCTTTTTACAGCAATGCAGCGCAGCGCAGGAAAAGTTGTTTTCCCACTTGTTATTGCTCTTGTTGTTTTAATTTATGCCCATGAGAGACGCCAGTCGGCGACAAATACAAATACAAATACAAACACATATATACAGGCTACCCAAAACTTATGGCATGCACTGTAGGTGCGGATAAAGCCGCTCAAAAGAATTAGCATGCAACGAGCAGGGAGTCCTTGACCAAAATTCGTATATTCATAAACCTAGAAATGAGAACGTTGCATTGTTTTTTTTGTTTCCGCGTTAAGACTGAAAATACAATAATAATTCTTAAAAATATATATAAACAATCAAGGCATATAAATTAGACAAAACACTTCTTGCTAGGCTATAAGCATTAAGGTAAATAACAAATTGAGGAATAACAACTCGTTTTGTTTGGGCTAAAACCAAGAATACTAAATGCAATACAAATACAAAAGTTTATTATATATTTTCTGTGCTTACTTGGCAAGTCTGATGTAAATTGAGATGAATAAAAGCAGATTTCAAAAGTGCTTCAAGAGAACTTAAACTATTTTTTTTTATTATTTATTTGGGGTTTTGTGCACTGCGACCTAATTGGTCTATTGTGCCCCCTTCCGAGCTTATAGCTCCACCATCAACCCCAGTTCCTGAACTGAACTTAAACTAAATAAAGCTAAACTATTGTTTTTGTAATGAGTGATTTTATTAAAGTCTTGAATTTATATTTTTTTTTGGGATTAGAAAAAAAATTTCATATTTCTTTTTACCCAATATTTATTCACCATTTTCCAACCTTTTATATAAACTAAAATAAAACAGAATAGCTCGTCTCACGTTAAACAAATATGCCAGCAATTATTGTTAATAGTATAAAAAATATATAAATCTGAAAAGAATTATCTTGCTCTTATAAACAAAGCTGCTTTATAAATGTAGAATAAGTTCCACAAATCTATTAGCATTTCCACCAGCCTTTGTTTAGTCCAGCTTAGCTGCATATTATCCTCATTTTTCCTTATATATATTGTAGTAGTTGATTCTGGAAGACATCCGCTTAATCGTTTCGTCGTTTTGCGTGTTTGACTTCCAAGTTGCTAAAGTTGTATTTGCTTTTTGGCCAAGTCACTTGTCCAGAGTTTTCATGTCCATTTTCCTTGGCCCCAGCCGCATTGTGTTCATTTTCTTTTTGGCTGACCATTGTTATTATTGTAGTTTTGTTTGGTTGTGTTTTGTTCGTTTTGAGATTTGTTTGATTCTTTTTTAGTTTCGTTTCCAACATTTAGTAATTGGACGTTTTTCGTTCTGTTTCTGAGGTTTTGCTTTCTTACTGATTGGAAATTGCAAAGTTTTTTCCGCTCTTAATGCTGTGTTAAATAGGATGCGGACTAATGGATCTAAAAGTTATCTATGCACAAAAAAGCCAATGAATTTGAAATTTGTTAGCAAAATTGATACTCTTGATTGGAAAAAATGGATCTTTCTGTAAGCGAATTAAATGTGCAAAGAATAAGGAATTTTAAAATATCTAAGAATATCCAAGTATATTTTTCTTTGCTGTAGGACGTCCAAAATTCGATGAGTACCAAATCATTTGAATACGTTATTTATTCAGAATTTTATACATAAATAACTCATATTATTTTTACCTGAAAACTTGTTTTAAAGGCATAAATAAGCCATTTGAAAACAAGCTGTTGGATATTCGTAAATTGTGAGCTGCTACTTTACCTAACTTTCAAGACAAACAACATTTTTAAAAGTATTTCACAACAACTTACGCTTTTACAAGATCCACACAGCAAGCCTCATTATCATACATATAAGCAGACAATACTTCAAACTTGGCTTGCTGGCGCAGAAGGATGTTTTCTCTTACCTGCTGACAGTGAGTGCAAATATTTACGACATTTACTTTTAACGTAAATCAGGGCATGCTGTTCACACACACACACAGACACATGCAAGCCAAAACTGAGCTGCACATTATATCATTAAAAAAAAAAATTGAGCACATTAATAAATATGAGTTATGATTGTTCATAAAAAATATAATGGTCAGAACGGCGGAGTGACCGAAAAGCGTTGCCCCAAAAACGAAGAGCCGAAAATGAGAGCAAATCTCTAGAGAGATATTCTGACACTTCGTGCAATTGCAATTGACGGCTGGGCGCTGCCACGCCCATCACATTTTGCTGAAGTTGGCCACAGTAGATATGGCAATATTTTGCGGCCACTTGCCACACACTTGGCAGTAGGCGGCAAAACATTTTCACTTCGTTTTGTTGCATAACTTTTGGCGTTTAAAAATGCGGCAGACATCATAAATCAATTTTATATTTTCAGCATGCAGACAGTAAGAGATAGATGGATTGTGCGAGAGAGAGAGAGAGAGAGAGATAAGGCTTAATAGTCGAAATGGTTTAATGTGCTTCTATTTGAGGCTTATGGCCAACCAAGTTGAGTGGTTTCAGTTGTTCTGGCGCGAAAATAAATGTGCCTTTCAACTTGCTAAAAAAAGTTATTTTCAATGTTTGCAAGTGTAAATAGGCTAAGAAGTAAATAACAAGAAACTTTGAAAAAATTGAAATATATTGCAGTTAGCCAGTTTCAGACAGTTTCTCTCTTTAGTGAGGTTTTTATTATTTGTTATTATTATTATTGGAAAATATAGTTAATTAATTGGGTAGGTATTAATTAATCATCTTTTGAATTTAGTTTTTATATTGAATTTTTAATTAAAGCAAACAAAAATGAATTTAAATTATTGACATTAATTAATAGAAAAGCGAAATATTAAAAAATAAAAACTAGCGTAGCTATTGGAGTATAATCAAACTACGAGGGAAATATATATAATAAAATTTAAAATATATATATAAATGACATGGGGATGGGCAGCTGATTGCATATAAAGTTTATTGAAGTATTATTCAAGAGTTAAATGCAATAAATATGTATATTAACAACACTTAAAACAAACCCATTTGCAGTCCAATTTATTTGCATTTATTCCAAAGAGCTTATGTAAAAAGTTATGCAACGCGGCTGATTATTCAGAAGCCGCCAATTCCATGTAACTTGCTGCTGGGCTTAAGCGTTAATCTGGTCGATGGACGCCATTTTGTTTTTATTCATTTTACCGTTAGCTTACAGCTTACAGCTGATGTGATATTGCGTTAATAGCTGGCGACAATTATTAAAAAAAATCTGTCTGTTTGCTCCAGTTTTATTCTATGCAGCGAAGCAGATTAGCCCGCTTAAGCGGACTCCCACGCAATAGCAAAAAATGAGGAAATGAAACATTGCTGCCAAGTGTGATGGATTCAGCTTTTTTTCGGCTCAATTGCACGCGATTTTGCTCCGTGATAATGTCAGTTTGTCAGTTATATTATTTATTTCTCCTTCACAAATCGACAGTGAGCCATGAATTGCGCTGAAATGCTGTGCGAGTGTAGCCATTGCCATCAATAAGGATTTTTTGTTGAGGACATCTAGGCAGAGTTTAAGGTAGTCAAGCAATCATTATTGAGAGTAGAAGCCTCCAACGGGATTGCTTACATTTTGGCGTAGTCATTTTTTGACAGTTTGTAATTTGGGTTTCAAGCTGACTCGCGTGTGTTGTGTGTGTGTGTTTGTGTGTTTGTGTGTTCGTGTGACTGTTATCTTTGTATCGTCATTTTCTTTAGCATCACCATCATCATCATCATCATCATCATCGTCGTTGGCAAAGTGTATCGTTTTCCTTTTCATTGCGTTTTGCACACAAGTGTCTACGGCATTTCTTTGCATTGGATTTTACTCTACTTTCATTGCCTTTTTTGTGTAACTTTCTTCTATTCAATTTATGTGTGTGTGTGTTTGTGCGTGTTAGGGTGTGTATGTGGGTGTGGTTGTATATTGCATAGGCAATGGGTTTCAATCTTTTGATAAGACTTGATGTGCTCAACGTGACGTTAAATGTACCTAATTAAGTGCGAAATTAACTCAGGTAGCTCAAGTGCCTGCCGGCTCTAAAAATGTTGGCAGCTTGATTAACTAGAAATTATGTATATGTATTTTTCAGTTTAATTAGTTGTTTGTTTAACTTCAATAATAATTTATTACTTTATACAAAAACATGTTTAGACAACTTGAAGTTTTTTATGGAAGCTTCTCAATGTATGGTGAACCTCAAAGAAAGTAGAGTAATGTATATAGTACCTGAATATTAATATTTTTTTTTAAAAAAGTTGAAATTAGAGTAATGTATATAGTATCTGAATATTAATATTATTTTTAAAAAACCCTCATGTACAGAATCCTATTATACATTCATTTTATATTGAAAATACTCTTCACTTTTCATCTAACTAAATATTCAGCCAGTTAATTTATTCACTTGAATGAAAACTTCCAGTGTGGTTTTTCAAACAACTGAAATGCTGACAAAATTAATAAAATTAATTTTCGCAGAGATTTTAGATATACATGAAAATACTTTGTCGCGCATTGGGTAAATAAATTTAAATGTATTTGTATGAATAGATATATTTCATATATATATATTTGGCCTGTGTTTAAACCGTCATTTCCCCCATATTTATACAAAATGTTCTTTACGTCAAACTGTCATTCTGACTGTCATATTTATGGTCATTTACTTAGTGGCTTGTTGATCTATGCCAGAGAAACTGTAAATGTTGTCTTTTTTGACTGATTGACGCCTGGGGCAAGTGCGTGAATGCAATGTGCTTTGTAATTTAGTCAAATTTGTATATTTGTATACCCTGTACTTAATCGATTGAAAAGTTGGCTTGTTAGGTTCAGCATATGCTCTAATATTTTTGATTACGGTGATCGGAAATATTGTACAATGACTATATACAATTTTATATACTGGACTAAAACTTTAAATGATGAAAACTATTTATAATTTGCAGAAATAATTTTTTTTAACTACTTATCAACTTTTTTATGTTGTCAAAGTAATCAAAAAACTTCATAGCTATCTGAGTACTAGTTAGAATGAAAAATATTAAAAAGTAATTGATTGATTTAGGTCTAGAATACATAAGTAACACTTGTGCATTATGTAAGCTCTACTTAAAATAAAGAGTATCTTTTCGTTGATTACATTTAACCCTCCTTTTTTATATTTATTTACATAAAATAGTTGGCCTGTCATTTGAAGCCTGCGTAGATTACTCGGCGTGTGGCCAAACGATAATTTGTCTGGGTCTTTTGAGAGTTGCACTTAAATCATTAAGTAGTCGAATGACATAGGTTCTTTAGCCATTGAATTATGTAATTCCCTGTAGCTGCCCATTGGCAAACAGCTCTATGCAGAAAATGGAATTTTTAAGTTGCGCAAACAAAATTTATTTGCAATCACTTCACGTCAAGTGCTTCTTAAATTTTTTTATGCCCGTTGAAGTGCAACATTAATTTAAATGACAAGTGATACCAAAAAAATTTAATTTAGAAAATTGAAAACATTTTTTTTTGATATCAAACTATATGAGAATTTATTTTGTTTAGTGCTTAGTATTTTGGTAGCTTAGCTGACCTTTGAAATATCAAAAAATGTGCTCAACGAGATTTTTTGTTAGTTAAAAAAAAAAATATTATCTAAAACTAAATATAAAATATTAACATTTAAAATGGAAATAGTTATGTTTGTACAAAGTACGAAAGTCACAAATTTAATATTCAAAGTTTTTATTGCACATTTGTACAGGTTAATAGTATATTATATAATATGATTTTGTAAACTAAATTTAGATTTAAATAATAATAGTAGAATTTTCCGTCATTTGCAGCTGTCAAAGTATATTAAACTCAGACAAATTGGCGCTGTTGGATTTATGAAATGATAAAGTGCATTTTTATCAATGTTCAACTTGTGAACACCAACTTATCGTCATGGCAAACAAGTACAAACATAATCTTAGACTATTCGCAGTGCTGACACACAAAATTACTGTACTTTACACACGCCATTGCCGAACTAGCGATGTTTATTGTATCTTGGCTTACTTGGTCTTACCTGAGAGAGCATCGTATAATATTATTTTCCCTAGTTGTTTTTGTTGTACCATTGTTCGAGCACTTTTAATAGTGTCTGGCCATTATTATTATTATTATTTCTGGCTCTTATTTTTATTTTATTGCCAGCTTGTTGGCCAAGTTACGTTTTGCTCGCCGAGGTGTCAGTTGTGTATTTCGTGACTTTTCCACATCGGGTTTTTTTTTTGGTTTTTTTTGTATAGATTTATATATATCGTGGTTTAATTAATTATTTGTATGACATGCACGTTTGCCTAAAACTTATATATTTTGAACATCTAGCTCAGCTATCAATGCTGTGAATTCATTTTAAATTATCAGTCAATGTTAATTGACATTTGGCCTCAAAAGGGATTAATTGGGAATTTACCAATGAATTTTTCGGTTACAATCATATTTTTTATTTAATTTATATAATTGGGTATCAACACACTTTATTGGGTACCCTAACCAAATAAATAACAGCAGTGACTCGCAAGAAGGGGAATTTGTATGAGCAGCCTTGTAAATGATAATTTAAGTCTCGTCTCGTTTCACACGTGCTTTTGCGTTTTTCATCTTTCTATTTCGGCACCATTGAAAATAAATCCCACGTCATAAATTAAAATCCATCCACAGTCTCAGTTGCATTGCACTTTCACTTGCATATCTATGAATTATACACAAAAGTTACTATTTTCTAGAGGCTGCTCGAGCTCAGATAGAAAATTGCCAGGCACTATGATTAATGTTAGCAATCGTAGAAATAAAATTTATTCGTTTTACCAGAAATTCGAGATTTTAAAGTACCTATTGAACTTTGTATTACTTTCTTAGTTACGTATACAGATTTATATGTTTTTGTTTATGGTATCAAAGCTTACACCTATTTAGAAATATAAACCTTCTGTAAACAGCTTTTTTATTTTTTACAAACCTCTTTTACATTATATAATATAAACATGAAAAGAGATCTTAATGTTTTTAGCCTATTATCAATAAACTGATTATGAGGTTGTAAGATACTGACTTTTCCATAAAACATGCCTTATAGGTTAATATAAATTTTCTCGGTGATTAAATAGTGACACAATCGATTGGTAAAATTAACTTTTGAGATGCTTAAATTTCCATTGCATTTTTATAAGACTACGTCGATACAAAATATGCAATTATAAAAACAACTAAAATGATGTATCCGTTAATTGAATTGTTAACATGATGATAAGAGCTCCTATATTAATAGCCACTCAACCAACTGGAATAATCAAAAACAAATGTAACTGCGTGTGGATGCTTATCCGAGTGTGTGTTCTGAATAATTCTGCTATATATACTTATGTGCTCATTATGCATATTATTATAATATTTTTAATTTAATATTTATATATAGATAAGAAATAATTTCGATAAATATAGCAGTATATAGCCACTGGCATTGTTAGGGTGGTTATATAATGCTTGGCTGATATGAGTAGTATTATTATTTAAGAGCAATTGCTCGACAGCACCATTTGCTGTGAAATTGTCCACATAATGTCCACTCGGATGCCAACGGCGATAACCGCAATTAAAAACGGCAAGCCCGGTGCCAAGGCCTCAACCAGCCACTTAATGGGCTTGTTTCAAATTGTTCTCGATTGCATGCCAAACTACGCCCACCGGGAACCTTCCTCCCTTCCCACTGGCAACTATCTTTTGTCTCTTTTATGTGCAGTTGAATTGCAGCGGAAGACAACACGTTAAATACCCTTGGCAAGTACTGTAAAATTGTGTGTTTACCCTTCTGACTAATTAGTACAACTTACCATATTCGCATGCTATGAATATTTATATAAATTCAAGTGAAATATATTCCATAAGTTTCGGATTTTATTTCACTTTAATATTTTTAATAAATATTTATAGCGTGTGAATAATTTTTATGTGCAAACCACGAAAAATGAAATAAATTTGCCAGTTAATGCGAATTATATTGGAAAAATTATAGCCATGAGTGAACTTATTATTTATATCGTAATGACCACCACGAAAATATATATATTTGTTAATGTGTATAAATATAATACGCAAACTAATTAAGTTTTGCTAAATTTGAAAGTGTTTTGAGAAATATATAAGCTATTTTCCTATTGGGGCAATGCAGATCTTTTCTTTTCTACGTATACTTACTCAACTTTAGTTTAGCCAATTTAAAGTTTAAGTTTTTTAATGGATATTAAAGCAGCAAGATATCATGGTTGTTCAGCTATAGTTAATACATTTTATACGCCTTAAGAATGGTGTATGGAAAATAATACAAAGTCAGGCACCAAGTCAAAGTTAAGTAAAACAGCAGCAAAGCAGCTCCTGCTGTGCTGAGATTTCTTGACTCTGTCAACCTTCTTTTATTTTTTTTTTTTTTACCATTTTATACAAAACACACACACACAATTGCAACTTATTAAATTTGCAGTCAACATTGGCCACCCGCTAGCTGAAAATTCAATTAATTTCAAATGCAATTTTAAGTGCACTTCTGTAAAGCGGTTCACTTAGTATTCGCTTTCGCTTCGCTGGGTTTTGCTCCAAACAGTTGAGCTTTATTGCGGCTTCCGATGGTACCTTTTTTTTTTTTTTTTGTAGTACCTTTTTTTTGTCCGAAATTGTTGATTAATTATGCAAATTTTAATTAGCTAGGCCTGAGGGAAGTGGTTTTGCTGGCCAATCTTATTTGACAATTCAATTTCCTTCTGCATTTACTGCTTGCCACGCTTGCGCAAATATGTTTGCACAAGTTGTTTGCCCAAATACAGGCGTGGCATTATCTATGGCTCTCCTGGCACATACACACATGCTACATTCAATTAGTGGAGCACACTCAGTGTGGCCAAGCCCTGGGGAACTCTTTGGCTTGTTGTTGCCCGGACGATTTATTGACGCATTTAATTAAAATTACGTTATTTGCATTCGGCCAACGTTTTCGGCCTGAAAAGGACTCACATAATTGGAATGTCTGTGCAAAAGATTGTACCTTAGTGAACAAATTATTTTAGAATATAATCGCTAGACATAAACAAAAGTTGATGAGTTAAGTGTGTGAGTCATAAATCCAGGTTTTATACAAACTTTAAGCTTTTCTGTCGTGTCTTAAATGTGCTGTTAAAAAAAAAACCAGTTTGAATTTAATTGAATTTGCATTTGAATGGAAATGTGAGAAAATGTCTATAACATTCTGGTGAAGCTTAATGAGCATTTAATTAGAGAAGTACATTTATAAAATAAGTGCCGAGCATGTGAAATATTTTATACTCTTTTTTCAGCTATTATTATTATTTTTATTTTTATCGAAATTTTTTTTTTTTGGTTTTTTCTCTTAATAAGCAATATAAATTTAATATAATATGTATTTTTTATTAGTATCTCAAAAAAATAGAACAGGAAGGAATAGCTATAATATATTTTGCGCTTCCTGACTTACTCCAACATATTAAAATTTAATTATTAATTTTAAAAACACAGCTTACACATTTTATGACCCAATTCTCAGAGCGTCTTTTAGGGTATAACGCATCTTTTCAGTACCGTAGCTTGTGTAATCGATATGCCACCCATTTTGGGTTGGCCTCTATTGAGAGCTGCATCTCCTAAGCCTTTTTAATTAAGGCCACAGTCTGTGGCATGAATTAGGCAAAACCATTGCAAGACCCGCTGCCAGCCAGCCAAAAGGAACTAACAGCTGTGGCAGCACAGTTGCAGTGCAGTAGCTGCCTGCCACAACGTAGTTTAGTGCCACAGAGTGTTGGCACTTTTATTCGACTATTGCCAACTATTTGGAGCTGCCAAAAAAGTAAAAAAAAAAATATGGTAAAGTAAAATAGATAGTGAAAACTCGTCCAGGCACAAGGTAAACAGTTTCCATTGCGGCCAAGCTGGCATTTAAAGATATTGTTATGCTCTCCTATCTGGCCACACACACACACACAAATATATATTCGTATGCATGCCGAAAACTAGGCTGCCATTTTTATTATGGGCTCAAGTCATGCCAGACCAATGTGCAGAGGCCGAACTAAAAAGTAGTCAACAAAATGGCATTTCGCCTGCAGTTGCTGCCTGCACTGGTGCGGCAGATTTTGCCATATCCCATATATCCCATAGTATACCCATTGCAAACAGTTATAAGGGTTTTATGTTTTATGTATGTAGTAGCTGCGGCAACTACTCTTTTAGAGGTTATAGTGATTCCGCCGATCGTAAAATATATATTGAAGCTTAAAGATTTTTGCTAGTTTTGCTATAATATTACTTAATTTTAATCAATTAAATTGATTGTGTATGATTTTGAATTAAGACTACATATTGATATCTTTTCATACCTCCAGGTCCCACTAAACTCCCAATAGCAATCGGGTGCACTTAGCTAGAAAAGTAAGTTTCGAACAGAGTGTTCCATAGCCCGACTATTATGAACTGAAGCAGTCTTCGAACTGCCGTTTTTTATTGTGTTTGACAAAACTAATAAATTTTCCATTGTGCTTGGTGCTCGTTGGAACCACTTACCTGATATTGCCTCAACTGCAACGCGTTATTTTATGTCGAATATTTCGTGTTTTATTGGCAGCTTGTGCTGATGCTGTCCTTTGCTGTGTCGCATTTAAGCCAGCTCTGACAAGACCTGCAGTCTGATAGTGCTCTAAAACTTTATGTTTTATAGCTTACCTAAAATAATTTTCATTTATTGTCGTTTTTTATATCAAATCAACACTTAAATTTTAAATCAGTTTTTCACCTTTAAAAATTATAGCTTCTGCTTTATCGACCAATCAGCAACGCGTTCATATTTTCTAATCAAAGACTTCATACAAATTTCCTTCCCCTGTTAGCACTCACACCTTCTCTCTTATCCGATATCTCTTTTACCGGATATCCGTATTTTTATAGTCATGTAGATTAAGTGTTCATCATAAAAGGAAGTTCATGAGCAAAACGAAGATTTTGACTGCTGCTGTTGGGAAATAGCCGAAAGTAAACTTTAGGGATTTACACATGATTACATCTAAATTTATTTAGACGCCTCTGTATTGTTGGCATGATTAAGTTACCGCTAGCTATTGTTGCCTGTTTCTTGTTGTGGTTCTTATTGGCCGTGTCTCTGAGCAACTGTCGCACATAGTTTGTGTTTATGACCAAAGTCAAAGTTTGTTATTTGGACTTGTTTAGGATTTGCACACCCTAACAACAGCAGCAACATTTGACGACAACAGCATTAGCTAACCGAGCCATAACAACAACAATAACCATTAAAGCGGCAACATCAGCAGCTGCCACATGTACATGTTAAAGCTGATGAGTGTCCCACAAAATCTGTTGATAACGTCGAAATAATTTTAGGACTGTTTTTGGGCGATAAGCTTTTCTTTGCAATATACTAAATCATTTAATACATTTTTATGATTTCTTTCTTGCACTTTCGTTTTGACATTTTCTCTTCTTGTTTTGGTTTTTTTTATGCATGTAAAAATTCATGTTATACTCTTTATTTATTTATATTAGGTACATTAAATAGTAGTCAGGATAGTGTCCACTATTCTGAGGAATAGTAGCATTTGTGTTTTAATAATCGTCACATAATCGAAAGCTTTTCATAATCATTGCTTTAGAGACTGTGTTCTGTAATTTTCTTGGTCAATGCCTTTTAAATGAGCTCTTACAGCCCTCATGTATTAATATAATGTAAGCCCTTGGCTGATAGAGAATCAGTTTGCTTATTGTCGGACAATTTGCATCATTAGTTATGAAGTCCCCTCTTCAACTAGCCGCATAATTTTTCTTCAGACTAAATGATCAGCTTTCACTAAGCACTCGAGAATCAGAGAATCAGAGTTGGTGAAAGAGCTATGTAATCAAAAGGGGACATAATAAATTAGGTTTATTTCCAGTGCGCAAAGCACACCAATAATAATAAAAATGTTCATTTATTTACATGTAGCTTGATAGGTAACCTATAGTCGGGCAATTTATTTATTTGCTGGGAACCACCTTTCAGAGTTTTATGGGAATTGCTCAGTGATGCGCATTCAGCTGACGGCGAAACTATCTTTTTTTTAGTGGTGGTTTTTCACTTTATGATTGCTTTAAAACTAAAGTGATGCGCATTGAAAATTGAATTGTGCCTTAAAATTTAAAATGGTATTTCCATTAAGTGCTTTTTTATATCTGATAATAATTTAATATAATTAAACATTTATTGTTTTGTGTAACTAGCATGTTTCGCTTGAGCTATATAAATATAATAAAAAAATATGTTTAGTTAATTTAATTCTCTTAAAATTATATTAGCATTCAGTCATTTTGTCTGTTGAGTGAATTAGATATTACTTTCACGTGCTGAAATTGGATTTAAAATGTTGTATACATTGTCGTTAGTAAATTATTACAAAACTGTCGTTTGGCATGCATATATTTATCCTTAAATGTATGACAAACACGAAAAAAAATGAACCCATTTCAGAAATGTAACCCTTGGGAGTGACTTGAAATGTCCATGTAAAATTATGTTGAATATTTGCACAAAACAACTGAAACAGTAAAACATTTCATTACATTTGTGTCCTGTCACTAGCGGCGCGTGTCCTTCAATTTATCTTGTGCACCATGTAGCATAGTCCGTTGACTGTTTAACCCTTGGCTTTTCCCTGTCAGCTGTGCAAGTGATTATATATTCATTTTAGTTTAATTATAACACATAAATTATTACTCGCAGTTTGCCATAGTTGAACGCCCGAAATATTTGCCATTCATTTTAAATGTCCAATAATTGCATTTGCATTCATATTTAATGCTGCAAAATGTGCATTTAAATTGAATTTATACTAATCGTCAGAAATTGTTGTATTTTCTGTTTTGGCATTTGTAGCTTTGCATTCGCTTCGGAATTTATAATTGTTATTTAATAAACAAATACAATATTAAAAGCAATCTACGTTTATTATGATTCTTTAACTCGTAAACACATTAAGAACTAAATTTATTAATATTTCCAACACATTTCAATTTATTTTAATTGTTTTATTGGTGTTCAGTCATTCATAAAAATAACAAATATTTACTTGTTTACTTATTTATTTCTACCTATTTTATATATTATTTAATCTACCACAATTAACAGCTCCTGCTTGTTTTTATTTCATGTGTAATTTGTATTTAATGAAAATGGTATTTAGTATTGATTTTGTTCTCATTTACTAATTAATACACAAGACGCACGACGCCAAAACAATATAATTAATCGAGTGTCTAGTTTCATTGCAATAATACTAATTACGTAGCATAGGAAATATAGTATTTATATTCTTGTATTAGTATTATAATTTTACCACAAAATGTGCGATGCATTAGGGCAGAATATATAAAGAATTATTTTAATTAATAATGAAAGTGTATGTGAACTGCAGCTACTTTACTACTTTACTACTACTACTTTACTACTACTTTAAATTAAATTAGTTTTGACGTGTATTTATAAGTCCAGGTCAATGATATGTAGAATCTTTTATCTCCTTTAAAACTCAGCTTAAAGGCAAGATTTAAGTACTTTGTCGTGCACCTAATTTTGTATTTCTTAATTGCTGTGCTGTGCTGCTGTCAGTTTTGTGCCAAGAATTTCATAAAGTGCTTTTACACTGATACACTCAGTATTAAATAGTTAGTAAAATTTAATCACCGCAGGAAATGAAAATAACTTTGTGGGCTTACACAGCGTATGAATAACATTTAATATCATTTACTTCAAACATTTGTTGCAGTAGCTTGGGGCACTTCAATTGTGTTGTATGTAAAATCAACAGAATGCTTTAAATGGCAGCAATTCATCCCAGCCGCAACCCCCCAACCGCCATATTTCCATTCTTCGAGCCATTACAAATACGTACATTTTAAAATGTGTATTTAATTACAATTTATTGACAGCATTTAAATTACAACAAAATTGATTACTGAACATTTAAAGCAGTTGCCTCTAGCGTCAAATATGTTTTCACACTTCGTGTTTTTTGTATCGACAAAAACCAAATATACCCCTTTGGTTTTTCTGGGAAAAATTTGCCTTTTAAATATATTTGTTAAGGTTTATTTAAATTATTTGGAGATATAATGATCAAATTGAATTCTATTGAAAATAATTTTCATTTTTAATTGCTTTCTTTATTCTTTCTTTGCATAATAATAAAATATTGCACATCACTTGCTATTTTTTAAATTATATTGATAACAATATTAAAAATATATCGGTTAACAATTTTAATTATATATTGCTTGGCCAGCAAATAAGGAGTCAAACTATTGTTGCAAGTTTGCAAATACTCGTGCCGTTTGTCGCACAGGCTGTAGCATACATTTTGGGGCAGTGACAAATTTTTGCACACAGTTTGCCACATGGCAAAATCGGCAACGCAAAAATACTTTCAATGAGCACTTCCTGTGCCCACACAAAAAACCCACACAGTGGAATACACAAAACCCGTAGTCGACTTGCTTGGAAAGTTACTTTATATGTATGCGAGTGGGCGCGCTGCGCTGTGTGTGTGTGTATGTGTGTGTGTGTGTGTGTGAACTCATGTGTGTATGTGTGTGTGCCGCTAATAGACGTCAGGAGCTTTGCCAAATTTTTAACAACATGCCCCCGCGCACAAAGGACCTCATCGCTTCCTCAGCCTGCGCTGTGGTTGTGGCAAAGGGGGCGCAAAACCCCTTTCAGTTGTTGGAGAAACAAATACCGTGGCCATTAATTTAGTTTAGTCCTAATTAAATTGCATACGTTACCATACACACACACACACACACACACAGAGTGAGAGAGATACTGGCTCATTTATAAGCAGCTGAAAACACAAACACGCCCCTTTGTTGGTCCTTGAGGGTCGCTTTTTGTTTGTTGCTTAAAATTCCATGCCAAGCACACAGAAACTTTGTTTTTAGCCAAAATGCAAGTCTGTTTTTTTTTTGCGCTCTGCTCTGCTTTGCGCTTTTCTGGCAGTATGTGTGTTTGAGTATGTGTGTGTGTGTGTGTTTTGGCATATTTATTTTTTTCTTGCTTTTTGTTTTGGCTTTCTTTTTGAGCCGCTTGCTTTCGGTGCTACAAGAATTTTAAATATTTAATGAGACCGCCGTTTGCTGTATGTGTATGTGTGCTTGTGTGTGTATTAGAGACGGGATACTGTGCATATTGAAGGCTGTTGTAGTTGATTTTTTTTTCGTTATATAGTTGAATTTTTTTTATTTTTTTTGTCGTCACAGTTGTCATTTGTCTTCAGCTCTTAAGGCAGTCGTCTGTTGTCCTCTGGGTGTCCGAAATTCGTTTGAACCACATGTGTGAAATATTGTAAATTCCATATATAAAAGTTGTGTATCCAAATGTGAATAAAGTGTGCTGAGTGCATTTGAAAGTAAAACTTTTATCATATGCTGACAATTGTCAAAATTCCCCATTCGAAACGGAAGTATGTGCTTAAGCTGACTGCCTACGCAAATAGTTTATTACTCAAAAACTCATACATTATTTCTGCACTGCGAGTGACACATCAATTATTTTCAATTGGATACATTTCAGGGGCAAGTTACAAAGCCACAATACAAATAACTTTAGAGTTTCTTTGGGCTAGAAATTTTAATATTTTGTTATTGATGTGTGTATATACGTCTGCATCCTATAGTTTTTTTTTTTAAAATTCATGTCTAGCAAAAATGCCGAGATTTTCTATGCCTGTCAATATAAATAAATCGTCTACGAAATACATCCGCATAGCATTCTGTTTCAGTCCAAAAGAAAACTACGTCAAAATGCACCAAAGTCTACAAAAAAATGCAAAAACGCAAAAAAACAAAAAAACGAGAAAAAAATTATAATATATATATTATATACACGTAGAGTAAATATCAACGCAAGCCTGCGCATCGAGAAATGTCTGTCGACAGATGGGGGCGCATTATTTTTGTTTGCTGTCGCATTTTGTTTTGTTTGTTATTGTTTTTGTTTTTGCTGTTTTTTTGCTGCTGCTGTGTTTATTTTTGTTGTTGTCGTGTGATGCGGAAGTTTTTAAATTGTGCAGCAAATTCATTCATTCATGAGAATTCTCATACACAAAAAGCAAAATCGTCGTCGACATGGTTACAAGTTCTGAGCTCTGAGTTCGCAGCCTGAGTCAGAGCCCGCAGAGTCCCCGATGCGACGGCTTAGTTCAGCAGCCGTTGCTCCACTCTGCCACGGCTGCCACTTGACTTTTCGAGTGCCGGAGTGTGCGGCCGTATGGGTGGGTCTATGGAAAGTGGCAAGGGGGTGGGGGGGGGGGACACGGGACACGGTACACGGATCAAGTCACGTCGGGGGCAAGGCAGGCCAAGCAAACCAAGTCATTTGTTGTTGGGGATAATGTAGAACTGCTGTGCAATTTGTGGACTGGGTCTGGAAGTCAGTTTGGGTCAAGAGCAATAACGCTGAATAATAGGATTCTGTTGAATTGAAATATGTTTGTGTTTGTGTGTGTGTCTGTGTGTGTGTAAGTGGGCGTGGCAGCCATTTATGTGCCTCAACATGGCAAACGTAATTTCTCGCCTAAGCACCCCAAACATCAGCATAACTTAAATGACAAAAAAGCGTGTTTACATAATAAATTAAATTGAAACGAGCATATTTAATATGCAGATTCCAACATTTTGTTAGGCAATATTATATGAAGCCAAAATTGTATTAGCTAAAAAGTAGTTTTATTAATTTATTTATAATTATAATAAATTGATATAGAAAAATTAGTGTCATTAGCTTTATACACATCTTAGAAATTTTTTTAATAAGACTGCGTACACTAGATATATATTAAGATGTCAGATTTTCATAATGATATATTGTACTAGTAATTATGTGTCAAAAATCTTGTGATTGATGTACAATTTGACTCTGCATGGCAAATGAATATGTGTGCTAAAAATATATATATGCTGCTAGTTTATCATTTATCACTGCTTGAAATGGTTTTAGGTGAATTGAATACGTGAAGAATTATTTTCGCTGTGATTTTTTTGGCAGGGCTTATTTAAAAAATTCCTATGCGACTAGAACTAATTGTCTACACACATAGTTGATAAAAACAATTAATACTTATCAATGCGGTTACAAATTTCAATATCTTAATATTATTTTATTTTTGAGAATGTATCTTATATACAGCATAAGATTATCTGCACTTGCCGACATCGTAAAATTGACATATCTTTAAAAATAAAAAAATTATTTCAGGAAATTTAAATGTCATAGTCTTTTTTTTTTAACAAAAATTTTTATACACTAAAATATATTTTTTGAATACCGACGGAAAAGATTCACAGTGTTCGTTCGTCTTTCATTGGATGCTTTGTACAAAAGCTATATTATATGTTAGTTCAGTTTCTATTTAAAGATAATATCTCTAGGAACATTACACTTGGGATGTGTAATCCTTTGGATGCTGAAGAATTCATGCAACTATCGTGCTTGTTTTCAAGTCATTCACATACCTAGTCGGACTTCCTCTTGTGCTCAACGCATTTGCTTTTGCATTTGCCTTGGGCTACTTTTGCCAACATTTTTGCACATGCTGCAAATTTTCCCGGTTTTTCTTCTACGAGTAACTAACGCTGAACGTGTCCTGGGGCAACATTTATGCAGGCACTCATCTATTTTTCTTTGCGTTGCTCTTCTCTGGTTTTACCTACATTTTTTTTTTAGCGCATTAATTTTTGAATAGTGCAAATGCTACTCAGAAGAAAAAAAGAGCATTAACTTTACAACTTAAAAGCGCTGAAGTTAATGCACTTTGTCCAATGCGTAATGTGCGTGGATTATGTGGCAGGAGTTTGTTGCAACACTGAAAAGCATAGTGCAGCATCTTGTTGGAATTTGCTAGGACAACAGCTGATTGTATAAGCTGTAAGCAGTTTAATGGAATTATTGTTGACTTCCCGCGATTTTAGTTGTCAAGTAGATTTTCTGTATTTAGTTGAATTTTAATTACTGCTGAGCTGAATGTAAACAATTAAATTTGCAGCCAGTGTTGATTTGATTCTGTATAAATACAGTCAACTATATTTCGTTTACATGAAATTGATATTAAAAATAAATATAAAATTAATATTATTTGTAACGATTAAAAAGAAAAAATTAGTAAATTTGGAATCTACACTTTAATTATCTGCTTACTTAAGATAGACACTTTTCTGATCATTTTGACTAACTTTTGACCCTTTTTCTCACTTTCAGCAATTTGCAAATCAAATCAGGTGAGTTAATGAAGCATTCGGATTCTAACCAAAAACGCTGCGTTCACAGAAATCGTTATCCCTTTAAGTTCCCCCGTATTTAATTGTCTTAAATGTTGCCCGCAGCCAGTAGAATGATTTCTAATTAAGGCATCAAATTATTTGATTTTTCGCACAAAACTTCAAAGGTCTGTCTTCATCTGCGTAGTCTGCAGCCGCCACTTCGGGAATGACTCATTTAGCGCTGACAATGCGAAACTCTTTGATTTATGTGAAAAATGCTGACAGTGGGGGGGTAAGGGGGAAAGTGCGTTGTGGTTGCGTTGCGTTGCTCTGCGTGTTAAACTTCAGGCGCCGACAGTTTGACATGTTGCCGCATGTGGCAAAGTCGACCATCAAATTCATCGTCAGCCTGTTCAAACAACGCTATGCAAATAGTAAGACAAAACCGCTGAGAGGCAACTGCAAGCTGCTCATAGTAAATATCATATGTAGTCATTTGTATGCTTTTCTTGTATTTGGCTACACAATTAGTTGATGTGTTTATGCAACAACTTGTCGCTCGTTTGGGGCAAATCTCCATTTATCTGAACACAGCCGCTTTTGGTTGATGACCTCGTTAATCAATGTCTGTCGAGTGTCACATTTGCGTGGCGTGCACACTTCATAAGCATTGATTTTGCTTAGCTCTCGTAATATTGCCATTTTGATTAACCTTAATTAGCGGCACATTGACATTCGTCCGCAAATGAGTGCCACATGCAACCGGTCAACCAGCCGACCAGCCAACTAGCCAACTAGCCAACCATTTTTTTTCCCCCCCTTTCCACTCACTCATTTCCATGTCGTTGAAATGAGAGTGACATTTTGTGGCACACGTTTTCTGCTGACGATGTCTATTGCCATCGTCGTCCAGCCACCAGCAACCATCTGTCATCTTCCTCCTCTCCGCAGTGGCGGAGGAATTCCAATTCCAACTGCAGCCGTTTTCCGTTGGTGTCAGTTGCAAATGAGTTTCTGTGCATTAACAGATAGAAAATGCATAGACCGAAACGCATCAGTCCACAGCGACTTGCAAATACTCTTTTCACTGATAGCAATTTAAAAAAAAAATATTTAAATATTAAATAACTTAGAATTGTATTTGATTAAATTTATTATAAATAAATTAATTTTTTATATGTTCAATGAACAAATAATTCTGTGGCTGAGAAATGACTGTTTCCATTTCAATTAAGTTTAAAATTATAATAATAATTATAATTCTCAAGCAGTTCTGCTTTCAAAGATATATAAAGAAGAGAATATCGATTCGTTTGTGCGTAATTTTAGCCAAGTTAAAATGATTTCCAAGCTGAAACACTTTGGTATGCAATTCATTTGTCTCACTTTCATGTTGGCTTTGACACGCAGTCAATCGAGACTTTTGTTAGCCACACTCTCTGTCGTTGGCAGCAGGTGCACATTAATTATGCTCCGTTTAAGTTGAGCCTCAGCATTATGAGTATATGTCATTATTTGCTCTGCTCTATTAACATTACTTGCCAATGACAGTGACTGCGAAAAGTGTGTCGACCTCTGGCCGGCCAGGCCACATGAGCGGCCGACTCGTTCGCATTGCCAAGCGAGCGATTCACTTGACTTTGATCCCAATAAGTGCTAATTTCTTGATTTCGATTTTACAGCTGGCCTTTCACAAAAGTGCCTCCAGGCCCCATCGAATCTGAGCATAAGTCGGAGTAAGAGTGTGAGTCAGAAGACATAGGCTTCTGAGTCTGGGATCTGGAAAGTTGTGCAAAACTTTCACGTAGCTCATTTGTCAATGCAAAAATATTTTTCGTTTTTTGTCGTCATGCATTTGTTGTTACTGTTGTTGTTGTAGTTGCTTTGCTTGTGTTGTTGTTGCTGTTGTTATTTGTGTGTATTTGTTGTTATTGGAACGCCTTCAGCCTGTCACGTTTCCAGTTTGTTTTGTTTTATTTGCTTTCATCGGCTTCTTACATAGGAGTTTGGGATCGGGTTCGGTCCATGTTCTGTGCTGCTGCTGCTGCTGCTGCTGCTGTCGCTTTCTTGTTTTCTTGTGTAAACTTTTTTGCTGCCAACATTACGCTGTGTGTTTGCCAGTCAGCTTGAGGCCTGTCAATAAAGTTCTTGACACCTTTACTTCATTTGCTCAGATTTTCCTCGACATGACTTTAACTTTGCTTTCTGTTTGAGAGTTTTCCTTTTTTTGTTTTTGTTTTTTTTTTTTCTCTTTTGTGGCACACACTATGCAAATTCTTTTTCCTGTTCTTTGTTTCTTGTATTATATTTCGTGTGTTAAGTGAGGCCCTTATACCCTAATACTATATATTTTTATGCGCACTTTATGTTGAGGTATTTCTAGAGTCTTTAAAATAACTTAAGTACGTATACCCAATTTGCCTTTGCTTTATTTTCACTTTACTATATATTAAGTATACGTCATGCTGTGAACATGTACCCTAAAGACGCCTACATTTTTGCATAATACTCGTTCATTTCACAAGGCAGTTAAAATCTTAGAAATCTTCCACATTCCATTATTACCAACGTTCGCGTTAATTTAGTTCGTGATGCTATTCTTTTTATATTTACAATATTACTCACACCTATTCGTATGAATTTTTGAGCAGCAGTTGGTGATTATTCAATACTATGTTATTAAAAAGATAATGGCCCAAAAGGCCTTGAAAGATCAAGAGTTCACACAGTCAAGACAAGGAAGCAACCAAGAAGCCAACAAACCAACCAAACAAAAGAAGAAAAAAATCCACAGTGAAAAGCAATTAACCGTATAAAAACGGAGAATCCAAACGAATATAAAAAAAACTTAAGATAAATGGGCTGGTTAGCAGCTGAAATGCCAGAGATGGCACTGGCCAACTTTTGTTTGCACAATTAAATAAATGTGTTGCTGCAAAGACGAAAAAATAAAACATGTAACTTTAATGAACAAAAAGAACAAAACACAAAAAAATGAATAAAAATGAAAATATTCGCTGTAAAGGTCGACTATGCTGCCTTTTGTTTGCGATTTGCAATTAGTTGCAACAAATTATCGGCAATTTTTTTTGCTTTTTTGTTTGACCAGTAAGCACGTCTGCTACTTATATAACATTTGCAAACATTATAGTAAAATTTGTGGCTAGTCATTATCAATTCTGTGTGACTCTTCGCATGCAAAATTATGCTACAAATCACAATCTTCAATGAAATGACTAAACAAATGGCATGTTTTGATTGAGTCATTAACTTATTTAAATGGAATCAGTTTAACGTAGAGAAAACTTACTTTAATTGAAATTAATATATAATAGTAAAATATAAAGTATTATTAGTTATGGTTCAGTGACTTCTTTTTATTAATTATAATTATTATTATTATTAATTATTATTATTATATTATATATATATATATTATTAATTTAAATATATATTACTGGCTGCTTTATATATTTTGTACTCCAATATATTTCAAATTCAGTCGGGATTCTTGTTCAGGGAAAAAACTCACCATTCCATCTACTCTGCTGTGGAGTTGGAAAATATAAACTAATAATAATATTTAAAATAGGTATTAAATATAATTAAAAATTAATTATTTACTTTAAGACAACTTTATAATCCATAAATGTTAACGTTGCCTAGCTTCTATAAATTTGTTTATATTAAATATTATTTACATTTTTTAGTTATAGTTGCGCCTACATATAACTATCCAAATCCAAATTTATATTAAATATTATTTACATTTCTTAGTTATAGTTGTGCCTACATATAACTATTCAAATCCAATAACATTAATAGCATTTAGTTGGCTTATTTCATTTCTACACAGATCTTTGCACACAATTCAATTTATCGCCGTTTTGTTATATATTTTGCCGCATGCCTGCATATCAAGGGGCGTGTCTGTCTGTCTGGTTGTCTGTCTGCGAATCTATATGCAGTATTTTCGTATTGCTCGAATTTCTTATTCCCATCGTTTCGCTCTGAATGTTTTCATGAGCGGAATGACGTGCAGTTATTTGCTGCTACCACATCGTGATGCTACTACACTTCCCAAACACAAATAAGCCAAAAATCAGACTAAAAATAGCCAACACTATCAATATCAAATGGATTTTCTTGCTCGATGTATATATAAATATATATATAAATTTATAAACCAAGCCGAGCAAACAATAGTCAGAAAATCAAAAGCATAGCATAGCAAATAAATATAAAAAGATTCATAGTAATTTTAAATATTTGCAAGATGTTTTGTATTTTACGTGATTTTTTTGACAGAATTTCAACAATACAAACCTGATTATATGAAGACAACAAAGAAAAGCTATTTTAGACAAGTTGAAGATTGAAAATAGATTTTATATTTAAATATTTAATTTAATTTATTTTATGGAAGCTGTATTATACTTTTCTTTACTTAGCGACAAAACCTCTGAACAATTTGAAATTTTTACTCATCACTAGATAAGCAACAGATTTTACAATTAATTTCTAAAGTTGGTTTTTTTTTGCAGTTCCCATTAACCGTCAATTAAAATATAACATATTTTTTAAGGCGAGAGTTTAGGTGGAAATGAAATCACTATTTCGTGCAGTTAATCTTCTAGTCGCCTCTGATGATCGTGCTTTTTATTGTTTTGTCGCTAATTTTAGTACATTTTGTAACTTCCATACTTGAAATTGACTTGCGGTAGGCATGGCAGCAGTTTTGCAAAACGAACGCCAGGCGCTGTTAAAGAATGAAAATAAAAAATGAGAAAAAAAAAAACAACAAGAATCAAGAATCAAAAAGCGAAGAGAAGCCACCGAAAAACTTGTTTGCCAGAGCTGAAAATACTTATACCTCTTTTTTGTGGGCCAACGATCGGCGCCATTAATGACAGGCTCGTGGAGTGACCTCCGTCCATGGCATTCATTGTGGCCATACATAGACTGGGCTATTTATAAGTATATTTACTGGGCATGGTCAGAGGCACTCTGCATTGTACACTGTGCACTGGCACAGGGAGTATGAGTATCCATTTAGGGCGTGCATTTTAAAAATACCTTGCAGTCGCATTATGTGCTTCAAGCTGCTGTCCTGTGGTAATCGATGGCATTGCAACGCCTGTCACGCGCGAGAATTTCACCCGATAATGCAGCATTTGTAAGGCTGTGCTTAATCTATCATTGCATCTAAATGTCGTAAACCACTATCTGCGGCTATCAGGCGATGCTACATTTTTGGCCTAAGTGGCCTTTTGCGTGTCGAATCGAGCGACTATCTAAACGATCTCTCATATCTTCTTTCACAAGCTCTGTCTCTGTCTCTCACTCACTCTCTCTCTCTCTCTGTCTCCACATTTATATCTTTCTATGAATAGATTCAACTCTTTTAGTTGCCTGGCCAAGTTGTATAGTGTATCTGTGGCCCACACCGCCTTTTTGCTGTTAGCACACTTGACTGCACCTGATACCTCGTAGTATTTTATTATAAAGGGTGTCTTTGTGGCACGCTGAGCAACTCTTACAGCTTTTGCTTAAACAACGAAGTGTTTTATTTTAAGAAATCTTGATGAGATTGAACTAAATTCTGTTCATATTATCCAACTATATATATGCTTTGCAGGCAGTAATTATGATGTTATTATTATATGTAATGATATCTGCCAGGGCATCTGCAAGACGACTCTTTGCCCAAAGACTCACTGTCAAAGAGTGCATTTGTGCTGTGCACATTTTGCGACTTGCGAATGCAATGTGACAATTTCTGTGTTCCTTTCTTACTCATTAAAGTTTTTTACTTGTGTCACTTAAAGCGCATTTTGGTGCGCTTATCTACCAACGCCAACGTCTACTCACTCACATGTTGGCCAGACGTTGGACCTCGAACTCTTCCCGAGCTCATCCTCAACTTTGAGTGCGCCATGTGTTTAACTTGATTTTGATGTCGTTGGCTTGTCTGTCTGGCTGCTTGCTGCTTGCTGGCAACGTGTTTGCATTTGTGGCCCAATAAATCAAAATGTTTGTATGGGAAATATCGTTTAAATGTGTTGTGCGGCTTTCGTAGTTTTTTTTTTTGGCGCTCTTCTATCCAACTTTAAGTACTTCTGGGAAATGCTTTTGGCACTAAAAAGTCTGCCGTGCAGGTGTTCAAGCAGAGTGGAATCGATATTGGCGTTTTTTTTTAGAAAGTGAACCTTGATTATGGCTAGTAATGGGCATGTTAGGCTCGATGACTTAATGGTGGTTAATCGCCAAATGCGGACATGTGAGCATATATATATATATATATATATATATATTTAGATATCTTATAAGAACTCTGTTCACACGATCTGTTAGCTTCGCTTGTGCATTAATTAAAATTCAGTGCTTTGAACCCTTGTTTTGTGGTCTTTCAATTGACGGGGCTTGTAAGTTTTTGATTAGCCCCACCCAAAAGAATTTTTACAACTTGCAATTAAACATCAGTTTTGCTTCCACGTTGTGTGCTTAGCCCCCAACTATTTATGGCGCTAACATAACTCCACTCGTACTCGCAATTCAACATTGATGTACTTGAAGCCACAACAACAACGACAAAAAACTACAAACAACAAAAATTACATCAACCTTGGCTTTGCTTTTGGCTGTGGCAACTTTGGACTCTCTTTTGACATTGCGTGCCGCGCATGCGCATTGCGTTGAGCGGTTTTTTATTTTATTTTTTATTTTTTTAACATCTTTGCTGTTTGCCTTTTGGTCGCCGCCGGCTGTTAATGTTGCCTGTTGCCCACTTCAATTTGCCATATTTATTTTTGCGCGTTTTGTGTGTACGTTTATTGAAAATAATGACCAAGGAACTGAGTAAATGACTAACTTGAACATTTACTCTGGCCCCTTTTGACTATGCAGCTGCGTTTTTGCTTTTTAATTTATTATTGTAATTATGTTCAATTGGCTAAATAAGTTTATCATTAGGTTAGCTGTCTAACATATGAAAACTTATTTGGCCTACGGTTGTTCAATTTGCCTGAATCTTTTTAAAACAAAAACAGCAAATATTGAAATAACATCAATGAGCTTTAATACTAAAAAATGTTATGTGTAATTCAGAAATCTTTTTATAATAAATTATAAGCTTAAATACTTCAGCACTTTGCTTATAACATTTTTTGTATACACACATTTTTGATGTGTAGACAAAAAAGTGATTTATTCCTATTGTGTTTTCAAGGTAATAAAAGCTTCGTCTTTAAATGTTTTTATTTATTAATATTTAAATAATTTGTTGTTGGTAAATTTTATGGATTGAATATTTTTTTCTTTTTTTTTTTTTGGTTAAATTGTTAATTAATTTTGTGAGCCTTGAAGGTTTATTGGGGCTTTTCGGTTAATGACTACAATTTAGTAGGAAGCCTCCTCATCGACCTTGTGCTGATAAGCTGATGAACGGTTCGTTAATTGTTTAGAAACATCCAATGACCATTTGTTTAAACCTTTTCATTATGCAAATCAGCGTAAAGATTTTGCCGCATGATGCAATTGGAAAATCATTTAACTTCAGCTGCTTATGGCACATAAATAGCAACAATTGTCAGGCCCCAGCCCCAGCCCCAAGCCGTTTATAGTCAACTAAATAATCAAGTTAACATTGCAATTACAGTTGGGCTCAATGCCTAATGTTTTTTATTCTCCTCTGGTTAAGCCCAACCAGTTATGTGCTGGCTAAGCTCATCTGGAATCTTGCCTACTTCGGTAATTTTTTAGTATGTTCAGCATAAAACTAATTAAAAATCCTTTGCAATCGCATAATGACAACAATAATTCATTATTCAATATTAATAAATTATTTTTTGTAATTATGTTTTGTGTACGCGTCATAAATTAAAGCCTAAAAGTTGATAGGGCAATTAAGTAATATTTATTACTTAAAAAAATTCATTACAGAAAAAAAGTTTTTATTACTTATAGATTTATGCTAAAATTGTTTACTTTGACATTTTAATGACATGGCTGCAAATTTTTATGAAAATCAATTCAATTTTAATGGTCTTTTGTAAAATTCCAATATTGATTATCTTTTAAATAATTATAAAATATATTGAAGAATCCAAAACAGTACTAAATCAATTTACAATTAAGCTTAAAAGCTTAAAATAAAAAAAAAAATTCAGAAAAATAGGAAAAATATATCAATTGTAATAATCTATGTTTTGAAATATTCTTTTCACTATTTAGGTACTTTCATTTATACAATATTCTTTATATTTCTAGTTTTTATATTTATAGATATATTTTTTGCTCTTTGTTATATTTGGGTCTGACTAATTCATTTTAGTTCTTGTTGGAGTTTTCTCTGTCCATTGCTTTTCAACATTTAATCAGTTTCCTATTGGTATAGAAAGATTTCATATGAATGAAAATGCTGACATTCAATCAGACCAACCACGGCATAACAAAGGAAACCGCCCAAGCTGAATAGCTTCCTCGGTCGCGAAGTGGTGCCACAAATCAGGGTCTTATCAACAGCTCCCGCAGCTGCAGCTCGCTAGAGGAAATAGGCAAACACAATGGCAACTGATAAATGCCGAGAATCAGTGGCAGCGACAACCACTGAGAGGAGGAGGAGTGTGGCTTGAAGGCGTTTGTTGTACTAATGCGCTGGCCTGTGAAATGAAAGTAGTGAGAAAGAAATACTATCAGGCCAAACAAACACTCGAAAATACTCGCAGCAATGTCAAGAAGCCTACAACTGCCTCTACATCAGCAGCAGCAGCGGCATCGTCATCAGCGTCTGCGTCTGCGGTTTACATTGGGTTTCATGTCGGGACTTGGCGACGTGACGAGAACATCGAAATGTTTTCAACAAATTTCAATTTAGAAAATTTCACAACTATCAAATTTCCTGTTACACGAAAGCCATTTTGTTGTCATGAATTTGTTTGCAACAAATTAATTGTTTACTTATGTAATTGCTACTTATGTAATTGCTAAAAAAGGCCAGTTTCTGAAAGCGTTTGTTTCTTCTTTCCGTCTTCTGATACATGTTTCAAGGTAAAGGCCAGTAAGGCCAGCAAGCCGCACAAAAGAAGTTAACGCGGATTAAGCCGCCGACTGGCCAATCTCCTTGACTACAGTCTACCAGCCACAGTCTACCGTCTACAGTCTACAGTCTACAGTCTTTAGTCTTCAGTCTTCAGTCTGATGCACACATGGATTAGATGACAGATTATTAAATGCCCATGAAATGAACAGCCGTTTTGGCGTTGCTTCCTACTTTTCTCTCTATAGCCACTTACCGGCTGGCATATAGCCATATCCATAGTCATAGCCATTGCCATGGAGGCTAAGTAGTCGGTGCTTGGTGCTCGATGTGCTCTCAAGGTGTTGCCATAATGTCTTCATTTAATAATCGGGTGTAGGAATTGCTCTGCCATGAGCAAAGTGCTTTTGAGACACGCGTAAAAGTGCCCCTCTTAATAGGCGTTGTAATTGTCAGTTGCATGCAACTGATTAGCTGACGTCCACTGCCAAAGTTCAAGTTAATTTAGGATCGCTTCTTCTTTTACCAACATTTTGCGTGTGTCTTATTAAAGAATGAAACCAATTTTCTGAGCAATACATAAATATACAGACCAACATTAGTTTATACACACTTTTCATAGCACACTTAAAATGAACTCGTTGAAAACCTTTTCCCAAATTTATTATGGCACTTTCCCTAATGAGTTCATTTAGTCAACTCACTTTATGGCCATTAATTTGGCCATCTGCTTTAGTTATGCAATGAAACTACTGCGTAGTAAAGGAGAAAAATCTATAAATTAAATTTTATTAAAACTGTGACCATATTTAATATGAATTTAAATTAAATTAAGTTTTTTTACGCACAGAAAAAATTGTAGTACTTGGGACTTTTTCGTCAAATTTTAATCTTTTAAGTCCTACTTGGATACTTCTAAATAACTCTAAGTATTTGAGTTGTTTTATGCTAAATACTAAAGCCTTCTAGCCACAAACTTTTTTGGGCCAATCAAATTATAATTCAAGTGGTTTTAATAATGCAAATTCATCAAGCTGGATACAAAGCTGACGACGGCGGCCTCTCTGTAATTTCGTAATGACCCAGGAGTATTTATTATAATGGCACACCCATTATTGGACAACACACACCAGTCTTTTCGTCCCACCCACACCTCTGTTGCACAGTTGTTAATCGAATAGTTGGAGTGCTATGCTGCCAATTCCAAAATCCAGGAATAGTAGTTCTCTTCCGCATGGCGAACCGCAAGAAATGCCGCTGCAAAATTGACTTTCTTGCAATCATGGGAAGTATCTGAAGGAAGCATCGAAAAAAAACTGAAAATAGAAATGAATCACATTGTTTGTGAAACTGATCGAAGTGGCAATTTTTCTAGCCGTAATCTGCAATTCTTCCAATAGAAGAAGTGGCAACAAGATGCCACTTATTGCAAACAATCTTTGGATTCTCTTGATGAGTCTCACGCATCGCCTGTCCGTTGGTATGCTGATTGTGGAGATCTTGTAAATGAGATCTGTGATATTAGAGCTGCCATCATTGGAGTTGGCTATGATTTGCACTATTTTTACTCTTAACGGAAAAATGCTTCAATTGGATGTTAAAACTGTGCAGTTTCAGCGGAACTGTTAAATTATGTGTTTGCCTCTTATTCGTTTTGTTTTGTCTATTCTGGCCGATAAAAGAGATTTAATGTGTTAATAAATATGATTTAATGTGGAACACATATCTTGTTTTGGCATCGGTAAATTGTGTTGTAAGCAGCTAACTATTAATTACGTTGCTTGTCTTTAAGATTTCAGATATTAGATACGTAACTGACTGGTTTAGTTTACCAGAAAGCCGTTTACTTTTTGAGCTCATAAATTTATGTGAATATGAAATTTAATCAACATTTTTTGACAACTTACTTGCACATCTACTCTTCAAATTATTAACTTATTTATCATACCCAAAATTAATTTTTGTGTATATTAATTGATAAGCCTAACTCAATCTCGATAATATAGTTTAAACTAATTATTCTAAATGAAAACGAAATAATCATTTCGAATTTCGCAACACTTTTCATTAGCTTGTTATTGCAAAAGTCTTTAATGTGATTCGTTTACATTTCATTACATTCAAGTGAACATAATCCACAAAACCTGCGCATTCAGGCAAATATTTATAGACATATTTGTACAGCTCCTTGTGCTACTTGGCCTTCTACTTCATTGGTTCGTTTTACTATTTGAAATACTCATAGCTCTTAGCCAGTATTATCATTTTGCTGAGTTTGGCAGGGAGTTACAGTTAGACTGGGCTCCTTGCTGATAGGATTAACACCCGCAGCACACAATGTGGCATCAAATAGCAGAACGAGGCAAAAGAATAATACAATTTTGGTGGCAGCCAGCGAACCGTGGAGAACCCCAAACAAAACAAGGATGAACAATGTGCACTAAATGTTAAACAAATGTTGTACAATGCTCCAACACGAGTGTATTTTGTTTAGCATTTGTTGTTTTTTATATTTTGTTCAACTGTTTATTGATATATTTTCCTTTCTGCCCGGTTTAGTTTTGGGCGTTAGTTCTGGTTGTTATTTGGTAGAGGTGCCAAAACAATTGGCTCAATGGATTAAATGTGTATTTTAAAGCACAAATGCAAACTGTCTGCTGCTTGTTTATGATTCTATTCACTTCTGGTATTTGTAGTGAATATTTTAGGGGATATTGTTATTAATGGTTTGCACAAAAGAGCAATAAATATAAATAGCTGCCATTTTGTTGGACTTGATTTTTTTTGCTATATTTAAGATGAATGTAAATAATAACAAAGTATATGTAAATTAAGAAATATGATTGCCCATTTTTTTAAAACGTTGCTGACTTGAAAATTTCACATTATGAAATTGTGGTTTAAGGTTTCTTCCACGGAGGAAAAACTTTAAAAGCCAACAATTTTATGCAACTGTCTTTTATAAGTTATCCTCAGTACATAGAAATAACAGTATTTTAAAGTTTCTCTAGCAACTGGAGCATAATTTTGCTTTTTATGCATAATTTAAATTGTGGAAACTTTTTGAAATCCAGAACTCCATCTGTTTACAAGAGCTTCAATGCTTGGCACTTACACAACCAGAATTTTATTAAAAGACAGAATACTAATAAGCTCTTCACTTATTCACCATGCTTAAATTTGATGTTTTCATTACATTCATGACAAGTAGCCATCGTCTGTTCTGACCAACAAGTGCTCTTCAGTTTTGGTCGTTAAGCGGAATGCTCTGAAATTCAGTTTGCATCTTCAGCGCTTGCTTGTCATGTGCCACACAGTTTTGGGGTAAGTGCAGTTTGTTGAATGGCAAAGATAAGGGAAATGAAGGCAGTTCGAAGAAACAGGAAATGAAGCAACAAACAGCGAAATTTTGAGCGCCTTTTTGCACGTGTTCTTGGCATTTGCCTTTTTGCATAAATAAATAAATAAATAACTGTTGGCATACAGTGCCTGCGTGTATGTTTTCTGTCCGCGCTGCTTGTGTCTTAGAGACGCTTTTTGAGTGCTTGTTGCTGTTAACTTTTAGCGCTTGTCTTTTGTTGCCTACTCGAAGGAGTCTCCATCCCTCCTCCTCTCTGGCAACTCTTCCGCTCCTCTTCATATTTCTCTTCTTGTCTTCGTGTCTGGGTCTCAATTTATATCTCATATTATATTCACATTGCGTGTGCGTACCTGAAATTGTTTTCAGCACTTTAAGAAAGTATTGCGTTGAATGTGAGATAAGTCGTATTTAATGTCGATTGTTCAAGCACAGTTTCTGTGCTTACATTCGAAATAGATTCAAGCAAACGGAATACATTTGAATTTATATATATTTAAGTGGTTTTAAATTACATAGAAAAAAGAATAAAAAAGTGTAGCTTTAACGGAGCTTTATAGAATTCACTTTAAAAACTTGGTGAACTTCGCGTTCGAAAGGAAATCGATAATAACCGATAATGTGTAAACGATTGAAGATATCAAAATATCAGCTAAATATCACTTTAATCTTCGATCAAACAACAATTAAATTTAATTTTCTTGAATTTTTTACAACGCTTACAGTAATTGGTTTTTTTCAACTAAATAAGTGTTCCACTTTTTCTTGACTATTTCCAGGTATGTGGCCAAGACCTTGACCAACGTAATTGGTTAGTGAACATCTAAGTCAACACACGCGCGACAAATATTCATTAGGCTGGAGTGTAACTTGGCTTCATATGTATGTATGTATGTATATGGCGAATGTTTATGTTATGTATTTGTGTTGGCAAATGCAAATGCATTCACGGGTCGATGGCGTCATGTGCGAAATGTGCCCAAAGAGCTAACCAATCAATTAATGGCCAAATCACATAATGCATGTAAACGATAATGAAAATGACATTTGCCAGAGCAAAACACGCAAAACAACAAAGCATCAGAGGCAAAAAACATTCCGCAGTCCCAGCAGGGGGAAAAAAGAGCGTTAATTAATGAAATTAAGCTTGCAAATTGCGAACGATTGTCTGTGTGTGCCAGTGTGTGTGTGTGTGTGTGTGTAAGTGTGTGTCTGACAATATTGAGTGTACGCATAACGCTGTATTAGTGTCTGTGCCTATCGCACACTACTTCCACATAATGCTCTGCACTTTGGTTTGTGGCAGCCAAAGATAATCGATTATAATCGCACCTGCCCCCCCAGGCACCTTAAGTGGGCGTGCTGGGCGTTGCCATTGTGCTGACATGTTGGCCGTGTCAGTTCCGTGCCTTCGACGAATGTCGCTCATTATTCGCCTTAATGTCCCATTGACTGGTTTCCATTTTGCTGCCGAGTTGCGTTTATTTGTTGTTGGATTGCCGCAGAGTTAAGTTGACATTGTTTAAGCTTTAATTAGCATTCCACAGAGAGTGTGAGTGGCATGCCAAGAATTATCCGAAATTTTACTTCGCTTGCAATATTTTATTTATAAATTTAAGGCCGGGCGCTCTTGAGTTTAATTTAAACCAAAAAAAAAGCATAAAAGTAAATTAAATTTTACCTATTTAGAGCAGTATCTGTACTCCTTCATCACTGGGCTTTCCCTTTTTCTTTGCTTTGCAAATTTATTGGTTTTTGGCGGGCATTACTTCATTTTGTTGCTGTGCTCAGATCGCGTGCTACAATCGCCTGTAAATAGGCAGCAAATGCTGAAAAATAGGAGAAATATAATAAAAAAAAATATAAAAGAATTGTATTAAAGCTGTCTGCTGGGTTTTGGGTCTGGGACTGGGAGTAAACCAGACACCTACGCTCAGACGTGGCGTGTTTGTTTGCTTTACGCTTTTGCCCATTTGGCGTGTGTTGTGTTCTGCTATTTTCATTATTATTATTATTCTTTTTTTTCTGTTTCTTCTTCTGCTTCATTAGTGCCAATGCACCCGGCGAGAATCGAGAAATGAAAATCGCGAATGAAGAATCGCTGGCCGACTGTCGCCTAATGCCGCAACGCTCTAAATGTGTGCTATGCCCCGTATGAGGTCAAAAACAATCGATTTTCATTTCATTTTCCTTTTGTGTGTGACTTTTTCTTTTTTTTCTTTTCTGTGGCCCCCTTCGTTTTTTTTTTGGCTCACGTGCTACTAGAAAGTATAAAATGTGTGTAGTTATGAAAACATTGCGAGCTCTTTAAAAATTATGCTTGTCACATGTTGCTTATGAGTAATGGCCTAGCTTTCAGCTCAGTCCCTCTTGGATATTGTAATCATTTGTTTGTAATTAGTTTTGGTTGAATTTGACAGCTTTGGGACATACCACAGGCATACACTGAATCCTTAATTTTTTAAACAAATTTACCCATTTTTTATTTTTACATATGGAACATAGAAATAAACCTATATAAAAATAAAACTTATTTTGCTCAGCACTTTAGTCGAAAGTTGTAAGAAATTTTTTAACTACAGAAAATTAAGTTAAAACTTTTAAATAAGAAGTTTTATAATCTCTTCCTTTAATTTACGCGAAGAAATTTTTTAAACAATCCGCACAGATATCACAACTTGAAGAGACAAAATCTACAAACAACATTTATTTCTTACAACAAAATTTGTCAATTTTTTTAAGCTGAGCTTAAATTTCCGAATCATTATTTGATGGAAATATCCACAAAAAACCGCACAATTACCCGCCCAATATATAACAAAAAATCCATATTATATGTACATAGTTTATATTAATACGGGCGGGCAGCTTAATTTAACATTTCCGTGACAAATGCAATTATTTTTGTGGTCATAATTATCGCCGTATTGTGTTTGCGTTGCTTATTAGTCTATATACTTGTTTATCTACAGTACTATGGACTATGTATCTGATATGTATACTCTATATAAAATATACATGCATTCGTGACATTTGATTTTAAGTATTTATGACTATTAATTATCTTATAAATAGATGTTGATATTTTCAACTTACTGTGTTTTATTAGATTATCGATAAACATATTTATTTTTGTTATTCGTTGACCTTTTAAGGGTTGCTCATAATAAAAAATAATGATTATATGTGTACGGTTTTTTTTTTTTATATATTCTACAAGTTAGGTTATTACTAATAACTTATTTTTTTACTTATTCTTTAATATCCTTTAAAGTTGTTTATGTGCTGAACTTGACCCACTCTCAGTTAAAATCAGATTTGCCTTTTAATAGTTGTTGTGGTCATTTCTCTGCATAATTTATGTTGTTGTTGAGTAATTCAATTGTAATTTAGTTAGTCTAAATTTAATGGTCACATACGTAGTTTGCCTCTAAATTACCCCAGCGAGTTAGGTTTGTTAGTGTTTTTTTACAGTCCGACGTTCATATTATTTATAGCTTATAGCTCAGTCCGTTCTCCATCTAATAAAAAATATATATTACATTTATATATATAATATAAATGTTAATAAAAGCTGCTGCATGCCACTATAATATAGTTTTGCAATTACCTTGTTTTCATGCAGAAATACCTTATCAAACCTCGTAAAATTTATTATCATTATCAACTTCCGATTTGTTTTTATAGTGATAAATTTAATCTTCATTATAAATACACCTTTAAAAGATAAAGGTAAATTTGAATATTAAACAAACTGTAAAACAAATGCAATCGCAAAATCAGTTTTATTAAAAGCACTCTAATCTTATCAGATACTTGAAATGACATTTTCAGCATTGTTGACGATAATTCTAAAGATTACGACAATTAGATTATGTGTTGTAGTTAATTATTTAAATTTATTATTGTAATCTTGTGTCATTTTTTATATTTTTTACAAAAAAAATATTAGTTCTATTGATAGTTGTAATGAGTGAGCAAAGTATTTCATCATACTCAAAGACAATATATTTTTGCGCAGTGATAAATACTCTTTCGATCATATATATATATATATAATAATAATAATAAAAAACTATTAGGAGAATATCTTCAGGTATAAATCATTGTGTATCATTATATCAAATTAGTTCCTAATGTGCTGTCCCCTAGCTAAATCAAAATGTTTATTTTGTTATAATTTCCTAGTGCTTTATGGCACTTTTAATGACCTGACATAAATGCTAGAATTGTAATCATTATGAAATAAACCAAACACTATCCGGGCAGAGATTGTGGTTGCAAAAGCTTTTTGGAGTTTAGCCGGAGTTGGAGTTAGTTTGTCGGTTGGTTAACTTTGGTCAAGTGCCGTTGGCAGGCCTAAATGAAAATAGCAAAAGCAAAAGATAGCAGCAAAACTGACACACAGCTTTGCAGAGGATGGCATCGAAATAAATACAACTTTTATGATTCGGCATAAATCTTTCGGTGCAGTCATGTCAGGCCACCTTAGTTGTGACGCCCTGGGGCCACTCCCAAATGGCGTGGCAGACCATTAAACAGTTGTAATTCATGTCGCTGCCATTTCCGTTGTCTAACCAAATGAACCAATATAAATTCAATATTTTATGGGTATTTTTTCTGTTCAGATGGCTACACACACTTATATATATATATATATATATATATATATATATATATATGTTATTGTTCTTTACTTTTGCTAGACAACATAATATACACAACCGATCACGTAATGGACATTCATTCATCAATTACCAGGCTGCTTTTTTGCTTAGAGGCATTGCCCGTTGGAAATGTGTTGTACAATGTGTGTCTACAAGGTGGCCAATAGCACACTCTGGCCAACACACCGGGCCTATTTATAGAGCCATTAGACAATAAACAACATGCCAAAGTATCATCATTAATGGCACATAAGTCGGTCGGTATGTTACTTTGTGCCCATGTTGATATTTATCAATGTTCAATTATCGATAATTATCTATTTATCTATTTAATATTGAACTTGCGGTCATTCTATATACTCTATTTACACAAGATTGGTAACCTATTTTGGACGATTAGGAATTCTGGCAACATTAGTCCACTGACATAAAAGGAATTGCGTCTTTTAGAAAGAATGTTTGCTTATTAAGCCAAAATATAGAAGAGGATATGTCAACTTGATAGTTCTGATATTGTTTTAATAACGTATTGAACATATTTGTAATTGACAGACCAAATTGAGCAAATGTTACAGTTTGACATAATTACAAAAGTTACTTGTGCAACACGTTAAAACTCTTTTTGATGCGTTGAATCAGTTTTTAAAATACAACTTGCTGCTGCAAGGTCAGCATTTTATAACTTGTTTTTTCTATTTATAGCAGCAAACTGAAATGTAACGCAACGTAACAAGTTGCAATTAAGAAAGCTACATTTTAATTCTGTATGTAAAGTTTTTTTGTAGGTTTTAAGTTGTCCGCCCATAGATTTATTTCTGCACAGAGAAATTGCTAAGCAACTTTTGCAAGTTTGCCGCAACTTGGCCGCTGGCCTAAGGCTCATTAGGCAGAAGATGTGCACAAGAATCGCCGGTCCGGTTGCGCCTCTGGCTTTGGCTATGGACTCACAGTCATTTACCATTGTGCAAACAATTTGCTGCGTTTCATGTTACGACTTTCGCAGCATAACAACCAGTGTAAAGCAGCAAAACAGAAAGCAGATGATGGCCACGACAGAGGCGGGCAAGCGATGACGTTCGCTCTGGCCAAGAAAAATTCATCGAAGAAATGCCAAACTACAATTGACTTGCATGACCATAAAAATTAAAATATATACACCAAAGCGGGCACTGGTGCACCGGGTGCAACGGGGTACAGCGGGTGCAGCGGGCATCGGCAGCGGGAGCGGGAACGGTATTGGGAATGCATCCCGAACGTAGCTCAAGTCGCTGCCGTTTGGCTGCCTGGTCGTACCTGGTCCCTGGTCTAAAGCGCAAAAATAAAGTCGAGTGAAATTGCTGCTGTAATATATTTTAATAGCGCAGAGTGAGCAGAGGCCGGAAAAACTCGGCGATTGAGTCGCTAGTTGTAGTCGAAGACGAAGTCGCGTTTTAATACTTTCTTGTTGTACTTGGTTGTTTGGTCAATAACCAGGCTGAGCAGCACTGAGTTGGTAACTGGCAACAAACAAACAGTTGACCAGACCTTTTGGCCAGCAAATTTTCGACTCTCAGTTGGTTGCTCTTTGCCTTATTATGTCTAATTAGATTGCGCTAGCTGCTGCTGCTGCTGCTGCTGCTGGAATGTTTTATTGTTAGTTTGGTCTGGCAGTTTTTGATAGAGTTTTTGACTTCATGGCTGAGCTGGGGAGAAAATCGTTCATCGAAGTGGGGTTAATCTAAGGTGGCTGAATGAGTTAATTCCAGCCTATGATGTTATTCTGGTCTGCGGCTAATGCCCAATAAACAGATACGAATTCAATTCTCTTTTACGAAACAATTCAAACCAATTAAACTTTAGCAAATTTTTAATTTCGTATTTGTGTTACATCATCAGTATAAATATTCATTCGCAGAGTTTATTTATTATAAACCAATTCTCAAAACAAACCTTTAACAAATAGTGAATCAAAATTTACAACTACAACTTTTATCGAATTTTTAGCATCCTAATTTCATAAGAACTTAATTCTAACCCAGCCAGCAGCAATCTTGCATATTAATTTCGGAACGTGTTTACATGAATATATAAATAGAATTGATTCTGGCCGAGTGTTTGAATAGATGTTGTTTTTATCAATTGTTTGGCTCCCCTAGACACTCTTAACCTGTTTTCAAGAGATGCTTTATTAAATATTCATATTTCAATGAGTAAATTGCCAAGCTCTCAACTTTTTGCTCATGCCGCATCCCCCTGCCTTGCCGACCATGCTGTTGCCATCCAACATTTTTGACACGCACAACCACAAAGCATAAAAATAAAATAACAATTAAAAGAATCTGTTGGTAGACATGGTAAACGTGTGGCGCACTTTTGGGCCACATTGGCCTGGGCAATTGGCAAATTGAAAACTCATAAAAAAAACTCTCACGTTTTGCTCCAAATTTTGTGAAACGCTTTTGTGCTGTGCATAATCAGCGGCAACCAACTGAGTGGGCTGAGCGAGATCCATAAAAGCGACGCCAGCTTAAGAACCCGCCAAGCAACCCACTGAACGCTAGAAGTGCCTGCCATTGAACTCTACACACGATTATTATGATGGCAAATGTGACCATAAAAGAGAGAAACTCAAACTCTAAAACCAAACAACAAACCCAAACCCAAACTCAAACTCCAGAAGACTTGTTGCGAAGCGCGTGCAAAAGATATATATATTTTTTTTTTTATCAAATTGGCCGGCGGGCTGTGAAAAGATTGACGAGATTCTCATTCTGATTCAGATGCTGATTTCTGGTTAGTTTCCTGTGCGGTGCGGATTACTCGAGGCGTTCGTTCGGCTTGAATTGTCCGCTAGCTATGCAAATTTATGAAGCACCACACTACATACCACTACTCGCACTACAACAAAATCCAGTCCCCATACGGAGCGGTGCGGAGCGAAGCTGTTGTCCCACAAACACCAAAACCAGTGGCACTTTATTTTTCTATTCAAGTTACCAGGCAGATTGTGATAAAAATCGGCGACCGCAGCCCTGGTGGGCCCCATCAGTCAAGCCGGTGCATTGAACCTGAAACATCTCACAGTTTTCACTCCAATCCATCAACGGCAGCAGCGATTCCAATGACGCGTGTAAAATGCGCGTGCCCCCAGGGGAGGCTATAATGAATGGGGCACAGCTCCAGCTCGACAACAACTGTACAATTTGTATTCTTATGATACTTTTTCTGCTATAATGAGCACAAGCAAGTGACAAAAAACAATATAATAATAATAAAACAGCAAGAAGCATATATAAAAATAATAGTTTTAAATCTCTTGCCGGTAATTGCTCTCTGTACGTTTTCGAAAGTGTCACAGATTTTGACAAAAATTTATGAATCGTCAAATTTGTTGATTTCAAAAAATGTCAGAGATTTTGCCAAAATTTGTGACACACTTGTTGATTTAGCGTTCGATATGTGATTTTTTCTTAATCTCTACATTATATGTCAATGATTTGAGTCAGTTTTCTAATCCATATTGACAGGCGCTTTTGGTTTATTATTTTATGAATATTAAAGCTCTTATATTAAAAAACTATCTACACATAATACTGTCTATTTTGTTGATAAAATGAGAAAAATACAAACAAATCTTTTTATATGCGGATTAAAAACTTTTTTGCACTTCACCTGTATATTTCGAACATATCCTAAAACTCTTTCTTCAACATCAAACATTTTAATGAACACATCGCCTCATAAATATTTTCTCCGTTTGAAATACACTTTTATTTGAACTTTCATCATTAAAGTATCACTCAATTAAGCAGAACGCAAACGAAAATACTTTGAATAATCTTTAAAACTTTTGTCATTAACATGTAATAAAAAAATAAAAATAAAATCTGGGACCATTATGAAGTTTTAAAGAACAGCAGTCATCTGAGGTGTTACGAGCGTTGTGTAATTAATGTGGGAAACGTAACTAATTCTTATTGCTGTTGTTAATTTAATTCCTGGCGGCACTTTAAGCAGAGTTCCCTAAAAAATAAAATAAAAAATTAACCAACAAAAGCAAAGTCAAAGGCAAAGGCAAAAGCAATAACAGACCACAGCTAATTTCACGCTTCCTGTTTTGCGGCATTTGCTTTTTATTTTTTCACGCTGGCTAATGTTGATGACATTTCGTCCAGTGGCTTTAACCGAAAGAGTCGTTGCACTCTCGTTTTGGGGAGCCAACGTAATGCAAAACTTGTTTTGCTATATACCGCAAGCTGCACTTAAAATGTGCTTAAAATCACATTAAGTACACATTTATAATGTAAATTGTGCAAAGACTTGTTTCCATTTAAATTGTAACAGTGGCGACAAACTACTATAAAGTATTGCTTATCACATGTTAATTTCAATGGTAGTTTTTAATCGATAATAAGCCGAACTGGCCAATGGCAAACAAGCTCCATTCTCTCAAACGGAAATTAGCGCAATCTTCATGACGCACGATAAGAAACAACAAGCGCAAATCTAAAAGGCAAATAGCGCAGAAAGTACGTCGTCAAATCTTAAAAGAACCGTTGCTCACCAGATATGAGGCAGTTCAAGAACGCACATGCAAAGTAACGGTTTGCCTTACGCTCTTCTCAAAACGCGATCGGAAAAAAAGGCAAGAATAAAATTTGACTAAACATTCACAACAGTAAAAAACAAAAAAATATTTAACTTGAAAGTCAACAGTGCTAAATACGCCATTGAATATAAATTATCTACAAACTAAGTCAGAAAACTACGATGATTAATACTTTCGATATCACAATTATATTTACGCATATTTAAGTGAAATATTTAAAGAAGAAGAAGACTCTACAATCGAACAAATAACATAATACTATTTCAAAATAGTGAAAGGACAAAATGTTTTTTTTTAACAAACCAAAACAGTTATTGAAAAACTACAAAATTTACCACTGCCTTGAGCAAAAATAAGTATATTTAATCTTATTCATATTAACAATAATTTGAAGTGTAATTGGAAACGGCAAGCCGTATATTAGGTAAATCTAATTAATATTATAATGAACTATGTTAGATGCACAACTAGTTCTGGCGACACATTCACTTTTTGGTAAAGAAGCTTGTGATGCTGCCCTGTTTGATTTTCGGCGTCTCTTTTGCGCTCTTTTTAGCTGTAGGCGGTGATTTTTTCTTTGTAGTTGCAGCTGTGGCAGCAACGGTTGCTGCTGCAGTTGCTTCTGCTGTTGGCGAAACCTTTTTCTTGGATGACTGTGTTGGTTTCTTGGCCTTTACAGTTATAACAAAGCCATCATCATCTAGAAACGTTTCATTTGTGGCCGCCTCCACTTCCATAGCCTCCTCCAACTCCTTCTCCTGTGGTTCAGCTGATTTCTTTTGTGGCTGCTCATCATCATCATCAGAGTCGACAATACGACGTCTTTTGCTACTACCAGCTGGCATCGCATCCGCCGTCCCATCTGACTCGTCACCTGAGCCAACAACATTGCGCCGCAGCTTGTCCAATTTTTCCTCCTCATCGGAGGAGGCTTCGTCAAACAGCTGTATGGAGGTATTGTTGCTGTTGCTCTTGCTTGCAGTAGGCTCAACTTTTTTTACGCTGTTCGTGGGCGTCGGCTTTGCCTGTTTTTCCCCGCTAGACGTTGGTTGCTTCTTGAAGTAGTTATCCATGCTGCTGCTGGAAGCAGGTTTTGTCGCAGCAGCAGCTTTTGTTTCCTTTGCCTTTGCCGCAGGAGCTGCATTAAAGAAGCTGCCAATGCTGCCCTTCTTTGCGACAGCAGCTTTGCCCTTCTGCTCGCTCGGTGACGTCTTCTTTGGCTGCTCAGTGGGAGGGTCCACTTTACTGCTACTTGGTTTTGATGTTTCAATCTTGATATCAGTGGGCTTTTTTGTTTCTGGGGGCTTGTGAATACCGTTGCTGACAGCCTTTGGTGTTGTGGCGCCGGCACGCTTTTGCACGTTGGCTAGTTGCACCTCCACCTGCTGCATGGGCTTGAAAATAGGCGCGACGCTCTTGGAACCGCCAGCAATCTCCACTGAATACAGCTGCGATTGTGAGTTTTGTAATTTTGCTAGCCATTCCTTCAGCTTGTCTTCGCCTTGCACAATCGTATACATCTCACCACTGCCATCTGTCTGGTTGCCGTGCACGAGAAAGCGTTTCTCATATTTGTTGTTGGCGCTTGCATCTTCCTGCTGTTTAATGTGCGCTTCGAGCAATTCGTGCACCTCTTTATACGTTAATTTGTACTCCTCCAGCAAATCGGTGACCAGCACACGTCGATCAAAATCGATTAGGCAATCGTCAAGAGACTGTTGCAAAGACATTTTATGTGTGCCTATGTAAATGTAAATACTGCTGAGTTATTAAATTAAATAAACTAATTTGCCAAAATACCTAGCAAAATTGATTCCCGATCCGCTGCAAAAAGGCGCACAAATGCCGAAGCAGACAGCTGTTTAAGTGTACTCGAAATGGTCTACATTAGAGATGTGCGATATTTGCGTACACATTTACTATCGCTTTTAAATCAGTATTTTAAATAACAGAATAACAGACACTGTATAAAATGTAAACTTGTACTTTCTGTAAGTTCTTATTCGCTGTTTAACTAATGGTACTAACATTTTCTATTACTCTCGAATATATTCTCAATTTAAACGTTATTAAAATCTCACTAGAGCAGTACTAGTTACGCTGTTTTGAAATGTTAGGTTCATAGCTCATGGCCACTGTTAACACTTGCGCCGTAAAGTACACAATTAAAAGTATAGATGGCGCTGCAGATTACAGCGCTGTTAATTGTCGGTTATTTTTAAGCTTAAAATGCAAGGTTTTTGTATTAATGAAAATATTTTTCATTTATTTCTTCGTGCAGTTTCAACATGCGTTTCGAGCCGCTGGGTCAGAAAATGTTCACACGTCGTAATTGGCTACTGCGCTGCAGCATACTCATAAACGTGGCCGTCCTACTTTACATAGGCTGCCTTGTGACAATTGGCGGTAGCAACAATTTCACCAGCGGCGGCGGATTTCTGCTGCAGGAGCAACAGCAACTGCCGGCGGTATCCGCCTTGCAGGCATCCTCACAGCTGCCACAACAACAGCCCACGCCCAAAAATGCTAATGTGAGTAGTATGCCAAATGAATCACAAATTAATAAACAAAATAAATAATCTTATTTTCATTTTAACAGATGGAGGCGGCCCTTGCAGAGGAGAAGCTACTGGCAGTAGTCACAGGCAATGCCAATGGAATTTCAAATATGGAGACAGTGGCGGCAGCTGTTGTCGCACCTCCGCCCGCAGTTGCCAACGACAGTGGCTTGTCATCCAATGTGGCAGATGGCGTCAATGGCCAGGTGGTCGGCAACATTGGCAGCGTTGCCGCCGAGATGAACAACACACAATCGGATGGCTACATAGTCACCGGCGATGAGAAGGAGCTGGATGAGCGAGTGCGAACGCTGCTCAATTGTTTCGAGCACGACTACAACCAGCAGACGTTGCAGCGCGGCGACTTCTGGGTGCTGCAAAACTATGTCCGAGCCGAGCACGGCGAACTGAAATGCCACGAGTCCATCACGTATACAACACACGCGGATTACACATTTCTCGACAATCTTGTGCCGCTGCTGGAACGGTGAGTTATTTCAAATTTAAACCCCTACCAAACTAAACTAACTCGTTTAATTTGTAGCTGGAACGCTCCAATTAGCATAGCTATGCATGCGCCTGGCACGGATTTTCAGCCAACGCTGAACTCCATTAAATATCTGAGGGACTGTGTGCCGGGCAATCAGTTGGTGCGCGCTTTTGCCACCTTCCATGTTTACTTTGGCACCAAGCACATACCCAAGAGTGTGCCCAAGGCACAGGATGCACTCAAAACGGGCTACAATTGTTCGCTGCCGGCGCCGTATTTTAATATCAGCTCCGGGCATCTGTACAAGGCGCAAAAGAAGCTCCTGTATCCAGTCAATGTGGGTCGCAATATTGCACGTGATGCAGCGCTGACGCACTTCATACTCGCCTCCGATATTGAACTATATCCGAATCCCGGACTGGTCAAGAAATTCCTCGAGATGATTGCTCGCAATGAGCAGTATCTGCGACGAAAGGCACCCAGGTGAGTTTTGCTTGAAAGTGGGATATTTAATCATGCCTTCCCTCAGCCCTTCAGAACAACTGAAGGAATAAGAAATTTATGAAAAATATCAAGCTTATTAGAAAGACAGTTCAAGAAAAAATAGATCAAAAATAATATATTGAAAAGCAAAGAATTTGATGGAACTAGTGCAGCTTATCAAGAAATATCCGAACCTTTTTTTTATTTAACGTAAGTACTCAAAACTTTGATGTAACCAAAATGATATCATTAAAAATTATAGTTTTCTTTCTTCATTACAAACACTCAACAATTTGCAAACTAAAAGTGATTAAATAAATGAAATAAATTAAACGTAAAAAAAATTTAAAATATTAAACTTGCAGTTACAATTAACTTTTATATTTGAGTACAAACAGAAAAGACTTGATATAATATATTCAATAATTTCCATAATATTAACACATTTCTATTTCGCAGAGTATTTCCACTCAGCATTTTTGAGGTGGACGAGAGTTCGCCGGTGCCGCACGACAAGACGGAGCTGCAGGAGTTTCTGCGCAGTGGCAAGGCCATACCGTTCCACAAGCGAGTGTGTGCCAGTTGCCATGGTGTGCCCAAGTCCAAGGAGTGGATGGCGGCGAATGAGACGGACGAGCTGAGTGTGTTTCACATAGGCAAACGCACCGGCTATTATGTACACTGGGAGCCCATCTATATTGGCACCCATGCGGATCCACACTACGATGAGCGGCTCAGCTGGGAAGGCAAGAGCGACAAGATGACACAGGTAAGTAACAGTTAAAAAAAATACACATTTCTCTAGTCATCTAAATTCGCATTTTACTCCTGCTCAGGGTTACTCACTGTGTGTGCTGGACTATGAGTTCCACATACTGGACAATGCGTTTCTGGTGCACAAGCCGGGCATTAAAGTGCTGAAGAAGGATAATCGACGAGCGATGTTGGCGGGCAAAACGAATCAGCTGATACGCAAAATTATCTATCCGGAATTGAAGATCATGTACGGCATGCGCAAAGGCTGTGCAATATAGTAACTAATTGTGCATCCAAGCTGAGCACCGATTTCATTCAGTGAGAGGTTAGCGAAAAGACTACAACAACTAAAACAACAAAGCACACTATTTCTATTCGCAATGCTGTAGAAACAAAACAAAAAACAAAACAAAAAACAAAACAAAACAAAACAAAAAACAAAACAAATCAAAATCAGACAAGACGAAAAAATGATAATGCCGTTCGCTGTTCTACAAACATGCATATCCATACACACATAATGTATGTGTGAGTGTGTGTGTGTGTGGATATGTGTGTTCTACAGTTAGTGTTAGTTAGTTGGTTAGCCTTAGTATTAGCTGAATTACATAGGTTTATAGACCAGTAGAGTTTGGAAGAGTGTGGTTTTTCTACTCTATGCATAAGCGAAGCCTTAGGGACACGGCTTAAGTACGTTAAACGTAGTTAGTTGTTGGTTTTTTTAAAAAATGCAGAATATCGTAGTTAGCCAGGTTAGTTAGCTGCCATACAGCTGGAATGTCGCGCTTTGAGCTTAAATGAAGACAAAAAAAAAACAACAACAAGATGATAAGTAATAAGCCAATTTTCATTCAGAGCTAGGCTAAATGCTTCCTATTTTTAACTTCAAGAATTCCTCTGCAGTCTCCAAGTTGCACATAATTTTGTACTCATATTCAGTCATTATGATTTAGATTTAGTTCTACACACAATTTGTATGTACTCGTTAGCCATTTATTTTTTTATGTTAGTTAGCCGATTTATCATGAATGGAATATCATTATTATTAGTGAGTTGAAGTTGATTTTCATTAAATTTTTAATTCCTTCGAAATACTCAATTATATACTTTGTAATTATTCCAATACCAATTATTGTATACCAGCTGCCATTTGAATGATTAAATGATTGATTAGCTCTTCAAATTACAATACTTATACAGAGATTCCTATCCACAATAGTCTAACCATTTATATACATGCAACTTACGTCACCAGGTTGGCTGATTGACACACCAACCTTTTCAGAGTTCATGTTTCAAAGCAAATAAATTTCGGCTAAAAATAGATTTTAAAAAAAATAAAGAAAACCAGCAATAATTCAATAAATACATTAAATAGACTTGGGAAATGTAATAAAGACATTAGAATGCTGAAGATTTGACACGAAATAAAATATAAAATAAAAAATACGAACAAGTATTTACAATGAAAAGATATTTAAAATGAAATACAATTATAAAAACCTTGAGTATCGAGTTCGAGTTAATGCCTAAAATTAAAAACCAATTAATTAAAAAAAATACGTTTTAATGCGTAAATGCAAACCGTGATATTTGTACTAGTAATGGTGAAGATTAGTTTGAGCATTAATTATAAAATTCAACTTAGGCAATAAGAAGCGAAACAAAATAAAGCAAATAGAAAAACAAAAATATGAAAAATCAAAAAAATCATAGGCATTAAACTAGTTTTGTATATGCTTTTTTTTTAGTGTTGAACTTAAAGTCAAACCTGTGCACATATAAATGTTAAAAACATAACGAGAAGTCGAGACAAACACTAAATTTATGCGGCGCTTTTTTGTTATTTTTTTTTTATGTTGAAGCTGCTGACAATTGAAAATTTTAAAGTGGCTGAAACAATTGTCTAGCTTTGTATGCTTAAAACATTTTTGAAAGTGTCTTGGGAACAAAATACAACCACAATTGGTGTTTGTATCTATTGTATGCCTATGTTTAAGCCTACACCTAAGCCAGTAATCAAAACCAGAAAATCGCTAAACAAAATTTTATGCGCTCAATTGTTACAAAAAATTAGTACATCCAAATACATTTTTATTAGCCCAACAGAAAATTCCAAAATAAATAAACTTAAATCTTATATCATTAAAAATTAATATTAGAAACGAGAGAATATAAAACTATTGAGAAAGTAGCTAAAATAGACCCAATAAAAAGTGTTGCAAAAATTTTCAAATAACAGAAGAATACAAAAATACATAAGAAAACAAAAATTATTAATAAAGTATAAAAGTGCCTTAGAGAACGAAATAATAAATGAAAAAAACTAAAATCTTATAAGATATATATATCTTAATTAGTGCGGCAGTGAATTGAATTTCAGTTGTATTTTTATAAATAATTCTCAGACACCTTTTGTTGTGTTGGCTTAGCGGCATATTGTTCTGGCCAAATTATATAAGTCAAAAAAGATTTTCGAAAAAGAAATAGAGAGCATTATTTTTGTATGTAAATAATTATATAGAATGTATTTAATATTAAGATACATATATTATGTACAATAAAATGTATTAAGCTATTTGTATATACGTATGTGTATGAAGATTTCAACTAATTATTTACTTAAACAAAAAACCTTTCTATATAGTTTTCAAATCGACTTGAAATTTAAGCTGCAGTTAGTCGAAGTCATGCCCTATTGAATGAGTCTTCTTAAAGCTAGCCTGCCAATTTTATGTTTAATATATACAACTATTACTACATATTTCAATTATTATTAGTATGATTATTACATATTAGTTAAGCACTCAGAAGTAAATGCTTTAACGTTTATCTTGTTTAGGCCATAAAATATCATATAGAAGCTACTCTAACCTAAAGCCTTTTTGGGTTCTTTTGAGCGCAGCATTTGACCCATCGTTTATATGATTAGTGGCAGAGATTCGAGACAATTGGTGAGCAAGAACTGTTAGCTGAAATTTAAGAAATTAAGATTCACAAAAATTATGTGAAATGATGTCTATGCATAAGAATTGTAAAAATAAAGAAAACAATATAAAACTGCTTATGTGACTTGATTATTTACAAACCGATAATCTTAAGAAAATAAAAATCCAATTAAATTCATCATATGCTTAAAAAATTGGTATAGCCGAGCTAGAAATTGTTAGCAAAAGGTGTTCTAACAATTGTATCATTGCTCATCTCTCATATCCTTTCATATCCTGACGAGTCCTATGCCAATACTTGGATTTTTAGCTCATTTCAGTTCGCCCTGTTTTTGACAGTGTTTGGATTTTTGATAGATTAAATCCTTGTAATTCTGACGCACCCTGGTAATTTTTCACGTCGTACCTAGAAGTATGCCGCATATTTCAGCTTTATACTCGCATTAATTTAGCTGATGCTGAAACCTTAAACCTGGACAGAAATTACAATATTTTGAAATCGAAAAGAACGGTTATAGATACACTTTGTGTTTGTTTGTTTGTAAATTAATTTGCAAAACTTGTATTGCTTAAGAACAAGACATTATTTCAATTTACTTTATTTAATCTATTAAATCTAATATTATGACGACATCAATGAATATTTGAAGTAAATATGCACAAAAACAATTGGATTCTTAATTGGATCCAATATAATTCGAATCAATATAATTTGAATAACACGCTTTTATCTTGTTACTTATCTGTGCGGTCAACACGGTTTTTAGATTTCTACGAATTAAAAGCAGACAAATTATCAAAAAACACAAAAAACCAAAATCCCAAAGCTGCTTACGTTGAGTTCCAAGTCAAGACCAGATCAGCGAAGACAACACTGACACAATACAATGGTGTAGCCCCGCACTTGGCACAGCCATAGGCTCCGTCAGGCATGGGCGCAGCTCGTCCCCGTCCTTGACTTTAATAGTTAACTTGATATTTTCGGGTTTTGTGTCAGATTTTTTTTATCGTAGTTTATTGTTGTTTCTAAACAAAAATAAAAGTGCCAAAAATGCTAATTCGATAGATGGCATTTCGGCATTTGTTTAACATAAATTAAGCACAATTTTTGATTAATACTAAGGCAGTTGCTAGCCCTGCCAAACCGAAACAACCAGTTGGTGTCTTGATCTGCCATTGACTCATCTCGACCAAGACGAGATTCGTATTGTGTGTATTAATTGTTTTTTTTTTTAATGTTGCTCGGCCATTTCTAGAAGCTGCCGGCTCCCTCTCTCGATTGTTGATTGTTGTTGTTGGTATGCGCTTTGGTTATTTATTAACATGTTTGCTTTTTATTGCAACAGCAGCGAAAAAATAAAAAAATAGTCGCCGTCGTATACGTAACCAAAGTAGAAGAAGATCAGCAACTGCGTCAGCCACAGTCTCGGCTCATGCTCATCTGCGTGTTATTTTTTTTTTCTGTTTCTGTATGCGTCGCTTGCCATTTTACCAGTTAAGATCTGAGCCGCGCATCTATCGCAAAACAGTCGAAATTGTCTGCTCGTTGCTTGCACATCGCGTTCGCTTCGCCGCAACTGAACGGATCGCAGTGCCTAAGGACTGCACTTGAAGGATAACCACGTTAATACATACGTACACACACACACAGTCGTTAAATATGGCTAAAATAATAATCAGTGCTTTAGTGTGCATAGCCATGTTTGGCTCCTTGGGTTAGTAAATACAAAAATTTAATTTCATTTCGTAACGAAAGACTTAGACGACAAACTTGTCCACATTTGTCAATATTTGCCCTTTGGTTGTGGTTATATTTGAAGTGCCATTTTCCAATATATTGTAAAGTGATATAAATGTGTATAAAAAAATACATTGTTATTAAAATTATAATTTTTGTCTGCTGCAAATTTAATTACCTTTTTCAAACCAAATCAGGTGCAAAATGTACTATTAAAATCAGAAATGTCATTAAATCAGGTTATGGAAATAATCGCATATGCATAATTAAAGTTAATTTTAAATTTGAATTCAGAAATTAATTATTAAAACAGATAAATATTAACTTGTTTTTGCTCTATTTAATAATCACTAATGAGTCAAGTAATTTAGAATCCAGACACGATTTATCCGGTTTTTATCTTCGCCAAATTTAATAAATTCTTAACACATATTTCAAATATTTCATATATGTATGATTGAACAAATATTCTTTAATAATTTAAAATTACAATCTCGCTTAAAAATGTGAAAAATCGTAATCGTAGGTGAATGAATTTTGGAAAAGCTGTTATTATGTTTTTGAAGCACATTTAACTAAACGTTCAACTATATTGACGTCGCACGCTCTGTAAAAAAATAAAACAACAATAATTACATCAATTAGAGGCGCCACCATTGAAACCAAGCAAAGCTCGACACCAACACACACATTTCCCCAACTGCATTGTTCATTTCATTCAACACACCTTGGTAATTCCACTGATCGAGCAACGTCATCTGGCAATTAAGTAACTGCCACTGGGATGGGCATCAAATTTAAACCAACCCATGTGAATAATTTTCCAACAATACCAGGAAATTGCAAGGCATGGAAACCGTCCAAAGAAAAGTTCAAGACAATATATTTGACAGTAGATTTCCGCATGAAAAACTTAATAAAAAAACGGCATTTAAAATGTTAAATCAGTTAACGTTTTCATCTTCATCTTGTTTCAAGGTCGACTGGCAACTCTTTTAAAAATTAATTCACACGCCGCTAGCAACGCATAAATAAATTAGTATCCAAAATCAATATTACATAACATTTGCCGCTGACACTGTTGCTGCGACTGTCATTGTTGCTTTTGCTTTTGCCTTTGCATTTAGTGGCTGCCTTACTGGCTTACTGCTGTTAACTGATATGCGATGAAACAAGTTTCTGGCCGGGACAGCTACTTTGGTCTCAATCTGAAACGCGCTGCGTGCCCAGCCGGTTGACGTGACCTTTGAGCGCTTTAGCATTCAAGAGCTTTATTTTTTTTGTTTTTTTTTTTATTAAACGAGTGTTTTGTTTTGGCCACCTCATTGAATTTAATATAAAAAATGATGATGATGACCATTTGTGTTGCACTGAAACGAAGGGAGCTAGCCGCGGATTTCAGTGAATGTGTGGGAAAATATTTAGCTACTGCTTGCGCCAGATATGTTGCTGTTATCCAAAATAGGCACATATATATGTATATAAATATATAATGATCAATTCGCAAGTTGAATAAATAGCATGGAATCCCCCTAGTGGAGCCCTGTAGCGTAATTGGCCAAAGTGTCTTTTGTGTACACAATACGAATGAGAGCCAACTTGAGTTCAACAAACGGGGTGTGTCCCACACTTAAAAACCGCAAAACTCATTAAAATTTCCAAGCGTCTCAAAAGCGCTGAAGACGAACAGATTCAGACATCGAATATGTTCCTACATGTCTTGTCAATTTGATGTTGGGCAACTGGGCAAGTCTTGACAGTATATAAATTTAATATGTATATATGAATTATTACATAATCTTAAGAACTCTTATCTTAAGAGCGAAACTTCAAAGCCAATATAAAGGTAGTAAATAATTTGAGGTCGAGCTCCTCGAGAAAATTGCGATTGTTGTTTTTATGAAAGCATTTGATTATTATTATGAGTGTTGCTAACAGTCTTAACAGTATTTTTTTTATAACTTTATCAACTGAATGGCTTTGGCTGATTCCGGGAATTCGATAACAGAAATTGCTGTTTGTCCGTTTAGAGCGTTATGGCCATAACGCGGGCTTGAACGTGTGGTGGGGGTGGCTTAAATACCACTTCACCCTTCTCGTTTTTGTAGTCGGCATAGGCTAGAGAGTAGACGCACTTCATACCCATTGCCTCCTTCTGGCGGCCCGAATAGAAGCTGGTGCAATTGGCAATCATTAGGGTGAATCCCTTGGCTTTGCCCATTTCCATCAAGGTGCTGGCGAGGCGTGTTCCCAGTCCTTTTCCACGCATGGCTGAATCCACAGTGGTGATGAATGAGAGAAGTGCTTTTGAGACGCCAAAACGCTTATAGACATTGGCCTCGTTCTCAATTACAGAAATGAACTTGAAAATATCTCCAAAAGTTTCCGCCTGCTGGCGATGCTCCTCCAGTTCTCGTGGCACTTGGGCACCGGCAAGTACCACGCCAACGACACGATCTCCGTTGTTCTGGTCGATGGCAATGATGCTGGTGTCCTGCTCAATCAGCGACATGTGATAGGTATCCTGCACCTCCTCAAAGTGTTTCTGCATATCTTTGCCAGCGATCATGCACAGTGGTTCGCCAGTATAGAAATGTTTGCCCAAAAACGGCTTCACTTCCTTGTAGTCATCCACAATCATGGAACGAATAAGGATTCCATTTACTACGTTGGGTTTGATAGGCATGTTGAATTGCAGCGATTTTCATTTAGAGTGCTCCTATTAATCAGAGCAAGCTGCATTTATACTGTCTGTTTCTTATCATGATAAGTTTCCAAGTGAACAATTTTAGATTTCTAGTGTCTTTAATCTAATCATTGCCAGGTAATTTAGAAGTGCACAAACCTTAATTGTAGATAAGCCCAGTGGAAATGCAACTAAATATTATCAACCAAATCACATGCATTTTGCCAATAGAATACCTTGACTATCTCATAAACATTTACAATATTAATTTCAAAATATTAATTATAGATTAAACTTTAATCAGTTTATTTACACAATTAATAACCATTTAAAGATGTTCCTCTTTTTAATTTCATTCGATTTATTTGACTTTTAAATTATAACTTATATCGGCTGTGGATGGATATATATAAATACACTTCGTCGTCGAAAGTATCTAAATAAGTAGACGCTATAAAATATAAAATTAATATACATATATTAAATATAATATTAACGTAAACACAACGCGAAATGTATTTGTTAAATTAAGTAATATTTAATTGAAAGTTGTTAAATTTTCCGTTCATTTGCATAAAGTTCCAACAAAAACAAATAAATAAAAATAGTGCAGAAATAATGCAAGCATCAGTTTTCATCATAAATCATTAGAGGTAAGCCGAACCCAGTCCCAAGCCCAACCCTATTAACATCCAAACCTATCCGCCTCTTTTTCAGCCCAAGCAGCGGCTGGTGGCTGCCGGGAGGCCAACGGTACTGCACCCGTTTCCGGCTCCTGCGATGCCTACATCGAGTGTAAGAATGGCGTCGCTGAGGAGAAACTCTGCCCGGATGGCCTGCTCTATAACGAGAAGTCCACCGGTTACCCATGCGGTTACCCCAACGAAGTGGAGTGCACACAGGCACAGTCACGCCTACAGTCCGCCCAGCCCACCGAAGATTGCCCGCATCAGTTTGGGTACTATCGCATGGGCGATGCAAGCCACTGTGGCCAGTTCAAGAACTGCGCGGGTGGTCGCGGTTTTGTCTTAGACTGCCCGGAGGGATTGGCCTATAATCCGGCCACATACAAGTGCGACTGGCCCGATCAAGTGGAGGACTGCGACGCTGAGGCATTCCTTGGCTTCAGTTGCCCAGCTCCAGCACTGAAATCCGATTTACTCGGAGAGCAGGAAGCGGATTACACTTTCCATCCGTCGTCGGATAACTGCCAGGTGTACTTCATCTGCATTGAGAATCGCCCGCGTCGCATTGGCTGTGGCGAGGATCAGGCCTTCAACCAGGAGCTAAAGCAGTGCGATGACATCGACAATGTGCCCAACTGCAGCAGCGATATTCGCGCCAAGGGCGCCGAGATCAAAGCGGCACGTGCCAGTGCCGCTGCCGGACGCAAGGCTGCCGCAAAACGGCTCTAAGGAAAAGCAGTGGGGAGAAAAGGGGAAGCTGATGTTGAGTCAGAATTCAGATTTTGGATATGCAAAGCACGCAAAAAAAGCTGCTCGAGTTTTCTAGTCTGTAGTTAAAAGGGGCAATTTTCCAGTTGTAATTGTAAACAATTTTGCCATTCACAAATATATTAAATAAATATTGACATTTTTGTAATAAGTTTGTCTCGTTGAAGTCTTTCGTTTTGGTTAAGGAACAGCTTAAACAAATATTTAACTGTATTTATTAAATTTTTTCCCTCTTGCAATTTCAGCTCTCGCTTCACCCGAGTGCCCCGTGGCCAACGGACGCTTTGCCAGTGGGGAACAATGCGATGCTTACACCGAGTGCAAGGACGATGTGCCCACTGCCAAACTCTGTCCGGATGGGCTGCTCTTCCATCAGCGTACCAAGGCCACCGGTGAATGCACCTATGCGCCGTACACCAGCTGCAAGGAGCGCGCACGCCTCCAGCCGGCCAATGGCACCGAGGAGTGTCCTCGCCAGTTCGGCTTTTATCTGAATGGTGATAACACCAAGTGCGGTGTCTATCGCAATTGCGCCCATGGTGTGGCCAGCTTGACCAAGTGCCCCGAGGGATTGGCCTTCAACGAGGAGACCTATCAGTGCGATTGGCCCGATTTGGTGGGCAGCTGCAATGCTGAAGCTTTCTTGAATTTCAAATGCCCTGAAGCGGAAGCCGTCGATGGTGAGGCACCGGAAGTCGATGTTGGTCCTGAAGGCGACTTGCGCTACTATCGTCATCCACAAACCTGCAAGAAGTACTTCGTGTGCGTCAATGGACATCCTCGCCTCTACAACTGCGGCAAGTTTCTGGCCTTCAATGATCAGACGAAACTCTGCGACTTCTACAACAAAGTGCCGGAGTGCTATGCCCTGCTCAAGGAGAAGCAGAAGCAGAAGGCCGAGCGCAAGTTGCCCACCCTGGGAGATGCCCTGGCATAGGACTCTACAGTTCCATTGAGCATTTTCATAGAGGCTGCGTCTCCTTGAGATTTCGCTTGTAAACACAAAAAAGAATTGTGCAGTTTATTTTGTAAATATTTGAATACTTATTATATTCCATTCTTTTTTAAATAAATAAAAATTCCTACACATTTTCTTTAACGTTGATTTAATGGCAAAAATAATTTAAAGAATATTCAAATGATGCACAATTACCAAAAGGATGCAAAACTAGTAGCCCAAATTTGGAAGAACCCTTTCAAATAATAAAATTCTTTTGAGATTTTAGGTTTTGTAAGATTTAAATTTTATTTTTATCATCGCATGTTGTTTTGGTTTATTAGTTAGTTTATACTTGTTGCTTACTCGTATTATTATAATTTATTGGTAGATATTAATTCGAATTATGTCAATTTTACATTGTTTTTTTGACTTCCACAGATTCTTCTCACTAAACATTACATTTTTAAACTTGACCTCATCACTGGCTGCTGCTACACAGCACCAAAAATGTGGTTTAAACAATTTCAGTTTAGAGAACTAATGCAAAATGAATTTTCTTTCGCTCTTAAAGTTTTTGAAATAAATATAAGCTCGAATTTGTTGTTAAAAAACATCTTTCTGTTATCACTAATTAACCAATTGATTTTTGTAAAATTTATTGGAGTTACTTAAACTAAACGATCCAAAGATCAAGTTATTTTCCGCTCTCCTCTTTATATGCTTTAGCTTCATTTCATTTCTTTTTTTTTTTTTTTTGTTTTTTTGGCTATAAAAATTAAGTTACATTTAGGTTTGCTTTTTTAACTTTTTGCACTATTTTTCTGCATGTGTGTGTGTGTATTTGTTTGTTGTGTGTGTGTGTAAATGATTAAATTACAACAAATAATGAATATTTAAGTTTAAGTATTTGCTTTAGAGTATGTTTTTTGTATGGTTTTACAAATTTTTCTTACCGTTTCGTTTCATTTTGTTTGTGGTGCTAGGCTAAGGCGACTTTTGTTTGGTTGTTTCACTTTGTTTGTTTTCATTTTTTGTTTGTTTTACATTTTGCAATATATTCAACATTTGTTGTTTTCTCTGTTGTCGGTTGTCCGTTGTCCGTTGACGTCATCTCGTCATCTCGTCAGTGTGTCTTAGTAATTTCTGTTTTCCATTCTCATTTTACACAAAAACGAATAATTTGCATTTGAACATAGGGCTAACCAAAAAAATGTCAACTGAAAACTTTTGCAATGGTAACAAAAATATTTTAAAATTAAAAAAGAATACATCTTTTAGTCGTTACAATTTGTGCTAGAAATTCGGCTATTAAAATTATTTAAGTTCATACCTCGTCTCGTTTTTTTTCATTTTAATTATTTTTGTTTTGTTTTGCTTGAGAAAAGTTTTACACATTTTTTTTTTCGTTTCGTATCGTTATCGTTTCCGTTTTTGTTTTCGTTTACGTATCGTTTTTTCATTTAACATATTCAGTCTTTCAGCTTTCAACATAAATAAATTAATTAAATTAATTTATTTAATTGCATTACAAAATGTTCAAGTGATGATGCCTGTAAATAATTTCGTGTTCTATTGCATTTATGTGGTAATTTTCGTGGTCTGCCTTACGTTGCTCGTTTTAAAGTTTATAGCCAAAAAGTTGTCGATCTCAAACAGCGACGAATCGCATTTGAAGAAAATTTTGAAAAAATTTCATCCTTAGTCAAAGTTGGTTGTAAAAGCCAAAAGTTTGCTTGCTTGCTTAAAGTACTTAACTTAATACTAGTTTCTTGGGTTTATCATTTACATTTAATTGTAATAATTGTATTTGCTTTAAATGTTTCTTTTATATTTTTTATTTTTCTTCTTTCCCTTCTTTTCTTTTTTTTTTTTTTTATATGCGTTCAGTTGTCTCATAAACTGCTTAGTTTTTCGCAATTTTCCTGCGTTTGCTAAATTTAATAACTTCTCAAGTGGACGTACGCCTTATTTAATTTTCTCTTCTTTTTTTTTTGCATTTTCTTATCATTTTGGATTATTCAAAAAGGTTGCTTAAATTTAGTTAATATACTTGTATTTTATTTATAGTAAATATATAAAATTTTGTGTCCAAATTCAGTTGTTTTTAGGAGTTATTTGTTGTTGTTGTTTTCTTTTTTTAGTAAGTAAATCAAGAAGATACGGCCTGAAACATAAAACTCTATAGAGTTAAATATCCGAATGGAACGTACCATCAAAATTGTGACTGTGATTTTGGCATAACGTTAATTTTGTTATCGTATATTTTTATTTTTGGGTGGGGCTTACGTTTATCATATGCTAGATAAGTATCTTTCCTGGGTGTTCCTATGTCAACATAAAACTTGTTGTCAAATCTTTTTTTTTTATAGTTTTTTTTTCTCTTACTGTAAGTATAACCGGTCTCTTGTTTTTTGTGTTAAGGCAACTGCTTTTGTTACTGAATTTGTAATTTGTTGTGTTTGTTTTAGTTTTTTAATTTTTTTTTGTTTTATTTTGGAATTTTTACAATTTGATTTGGAACTGCATTTTTGGATTTGAATTTCGTTGGTCAACTTTTGCTATTTTAACTAAATAATTACAAGTTTCTTAAAGCATATCATAAGCAGCCAGAAAGTGATTCAATTTTTTTGATTGACTCCTAAAAACAACGAAACATTTTAGCTTTTGCTTTTCGCAAAAATTTTGCTGTGCCTTAAGTGTTAGTTTTAATGGAAATTTCGTTTATCAATATACTAGACTTTTAAATATTTTCCGTCATTTATAATTTTGAGTTTGGTTTTCTATTTTACCGTCAAATTTTGCAATTTCTTAATTAAGTTTAAAATACTCTTTACTCGTAAATTGAAAGGAAATTATTATGTGCTTAATTTTTGGCCTAAATTTAATGCAGTTTACAATTCGCATATACATAAGTTTTTTGTGGTATATTTTTTGTTTTTATGTTAGTTTTTCATTACGCATTTTTGTTGCGGCATTTTGTTGTTGCTTTTTTCCGCATTTTTACTTTTAAAATTATATGTTAAAAAATATCCAACGCTCGGAAAATCCGAGACCCCCAATGGTGCATAAATAATTGGAAAAGATTAAAAAATATATATAAATAAGGCAAATGATAAATTGAGCAAATATGTAGAAACTTTAATGGGTGTTTGAGTAATAAAATGTTTGATTATAAATCATCATAAACTTAACATTAATAAAAATGTAATAAGAATTTTGTTAAAGCAATAAAAAATCAACTTAACTGTTATTTAAACTATAAACTAATTGAAAACACAATCAGAAATATAAATTTTGTTAAGGTTTAATTTTACACACAATCGAAAATATTGTAAAACAATGGAAAACTGTTATTAAAAATTAGTGTAACTAATTCAAAAACTATAAATTGGGCGTCGCTTGGCATTAATTAAACTTTCGCTTTTTGCCGCCACGCTTCTTGCCCTTGCCCCGGGTCTTGGTCAGTTTTCGTTTTTTGCTAAGGCCATCACCGCGCATCGCAGACTCGCGGCTAATCTCTCCAAGAATTTCATCACCCACATTGCCTGTCAAATGAATAAATGGTTAAGTATCAGCTGTACAAAGTAGACAGTACGTGGATGCTTACCCAATGAGGTGAGCTGACGCTGACGATGCTTCTCCGCTTTGGTCACTGGCAGACGCACATAATATTTCTCCTCGTACTCCTGCTTCTCCTTCTGCGCATGCGACAGCATCTGCTGAGCGCGTGAGCCCGACGACAGCTCAGTGGGAGCATCCAAGTACTCCTCCTTCAGATCTTGCAGCATAGATGAGCTATGTGTCGAATTGAATAAAATATATATTATCTGAAAATATTACTCTATTATAATCTGTTGGCTTACGTGATGGCACGCTTCTTGGCACGATCCAGAGCCTTCTTTTCCTTGTCCGCATCCCGCTCATCGCCATCGTAGTAGACGGGCTTGATGCGTGGCGGCACATAGACACCAGATTTGCCTGCAGTGGCTGCCTTGCGCGGCTTTTTCGTAGCACCTGCCTCATCATCGTCCTCATCTTCGTCATCATCCTCGTCCTCATCGCTGTCGCTGCCTGACTGCTCTTCATCATCATCAGCACCGCCGGCGCCAGCAGTGCTGAGCATGTCCTCCGGATTTGGCTTATAGAGTATAGGATCTGTGCTACTGGAGACGCCTGTAGTAGCTGTCTTGACCAACTTGTCAATCTGATAGCGCAGCTTGTAGTCAATTGGCCGTATCTTCTCCAGCACAGTGCGTATCTCGATCAGCCGCTCAATGGAGGGATCACCCTCAATGGTCTCGCCGGAGCACTTGCGAAGCACCACATATGTCAGATTGATCAAATAGTCCAGCAGCATATGATACTTGACCTCGAGAAAGCTCAGTCCGTATTCGGTGCTCAGCTCACCGCGCTTGACCCGCTGCAGCATTCCCTCAACGAGATCTGTCACCTGCTTCACATTGCTGTTCATCTCGCCCAGCAGCTGGATAGCCTGCGGTATGTCCTGCTGACCCTGCACCTCACAATCGTAGTCCAGTGCCTGTGCAAAAAGTTGGAGGATTAATATTTTGTGATTAAAATAAATAATAATTAATAAAATTATTAATAAGCAAGAATTTTTTCTGGAAATTTTTTTATAAGTTATTTTTATTTTAATTGCATATTTCTTCACTTGGAATATTTTCACAATATATTAAAAATATGCATATTATTTTCTTATACATCCATCTTTAATATTTCTACAAAATTGTATCGCTGCAGTTCGATTTTGGGATTACCTACTGCTCAGTTTGCTTACCTCATGCATTATAAACATGAACTCTTGACTAGGCTAACAAATGGCAATGATACTTTTGGCAATTGGCTATAATGGGCAGCTTACACAATTTTCGCACCTAGGCAATAAATTTGACTATATGCATAGGTATGTGCTTATATGCATATAAATATACATACATATATATATCAACTAATTATGCCTGTGAAACCAAAAATAAACCGTTGGCCAATCGCCATCAGCTGTATATGCAGTCTGTCTCGCTCGCACTGCTGTCGCCTATTATATTGGCCATCATCATATTTAACAGATTTTGTGCAGAGGAAATTAAATTTGCTATGCAAATACACAAATAAGTTGTTTAGTATATGAAATGCCATAAGCAGAATGCATTCTCCCTACAATTGCTGCCACTACGGCCCACATTACCATCACCTGCCCCCTTTCCCTTCCCCTGTGACTATGCACGTGCTGCGCCTGTGTATTGTGTTTGTCCTGTGAACGCGACACCGCACAACTCATTTGCATATTTTATTGGTTGCCATTTAATTATTCGCATTTTACAGCATTTTTGGCCAGGACCTACCCGCAACCCCCCTGTGGGCAAACTGCCTTTTAAAACCCGCAGCTTATGCTGCATTTATTTTCAATTAATATTAATAAAGCAACACGCAGGGAGGAGGGAATCCTGCTTTGTCCATGTCACATTTATTTTTAGAGATTAATTGCAATTTGTGAAATGCATTGATAATTTTTTTTTGGTTTTGTTGTTGACGTTTTTTTTGCTGTAAAATATACAATTTCGAAAGTAATTTACCAAATAAATAATTAGATAACAATTCTTTGAGTACTTTTGTATTTCCAACATAATTTTTCAATTTCGATTAATTTGCATATTATTATATGCAAATTAATTTTATTGCATTTCGCAGACAGACGGAAAAAATTGTGACTTAATTGATTTTTAGCTGCATGAAAAAGAGAATTTTCTGTACTAACTAATTGACAATAAAAGCAGAAAAATAAATTTAATTAAAAAACTCAGATATGAATTTTTAAACTCTTTGAATTCAATTTTTAATTGAAAGATATTTTTCATATTTCTACGAAAATTTGTAGGTTGCTTAAGTTGTGTTGCATCATTTGTCAAAAATATTAAAAGCAGTTTCAATAAAATATAGGAAATTATTATTTTTTTAAATAAGTGGAATATTATAACATGTAACAGGTTATATTCATATTATATTAAAGCAATTGTAAGCAGTATATAATTAAAACTGTATTTTAAATTATAGATATTTAAAGATGAAACTAATTAAATAAGATATTTAATAATTTTATGTAATGAATGTTGAGTGTTTAAAATAGTTAGATATACAAATAGTAATAATATAATTTTGACTATGATGCCCTTAATTTGGTGAACTTTAAATTATGCCAATTCTTGTCAGAATCAAAACTTATACTGTTTGAGAAGCATTCGTAATGCTAATTTATAATCGCATAAATTTTGAACAATTTTGTAATGGCCATTCGAAATTGTTATTGATGCGTTAGAGCCTGGCCAATATGCATTTACAATTAAGCCTGCGTCACGCACTGAACTAGCCACGCATTGGAACGGGAATGGGAGCGGTAGCGGGAGGGGTGGTCAGGTTGTGTTGGGGTTGGGTTGGGTGAACTAAAGAAGGAAAATGATAAAATGCATATGTGAGCATATTTTAGGCGACAGCCAATGCAAAAACTAACTGTAAACAAACAACAACAACAAATACATAGAAAATGGCGATGGCTTCGCTTTCCAAAAACTGTCCCCAGCGAACCGCAAAAACCGGTCTGCGTGCGTATAACGATGGCCGATTATATGCGTTGTCCCGTTACACCAACACACAGAAACAACTGTACATTGCTAACGGCAATTTACAACAAATGGGAAAAGTAACCCACACACAAATCCCACACCCACACACACACACACAGCATTTAGAGGTGGCGGCCCACACAGACAACGTGCCAAATGATTTTAAATTCGTGGCAATTTTTGTTTAATTTTCAAATGCAACTGCAGCAGCAGCAACAACAATGGAAACAACAATATGTTGTTGTTGTTGTTGTTGTTGCTGTGTCGCTGCATTTGCATTAATGGTTATTTGGAAATGCATTTTATGCGCAGGCAGTAGCCTGTAAGTAGGCAACGTATTGAACTCGCACACACACGAGCACACACACACACATGTATATACATCCTATTGCTGTCTCTGTTGTGTGTGTAAACTGGTTTTAGTTGCTCCTATATTATTTTTTTTTTGTTAGCTTCGCTCAGTAATAAAATATGAATTACATTTGCCGTTTGTCTGTCCTGCAGGTCATGTAAATTGTGCGCCTCTCTTCTTGCCACCTGCCACCTGCCACCTCCAACTCTGATTTGCTCAACGAATTTTGACAACATTTAATGATACCATTTGGCAATCAACCCACTCCTTTGCTGAGCTGTCACCCCACCATCTGCTGTGGTTTTGTGTATTTGTGGGACTGCAATCATCATCAGACGCAATTTGCAAAAACCTTATTTTTTTTCAATTTATTTTTGGTTGTTTGGCATTAATATCATAAATTAATGCGTGCACTTTTGCGATAATTGCACAAAATACATTGCATATTTACGAGCATTTTAATTTGCCAAATATATGTGCACACACATATATACATTTATATACATATATATATATACTGTATATTATGTGCAACATTTGACTGGTGACTGTTGTTCGAATTGAGAGGTGGAGTCGATTTGCAGCCGCTATTTGGGCGGCTCGGTATTGGCCAATGAGCTCTTTTAAGCTGGCCCCAGCAGCTAGCTGAATACAGTTGATTACCATATTTTTTATTTCTTTTATTTATTTTAAATAAAGCACATGAAACATGTACAACGTGTAATGTTGCAAATATGTTTGTGAGACTCTTGGGGGAGGAGTTTATAATTATTGTATTGAACATGTTAAAATATAAGTAACAAGCTTAAAAAAAACTCATGGTTGATTTAAGACAAAATTCAATATAAAATAAATATAATGTAGAAGTCAAAAGTCAATAAATATAATTTGATAATAATATAAATCAATTTACACAATTTTAAAATCAGATTTCGGTTATAGTTTTTTTTTTCTCAGAAATTTCAGCATTTGCGTGACATTTTTATAATAAACAATTTGAATGTTCGGGTAATATAAACAAACTTTAAGTATGCAAAATGGCAATGAACTTGAAAAGAACTTGTCGACAGATTTGAGTACTGCTGCCAATCCCTTCAGATGCGATTCACCCTTGCAATCATTTTATCGTTTGGGGCACCTAGCACAGGGGGGAGCAGGCAAGGCAAGGGGAACCGTTGTTTCAATTAAAAAACTACAAATTGTGCGCTTTTCAGCCGACTCCAGTTGCCACCAACACTTATGTGTGCGTGACTCGGTGGGAGGGGGGTAAATGGTGGGGGTTGAACAACAACTACGCGACGGCCATTAGAAATCGATTGACATAACTCAAAAATTGTGCAAATTAACGTTAAAACCAGCGAGCCAGCGACAATATGGGCGAGGCAACTGCACCCCGCCAGGGGTGTAGGTGCTGTGCTGTGCTGTGGTGTGGCGTCAACCAACAGCCTGTAAATAACGGTGCAACATTCCAGCAGAGGCAAAATTATGGCATGTCCTACAGTTGTGGTGCGAACACAGCATACATGCAAATGTGTGTGTGTAACTATGCAAAAGAGCAACCAGATACGTGTGTGTACATACATATATGAACAAGTGTGTGTGTGTGTGAGGGGGGGGGGGGGGTGTATGTGCAACGAGGGGTAGGACAATGCTTGGCGGCCGCGTCCGTTGAGCGCCTGATGAAGAAATACGCGCGACTGTTGCAAACCGCAGTCAGACCAAGCGAGTCCAACCCGACGCCCCCCGACCCGACCCCAACACAACAGACCAGTTCAAAGTGGACCTCAAATTTATGCAGGGCCTCGTGCAACGTGTCGTTGCCGTTGTTCTGCTGGTTTGTGTAGTTGCATTGCCAATAACCGAATATTGATTAGAGTTTATAGGCACCACCATCCAAAGCAACCGCGTTGACTCGCTAATAAAACGCAGCCGCAGCAAAACATGCGACGAGTGTTCTCAAAATATCAAATCAACTTAATTTCGCAAAGAAAATAAATTCTTAGATTTTAATACTATATGTGGTAATATTTTTCAAGAGTTATATTCCATTTGTAAAGATTTATTTATTTTCTAACATCAAATTAACTTAATTTCGCAAAGAAAATATATTTTATAAAATCTTAGACTGAAAATTATATATATATATAGTTACATTAGTCAAGAGATGTATTTCATATGTAGAGATTAATTTATTTTCTAATATCAAATCGAATTAATTTTGCAAAGAAAATATATTTTATAAATTCTTAGATTTAAAATTATATATATATTGTTATATTAGTCAAGAGACGTATTTCATATGTAGAGATTTATTTATTCTCTTATATCAAATAAACTTATTTTCGCAAAGAATATATATTTTACAAATTCTTAGATTATATTTAATAATATTTGAATAATAATAATAATTTATTATTTTTCAAGAGTTATATTCCATTTGTAAAGATTTATTTATTCTCTAATATCAAATCAACTAAATTTCGCAAAGAAAATATATTTTATAAATGCTAAGATTTTTCAGATTATTATAAATATATTGTTATATTAGTCAAGAGATAAATTCCATATGTAGAGTTTTATTAAATAAATTAAAGAATTAATTGTAGCTAAAATCTAAGCTTTGCATATTTTTTTTTCGTATTTTTTAGCTTTGTAAAAATTAAATAATTTTTTGTACATAAGATTTAGCATTATTTCATCAGGCAATACTCAGTTCTTTCACTTCTTGGTTCCACATCATTAATACCATTTTTCTTTAGCTCCACATTAAAAAAATACTAGTAAATTGAAGGCGATTTAGATTCTAGGAACAGACTAGTAAAAACAGACAACGTCAACATAATAACATCAAACTCCTCTCCTCGATTTGAGCAGACAACATTTTTGTGACTGTTTATGTCATATTATTTGTTGAAGTATTTGTTGTTTTTTTTTTTGGTGGATTTCTCGGTGGTGCTTTTAGGTGCGCTTCGAACGGAAATGAAACTTTTGCGGTCGCGTCAAATACAAATACACACACAATGCCATAAAGTACATAAGTATGTATATTTGAATAAATCTATGGTTACATACTTGTGTGTATGTGGTGCATGTGCTTATATACTAATAGCTTATATGGGAACAGCAAATATAATTGCATATTTTATGCAGCGGCGCACAAAATAAACATTGCATTTGCCGCCCAAATTGGCATTTGGCAATTTTCAATTCGGTTTCTGTATAAACCCCCCCCCCCCCCCCCACGCAACGAAACCACTCAGCGAAAAAACGAAATTCAAACCCAACAAACAAATTGAACCAGTCAGCCATTATTTATTTAAATAATTGGCTAACCATAAAAAATAATTATAAAATACCAAAAATGGTCGAGCAGACAAAGGAGTATTGCATACTCCCAGTGGGAATAATGGGAGCAGGATTGGGTCTATTTGTAGCCTTTACCAACGGTCTGAATAAATGAATAACGAATGCGACCATATTGCGAGATTAGAACCGCAGTTTTGTGTGTTCAAATAGGCGCTAAAATTAATGTCTGGCATAGAAAATTGAATGCCTAAAGATGTGGTTCAAATACGAGCAATAAAAAAATAATTTTTCATGATTACTTGTTTTATAGCTGAATATATATATTTTATTTCTCTCTACGATCATTGTTAGGACATAAAAACTCAGCATTATTCTACTTTCTGATTCTAAACAACTAAATGGAAAGCTTTAATAAATATTTATCAAAGTAATATCTTCCATATATCTTTCCATATTTTACGTAACTGCATTCTAAATTTGCAGATTATTTGTTGTTGTTCCTATTGTTATTTTTTTTTTCAAGTGAAAACAACAACAAACACAAAGCAGAAAATATGAAAGCAAATTTATGAAAGACGGCACCAAAATATATGCATGTGCACGTGACAAGACAAATTCGTCGCCTGTTAGAGCCAGGCCAAAAACAGATAAGTCCAATGTCAGACGGACAGTTACTCAGTCGGGCAGACACGCAAACGTTCTGACATTTTTTTTTTTTTGTTTATATATGTGGCCATGCAATGGTTTGGGGCAGTGTTGTTCATACGCCGCGTTGCCAGCGGGGCAAACAATTTCCGTATTTTTTTTTGTTGTGTTCTCCTTTCAACATCACAACAAAGTGTCAAAGCGACGCACATATTTGTAGGCGTCAAAAGGGCGTTGGTTTTTTTTAAAAGCAATTTTCATTAACAAAAGGGGCGCGGCCGAGTGCTGGGCGTCAACGGGTTAAGGACGTGTGCATGAAAATTAAAATAGCAAACAATTTGAGAATTCATCATCGAGATTAAATATAAGATATTTTTTATAAACAAAAAATTGCTGGTCTTAAATGGATTTACACAGCAACCTTAAAAATAATTAAATAAAACCTTTGGCAATTTGTGTGAATTGGATTTGACGGCATTTTACTCACAATTCTTTTTATATATTGATTTAATTAAATAATAAACAAATAAATAATACGAAATATTTAAAAAAAAAAATAGTTTTTGATAGACTGTCTATTCTATGTTTAAATTCTTTCTCTACGATTGGAAAGGTTGTTAAAAAAATAAAATTAAAAATTAAAGGTTGTACACTTTAAATGTTTTTAGCGAGAGGACACAATTCTGTCTTATAAGGTGTATATATATTGAAGAGTATTTAGGGTAAATATCAAAATATTTTTATGGTTATCTTTATTATAAAAAAATAATATATACTTGGCATTTTGATACCATTGATCTTTTTAGTCGCTTTTAATTTATAAATGTTGAAAAGCGATCAGCTAAATTTTCGCATTGAAAAAGAGCATTGTTAATTTAACTTCTTGTATAAGATTTCAATTAGAGCTAGTAAGAAAAGCATTAAAAAAAAAATCGATCAAATCGAAAAACTCATCAAATTTGCCTTCTGTTCTTTTCCGTTTTCATATCGAAGAGCTCTCTGTAATATTTAAAAATGCAAACAACCAACACAGATGCAAATTGACAAACAAACAGGCAGCAAAAAAAATCAGATACACAGCGCTCGTATACCCCATCAAAAAATACAGAAAAAAACCAGATGAAATCAGCATGAAATGAAAATAAATAAAAGGGAATGAGAAGAGAGATGAGATGAGGTGAGATGGGAAGAGAGGAGAGGGGAGAAGAGACGAGGAGTACAAAAATACATCGCTATGAAATATTGCCAATCAGAAATGAAACCGAAAATAAATCGATTGTTTCAACAAAACGCACAGAGCACAAAAACACGAGCCACGGCGACAGAGTTGCAGTCAAAATAACGGCAACAGAGCAGAGCAAGGCTAACGAGGACATGTGAGGCTGAGTGTTGTGGAGTGAAAGAGACAGCATGCCTTTTTTGCTGGCCAAAAACTTTGCTGTTGCGTTACGCGAAAAAAGGCGAACGCGATGCTGGGGAAACGGCAACAATTGGGGATAGTGGATAGAGGGCTATGTGGATATGTGGATCTATGGATGTGTGTGTGTGTGTGTATGTAGGCGTGGCAGTGGGCGCTGGGTGGCGCGTTGCACGCTGAGTGATTGCTGCGTCTGTGTGTGTGTGTGTGGGTGCAAATTGAAACAGAGTTGAGAGCTGAAGCTGTGCTGAGCCGAGCTCAACTCAACTGACCGGCCTGGCTGACTAGGCTGGACCAACATTGCTAGGCCGACCTCATCGTGTCGCATTGCTGCTCCTGGCCAGCCTCGCGGGCCAAACAAGCTCGCTGAGTGCTTGCCAGGGGGCTGCTAGCCAGAGATAGATAGAGAGAGAGTGAGAGAGAGAGGAGAGAAGGAGAGAATTGCTGGGAGTGCAGTGGGGTGGGTGGTTGGGTCAGCAGACGTTGCATTTGCATGTGCGAGGCATAATTGGACAGCACCCAGTATGCTGTTTCATATAAGTGTGTCTGTGTGAGTGGGGGAGGTGGTCAGGGGGGCTGCTAGTGAATCTCCGGCAGTCGCATTGAATGACAGCTACAATTCTGATGTATTTTTTTTTTTTGTTGCTTTTTTTATTTTCTGTTGCCTGCGCCCCATGGAGGTCTTTGCATATTGATGACGATGATGACGATGATGTAGCCGCCTCTTTGTCCGTCTACATACCTGCTCCTGCATCTTTTGCCATCTGCCATCTCTATCTCTTTTCCTTTTAGGCTTGCCCCATGTTACAACTAGTTATTGTTAAACCTTGCCCCAGCCCCCAGCTGTCAAAGGTGGCACGAGGAATGCGCATGGCGCTTTAAACGGACGCTCCTGAAACTGGGACACATCGAGTAGACAAAAGAAACTCAGCTTTAATTATGTAACATTTGACATGTACTTTGCCCAGTTGAGATTTTTTCTTTTTTTTCAAATTTACATTTTGCTTAAGGCTATTCTTAAGAACTGATCGAAGCCCCAACGGAATGATAATACAAAAAAAACTGAAGCTTTTTTATTTGAAGAACATAAACATTTTTGTGTAAGTGTTTTTCGAAATTAATAATAAATTCATTAATGAAATTAATTTGAGTTATTCAATAACTAATAATAAATAAAAAATAATATAAGCAAACTTTTAAATAAGATGGAAGATGTGATTTACATAGATCAAATATAATTTTATCATGTTTTTACTAATTTTTATCTATATATAAAATACAACAATTTATCAAAGCTACTCAAGATGAAGATATGAAAGTGTTGAAAGAATTGTTGTATTTAACCTCCTCGAAAAGAAACTGTTGCAGAATATTTTTCTTAAAAAGTGTAAGATACATTTTACAAATGGGTATCTAAAGGATAATCTAAAAAAATCTATATATATATCTGTCTGTCCACAAAGAGCAAAAAATGTGTGGCTATGCAAAGGGTATCTACAAAAATATAAATCATACACGAAATATTTATTATTACTTTTTTTTTTGGGGTATTATAATCCAAATAAAGTGGCCAACAGATTCAGTTGTCATTCGGCATGTACATGGTAGTACCACAATTGTTGCCCCTTTGCCCCGCATTGCTATCAACTCCATTTCGCGATACTATTGGCGAAAATAAAACCAATTTATGCCTGCTATATATAAAACTGAAAAGCAGGTTGATTTATTTCTGGGTGTGTCCATTTTGGTGTATTCAAAAATCATTTTTAAAATACATACATATAAAACGCAATTGTATATGGCAAATGGAATAAATGCAGAAATGAAAAACCTGCACAACTGAAATAGCAAACAGCAACAACAATAACAACAACAACAACAACAGCAACAACAACAACAACAACATTATCGTATATAGAACTCAACATTAAATTTACGTGCCAATAAAATAAACAAACGTCGAGTTTTTTTTGGTGACTCGCCAGTTGAAATACCAAACATGGCCAGGACGCATATATATATCTGAGGGCTTGGTTGGGCTGGAGGTGGCAGGGGGGTTTTTTGAACGTGGAGTGTAGCATGTAGGCGGCACAGGAAGAGCAAGCGACAGGCACACACACACACACACACAGAGCCCAGCACACCACACACAGACACACTGGCACTTCATGCATGCATAAATCGCGCGAATTTTTCACGTTGGTCGCGTTGATTGTATAGCAAAAATAACAGTGTGGTGCCTCCTTGTTGTTGTTGTTGCAAAGGCGGGGCTGCCACTGCTGAACTTAGAAGCGGGTGGGTGGTTGGTGGGTTGCGGGGGTGGGGCTGGCCAGGAGTTAGCACAGACACATTGTCACAAAAGCAACAAATGCGACGCGCATTTTATATAAATTTTAAATACAATTTGCTATTGAGCCCCAGCCCCAGTCCTCCCCCCCGCACGCCAAACAACAACACCCGACAACAAGGCGGGTAACAACAACAACAACAACAACAACAGCAGCAGCGACATCGTGTGGAAAGAGTTGCAATATCCGAGTTAGACAGCGCACAACTGTCGAGTAATTGGAAATGTGTATTGTTTTGAAATATCAAATGTACTGGTACTTGCTGCAGGTATATGGACAATCATATATATATATATATATATATATATATATAAATATATATATATTTATATGTGGGTGTGTATTTATTTATGCTTGTGCTGATATATATTTGTATATGGAAAGAAGTGCTTATATTGGTGCATCAAACTTTTATATCAAATATCGCACATGGAAAAGTGTAAATTTTAAATTTGGAATTGGCCAACAATTTGTAGATTATATTATCAATATTTTTATATGCTCAAATGTGTACATTTTAAATAGCTAAAGTAAGTTGTTAATTTTAGAAATATACCCATATTTTTGAAATGATTGTCAAAACAAAACAAAAGATCGTAATCCGACTATAAAATATACAATTACCCTATAAGAAATCACTGATTATATATGCACATATCTTAAAAAACTAGAAGCGAAACCAGTTTGCAAAAATCACAAAACAAATATTATTAAAAAATTAAAAAAGGAAACAAGTGTGCATTTATTGCTATTCAATTATACAAGATCAGTCGAATCTAATTTTTATCATAAGGTTTCTATAAGATGCGGCAAATCTAAAGGTTAAAATGTCTGTGCAAAAAGAATTAAAAATGATATACTGCTGTCATCATCTGTGGTACTACGCACTTAGCACTTAAAACTACATAAAACATCCTTAAACAGGGCAGACAGCTGAGTAGCGATAAAGCTTGACAATCTATCAACGGTTAACCCTCTTCACAGCATCAATCAGACAACTGCAACACACACGTTAAATGCCCAGAAAGGCTGCTCATGTTGGCCAAGGCTGCTAAGCCATCTTTATGAACCGTCCAGTTTCATTTCTTTCCCCCAATTACACAGACCCCAGTCAGCTCTAATCTATTAAAACCCACATGAGCGAAATTAACCAAAAACTGGGCAGTAAACAAAAGGCGGAAAAGGCATGGGGGAGGGAGCATGGGGGGAAACCCACAAGATTGTTTTATTTTTTCGAGTGATGAATGCATTTTCACATTTCCACATTTCCACTTTGGCAGACGCAAATGGAAAATAATAATGGGGACCCGTGCACGCCTCGATGAGAGCCGCAGATAAATTTCATAAATTAAATAGACGGGTTCTGAGCATATTAGCGTAAAATTGCAGACAACCCCTTCGCAGGCAAGCAGAAATCTCATTACAATTTCAACGCGATCAGACAAAGCATCAGGCAAGAAGAAGAAGAAACAAAACGCAGCGACGACAGCAGCGGAAACCCCGCTGATGAAATGGATTTTTATCCCAAAACAGGACATGGGGCACTGGCGAGAAAGCAGACACAGACAGAGAAACACAGAGACAGAGAGAGACGAGAGACATAGAGAGAGAGAGTAGAGAGAGTGTGGGCATAGAGAATTATGAAAAAAAGCAGGAAAACCCGCAGCAAAAGCGTCAACAGCCCAAAAAAAAAAAAACATATATATATAAAAATATATACAAAAAAAAATCAGAGCAACGGCAAAAGTGGAATCCTTGTTGGGAGGCTGAGGATGAGGGTGATGGTCCACGGCGCGTAAAAAATGCAAATCCCAAGTCAAAGCTTAGCGTCGAAGCTCTGCACGTGGCAACCTGGCAACATACGTGCCCCCCTTCATACCAGTAGCCACCGCCCACTCCCCCCTCTCATACATATATGAGTAATGGCAAAAACAAAGAAAAAAAAAATTGGATGGAGAAAAGAAAAGTCTACGCAGGAATGGCATTTCAAAACGTATGTCCCGGCATAATGCAACGAGTCAGTTGGCCTGGTCAGCTGTTGTTGTAGTTGTTGTTGTTGTTGTAGTTGTTGTTGGAAGGAGGCAAATTCAATAAAAGCCCCGCTAGAGGGTATGAGATAGACAAGAGTCTGCTGCTGTGTGTGCGGAAAAAAAAAATGCTGCAATTGGAGTTTGAGTTGTGCGAGTGTGTGTGTGTGTGTGCGAGTGTGTGAGTGTGCGTGGATAGCTGCCTAGTCGTATGTGGATTGCATAGCGCCAGCGGATCAATGACGTAAGTGCGTTGAAGTGTAGTGCAAACAATGGAAAAAAAGGCATCAGCAAATAGATTTAGTACTACTCGAAATGTATGTGGAACAGGAACATAATTGAATTCTGTAGCATTAACTCAAACTTCTGTTCAATTCTTGTTTTGGGTTTATTATTTTTTTTTTTGGAAATACACGCATGAGTGCATTTGGCAGGGCATTTAAGAAACTATGAAATGAAATGACATAATCACCATTAACTCCTCATTTACCAGAAGATATCCCATTGGCAAGCCAAAATAAATATATAAGCTTCTTAAATTAAATTAATTAAAATACGAATTTAAATTTTACATATAATAATCTAATAAATAAATAAATAAATGAAATGCATGTAAATTAAGAGTATCAGAAATTAAATAATAAAAATATTTAAGACTTTTGTTGAGTCTTTCTTTCCTCTTATTTTTTTTTTTAAATAAATTGTAATATATTGTTAAACGTTAAATATTTATTACAAATATTTAAATTAATTGGTTATAAGTTGAAGGAGGTAGGTATTTTCAAGCAAGCCATTACTGAGCTTTTCGGTCTCAGGAAACGGATCTCTAAACCAGATGTCAGCTTTCATTGCCATTTTTGGCTGATTAAAAGACGCTGTTCTCCATGAGCCAAGCACCTATGGAAAATCATTCGAGAAGCCACTAAAAACCACTACAACAACAACAACACAGAGCCATTAGTAGTAGTACCAAACAAGGCTGGTATCAGCAACGGAGCAACAGGAGCAGAGTCTGTACCTGGTCTTGGAGTGGAATCACTAACAAGAGCACTAAACAGCCGTCAAAATCATTGCCATTAAGCTGGGGGACTGGGCAACAACTGGCGAACAATAGCAAAGACGTCACAAAGAAGCCGCCTCCTGTCCAGCTGTGGTGGTCAACTGTCCGCCTTAACCCATCAACCGCATGCCTCAGAGCTGGAGCGCGGAATAAAAAAAAGGCCATGCCAGGATTGCTGTTCGAGAGTGTTTGCCTGGCTGCCTGGCTGCCCGGCTCGGACTCGCTGCTGCTGGTCAACTCAAGTAGCTTGTGTGCCCCGTTTTATATTCCATTTTTTTTTTTTTTTTTTGCTGCTGCTGCTGTTTTGTGCGATGGTCGCTTGGGAAAACTTTGCTCTATTTCCGCCGTCTGGCTGATGTTTTGGCGGTTCGTTAGCGGTGCTGGAGTGAAGTGGAAGGCTATGCCGGATCAGATGATGGCCAAGAGGAGCCAGCGATTGTCAGTGTGTGTGTGTGTTTGTGTGTGTGTCTCTGTCGGTTGGCTTATGCAACTCGCGCCATCCTGTGCGCCTTTGTGCCGACATTTTGCATGCAAAGCGAAAATGTTGTCGCTGTTTAATGTCAAGCGATGACGGTGAATTTTTTTTTGGCTTTGCTTTCTGTTTTTTTTTTTTTTTTGTGGCGAATGCTCATTGTAGAGGATGACCCCGATATCCCATCTTTCAGCTGAAGACTTGGCATGTTTGTCGCTGGCTAACTGCAGACAGTTTCATGCCCAATGCGTATTCGACCCGTTACGCCCACTTCACTCCACTCCACTCAACCCCACTTCCGCCCGCCTTTGACCATGCTCCGGCTCAGTTGATGCGCTGTCTTGATGGATTTGTCTGGCTAAGTGTCGATTCGTGAAATTGCTGCTGTTGGCGTTGAATTGGTTTAAATTGGTCAGGCAAATTCAAAGTTCTTTTCTTTCTTTAATAAAGATAAGATAAACTTTTGAGGCATATCTCAAAAATTTCTATGCATTTATTTTTATGTAACTGAAAGAAAATATTCAAATCTGCGACTTTAAAAATTCAAAGCATAAGGTTTCATAAAATTGCAAAAATAATATTCCACATTCCTAGTCTATTTGCAGTGGTAATAAATTATTTAAAAAATTCCTCGCGCATATCGAAATATTTTATTGATTGAGTTTGAGTTGGGTCAACCCAAAAAGTTCGCTTTTTATTCGCTATCTGAAGCAGGCAGCTGACTGGATTACACACTGAATTTTCGTCTGGCATTGTCGATACACTCAAACCGGGAAGCAGCCCAATTTACTATATACACAACAAACATGTACTGGCACACACACACACACCACGACCTCCCCCCCGAATCTGTTGTGGGAGGTCGCTGCCAACTGGCAACTGGCAACTGCCGCAAGCTGCGAAATGTGAAATAAAATAAAAAATCTTGGTACAAATGACAAGCTCAAATGGCTCAAATGTTTTTGTTTGCAATCATATTATATTTATGCAGTGTTTGCCTCTCATTCTACATGGTTTCTCCCCAGTTACCCCTTACCACAGCCCACTGTCAGATGATATATGTATGCACATATGTATATATGTACGTTTCTACATACATTTGCATGTATATTTTTATTTTGAAACTGCGCAAACAAAGTGCGGCTATTTGAAAGGGGGGTTTGTGAGGGGTTGGTGAGGGGGTTGCGTTGAGCTGAGTACTCTTCCATGGTATTTGTGACCACTCTTGGCTGGCCTAATGCTCGCTTCGGTTAATCAAGGCTCGAGATTTTAAATTGTGTTTATCATTTGGGGTAAATAGATTCTTTTCCTTTTTTTTTTTTTTTGCCTCGACTTCTTGATGAGATTGCGTTTCGGGCTGATTGTGATTCCATTTCGCTTATTCCTTATTCGGTTTATTTACATTGGTTACCCAAATTGCATATATTTTGCAAACGGGACACTTTTTTGTTGCCCTTGTATTCCGTAAATATTTAAATATGTAATATATATATATAGAGAGGTGTATGGAGTATATATATGAACGACATATATGGCCCGACCCGTCCCCAAGCCCAGCATAGCGCATCAACTTTATTATTACATTTTTTATATTTATTTTACGTTTCGGTTTCTTTTTTTTGCAGGGGTTTAAAAGCTTGTCAGCGTGTGTGTGTGAGTGTGTCCGTGTGTGTAACGCCCTTTTTTCGGACAGTGCATTTTTAATATAATTTTTCAGCCCCCCTTCTCTCCTCTGCTCCGTTGGCTCACACTTGCCGCCTCAGTTGCCGCGGCCACAAATTTTTTCCAGATTTTTATTTTTATTTTGGTTGCTTTTTTTTTGCCCACTTCTCCCAACTCCCACAGAACGAGCCAGCAGCCTTGTTTGCAGTGGGCGTGTATATATTTTTTTCCTATATATGCCAATGTGGAGTTCCGGGGGTTGGTCGCCGCCCATTGGCAACTGTCCGGTTTGCAGGTGGCCTCGCTGCATATGCGAAATGTTCGCAACGCTTTGTTTTTTATATTTTTAATTTTTTTCTTCTTTTACATTCACGCTGAGCGTGTGTGGGGGTTAAGCGGATGGTGGACGGCGATTGACGGGGGGGAGAAGCGGGGTGAAGGAGTAGCCAGGCGTAATAAGCAGGCGGCGTTGTCACGCGTACCGCTGGAACGGTGGTTCGAGGTTTGTTCCGCAACAAACAGGAAAAATACTTTCTGCCATATAAGCAAAAAAGTATTTTTAATGAATTTTTATGCTGGGTGGCGTATTGTTTTTTAGTGTTTTTTAATTAAATAAAAATATATATTTAAAATTGCATAATATTTTAATTGAAATGGAGTAGGCAAAAAAAAAAGATAAGTTGCGCCAAATGAGAAGATAAAACCAGACAATGGAATGTGGATATGGCTCTTAATCAGCTGCATAAATTAAGAGTTACTTTTCGGAGCAGTTTCAGACCATAGAATTCTAGAATTTGTACTTTATATTACTTGATATTTCTCAATTAAATTACTAATAATAAATTGTATACAATAAAAATAATTTTGTGTGGAATTCGAATCCCTTAATTTAACATAGTGAATTCATTTTCGTTTCTGATACCAATTTGGTTTTGAATATTTTTATAAAGATGTAGATTTTAAGAGATTTTCTATATTCGAAAAATTAATTTTCGTATCATAAATTGCCAATAAATAAATATCCAAGAAGCTGTGTTTTCGTTCAAATTTTTCCTTTAAATATTAAGAATGGGATAATAACATTTATGTTCAGTTAACCATGGGAAAATCGATTAATCTTCAGAGCAATTTTTACAGCAAAAATACATAGGAATCAAAGCCAAATTAATCCATTAACTTGGCCATTAAGAGCTAAGAGTCCCAATATTGCTGTTCGAGTATTTGGAATACCAATCACCATCCAAGTTTCACTTGGACAATCCCAATCTCAACTGGGCCGCACCACAAGGAAGGGCTGTTCTTTGCTGGGGCAGAGGAACTTCTCAAAGAGTTTCGGCAGGATATTGGGTCGAGGCTTCTGTTCATCTGGCAGAAGCATGCTGTTCCACAGCAGATTGGAGACAATCGCGTGCATTCGCTGGCTAAAATGAAAGCAGTCGTGGGAGAAGATGCGCCAATCGGTGTTGCCATTGGGCAACATGGGCGTCGACAGATTGGTGATCAGGGGATGACCAATAATGGCGAAATCCTTACGCTGAAATTCGGGCAGTCGTGCCACATCCAAATCCAGTTGCTGCCAACGCTGAATCGAGTCCATGCGCTGCTCCAGTTGCTGCCGACTGAGACGATCACTCATCAGGCAGTGGCAGGCAACACGATGCACAATATAGCACTGGAGTGGCAGCTTTGTCAGGCGGCTCATCGTGAGCGGCACATTGGGCACCGCTATCACATTGATGACCAGCCGTGGCACATTGTCGCGGAGTAGTCGAAAGGCCTCGAGCAGATCTTGGGCATGCTGATCGAGCAACGACTGCGGATCGCTCCAGTGGCACATGTCGGAGCAGACATCATTGTTGCCCACGTACACCGTGAGCAGTTTCCAGTGGCGCTGCATATCGACATGTGGATCTCGCTGCAGCAGATCGATTAGCACGCGTGCCTGATACAGCAGGTCGTGGGACATGACCATGGGCTCGGCAATGCTCAGACGTGATACCTTATGATTCACGACCAGACCATGGCCAGTGGCATAGCCATAGAGCTGCGGATTGAATTCCTTCAGTATGTTGGGCAACGTGAGTGTATTCCGCCAGTTTCCAATGCCGCCACCCGAAAAGCCCAGGCCCCGAAACTCGTTGATCATGTCGAGGGAACTCTGCGACAAAATGCCATTGCCAGCCGACAGTGAGTCACCAATGGCAGCTATGATGTCTATATCACCAGGTCGTAGCCGCTCCACCGATGTGGGCACACTGCGCGACCGCGTGTTGTTCAACGGGCAGGGAAACGGTACTCGACTTGGGATCGGATTTTGCATTTTACCCTCGCGTCTGTTGCGTTTGTAAAGCGCCTTCAAATCTTGCAGTGCCCAGTTCAGAGTGCTGCTCCGAGTGTTGACAAACAGTTGACGAAAATCCTGATCTATATTGGTGTACGCTGGCAAAACCTTCGACACGTGCTCCCGAACAGGCTTATAGGTTTCGGCGTGTATTCCAATGCTGGCCAACAGCTGATCGGATCGATTTTGGCGGCGTATGCGTTTAAGATGAGCCGGATTTGTTGTGATTAGAAGTAACACAAGGAATACAAATATGCTGGAACACATAGTTGACAAGGTGGAGAGAATGTTGTAGCCAAGTTGGCTATCTATTTATTCGATTCGATAACAATTACGATATACACCATATAGTTTGCACATTTGTTTATAATAATTATTATTTTTATTTTGTAATATTCTAGTTGTCCTTTGACTAGCAGTTGTACACTCTCAACAGCGACTTCTAGACGCGTTCTCAATCGAATAGCAAATGTGGCAAGCGCTTAAATGACGCTAGTTGTATGGTTATTTAAAAAATAAAAAATGAAGCGAACTCAAGTAAAACAACATCTCGAACAACGAGTACAACGAGTACACCTCAAGCACTCATTTCTTCCATTAAAAACAAAAACAAAAAGCAGCTACACAGAACTAAATTTAAATGCGTTGTCCGAGACACTGGATATCATTGAAAAAAATAAAAACAAAAATCACAAAATCAGACAGCTGGGGTTCAACCTATGCACAAGTGCCGTGGAGTTCAAAGATATTGTCGAAAATATGGTTAACAGAAATCCAAAATAAACTAATTACCTTGGTAAGGCCGTAAACAACATTGATGCTACTACAACCTGACAGACAACAATTAATGTTTCTAGGCATTTCAAAAAAAAAAAATAAATAAAAAAAATACTTATAAATAAATTATAACAAACTATCGCCACTGTCGGCGGCTGTAAAAACAGTGGCGTAGATTTTGGGTGGCATTAAAATAAAGGCATAATAATATGCCTGCTTCTTTAAATATATTTATAGCCAATAAAGTTTTTTAAAAAACAATAATATTTAATAATCAATAATAATAATTAATAATCAATAACAATATTTAATAATCAAAATACAATTAACTAAACATTTAACTAGAATTAATATAATACTTTCCTAAATTGCAGAAAGATTTTTATTATATTAACTTTGCCTAATTTATATATATAAAAATATGTATGTAATGAATTGAAGCGATAAAAGGGGAAAATATTTAAATGTGTAATTAAATTTCAATTTAAAGCCATAATAAAAATTATGAAATGCACTTTGCTCATTAAATTGTGGTATTTAACTTTCCTCTAATTAATCCGACCCCCTAATTAATCCGACCAAACACAAAGTGTCAGTCATGCCAGATACAACTCCAAATTTTATCTACCTCAATTAATGTACTCTGCTCCCCGATACATTCACCAAAAAAAAGGAATTAACTTCCGCACCCCCTTTTGTTGCGCCACTGGAAGGGTAAAATATTTGTTAGCTTAGATTTCGCTGCGAGAGTTTTGCTGGATTGCTAAGCAAAGCTGAGCTACAAAAATATCAACAAATATTTGTGTATTGAGCTTCAGTAACTTTATACTTTATACTATTGTTGTTATTAGCTGTTAGCTGTTTTCCAGTCACTTAAAATGTTAATAGCTAATTGTTTGTTCAGATGTTTGTCAAAGGAACTCAAGTATCGAGTCGTAAGTGCTGAAGCTATGCGAAATGTAGCCTTTTTTATGTGAACTTGATATAGGTTATTGCCCACAGAAATAAATAAAAATAATATGCCCATAATAAAACAATGTGAGCTGATCTAAAAATAAAAAAATCTTATAGTTGATTCATAAAACTGCGAACCAAGGCGTGTCACGGATAAATCTCGGCAACCAAAGAGGCTGATTTTTTTTTTTTTTGTATTTATTTTTTTGTTTATTATTTAAGCCAACTCGCAACACACTCGACTTCCGGACTTCCCCTTTAAGTGATTCTGAAAAATGGTCTTTCTGCGCTGGGACACATCATGTGCTGCACGGGTTGTCGCCAGGCACGCACCTCGTGCAAATCCAATTTCTGTTGCATGCTGTTCCACAGTGCGCCGGATGCAATCGCATGGCTTCGCTGGCTGAAGTGCATGCAATCGTGGGAGAAGTATCTCATGTCCATCGATCCATGCCTGAGCACAAGTCCCGTTAAATTGCTAAACAGATCGTGCGTCACAATCGCAAAGTCATCTTGCCGGAACTCGGGCAGAGCGGCCAGCTCAGATTGCATGCGCTGCAGTCGCTGCAATACGTCCGGATAGTGCGGCCGGAAGAGTCGAGTCATGCACGAGCATATCAGCCGTAGATTGCAACTGGCCGGAAATTGTGAGAGCAGTCGCAGAAACTCATGTATGTCCGGCAACAAAATCCAATTGATCATCAGTCTGGGCACATTTTGGCGGAGCATGCTTAGGGCGCGATACGCCTGCTGGCGTTGCAGTTGCAGAAACTTCTCCGAGTCGTCCCAGGAGCACAGCTCAAAACAGATATCATTCAAGCCCACATTAATGGTCAGAAGTTTCCAATGCTGCTGCATATTGACCTTTGGATCGCTCTGCAATCGCTCGATCAGCACCATTGCCTGAAATGGCAGATCCCGTATGGTCAACATGGGCTCGGCCACATTGAACACAGATCGATGTCTGTCTGCAACCAGGCCGTGCGTTGCATAGCCATACAGCTGTGGATTGTACAGCTTCAGTATGTTGGGCAGTGTCAGAGATGTGCGCCAGTTTCCAATGCCACCGCCGCCAAAGCTCAGGCCGCGAAACTCGGAGCTAACGTCGAAGAAATTCCGGGAGAGCAGTCCACTGCCCGCTGTCACCGAGTCTCCAAATGCTGCCACAATGTCAATATCGCCAGGACGCAGTTTAGAGATCAGGCTGGGTGGCTTTGGTGATCGCCCTTGGCTGAGATTACAGGGAAATGGTTGGTCCTCTGGCACCGGCTGCTGCAGCTTGCCTTCCTCTCTATTGCTGGCCATCATCTGATCCATGCTGGCCAACGCAATGTTAATCGACGCATTGCGTAGCACCAGAGCAATGTTTCGATACTTCTCCAGATTCGTATAATACATGTGCCCATTGCGCAGATCCGTAATATCAAAAGGAACACTTTGTAGGCCTAAACGTGAGAGCATTTGGCCCGAACGGTTCCATATGGGTGTCCCCCATCTAAAAGCCGTTAAGGATAAATACAGCTGCATGAACAGCACTAACTGAATCACGATCATGTTTAACTAACGTCTCGAGTGCTAAACAAGTCAAATCATTTTGGATGTTCCACATAATTGAGCTCGCTTTTATAGTTTTTAATTTATACTTCGTTTTTTGGCTAAGCTTAATAGGTAATTACAATTTGCATAAAATTTTAATATTCAAACAACATATTTAAAAAATTCTTGTTATTAAAAAAACACTTTTCAACTGAATATAATTACCAAAATAATTATTAAAATTTTTTAAAATTTTGCAGTTTCTTTTTGCAGTATTTACAACAATTACAAGATATTTTTTTTCGAAAAATAAAATTACCTCAGAAAATTAGGAACATTTTAGTTCGCCTAGAAAAAAACTACGTATTTGGATTCTTCAATATCTCAAAATATTTCTTTAGGTCATTTGGAAGTCGCTTTGAGTTTTTCGGTTTGAGTATAAATTAATCATTAAAACATGTAGATTAAAATAAGCCATTTAGTCAGAAGCAGTAATTATTCTATGACTTTTTGGCCTTTTTATCTTAGCAATTGTCTATAAAAAGTTTTGTACAATTGTTGAGCAATTTTGATAATTATAAAAAAACACTTTTACATCCATAAATAAAATGGAAGGTATTTTGTCATCAAGAGTGTTTTTTTTTTGACCCTGTCGACAGATGACATTTATGCATCTGAAGTATTTCAATACTTTAAAAAATTTACAAGAATTCTAGAACTGATCACCCACAGTTCTTAAGAAGGGTCTGTTTTTATTGGGGCACAGAAAATGATTGAATGGTTGCTGCCACGCCTCAAAAAGCTGAACATTTTTTATATTTAGCATATTATTCCAAAGGATTTTTGCCAGGACAGCATGTCCCAATTGATTATAGTGGATGCAATCATTGGCAAAGAAGCGTTGCTGTATGATGCCATTCTCGGACCACATACTGCTCACATTTCTCAGTATGCCATGCGTCACAATGGCAAAGTCATCGCTACGGAATTCGGGCGATGTGGCAATCGAAAGTTGCAGGTGCAGGAATCGTTTGGCGGCATTATACAATGACTGCTTGTCATATTTGTCGTGGCAGTTGCAAAAATAGGGTATCCTCTCGGCACAGTTGCTGGGCGCTTTTCTAACAGTACTCAACAGCTCATCAATGTCCGGCAGAACGATATAGTTGATCAGCAGTCGGGGCACATGGTCCTTCAGTATTCGAAAGGTCTCGCGCAACTGGCGTGCCGCCATCCGCAGAAAGGCAATCGGGTCGGGCCAATTGCATAGCTCTGAGCACAGATCATTGGCGCCCACCTGAATGCTCAGCAGTTTCCAATGCTCAGCTATATTCACTTTGGGATCCCTGCGAAAGCGTTCGATAAGCACATGTGCCTGAAACGGCAAATCCTGTATGCTTAACATGGCCTCGCCCAAATTGAAACGAGACACATTCACATCTGCAGCCAGACTATGGCCCACGGCATAGCCATGCAGCTGTGGATTGTACACCTTCAGAATGTTGGGCAACGTCAGAGCTGTGTGCCATGTTTCGAAGCCTCCGCCAAGGTAGCTATAGCCACGATAATCCACATAGGCATCGAAAGGTCCCAGGCTCAGGATGCCAGTGCCCGCATTGGAGGAGTCAGCAAAGGTTGCCACAATATCGATGTCACCTGGACGCAGCTGGCTTATGTGAGTGGGTCGCACTGCAGAGCGAGCTTCGCTCAGATCACAGGGAAACATGTCGCTGCTCAACACTGGCTGCTGCATGCGTCCCTCCTCCAAATTGCGTGCTCGAATCCACTCGAACTGTGTTAACACCGTTTGTTGCGTAAAGTTGCGTATTTGAAGTAGAAGATCACGCAGATTGGTGTCCAGTTGAGTGAAGTACAAACCATCCTCAAGATTGACAAAGTTGAAGTCAACTCCTTTGGCGCCACGGCGCTTTAGCAGCTGCGTCGACTGGTTTACCAAATCTGGATCTGGACGAGCACTCGTCGAGGCCAGCAAATGGAATAACAGCAAGACAAACATTCTAATTTAAGTTAACTTAGTCAACTACCAAATTGCTGAGATCTTTGACTGCTTTTGTAGGGATTTTAGAAACTTCTAAAAAGCTACATTTTTTATGGATTTTAGCAATGACATAAAATGTCGAATTTTTACATTTTTGTTTACTTTTAATCATACTTTAAATAATGCGTGGAATTTCCACTAGATTCGCGAGCTTTTTTAAAGGGCGCCATTATAAAGTAATTAACTGAAATAAAACTACGTTTTTGAATAATTACTTAACGTTTTTTCTAAGTCACTTATACTAAGTGAGTGGCTCAATGTATATGATTAGGCGGAAACAATCTCAGCTGCTTAAATATAGTGAAAGAAATATTATATGCTAATTACACGCCAATTAACTAAACCGATATTCTTACGCCTTAAAGGCCAAGCGACAAACAGCAACAAATAGAATAAATTTATAGGTTTTATAAGGTAACAATAAATGTTTCTAGCTAAAATGGCTCATAAATAATTTATTTTAGTTGACATAGTGTATATTTAGAGATCACTGCTTACGTTCAAACACGTTTTGTTCTGGCCAAGCTAAACTAACCAACTTGCAATCAGTTTAATTCAAGTAATTAAATCTGGCTAAGCTAAGCGTATTTAAAAACAGTTAACACGTTTACGTTAACGGACCTGGCTATATGGCCTCGGGCAATGATATTGATCAAGATTTTATATAACAATGCCTTGCATATTTGAGCGGAAAATTTAAACATTTTGTACAGTAAAAAGTACAAAAAGCTATTTTTATAATGTAGCATAATTTAGGGGTTCCATTGTGATGCCAGCTTCTGGCTCGTGTTTATTTTGCAATTGCAAAACTCCAATAGATCTTCAACATTCCTTCCCACATTCCAAACGGTTAACCACTAAATAAAACTCAATTACATAAACGCTTCATTTGCTGGAGTTGTTGTTGCTGCTTCTGTCTACGCCGTCTATCAAAAGGCCGCAGCTTCATTTCATTTAAACTAATTGAGGCTCATTAAATTGACAACACTTTTTGTCGCTGCTGCTGTCTGCTGCTTTGTTGTTGTTGTTGTTATTTTTTTTGTTGCGGCAACATTGTTGCTAAGACTCGGCTGGGAAAGTTTCAGCGAAATATGTTGCTAGATCGATTAACGCAACAAGCCGCAACATAATTTCAGTTTACAAATGAACACTAATTGACCGTTTTATTAGCATCTGTCCGCTACTATGCCAAAGAGTTGGCTCAGAAAATCTAAAAAATTCGAGTAGTCTTTTTATTTAAGAGTAATTAAAGCTTTGCCTGAAGAGTTGCTGTTAAAGCTTGATTTTCGGAATAAATGAGTATTGGCAGCTTAATTAGGGTTACCAGGTCTTCATTTATTTTATTTAAATAAAAATATCGATTTGGTGTTCGTAGAAGGAATGTTTTAATAAATATAATTTGCAAGCAAAATATTTTGTATAAATATAATTTTAATTTATATATAATCGCAGAATGGTAAAAAAAATTAAGCAATAAGTTAAGAAATTAAACTTTTGTGAATTTATGCATTTAGAAATATTTTAAGTATATTTATTTACCAGTTTTTGGTCGGTATACTAACGTAATATTTCATATGCCCCCATTAAATAAGCTGTAAGCCTTTAAACACTGTGGAAAATATTGCCTTATATTACGCAGATGAAGATAATTGGTAACATAATAGTTCGCAACCTTGAACCGCATCAGCAACTACGGAAAAAAGCGTTACCAGAAATGCAGTCAACAATGAATTTTGAAAACAAACAAATAAATACGTTAGACGTTAAAGATAACATTAAAGCTATTAAAAATAAATTTAGCAATAATTTTTAATTAAAACGAATTGTTTTTGTTTTCATTTATCAATTGCAAAACCAGACATTGACACGAAAAGAACGTGCAGAGGAAATGCGATGATTAGTCGATGACAGCAAAAAGTTCCACTTAAACATGATAATTGACGACAGGTATTTAAAAAAAAACTGTTGTGTTTTAATTTTTGTATAATTATTCAGTTAAATTGAAATATTGTGTCAGCACAATAAACTCATAAAATATTACAAAACTTTATAGCCTCGTTGCAATTGTCACAGGGAGAGAGATAGAGAGATGATTAAGAGTATGTGAAGACTAAGAGAGCAAGAAAGAGCGAATAATATTAATAGAGAGACGGACAGAAATTAAATTTGGGTAGCACAGCACAATTGCATTTTCATACATTAAAATTTTATTTGTTTAAATATCAGAAAAAAAAGACTTTGAAATATGCCAATTTGGATACTCTTTCAAGCTAAGATTAATATTTAAAATATATAAGTCATTAAGCTAAACTTCTTCTGTTTAACAAACATTTGTAATTGAAAAATAATATGAGTTGAAAATTAGATTTTTGAGGTTTTGGGAATATATATATTTAATGTGCAACGTCAGAAAGTCAATGTACCCATTACAAGTTCAATATGAGACACTAAAGAGTGCTTCAGTTGTGCAAAGGCGGGCTAGTTAACCATTGCACAACCAACACTAACGACAACAACAACAACAACCACAACAACAACAAAAAAATCACTTTGCGACATTTCTGTTTTCGGCGCTTCAACGAAAATTACAAGCTCGTCTGTCTAAGCGGTGGCTATTTGCTTGCTGGTGGGGCTCTGCTGCTGATCAATAGGTGAGTTCGACAGGCAGCCAGACGGACGCGGAACGCGCGAACAGGTGAGGAGGAGCTCTCGGCTCTTGGCCGAGTCAATCGTTGTTGCGTTCAACACACCCTAAGTGGGTTAATTTGTACGCCTCGCTATTGGCTCTCTGATAACTGTGTGCGAAGTTGAGGGGCGAGAGGGGGCCAGCTCTGGGAGCGGCGGGACGAGACGAGACGATACGCCGCTTGCGCAGTCGCAGCCGCGTCAAGGTCGACTATTGTAAAAGAAAGCGCCAGCGCTGGCCTTGAACACGAAATTATATGTTAAAGTGATGCCGAAAAAGAAGCGCCACTTCAAAATATAAAAAAACCAAATTTTTGAAAATAACCACAGCAAAGTCGAGTTACAAGAAAAAATTATGCTGTGCGTCAGAGATGAATGCAGAAATCGTTTGGCTCTCAAATCAAATCAAATTCGAGTGCTTGTTATTCAAGTGGCTCTCTTGTCTCGTGAATGTTTGGCTTGTTTTGCATAGATATTAATGTTTAAACTACTCGTATCGCAACAGGGTTGAGTGTCATGTCATAAACTTTATGCTTGAGTAAGACAATGGCCAAGCAAAATATATATATATATATTTTGCGAACCAATTCATTTTGCCAACTTGTGCAACAGATGGGCAACAGCAACAACCAAGTATAAATGCTGTAAAATACCGAAATAGACAAAACGTCGGAAAGCATCTCGAAATGTGTGCAAAAAAAAAATATAAATAATAGTAAAAAATTAGGTCTGCGACGAATCGCAGTTAAATGGAACACAGATCGGTTTCATATTAGCCAATTGGGCCAAAGTGCAAACAGATACCAGAAAATTTCAATACAGAGGGAATTGAGTCGCAGTCGTTAATAGTCTCAGTCTGAGTCAAGGCGGATGGATTATTACATTAATAAATATTAGTATAATAAAATATAAGGTGAACTTGGCGAATTAAAAAGCAAGCACTTTAATAAAAAGATTTTATTGGAATAACATTAATTAGACCCCATTGTATATCAATAAAAATCAATTATACTTGTAAATGCCGACAATTGCTATAGAATTCATTGAGAGCTAGTTTTTTTTAATGTGGTTAAACAGCTATATTAAACTGTTAACGCTCAAGGTGAAGTGTTCAGGTAATGGAATTCACTTTATTCGGAAAATTCTGAGCAGGAATGCAAAGTTCGAAAGTTTGTTCCTCATGTGTTTGGCATTTTCACCTCAGGTTTTGAAAGGTGGACATGTGCCACAATCATTTAAACTAAATTTAAGTTCTCTAGTCTGGGAAAAGATCATAAAAGTAATAGCTAACAACAAACAAGCGACTTTGTCGACAGGTTGAAGATTTATTATGACAATTAAGCATACGATTCAACTCAATTCTCTGCATGCAAATAATAATTCTACAAGTTTCGTGAGATAGGATTTTAATAAGGTTATTAAACTAACGATTTTTTTATGTCATAATACTTCTGTGCAGCATACAATTCTATTGAAAATTCAGCATTAAAATTATCTAAACTTGTCCATAAAGCAATTGAATACAGTTCAGTTAGCGAATGTTACCCAGCAATGAGACCTTATATAAAAAATCAAATGCGCACTTAAGCTGCCAATCAGGCAGACACTCACCATAGAATTATAATTGCTATTAAATATTTCCATACCTGTAACAAAGAAAAAAAAATATTATTATATTTGTTTAACGTGTAACAAGTCATATAAGTTTTTTATTTTCAAATATTTGTCCCTACAAAAATTGTATTTTTCCATTTTTTTAACGAGCCAAAACAAAATAAGCCAAAGAAAAAATTTTGATGAATATGACAAGTCATCAAAACATTTTTGCGCATTAACAAATTTTATACAATCTTTCTTAAAGATTTTTTTCTTTTTTTTTATTATAAGTTAAATTAAGGAAGCAAAAAAAAAATTCGCATTTCAAATTCAACTTTGTTTTTTCTTCGTTTGCCGCTTTAAAAGCATCGCTAAAGCAAAACGAAAGCTTCCCGGCCCCAAGTCCAATTCGAAGCTGAAGTTTCGACGGCGGCGAGCTTGCGAGCGGGCCAGCGTTGGCTTTGGGAGCTCAGTCGATAAACGGAGCTTGGTCGCGACACTTGGGTTAAGCGGAAGCGTCAGCATTCCACAAGCGGTGAACACACACACACACACACCAAAACGGTGCGCGCAGCGGCCAAATTTAGTAGTCAGTCGGCGAAAAGCAAGAGAAAAAATAAAACTCACTGCTGAAGAAAATTGCGACACACGCTTCAGGCGCGCTCAAGGAGAAGTTCATTAGAAGAGCGTTGAATGGTACGAAGCTAATTAAACTATTGGAATACTGTATACATTTTAGGACCCAAACAAGTAATAATATTAAGTGAACGGACATGTGAAAACTGTGGTCTAAAGAACTGAAACTGAGTGTGAAAACTCGATTAAAGTGTGATTTTCGAAAATGTGAAAATGGTTGATACAAAAGAAAATTACCAACATTTGGTCAGTAAGTGGCCTAATGAAAAGGTCTTTCTAAATCTATTAACAAAATAAAAAACCAAAAGAAAATGGAAAAAGTAAAACGAAAGACTTAAGACACAAACTTGCGCGGGCTGACGCATGTGCGCAAGCAGCGCGAAACAGCAGCATTTGTGGATTGTGTTTGTTTCTTTGTGTGTGCTTTTATTGTGTTTTATTGAAGAAAATAAAAAACTAAAAATAAAAAAGAAAACCCACCAAAAGCAGAAAATGTAAGAAGCTTGCCACAGCAGGCCATGCGCAAAGAAGTTATTTGAAACTGTATCGTTTCGGTGTGTTCAACTCTCTCGCGAAAAGTGCAATAAAAACCAACTGTAAACCTAACATCAATATAAAAATAACAACTAAATAACTAAATTTCACGCAATGAACAAAAGCATCAACTTAATGTTTCTTTTTTTCGGCTGCCCCTGCTACTGTTAGCTGCCTTTCTGTTTGTTTATCCGCACCACACACCAAAAAAAAAAATATATTTCGAAAATGAGCGTACAGCACAACAAGTAGATGAACTTACTCATGTATGGGAAATGGCATAGTTGTTGGGGCCCAGCTGAGCGAGCTGAACGGGATTGGGCAAGGCAAAAAATATTGCAACAGACAATGACTACCATATATTTATTTTAACTGCAGTTTAAACTCAGCATTCGATTCGTCGAAATTTTTTACTGGTTTTTAAAAATATGAGTGGGCAATCCAATTGATTAAGACGCGAGAAGTTTAACCTAAAGGCCGGTATATAAAATATAAAATATTTGAGGAAAATGCCAAACCGTAGGTTTTTTAATTTTTCTTTCTCATTGAACAATTTGTATCTCATCATTATACCCACTATTACCGTTAGGTGAGCAGGTGCGTTTGCTTAATCATGCCTTGCCAAAGTACATAATTATGCATCTCTTTGTCTGCAGCAATATGCGATTAAAAAATGAACAAAATAGTTACATGTTTATAATGCGCTGGTGCGAAAATGACACAGAAAAAAACATAAAAAAAAACAAAACGGCAACACTAACACAGTAAATATTAAGGTGAAGGAAATGAAAGACATTTCAAGTAAGCCAAAGAGAGAAGAAAATGCACAGCTTGAAGCATAACTTATAATCAAAGAGAAATAAAATGATATGCGAATGAGTTAAAGAAATTAAGTTATAAATCCCACTGGATATCATTTACTTTTTAATTTGATAAAAACTATTAAAAGAAAAAATATTTTGATTTGGTTATTTGAAACAGAAAAAGTTGGTGGATTTATGAGTGGATATGAAAACATAAAAATTACTTTAATAAGAGAAAGACTTATATGAAAAAAAAACTTTAAGTCTGACAAGCATGAATCACATTTTTGATAATGTTACAGTTAATGCAAATGGCACTTAAAACTTAAAAGACCACACATAAAATAAGTGTAAATGATGTAAACAGTAGAGACAACCAACAACTGAGACAGCTGTTGTTGTTGATTGTTGCTGTTGCTGTTGGTGTTGCAGGCTGGCCGAAATGATTGTTGCTATATTATATAACAAGTGGCCATGCCACAAACTGAAAATCAAGAGACCAAGACAGCCAGAGAAAGAGGGAGAGAGAGAAGAGTGCGGACAGTTGGTAACAGTGCAGCTGGTGACAAGCGAGAAGGAAGCAACTGTCGACCAATTCGGCCATCCACGTTATCTGAATGTTGCACGAACTAAATACCACCTAACAGTGGCAGGCAGCATGTGCTGCATTGATCGATCGATCGCAGATTGCCACAACTTGGCTATTTGTGAATTAAATAAGCCAACAAGGTAGCTGCCAGGGGGGAGGTGACACCAAGTTCTTTCATTTGTTTTTTTTTTCTGACTGTTTGTGTTTATTTTCTGGTAGCTTTGCAGCTCAGGGCCTCTTGACTCGGTAGTGCAAGTATTGCAACATATTTGCAAATTAAATTCGTTGCATATGAGCAGCAAAAATGCACACACATATACAAACACACACACACATTTGTGTGTGTGTATGCACTGAGAGCAAATCGATAAGCCAAACAATTTTGGTAACACAGCCGCGACGGCAATTGGCATTACGAAGCGACGTTAACGTTAACGTCGACTTTGGACGTCGACTGCAGCGTCTGCTAACCAGTTGGCAACCTTGGCGTTGTTTTGTTTTTGTCGCTGCGCTTTGCGTTTTTTGATTTTCTTCTTTTTTTTTTTTTTGATTATTTTTGGGTTTTTTAATTTTTGCTTTTAATTTTACTCTGGCATAGGGTATTATCATTTTAGCATGTAGTTTGCAGTGCCTGTAATGATAGACGACTCTAATTATTATTTATAAATATCTAATCAATGCAGAATTAATGTATTCAGTTATTCATAAGAATATAATTAAAAACTTGTTTATGGCTTTATGATTTATTCATTCATAGATAGATAATATGTCTTTTAAAATTTATTCAAATTTTTTCCACTATTAGCTTTCTTATGAATTATTACAGAGGGCTTAGTCGGACGTTATCTTTTGCTTAGATTTGCATTAAAATTATATTTATTATATATTATTTATTTATTTTTTTTTTTTTTTGTAATCTCACTTCAAAATTGCTTTAATTTTGAAGCACTTGCAAAATTTATTGTTGAGTTGTTTTTTTAATGGCAATTTCGTATGATAATAAAGCGCAATGTTTTCACGCCCCTCTTTTGGGTTAAAGCCATATCAAGTCAAAAACTGTTGTCCTTTGCGTCATCTGCCACAATGTTAAGCAAACAGCAGCAACAACAACAACAACAATAATAATAACAACGAAATTGTGTTACTAACCTTACTCAATTTTTTGGGCAGGCTTTTATTTAGTTTTTAATGTTATACGAGTTTGACTTTCGAACGTTTTATGGGCTTTATGCTTTGTATGCCTTGCTTTTTTTTCTTTTCTTTTTTTTTGTTATTGTTTTTAGTTAGCCGGCTCATTTTATTATGTATCTAATAGACGTAGATATATAAGAGAGCTGTACTCCAATCACTCACATGCTGTTTGTTAGCATTTTTGGGGTTTTGACGGATTTCAACTAACACATGAGCTGGCAATCAAAGTGGGTCAAAGTCTGACAACGAGGTCAGTGATTTTTGGGCGGGAGTTGACGATAGATTTGACATAACAGCAAATTAAATGAGTTATCAAGCACCCAAAGTGAAGATATGTTAAAAATTAAATTAAATGAAGTGATTATGATATGACAATGTTTTTAGAGTTTACTTAAGTATTGAAAATATTTGAAATCACTGAATAAAATTATTAGCTTTCATCTGCAATTTTAAGTAATAGCCGGATTAAAGAGAATTCAGGTGTAATAGGTAAATTATGAAAAGGTGGATTGGATTGATAATTGTTCTACTTATTATTCAGAAATGTAATACTCTACTTAATTATGCTCCTCTAAAATATGTAAAAAATTCAGACACTTGTTGAAATAATTAATCTTTAACCAGTATTTTTTTTTACTACATTCCTTTCTAGAACAATTCCCATTTATCAAATTTACAACCACAAATCACAAGAATTCCTAAGCACTTCTGTTTAGCTTTTGCACAGTTAATTTTACAGAAACATTATTTGCTTATTCTAAGTGCATTTTCTTGACATTGATGTATGGCTAAATGAGTGTACGCTCGCTACATATGTAGGTACATACATCACACATCACACTCACGTACATAGATAGATGTAAGTGGTTTCGTATTCGTTTCCATTATTGTTATTCAAGACGCTTTGTCGTTTCATTTTTTCCGTGTTGTGATTTTCCGAGTGCCCCGCAGTTCTGGCCACCTTTGTCATTTGCATTTACAGACATGCATAAGCAATGTAGTTAAAGTAAATTTCACTTGTCCTCGTATTCTGTAACTGCTGTCAATATTTGCTGGATCTGTTCAAACTCGAGTTAAGGTTTATTTTTGTTTTTTTTTTTTTTTTTGGTGTTGACTGATGACGGCAGCAAAACTTCAATGACCCGAGGCGACTAAAAGCTTGAAGGTTCTTTTTACAAAATTCATCAAGAAGTTTATTTGTGAATTTGCGCTGCTAATTCTTATTGATAAACAAAAATCAAATTTGACCTTCAAGCCGACTTTTAAAGTTACTTCGGAGTTAAAAAAAAATAAATTGCGCAAATGACATGAATGATTATTTTAAATGTTTACGCAGCTTTTCAAAAGTTGATCTTCAAAATGTAAAAAAAAGCACAAGTCAATATAAATAGTTTTACTTTTTATTTTTTGAAGATTAAAGCTTCGTTAGCACAAACAAAAAAAAGTGAATAATCATGCCCTGAGCATGAGCAATATTTTTAATATGCAAAACAAAGGTTAAATGAGCTCCGCACCTCAGAATAGAAAAATGGCAATTAAGTCAGCTGACTTCAAGTGACTTTTAATGAAAAAATAAATATCAACATCTATATAAATAGATGGGGCGTTGAACTACACACTAGCTAAAATTAACAAGTTTTTGTAGCTTCATTTTACTTTCACAAATGCTACAATGAGTTTCAATAGTTGCTGGTTTCTTAGAAAATAAATCTAAATTTAAATTTAGAATTTAGCGTGAAATTAAAGCACCTTTCGATTGTGAATTTTTGGCAGCCGGAACACTTGGCACGTGTCCGTCATAAAGCAGCGCAAATCAATAAAATATATATCCATATAATGATTTATTGACGCAAGTGATTACTCGATATTTATATTCTTTTCTTCTTTTTCATCCGACAGCACATTAGCGACGACAAAGCAACACAGACAGACAGATAGAGAGAGAGAGAGAGAGAGGAGAACAAGCCCCACAAACACACCCACACACACACACACAACATGGCAGCCGTTGAAGTGCGGAATGGTTATAAGTACTATGGCTCCAAATCGAGTCCCAAGATTGTGCTCAACCAACTAAATATGAACGTCATGCGTGGCTCCATGTGAGTTGAATCCATAATGAGCTGAGCGAGCTCGTTGGTTGGAACGATCAATCGATAACTTTAACACAAATGCCTCTTCTTCTTCCCCTTAGCTATGGACTGCTGGGTGCCTCGGGCTGTGGCAAGACCACACTGCTCTCGTGCCTTGTGGGCCAGCGTCGTCTCAATGGCGGCGATGTTCGGGTGCTGGGCGTCAAACCCGGCGAACCGGGCAGCGGTGTGCCCGGCTCACGTGTTGGCTTCATGCCACAGGAGATCGCCCTGGTCGAGGAGATGACGGTGAAGGAGACGATCTTCTATTTTGGACGCATCTACGGACTCACAGATGAGCGCATTCGCGAGAAATTCAAGGTGCTCAAGGATCTGCTCCAGTTGCCGCCAGCGCGTCAAATGATCAAGCAGTGCAGCGGTGGACAACAGCGACGCTTGTCCTTTGCCTGCGCCATGATCCACGATCCCGAGCTCCTCATCCTCGACGAGCCCACAGTCGGTCTCGATCCCATGTTGCGCGAAAAGTAAGATTTTAGTGTATAAACAAACTATGAAGAAAATCCTAACAAATTTGACTTTTTCCGCTGTAGAATCTGGAACTTTCTGGTGGAAACGACTCGAAATAGCAAATTGGCTGTGATCATCACCACACATTACATTGAGGAGGCCAACCAAGCGAATTACGTAAGTTTAAACTATTTTTGACTTTAAGGAATGCTGTAGTCGAGTGAGCTTGTTACTGTTCTGATCTATAACTCTCTCTGCTTTTACCTTACAGATTGGTCTCATGCGGAAAGGCGTTCTACTGGCCGAGGACACGCCCACAAATATAATGATTAAATTTGGAACACAATCCATGGAGGAAGCATTTCTGATACTCAGCCAGCGCCAGGGCAACGAGGATCAGATTGTGGATCAGAACAGAAATCAAACAGCGGCGCTGCCCGCCGCAGTGCTGCCACTTGAGGTGATCGATTCACATGACCCAACCGCGGACGAGAAGCCACCCATTCCGTACGAGGAGCCACCGAACGAGAATCGCAAGAGGGTCTTCTTTACGACCAAAGGGCGCCTCAAGGCGCTTATGACCAAGAATTTTGTACAACTCTTCAGGCAACCCTCGTAAGTAGACGAAACCATAAATATATAATTAGAGTTATTGGCAAAGTTGAGCATTCTTTTCCAGTGGTATCATTTTTATGCTGCTGTTTCCCATCATACAACTCTCCTGCTTCTATCTGGCCATTGGCAAGACGCCCACAGATCTGGAGCTGGGCGTCTACTCCGGCGAGGTGGATAGCTACTCCGAGTGCTTTGATGCGAATTTGACAACGATCTACAGTGCCAACGATAGCTGTCACTTCCATAAGCTCTCCTGCCGCTACATAAACGAACTGGGCGACAATATAGCCACTAGAAAGTTTTACGCCTCCGAAGAGGAAGCCCTCAAGGAGGCCAGACAGGCTCGGAATGTCGGCTATATTTATTTTGCGCACAACTTTAGCGAATCGGTGCACGAACTCATTGAGGAGGGTATCCATGCCACCGATGGAGCCGTCGACAATGCCGAACTGGCTGTACACATCGATATGACAGGTGGGTGCTAGAGATCCATAATCAATCCCAGAGATATCGCTATCTAATTGCGTTTTGCAGATCAACAAGTTGCCTACTATATGCAACGGAAATTGCGGGACAAGTTTAGCGATTTTATGAACGGAGTTGTACGCGATTGCAATGTGTCCGCGGCGCTGGTGAAACTGCCCGTTCAGTTCCAGGAGCCCATCTACGGCAGCATGGACATTGAGTTCCAGCAGTACTGCGCACCCGGCGTGGTAATGACGTGAGTATCTTAATGGGGAATTACTAATCGACTTAATTCGATAAATTAAAATCATAATGAAATTATTTTAATTGAGCGTAATTAAAGTTAAGCACTTTAATTGTCATTCAATTCCCAATCGATTTAATTAAGTTAATTGTATTCTTGAAATATGATAGAATAGAAACTGTCTTCGATTGGATTTAGTCGTAATGAAATTAAGCTTTAACTTCCACTTAATTTCTACTTGAACTGATTGACTTAATTTCAACATTATTAATTCAGATTTAAATCATTTTATTTACTATAAACATTACTTTTACCTATGAGTTTCTCTTTTTAACAACTTAATTCGATAAATCAAAAGCATTCTACAATTATTTAAAGACTAATTGAGCGTAATTTAAGTTAAGCACTTTAATTTTCATTCAATTTCCAATCGATTTAATAAAGTTAATTTTATTCTTGATAGAATAGAAACTTTCTTCGATTGGATTTTAACTTTAACTTTAATTGTCATTCAATTCCCAATCGATTTAATAAAGTTAATTTTATTCTTTAAATATTAGATTAGGTCGTAATGAAATTAAACTTTTTAACTTCCATTTAATTCCTAATTGAACTGATTGACTCAATTTCTTTTTTTTCTATAAACATTACTTTTACCCATGACTTTCTCTTTTTTTTCTCTTGTTTTTAGCATGGTATTTTTCCTGGCTACTTTGATGACGGCTGCTGTTTTCATATCGGAACGCATGGATGGCATTTGGGATCGTACTCTGCTGGCTGGTGTTTCGGCAACCGAAATGCTTTGGGCGCATCTGTGCACCCAGCTGATAATTATGACACTCCAATCATTTGAGGTGATCATGTACATTGGCATCGTATTCGATACATATAACAAAGGAGATACGACCACGCTGATAGGACTGCTAACGCTAACCGCTTTCTGTGGCATGTTGTTTGGTAAGCAGATTGGAGCAAAGTTAATTAATTAATTATGTAAGAAATAACAACTAATTTGTGGCATCATCAAAAACAGGTCTGTTTATCTCTGTTTTCTGCAAATCTCACACGGAGGCCAACTTTGTGGCCACTGGCGCTTTCTATCCCATGATTATACTCTGCGGTAAGTCTTCAAGTATCTAAATTATTGCGTCTTCAAATGTTTGCGTACTTTTTTAGGTCTGCTGTGGCCGCTGGAGAGCATGCCGCGATTCTTGCAGGATCTGGTAATGGTGCTGCCATTCACCATACCCTCGATATCGGCGCGAAACGTCATCGAGAAGGGTTGGAGCATCACCAATGCGAAGGTCTACAACGGATTCCTTGTGATGGCCGCCTGGACAATCATCTTCTTTGTGCTGTGCCTGGTGGGCATCAGGCGCAAGGCGTAGTGGGTTGGGGTCTACATTTTTTTTAGGCGTAATAGCGTATTAGCATTTCCCCCTAGGCGATTTTATATATGTATGTATATTGTCATAGTATCTATATAATTTAATAATTATCGGAAGCATATCACTCGCATGTCGCAGACTCTCATTATAAAAAAAAACAACACAAAAAAATTGAAAAATAAATTCATCTCAGCATTGTTAGCCAGACTGCAATTGGGTTGCCGGGGTATTTTTCTTAACGAGTTGTACTAATTAAGGTAATAAAGTGGTTTTCTTTTCATATTGCGTGTAGTACTAAATTATGGCAACCCAATGTCGGGACTGTACTAAAAAAAAACATAAGGTCTAACGGGTGTCTCACAAATATTTATAGTAAACATAGCATACAGCATTCGCATACATGAACCAGTTCTAAGCAATCAAATGAGTTTCATTGTTTAGTAAATTTATTATTATATTAAAAAAAAAAAAAAAACCAATGTAAATAGCCCAACAACAAATGAACAAATCACAAAAAATTAAAACATACAACATATTTTACATTTATTGTAATAAAATATGTCATCTAAAAGGTTGTTATAAATTGCAAATTTTTGAAAACGAAATTTAAATGCTACCAAAAAAAAACAAACTTAATAAAAAAAAAGTGTCTTTTAATGTATATCGAACTAAGAATTTTACCAATCTTAAATGTTAAGAGAAGAGTAAATAATACTGGTTTAATATGCAATTTATTTGTTATAAAAGTGAAATGTTTTTTTCGCTTCAAAAGAGTAAACAAATTAAAATAATTGTCAACAAGTTTTCCAATGCTTTTTCCTTTTATATAAAATGCAAACCAGCGCAAAACTAAAGCGAAAGTTATCCAACCAACCCCCACCAATCCCGCCCACCCATTTCCCTAATGTATATAAATATCTGAGAGTGTGTGTGTCTGAGTGTGGGGCCAAGGACAAGGACAGGTTCACGACACCGACACCGACAGCGACGCTGAAGAGGAAGAGGAAGTCGAGGACGTGGCAAAGTTACTGACACACTTTGGGCTTGGAAATTGCTAGACAAAATGTCTGCCCAGTTGGCTTGGCTTGGCTGTGCAGAGCAAGCAAGCCCCACCTCCCCCTCACCGTTGAGCTAACTGACTGTCTGGCAGACTGTCTGCCGGTGTCTACAAGCAGACATTTTTATTACAAAACTTTATCTTTGCCAAATACGAATACGAAAACGAAAACGACGACGACGACGAAGAGAAAAATACATAAAAGCCAACCAACGCTCGGCAGCTGTGGGCCGTGGGCGGTGGGTGTTTTTTTGTGGGTGGGCCAGACCAAGCCAGGCCAAAGTGTCGCCTGCCATTTATATAAGTTGCATAAAATGTGCAAAAAAGTCAACATTTACCCACTGCAATTGCGGGCAGAGTTTGCGTGAAAATTGCTGAGAACTTGTTGATTGTGCCAGCTTTAGATGTGTACGGAAAATATCGAAGTCAAGGTCAAGGTTTGGTAAAAACTTGCAGTCTATATGAAAACTTTAAATAATTGGTAGTCAAAGCAACAGCACCGAAATTCAAATTTTAATTTGTGTATGTGAATCGTGTAATTGTCAGTAAAACAAAACATGCCTAAAATAATTGAAATTTGTGTCTACGACTGCATTTCATTTTATAAAGAGGGATTTCTATTATTTTATCTGCTCCAAACGAGAAACTAACATAATTTTAGTTGGCAATAAAATACTATTTCCTAAATATACTATTACTTTACTATAAATACTATTCTATAAATACTATTTCCTTATCGACAGATTCTTACAAAAGATTTCTAATAAATCTATCTGAGGCAACATACTCTTGGCCAACTGCTTTTATATAAATTGAGTATTTAGCAACTTGAATCTACTGTGACCTCTTCTGAGTCATTAGCTTCTGCATCAACCCAGATATTTTCCGAGCTTACAATATGTTACCCAAAAAAATACTTCATCTTCAAAACAATGCAATAAGATGCGATTTTAAGATTCTTTCTCATAACACAAATTAGCAAGTATTTTAAATAATTTAAAACACAAAACACCTATCTATGAATTGTTATGTAATTTAGTCATATTTGAAATAACTTATTGCCTGCCTTTTCGTGCCGTCTGTAAAAATATCTCTACTTTAAAATGTAAGCTATTTCTGTGAGTTTTACTTTCGATGATGTAGAGAAAAAGCATTTGACCTAACTTTATATATATATCTATGGTTATGTTTGCAACTCTTATTTAAAAACATGCATTGCATATTTATCACAGCTCGGTAGACCACACAAATACATAAATACAGTCGCTCCAGTCTCCAGTAGGATGCTGTCGTCATCCTTTGTTGTGCTGTGCACATTTTTAATTCAAGTATTCATCGGTTGGCAGGAACAAATAATTTTGCACAAGCTGTCAGTAGGTCAAGTCGCCTGGGTCTATGCTGCAAAAGTTTCAGTTTGTTGGTTGCTGCAATAAAAACATTTGCAGCCACACCGTCTGGCGTCCTTCAAACAAACCCCGCACACACACACACAAACACATAAGCACACACACACACACACACTCGAACGTGCAGACTGGTCAAAGTTTTGTTACAACTTTTGGTCCATTTAATAAATACATAGAGTATATTAAATGTTGTCCAGGGTGCTGGACACATTTTTGTGTGTGCAATTTCCTAAATTGACCTTCAAAACAAATGAAAAAAAAATACATATATATATATTTATATATGTGTGTGTGTGTGTGTGTGTGTGTGTATGTGCATATGCAGGTGGCTGAGGCAGTAGTCTAATATTTATACGTAAATCTAATGAAGATGGAACTGTTTTGTTTACATTTTCCTTTTACTTTGAGGCCAAAACAATGTGTGATTTTCCAATGTGTGTGTTTGTGAGTGCGTGTGTGTATCTCTCTCTGCCTTTTATATTTGCCCTGTCTGACTACCTATTTCGTTTTGGGGCAACTTTAACCAAATTCTTGCCTCGATACCACATTGACTAAAGCTGCAGGCCGTTGAAAAGACTGTCAAAAAGTTAGGTAAACATTCAACAATAGAAAACAAAGAACAAATCTGAATCAAGGTGTTCCTCCTTGTTGTGGCTACAATGGCAATTTTGTAATGCAACTGTTCTTGCCACAAAACCTGTAAAAGAGCAGATGAGTTGCGCTTTGAACTTTTTTGCAGTAATTAGTATATTAACCTTTTTATTACTGACTATTTCAAAATGTATCCTAGCTTAACAGAAAATGATCTGTCATATTTCTAATTAAAAACAATCAAATAGCTAATTTTTATCATTCTGAATTTAACACTTAATTCAAAAGTCAGCAGCATGTATTCCATTTATTTGACTAATTATCTGCCATATCTCAAATTGAGCATTAATTGAAAAACAATCTAAAAGCTACATTTATTATTGTGAATTGAATACTAAATTCAAATGGATTCCATTTATATTTAAACCTGCCTATCTCTGGCCTAGATTTGAAGTTTCTTGTTAGAAAGTAACAATCTGTTGGCCAACCTAATCTATTCATTTTTTCCAAACCATGCACAGACAACTACTGTCAATTGCAATTGAAGTGTCCATGATTTGCTAGACATGCTTTCAATTCGAATGAAAAACGAATAAACATAAAATGAAATGTTACCACAACTGAGTTGGTCAATAAAAACTGGCAACTCGAAACTGTAGATTGGCCAGAGGGCAAATATATTTTGGCTACACTATATCAAAGACACTACACAGAGGGAGAGGGAGAGTAGCTCCACAAGAAGCGCCACAATATATATATGAATAAAAATTTGGTACGCCCAAAAAAAACGAAAAAAAAGTGCGCCCGACTAAAACTAAAAGCGGCCAAGTAATCAATGAAGGACGAGGACGAGGACGAGGACGAGGACAACGAAGTGTGCATGGATGTGGATGTGGATATAGATGAGATGCTAGCATAACCTTTGCATTTCATTGACCCTTTAAATGGCAAAGATGGATGCCAGCGGATGGGTGGCGGGTTGCACGTGTGCATAGATACAAGTGTGTGTGTGGATGTGGGTGTGTGTGTTTGTGTGTGTGTGTATCTAGCCAGCAGCTGGCAGTCACGTCGGTTCAGCAAAAGTGGTGAGCAATTTGATTTTGGGAGTTTATTCAATTTGCTCCATGCGTATGTATCTAAATGTGTGTGTGGGTGTGTGCGTGTGCGTGTGTGGGTGTGTTGTCATTGCATGTAGCCTGAAGCAGGGACTCATCATTTAAGTGCATGGAGCAGCGAGCAGAGAAGAGGAAGAGTGGCAGAGAGGCAGAGAGGTTCTGTGGCAATATAATACAATCAGCATTCGACTTGGACTCGATACGCATTCAATGCGTTTTGCCTTTGCGTTTGAGGTGCAGCCGAAGCCGAAGCAGCAGCAGCAGCAGCAGCAACTAACAGAGAAAAGCTACCGTTGCGTAGGCTCACATATACAACACACACACACACACACACACACTCTCGCACACACATATCCGCATCCACATCCGCATCCGCAGAGAGTTGCACACACACACACACAGCTGCATTGGTTTTTCTGCCCATATGCAACGCCATTTTATGTATAGGCTCGAAATTCTCTCACTCGCTCGCACTTGCTGAACAATTGGCACTGTTTGCCTCTCGCTCACACGTCTATGTACTGTGCACACAACAACATGTGTTGTTGTTGTTGTTGTTGTTGTTGTTGTTTTTGCTGTTGGGGCTGCCAACTATTGTGGAATGGGGCTGACAGGGTCGACTGAGCACACATGCGTTTGTCCTTTTGCCTGGCACACATAACGAGTGGCGACTGCGGCTGCGGCTGTTGCGACTGCAGCGACAACAGCGGCAGCATCAGATACATCGGCAGCAGCGTCAGCGTCGCGTCTCGTTCGCCTCTGATTATTGGACTCGCACAGTGGGGCAATTATGCAATTATATGGTTGTCACTTGTAGCTTACCTGGAATTTTAAAAAGAGAAAATAGTTTAATTAATTAAATTTCCTTTTACTATTTATTATAAAATATTTACTTTTTAAACTTAACTAAAAACAATTAATTTATATTTGATGGTATTAAAAAAAGAATAAAGTCAATACTATTAAATTTTATTGTACTTTTTACTTATTGTATTAACTTTATCACTTAAGCAGGTCCGAATAATTTTTGGCTTTTTTATATCCATTTAAAGAAACTACCCTTAACAAATAAGTTTTTTTTTATTTCTTAGTTTTAAATATTGGCTTGAATTAAAAAATATCTATTTAATTTTATAGCTATATAAAACAAATGATCGAAATGTCCAAGGTATATAAAATAAAGTGCATAAAATAAAGGTAAAATTCTTAATTATTTTAATTATGAATTTTTGTATTTAACGATAATTCTTAAAAAATTGCAGAACATAATTCTTAAATTTTAGAACAAGAAGTTTAAATAATGTATTGCTACACTATTAATGTTTAAATCTATAGGGAAATATTGTGAATGAAGAATTGAAGAAATAAAGAAATAAAATTGTATTAAATAATTAAATCATTTTGAATTATTTACTGTTTCCACTGTGCACAAAGGCAAATGTAAAAAATGCAGCGGCCGAAAAACAAGAACATGAGTAAATGGAGAGGAGGAGGAGGAGGAGGCGTGGGTAACTCGTTGGAAGAGTCGCGGCGACGACGTGGAAATGGAAAAAAGCCGTGGCAGAGCCAGAGTCAGAAGCTGACACACACACACACACAGGGAAAAAGAGAGAGAGAGAGAAAGAGTGCGTGAAAGATAGTCAGAGAGAAAGGGAGGTAAAAGCGCGACAGCGACGTCCACGCATTGCTTGTGACCCACGCGGCACGCACACTGGCAAACAGACGCACAATATGCACAAAATATATATATATATATATATGTGGGGAGGTGGAGATGCAGCATGCAGGAGTCAGCAGCCAGAAGCCATTGGGGAGAAGCCATAGCTGGGGCAAATTCGATGGCTAGGCAACACACAGAGTGGGCAAAGACGGCCACCCCAAAAACAATGGACAAGCACTAAAATGCAGTACAGAATGAAATGTGCACACAGCATCACAGAACACACAACACACACACACACACACAGCTATGCAGAGGGAGCAACTTGCACACACACTCACATACACGTACTTATGTGTGTGGATGCAGGCAGGCGGCTATGTACGAGAGCATCGGAGATGGCCATGTATTGCCATTGACCAGGCAACTCTTAATGCTCTCCCCACTGCATGGCGCCTTCTCTTTCACTCACTATATCACACAAACACACACACACACACACTCGCATATTTTATCCCTCTCTTGCTCTATCTTTCGATTAATGTCCCTGTCGCTCTTATGCGTGTGCCTCGCTTGTTTACCAATTTATTTTGCGCACAAAATGAAACACGGAAAATGCATGAGGCCCAAAAAGCAGCAGCGTGGAGCAAAACGAACGCAACGCAAGTATAGCAATGGATGACCACAGTCACAGAGAACCAAGCAACAACAACAGCAACAATAACAACAACAACAACAACAAACTATAAAAGCAACAACAACCAGCAAGCAGCAGCAGCAGCAGCTGTAAAAAAAATTGCACAAATTTCAGTTCGATTTTTGGTCCATAACGCAAAAAAAAAGACTGCTTGGCTCGCAGTCGCTATCTCTGCCTACAAGCTTCTCCTCTCCCCTACCACTCTCGACCCCCTGAGCCTAACTCTTTTCCTCTACTCTTCCTGCTGCTGTTTCTATGTATCTTTTGCGTTCGTTTCCATTTTGTGGCAATTTCTGTTAGTTTTTTTTTTGTTATCTTCTGCATTTGCCTGTTTTCCACTTTGTGCGTAGATTTTCCTTTGCCTTGGCTTTTTTTTTAAAGAGATTTTTTGCTTACTTTATTTTTTTTTGGTTTACTCCGACTTGCGCTTTGATAGAATGACCGGCACGTTTCTTGTACTTTTTTGTTTACCCCTGACTTGTAAACCAAATTCTAGGCGTTTTTTTTTTTGGATGGGGGGAGGGGGAGATGGGGAGCTGTTACTACGTAGACACATTGCTAGAACCAACTCGTAGTATGCAGCTGAAAAAAGACAGAATGGAAAAATGCACCTACGACGAAGCAGCAGAGAATAAAAATGTGGCACAAGGGACTGGCAATGTCTAAAAGCTAACTGGGAAAATTAAAAAGAGAGAAAGAGAGATAGAGCGAGAGGGATAGAGAGAGAATTATAGAGAGTCTTTAAGGGAGAGAAGAAAACCGTGTGGAAACCATAGATGGAAAGATCTATAATAAAATCTATAGTAAAAATTAGAAATTTTTTTCTATTTTATATTTGACTTAAAAAATGTTGTTTAGATATTCAAATGGAAATTATTTTTAAATTATTATAATTAAAAAATTTCACAAGCCGTATATTATTTAATATTTAGAATAAGTTTACTAAAAGGAATTCTGCTAATTTCAGTTGATATTCATAGAAATAATTTTAAAATATTTTCTAAATTTGCAGTTGGCCTATTGTGTATGATTTAACCACAAATTGCTGTGCAATTCAAATTCAATACGCAATATAAACAAAAATGTGCCACAAATACGACTGTTGTTGCACGCCTCAAAGGCGACTACTAAGTGCGAATTCTTGGCTGTGTTTCGAATAGGTTGCAGAGTCGAGAGTCATCAGTGGGGGCGAGACTTGGTATTAGTGTGTGTGGCAATCCACAGATGAATAATGCTTGTTGTTGTTGGTCATCAATTATTCAGTTTGTAAAGTCCCCATTCAAAGTTTAATTTACTTGATTACACTTATTTTGCTCGATTATAAGTAGGCCAGTGTCCACTGCATCTCAGCAGAATCGATTATGAATCGATTTAAGGCAATTTAAGTCAAAATTAAATTCAGTATTAACTTTAGCTTTAGCAATAGAAATACAACAAATTTATGCTGGCCACAAATCAGCTTTATTAAATATTATTCAATATTTTTCATAGTTGCAAATTAGAAGAAATAATTTCTAGATAATTTCTAAAATAGAAAATTATTCTTGCAGTTTTTTTTTTTAGAAAAATTTTAGTAATATTTAAAGAAGAGGAGAAAGCAAAACTTCTAATATTTAATGTGACATGATTTGATTACATCCAGTTTCTTTAAAATTTTTCTTTTTAAATATATTTAAAAGTTGAGTATTCGATTGGAGTAATGACTGCATTTATTTGGTTGCCTCCACTGGTTGCATCATCTATACAACGAGCAGCTAAACACCTATTTGCAAGTAAACATTCCCCTCCCCTCGTGCAGGACTCTTTGTTGCGGCTGCAGTGGCTCTATTCGCAGAATTAGATGCGGACTACAGGCAGTACAGGGCGTCATCGACACAGGGTGTGCATCGGGCACATGGCACCAGGCAGGAGGATAAAGAGCTGACGGGCAGTGGACAGTAGATGCACCACATTACACTGCCCTCGCATAACCATGCCTGCTATGGCATCTCCATGGATCGTGCCTACAACATAACGTTGCTTCAGGTGAGATGCGACAAGTTGCGCGTGGCACGCTTCCTTGATGGCCCGGTGCTCTGGGCAACAACAATGCCTGGGAAACGGGGCAATTGCCTGATCTGCAACTACTTCACGGCCAATTTGCTGGGCAGCTATTTGATCGGTCTGACAATTTTATTCCTCGCTCTGCCACAGCGTTTATTATTAATGCATATCTGCCGACCTTTGTGGGGCAGTTTTATGTTAGTCTTGCAACAGTATCCCACAAGTGTGGCTCTTGCTTCGGTTGCCATTGCTTGGCTGAAGTTGTCTCAACGTCTTACCAAATTTTGGCATAATCGTTGGGTGCGTCAGGTGCCACAATTGGTCTCCTTTATGTTGCTGTTGGGTGCCTCAAATCATTTGGCTGGAACTTTATAGCTTTTTTGCTGTCCTGGCATATTTTGCGCCCAGCTGTACAACTGGGAGACGTTGGCTGAGATGTGATCGCTTTAGCAATTTCCAAAGTGTCTCAGCAGCGACGGCCACTTTGAGGAGCTGCTGCAGATGCCTAATGCCAGCAGGCAGGATATTGAAATAACGGACTACGACGATAAAGATGCAAATGCTGTACAAATTCCACCAGTTCGAGCAGTTCGCGTTACTCCTCTGAATCACTCTGATCGGAATCTGTACTCCAATCACAGCCTGCAGCAATTGCCATGCAGCATCTAAATGCATTTGATAATTGAAATATAAAGCTCTCTAATGGCAGTCAAGTGCAGAAGAGCTCCTCCACACAGCACACAAAAAGAAAAGGGAAATTGCCTCGCAGGTTGGCAACATGGCAATCGAATGGAGGCAAAAGTGCCACAACAACAACAACAACAACAGCAACTCAATTGACAGGCACATGAAAAGAGGCAGAATTTCCTTTTTGCCACTGTGTGGAGAAGGGGCAGGCAGCGTGCAGCAGCTGACAGGTGTGGTGCAGAGTGCGTTGCAAGCCTACAGAAATACAGAAATATGCCAACAATCCAAAGGAGAAATCTATTTGCTGAACTCACCAAAGGCCATAGAAATATTTCATGTTTCAAGTTTTCACATAACTAAAAGAATATTTTCACATTTTCCACAAATTAATGTACAATTAATAATACTATAAATTAAAGAGTTCGGCAACTATCAATTAATTAATTATTAATTAATAGAATCGTAGAAATATTGATAATATTGTGTTGTGGATTGCAGGAATATTTCTGGGCAAAAAAGAGCATAAATTCTAAATAATATTTTAATTAATTAATACCAGGGAAGAACATATCCTTTTAATAGCTGTAATAAAAATAATTTTAGCTATTTCCCAGAAAATATTGTCATTAGAGAAATGTTTATTGTTTATCAAGGGACAAATTCAACTTAACAATTTTACAATTTATTCGACCATCATTTTAAGAGACATGATTGCTTGGTCTATTAACTGAGGCCTTCAATAACTTTGATTATAATTGGAAGCAGTCTTATCTCTGAATGCACAGTAGCCCCTCTCTCTCCCTCTCTCTGCACACATGGCAACATGGCCAGGATACTGGCTAAAAGTGCGTGAACAGCGTTACAAATAACTCGAACATTTTCTGTAGATTGGGTAACGTTTCGTGGTGCACATTGATGTGGGCCTATTACCCCTTTATCACTCTCACACACACACACACATACACACATGCTGCAGCACACAGTTATAGATACTTTGCCGACTAAACAGGCAGAAATAACAGCAAAGTTCAGTCAAACATCAGAAAATGTTCGAAAGCAGCCGGATTTCGTCAGCCCCCCACAAATGCCCTGCCTCGTCCAGCCATTGACAAAGCCGGGCCAAAATGCAAATGTGGAAAATTCGCTTTGCCATAGGCGCATGTGTGTGTGCTTATATGTATGAATGTGTGTGTATTTGTGTATATGTGGACAGTTGCAAAACGCATATCAAATCGAAAAGTGGAACTTCAATCATTTTTCGAAGCAGGTAGCGAGTCATTTTAGTTATTTTTTAAAATACCCTTTACGCACAGGATAGGGGAGCGGGCAGCATGTTCGAATTTTAGAATAGGGTTAAGACTATATACATATCATATATATGCATATATATATAATGGAAACAAGTTGTTATGCAAAATTTTACTATAATTATAATAAAGTTATAAATTGCCAAAAATTAAACTTTGGTCTTACACACAAATAAATAAAGTATGAATTATTAAAAAAAAAAAATATTACCATACTAAAGTTGATATATATTTAATAAAGCCTGAACTGTTTGCCTTAAGCTTTAAATTAATATTTTATCAATCATTTTTAACAATTATTTTGTTTAAATGAATAATAAAAAATTAAATTTATCAGTAAATATAATGGTATATATTTATCTCAATTCGGGACGACTTTAATTTGTTTAACTTGTTTTTATCATATAACATTAGATATTCTAAAAATCTTTTAGGCTCTTAAAATAATTAATGCCATAATAGCAATTAGAAAAAACATATATCAATAATTTATATTTTTTTTATCTGCCTTCAGTTTGCTGCTCATTGATGGTGGTTGGAAAATTGACTAAATGCAACGTATCGAGTTCATTACTGGAAGCAAGGGGGAAGTGGACAAATGAGCCAATTTCCCAGGGCTTGGACAATTCCGTCCAATCGTGTCCTGCACAGCCGAACGAATCCAATTGGGTTTTTCTATGCGAACACATTTTTGGTGCCGCTTTTTCGCTGTTTAGGTGGTTCGGGGTGGTGCGGTGGTTGTTGTTGATTCCCGTTTGGGACAGTAGAAGGTGGGAAATGTATACACAAAAGCGGGCCAGCGGGGTGGTTAGGAAAAACTGCATGGCAAGTCAATATTTTCCTCCTTTCTTTTTTGTTTTGATGTCCCGTGCAAGGATTTTTTTGCAGTGGGGTTGCAAGTTGATGTTGTTGAACAAAGTTACGTCAAAGGTCAGGGAACGGGCGCATATCGCGAGGGTGGTTGAAAAAAGTGAAAAGTTTTTCAAGTTTGATTGTGGGCAGAGTTTGCCTTTTTATTTGGTTTTTTTTTTGTTCGGAGTAAGTTGACTTTTAGGGGTTTTATGGTGTATATGCCGGGCCAAAGAATAAGGATTTAAAACTTGTAAATAGGTGTTTAAAGTTGATATCAAGTGAGAGATTATTTCTGGTAGCTGAATGCAAAAAGAGTTTTGATGCAAAATGAACACTAAAATTATTCAAGATAAACTGCATTCGAAAGTCTACGAGTAAAGATTAAATCTGTTTTAAAATCAGCAAAATAGCACATTCCAAATATTAACTTATAACATAATCTAATTATAATAAGCATCATTATTTGCCTTAAAGAAGGCCTAAACATCTACCGAAAATAGGAGCTAAACTTAAGATTAAATTAGGATTGAGTGTTTGCCGAAATAAATAACTAGAATAACTAAAAAAAAGTGTTATATAATTAATTTATTACTTACATTAAAGAAATCTTAGTTATTTACTAACCTGCACCATTTTGTTGTTCCTTTTATAGTTGTTGTTGTCAAGCAATAATTAATCCAAAGGCAAATCAAATGCCAGCCAAAATAGACGCCGGCAGCGACGGCGACAACGAAAAAGTAAACGCAACTGTAATAATTAATTTAAGTTGGAGAAGAACGAAAGAGCGATTGCTAAGCGCACGTGTTAATTTCACTTTTGTTTTGGTTGCTGTATTTGCGATTGCTTTTCAATGTATTTGAAATTTGCATTTATGTACATTTGTGCAATTGTGTTGAATAAAATGCAATAAAAAGTTCACTCAAGAACACAAGGGAAACGCGTTTGCTGCGGTTGTTGCGTCGCGGCCTGTGCAGTTGTAGTTGCAGTTATGTTATGTTAATGTGTTTGTTTTTGTGTGCACTTTACGCTGCTTTAACTCGTGCCTGGGACGCGTTGTTAGATTTTTATGCGCGGAAAACAAACAGCGAACCGCACGCAACAAGAACATCGAGAACAATGTTATGTTATCGGTAGTCTTGCAATGCACGTGCGAGAATTTTGTTGTCACACCTGAACTAGTTCGATTGGCACGTTTTGATAACGGAACTATAGAACTTGTTCTTCGGCATTGTTTATAACATTTTGAACGAAAACGATTTATTCACGCTGTCACTAATAAACTATTGAAGACTCATATATTAAAATATAAAATATTTTTTCCAATGAGTTTATTCCAGAATTAAGAAAACTGCAGCTGTTAAATGTTTAATTTTGGCGCGTACAACTGGTACACAAAGTTTTTGACTGAAAACTTTTATTAAGAGAAATACTCTTAATTCCATATTACCCACGAAATGAAAAGGTTAATTTCATTACACCTAACGCCATAATATATGATAATGATTTAAATTAAGTAAATTAATGAACGGTTCGTTGACAAACGGAACCACTGAACTTTACGCCTGTTAACACTATTTTATACTTTCGTTAAGCCCAAAATGGCACTGTTAGATCTAACAGTGTATTTTGACACTAACTTAACATGATAATTTTAACAGAACATATGATTGCATTTAACAGTACTAATTGTCATTTCACCAAACAAACGTATCGCTTTTAAGTAATTAGTGCAATTAAAATACGCCAAAGTACACAAGGTCAAATTACTTAAGATTTTAAAAATAAATAAAAAGCATAACAATGTGCTTACAAAATGTTAACTCTTGAACCGCGTAATCTGTATTCTTACATTGCACATTTTGCAACACTATTCTTAAACATCTGTAAACGTTTTTCGGCTTAATATTAATATTGATTTAGCTTGAATATTTATGGAAATACACAATGTCGGACAACGAATATGAACGCTTTGAAATAACAGACTACGATTTGGACAATGAGTTCAATATAAATCGACCACGTCGTCGTCAAACCAAACATCAGCAAATCTACGGTGAGTAATTGCAAACACAAATTTTGTTTATTTTCAATTTGTTTTCTTTTCCAGGGATTTGGGCCGATGACAGCGATAATGAGAGCGAGGGAGAAGCCAACGGTCGACGTGGCGGTAGGCGTGGTCTGGGCGGCGGATCTGCCGGCAAGGCAAAGGACTACACGGCGCCCGTCAATTTTGTTGCTGGCGGCATTCAACAAGCTGGCAAACAGCCAAAGAAGAAGCAGTTGGAGGAGGGTTCCACCAAAGATGAGACTGCTGGTGGTGAGTCGGAGGACAGCGACGGCAACGAGCCACGTCCATCGTTTGGGGGCAAGCAGCCGCAGCTGATGGACAACAACGGGGACTACAGCTCGGATAGCTCCGATGGGGCAGAGAATAAAAGGGAGCAGCAGCAGCAGCAGATGCGGTCTCGGAACATTGCTGGACTGCGTCACAATTCGCACATAGCAAGCGGTCGGAATGTTGGTGCCTGGGAGCAACATACGCGTGGCATTGGTGCCAAGCTACTGCTGCAGATGGGCTATGAGCCGGGCAAGGGATTGGGCAAAGATCTGCAGGGCATCCAGCAACCGGTGCAGGCGCATGTGCGCAAGGGCAGAGGTGCCATCGGTGCCTACGGACCCGAGGTGGCGGCCAGCGTTGGCGGTCAGACAAAGCCATTGAAAGAAGATGAAGATATAAAGGAGGCCAGGGAATTCAAGGAGCAGCTAAACAAGTGGAAGAAAGGCGGAGTCGAGCCGCGTGAGAAGTCCGGAAAACAGCAGCGCTACTATTACAAATCCGTTGAGGAAGTCATTGCCAAGAGTCTCAAGGACAATCACTTGCTGCCCGCGAAGCTGGCCAAGCAGCTGGGCAACGTGCCTGTGATCGACATGACCGGACCGGAGCGACGCGTCCTCAGTGGCTATCATGCCTTGGCCCAGACCAAGATCACGCCCGAGGAGACGCTCTATGATGAGCAGCTGCCGTCGGGCGAAGGAAAGAGTTCACCGATTAGTGTGTTTAGCATGCCGGAACTGGCGCACAATATGTCGCTGCTGGTTAGTCAATGCGAGCAGGAGATCATTGACATCGACAAGGCGAAGCGGGAGGGGCAGGATCTGCAAGCATCGCTGGAGTACGAACATCATCAGCTGCTGGAACTGGTGGGTCTGGAGCGCAATCACATGAACACTTTGGAGCAGGTGCTCGCTCGAGTCGATCAGCTCAGCGAGAATCCGGACTTAACCATGTCGCAGGCGGAGGAGCTGTTTCTCGACCTGCAGCGCGACTATCCAGCCGAATTTGAGGAGTTCGGCATGGAGGATATGGCCGGCAGTATTATTGCTCCATTGTTGCGGCGGGAACTTGCTGATTGGCGCCCGCTGGAGAAGCCCATGCAGCCAATTGAGATGATAAAGCGTTGGCGCATCATATTGCTAAAGGATGAGGATCAGGTGCCCGTATCAGCAGAGCAGCTGCAGTTGCGGCAATCGCGCAACGTTTTCGATCCTTACTCCTCCCTCATCTGGGTAGGGGTGATGCCATCAATTCGGACGAGCGCACTTAACTGGCAGCCCAAGGATCATGCATCGATGGCTGCCTTGCTGGACGCATGGGCGCCAGTGTTGCCCACGTGGGTGTTGGACTCGGTGCTAGAGAAACTAGTACTGAACCGGCTAAAGATTGGCGTCCGCGACTGGGATCCATTGACAGATACGGTGCCCATACACATTTGGATCTTGCCCTGGCATGGACTGCTGGGTGAGAAGTTGGAGGAGTTTGTCTATCCGCAAATACGCAGCAAACTGGGTGTGGCATTGGAGGCTTGGTCACCGCAAGATCGATCCGCGCGGGCCATGCTCACGCCGTGGCAGACGGCGTTTCCCGAGGAACAGTTGCTGCTGTTTCTGCTGCGTCACATTATACCCAAGCTACAGGCGGTGCTTGCCGAGTTCATCATCAATCCGCTGCAGCAGGACTTGGAGCTGTGGCATCAGGTGTGGGAATGGCACGAATTAATACCTTCCGCCCACATGGCCCAGCTGCTCGATAAGTATTTCTTCCCACGCTGGATGCAGGTGCTCGTCATATGGCTGAATCAGTCGCCGGACTTTGCCGAAATCTCACGCTGGTATGCCGGCTGGAAGAGCATGTTCAGCGAGACCATCTTACGCGAGCCCTGCATCAAGGAGCATCTGCGTCGCGCCCTCGACATTCTGCACCGCGCTACGGATGCGGTTCTCCAACCCACATCGGTACCACAGCCACCAATGCCACCAGCGCCAGCCCCAGTACTGCTTGCTCCCGTAATGCTCATAGATGTGGCTCAGCCCGCTCAGCTCGAGTTCAAAGAACTCGTCTCGCAGAAGTGCGCCGAACTGGGCATCATATTCGCTCCCTTGCCTGGACGACGAGAGCTGGGCAAACAGGTAAGCAACATGCGAACTTTCTCAATCCTGGCATTATTCATTAATCTTTACCATTTTTTTTTCAGATTTATCGAGTGGGTAAACTATTCTGTTACATCGATCGCAATGTTTGCATGCTGAGCGATGGCAACCTGCAAAGCTGGCAACCTGTTGCCCTGAATCAACTCCTGGAGCGTGCACAAACTGGCCTCATCTGAGTGCAACATCCCTCAGATTGTTCCAACTAGTCGTAACGGCTGTCAAAGACTTCTCAACAAAATGAATATGCTAAATGTTTGTTCTTAATTTACTTTATATATTTAAAGCTATATCTAAATTTATAACTATATCTATAATTAATAATAGATAATAAAAACAGATAAATATATATCTTTAGTCTTTGGCAGTTATCAAACATTAATAATTATTTTTATTTTTAACAAACAGTTTCTAATCTAATGTGAAATCTCCCTGACGAAAAAATCTAAACATCTATTAATAAATAATATTTGTTTCCCCTCATTTTGATGTAAAATAGTCAATATTCAAAATAAATAGCAACTGAATTTTTCATTTAATTATTTGCAGTTTTGACAAATTTATTGATTTTTTAACGGATAAATGTAATATAATATTTATTTATATTTTGCTTATATTCTTTGCACGTTCTTAAACGAAATTTAATTTCTCATTTTTTTAATATTATTTAATAATATTATTTTAAACGCATAGCACGTATATATTTAAAGAGACAGTAAAATGTACATTTAAATAAATGAAAACTATTTTATTTATTGCTTTTTTTCAATTTTATTTCATTTATTAAAAAAGAGGCAAATTTTATTCATACATGAAAGTTTAAGGTCATCCAATTTCAGAATTATCAGCAACAAAGAATGTTAAATTTGGTCAAAAATGCTGCTATCAAACATTTTTTACGATGGCCGTTAAACATTAACAACTGCAACAAAAATGATTAAAATAATTAAATTTATGAAAATGTGCAGAAATTTGTTTTCATTGTGAATATATCGATTAACTTAATAAACACAAATATTTTATTAACGTATTAATAAACAATTAAGTTAACAATTATTAATAGAATGCTGCTTAGCAGATCAACTAACCAAATAGATAATTTTCATTGTGACAGAGAAAAAACACTTGTGTCCAACACAAATGCGATAATCAATAAAACTTAGACATATTTGATGTATATAAATATTTTGTTATATATATATGTTTGTGTAAAATAATCTATCTATTAGATTAGACTTATCCTAAAGTTTGAGTAAACACCTGCTTATCGCAGCTCCTCCAGCACGTCTAATTTTTAGTTTAGTTTAGTTTCACTCCATCTTCCGTCACTGGCGGGTTATTATCGGGCTTTCAGTATTTCGGTTCGTGGTTTTTTTGACAAACATATTTAAAAAAAAAGAAGATACAATCGTAATCTTATGCGGCTTATTCGGTATTTCGGTTACTGGTTTTTTTTTTGCAAACATATTTTATAACCTGAATTTAATTGTATACAATTGATATTACAAAAAATTAGTGTCATAAATAAATATGGTTTTTACGCAAGATAATAACTTAAAATTTTGACACATGGTCCTCAACCATGCCATTCCCATTCCCACTTATCAGTTTAGTTGGGTGCGCCTCAGCTTAGCACGTATCGGTGGATAGTGTTTCAATGAGAAATGGGAGACGAGTTGAACGCGTCCAATTTATCATTGCAAGTGTGACAGCTTTTAAACGATCGGAAGCTAAAAATTAAAACATTTATATATATATATATATTTCTGGCATTGGAGTCGTTATTGTTGCATGCTAATTTTGCACTTGTGCATACTGTGTTCTAGTGTTGAGTCCAAGATCAGACCAAGTGGTTCTACATCGATGGGTTTACAAGTTAATAAACGTAATCTGCTGCTGCTAATGCTCATAATAGCGCTGAGTTCTCTGCTCTTATTGCAACATGTGCAACATGTGCAACAGACGCGACAATTGACGCTTGTTGTTGATGCCGCGGCGCAACAGCTGCAGAGTAATCCAAACTCTATCAATCTTTTGGACATCACCGAAATCGATTCGCTAAGTGTGCCCAGCAGCAAAAAGCCCAGTTGGATATCGCCACGTACTGAAAAGCTGCAGCAACTGCTCAATTGCCACAATCGTCGACTGAGTTTGCAGAAAGTGCAACATGGCAATTATTGGGTGGTACAAAATTTGGTTGCCGGACGCCTGAGCCGGGACATGCCCTGTGCCGAGTCCATCACATACACCACAAATGGAGACTACACATTCTTTGACAATCTCGAAACGGTCGCAAAGCGGTAAGTCAAATTCTGTACAACTTCAATTTTATTTATCTGTTTCAAGCCAGATTCAGCTCAAGTTCAAGATATATGTTATTCAATTCCTTAGTTTTTATCACCCAAATGTTTGTAAGACCTTCATTATAAATTTGATAAGTGAAACTGATAGCAAAGTGAAATATAATGCAATTTAGGAGCTTTGTATTTAATCCACATCGCAATACTTTGTTTGAAATAGATAAAAAAAGAGGCTTTTTGATAACTTTACTTGAGAAAGCAAAGTGTCTGTCTAATTATATTGAAAGATTTACGTTTGAAGACTCCAACTTTAATAAGTTGCATTTTTGTTTTATTTTTTTTTTAACTTTATTTTTGAGGTATTACTATGGTATTTAAATTCAGTTGAATAAAACATTTTTGCTGTCACAAGTAAAAGAACAAAATAATTGAAATAATTATTCTTTATCGAGTCTTGTTCAGAAAATGTACTGGTTTTATTACAAAAGCTTTTGTGATTTATAGTATAAATTAAACATTAATTTAATAAAATGTCGAATTGGTTATAAAAATATTATTATAAAAGAAATATATATATTTTTGTTTGGGTAAAAAAACTCAAAAAATTTCAAAATTCAAAATTAAACAAAGGCTAATCTGCTCACATTTGAATTAATAAAAATTAATAAAAAATTAAATAAATTAGTTTATTTTACAAATGTCACGGAATTTGATTTGAAAACAATTATGAGTCTAGGGGATTCAAGATTCGGTTCGACCATAAATAAATCCAATAAATATATTTTTTTTTATATATACAATATGTATTGTGTGAATTGCTAATCAAGCATATTTTATCTAGTTTATATATTTATATATATATATATATATATATATATATTATATATTGCTTGATATATTTTATCTTTGGAGTAGTTAAAAAATACTTAATAATTACTGGAAGTTCAACACTTCGAACCAGGTTCAATTCGATTTTATATATAAAGAAAATGGATATTCATAATAAATCTCTGATTTTCCAGATGGCTTGCACCAATCAGTTTTGCAATTCACACACCTGGCTATGATTTAAATTCGACTTTGGATGCAATTCAGTATGTGAGAAACTGTTTGCCTGGCAGCCAGGTGATCAGCGATTTTGTCAGCTTTCACATTTACTTCTCCAAAGATCATATGCCCGAATATGTGCCCTACGACGAGGAGGAGGCCTTGAACTGGCCCTACCAATGCGTGGAAGCCAATGGCACCCTGATGGAACCGCCCTATTTACAGAACCGTTCCACCATGTACAAGGTGCAGGCCAACCTGACCTATCCCATTAATGTGGGTCGCAATATCGCCAGATTAGCGGCGAATACACACTTTATATTCGCCTGCGATATTGAACTATATCCGAGCCTGGGCCTAGTGGACCAATTCCTGGATATGGTGTCCAATGATAGCAGTGTGCTGGCCTTGATGCCAGATCAGCCCAGACGAGTCTACCCGCTGCCCGTTTTTGAGATACATCAGAACGAGACTGTGCCAAATGACAAATCCGAACTGTTAAAATTGTTGGGCAAGCACCGAGCACAGCTCTTCCACGCGATGCTATGCAAAAATTGCCACAAAGTGCCCGATTACATTAGCTGGATAGATCGATTTTCTGACTCCAACGAACCCCTCAAACTATTTAGCCAGACGCTACGCCAGGGCCCCTTCAAATACTGGGAGCCCTTCTACATCAGCGACAATAGGGAGCCAATCTTCGATGAGCGTGTCACGTGGGAGGGGCAGTCCAACAAGCGAATACAGGTTGGTATTCAAATCCTAAGAAGACGAACAAAATATAGGCAACTATTTGAATTTATTTTTGTAAATTGAAATGCCATATTATTCAAATCAGAACGGATAAATTATTGTTTTATTTTGTTGCTTCTAAAGCATATACAGAATTTTCTTGAAAATGGATTTCGTTTTTAGGAATCTTTTCTTTGAAGTTCTTCAAATTTAGAACATTTAAAAATCTGATTATTTTTCTAAAACATCGCTGCAGCTATTTCTAATCAATATGGTTTAAATATTAATTTAAATACTTTACTGTTCCAGGGCTACGCCATGTGCCTGCTGGGCTACGAGTATCATGTGCTCAATCCTGCCTTTTTAGTGCACAGTCCCGGCATTAAGAGCAGAAAACGGAATCCGGTGCGTGAAAAGTACGCCAGACAGATGAATCGCATAATTAAGAAAATAATTGAACCAGAGTATCGAGTGCTCTACGGGAAGAATAAGAATTGCACCACCTGATGCAAGTAAATGCGATAGTTATTATACAGGAAGTAATACACTATTTAATATAATATTATTAATATGAATTGTAGCCGTATATTTTTATTATATATTATTTATTATATATTATATTATTTTTATAGTATATTTTATGTTTAAGTTAAACAATTGGTACAGTATTGTCTGATTTTTATCTGTGCTTCTGCCTTCAGTAATTTATTATATTTGTTTGCTAAAACCAACGATAGCGTTTATCAAAATATGCTTTTGACGGCACTGTTTGCATGCTACCAAAATCATTGTAAAATTAGTTTAAGCTAATCAGAACTTTACACTGTAAATATTTTTTTAAATATTAACGTGACAGTTATAATATGTTTGTGCTGTATTAGTAAATAAATTAGTTGGCAAACTTAGTTCTACTACTAGTTTTGTTTAATGTAATCAACACTTAATTACAAAACTATTATCTGTATAAATAATAGAATATTTCCCTTTCAGAAAAGTATTTAGTATTTACCCAATTTAAATGATTTCGATAACTGAAGAATATAGGTTTCGTAGAATATTATTATTAGTTATGAGAAATTAGTTTGTATGAAATATTTGAGCTCGATTCCGATATTATTAAAAGACTGTTTCACAGTCAAAGTTAAGTTTATTGTTAATTGTAGTAATTCCAACCTCAGGATTAGGCAAATAGAGAAACTGAGGGATTAGCAGCAGCAAGACATCTTTCAAATCGGGAGTTCACCACAACGCATAGAGTGGCAACGCTGTGTGGCATGCAAAAAAAAAGGTGATTTCACCACAGCTTTTTAGTCTGCAAAGAGCTTTAAGCTTTCCACCTTAAAGCATTTTGAATCTTGAATTCATAATTTAATGCAATTTTTCGTGGTTACAATTATTATTTGCTTTTGTAATTTATGGTAAATTATTTAAATATTAATTTAATTATAAAAACAATAATATCAATCCTCATCTTATTTAAAAGATTCACCATTGAACAAGAAACAACAAATTGGACAATATTTATGACAAACTTTTTCCAAACATTCTGAACAACTATTTTTTTTTGTAATCTCAAATATATCTGTGTTCCACTTTCCACCATTTGGGCAAATTTTCCTTCGACTTGGGCATTACGTAAAAAATTGTGGGTTTCTCCATCAGTTGTTGAACTGTGTTTTGATTGAGAATGGGCTTAAATGGGTCCAAGCCATAAAGCTGCTGATAACGTTTACTTCTCACAAGTGCAATGATTTGCTCAAAAGCCACCAGAGCGAATACGTCATAAATGGCGAGAACTATGCGAAGGAAATTAAATATTTATGTAAAATAAATTTGTACATTTAGCTTTCGAACTCACATGAATAAGCAGTTGCCAAAAGGCAGAGCACTATCAATATATCAAGGCTTACAAAATGTCTAACAATTCGCAGGAAAAGAATAAAAATCGTTATGATCTGCACAGTATACAGGGCCTCAAATACGGCAAGGGGTACCACAAAGAATCTTTTGAGCTGAAAAAAATTAATATTTAATTATTAATTAAAATGAGGAAAAGTGTGATACTTAATCAGATATTGTACTCACTTTATAGGCACCATATGCGGCAGTGAAGCAAAATATGGAGTGACAAATGCTATATAGCTGAATTATCAGAACAACTAAATTGCGATCTATTAGATAATTTATTTAAAGATGAATATGAATTAATATATTATATATGTAAGAATATAAAACTTGAAACTCACATTTCTCCATCCAGAATATGGCATCTCTAATCAAAAAATAGCTGGTTCTGTAACACATATTATTATCAAAGGTTGATATTATGGGACGCATAAAGTCAATGCCTTCGTTGCTGACCACATATAAAACCGCAATATTTTTTGCCTAAAATATTTTTAAGAATTGTAGTTTTTTTTTATACAAAGTTATACAAAATTATTAGTATACTTATTTTAGACTTTCAAAAATATTATTATAAAGTGCTTAAATGCCTGTAAAAGATGTAAATTAAACTATTTTTGAGTTTTAATAGTTTTAGTAATTTTTGTAATATAAAATGACTGACATTATCAATAAATTATGTTAAAGAACAGTCTTTGAGTTGTCTAAATAAATATATAAATAAAACAATTTAAACTGACTGACTTGCTTTATTTGAATATACAAAAACCATTTTCTAATAAAATTAAATATCATTATCATTTAGTAGTTTCCACATTGGATTTCAGTTAACACAGACCAAGGCAAAGGCACTGATAACGATAACACCCAGTCGCACTGAGGCACAGAACATGTAGGACTCCATAAAAAGCATGTTGGCTACTTACTGAGGAGTCGTCCTCGAGCGTCCTTGCAACATTGTAGTTAACTCCGTGGCGTTCAGCTGGCGAATGAAAAATGTTGCTCATTCAGGTTGCATTATGACAACAGTTTTGTGGCATATGCAGATAGGCATCTCTTATGCCGTGAAACAAGTTTTTGTCCATTGTGCCGCTAATAGTTCGTTTTTGTTGTTGGCCATTTGTCCGAATCCGGCACGAGTGAGAGTCCGGCAGTTGCTGTGTGAGTCCGGCGAAACCAGGTTGTCGCCTGAATTATGGCCTGCAATTAAAATAATATCGCACTAAATATGCTGTTTATGGAAAGCTATTTGTGCTACTGCTCAGTGCGACTAGGCGTTCTCATAGTCGCCGTCTTAAGCATTGTAAGAAAATCACAAAATCTTAAAAATAGTTGCACTTTGTATTAAAATAAGTTGACTTTCTCCAGATCCGTTGTTTGGCGCTGAGCACAATTTTATTTGTGCGTGGCGTGCACATTTTCGACGAACTTATCGATTTGCTAGAAAATGACTCACAGTTCAAAAACACCTTTATTATACGCAAGTTTATCAACGGAATAATCGATTGTGAGTATTTTATTTACCACTTAAAATATATCATTAAACTAGCTATATAAATACAGCACCTGGCAATGTGCTGATCTTTTTGCAAATCATATCCTATGCTAATATTGCGGCGGCTATTTTGGGCATTGTGGGCGCAATAAAGGTGAGTCTTCCATATTTGATATATATATATATATATACCCTGTAAAAATTCATATTAAAATATAAAAATATGTATTAGGTTTGTATTGTGTAGACTTCTACTATAATTTCTAATTATATTTGTTGAATCTACTATAAATAATATTTATAATCTACAAATAAAGGTGAGTCTTCCATATTTGATTTGAGCATACCCTGTAAAAATTTATAGTATTGAGTAAGAAAATATATATTAGGTTTGTATTACTTGATTGATTGCATTGATAAGGTTTATAGTTTTTAATTATGATTGAGTGTAAACAAATTTGCATGACTTCTACTATATCTTTCAACTACATTTCTTAAATCTACTATAAATAATAATTATAATCTACAAATTTTAGACAAGTCTCCCAATATATGTTTTAGAAATAAATCGCTTCACCTTTGACAGAGTTGTATCTGTAAACTATATTTTTTTAATCTGCTATAAATAATAATTATAATCTAGATTGTACCCAAGTCTACCAATAAAAGTTGTAGGAATAAATCGCTTCACATTAGAGTGAGTTGTATCTGTAATATATATTTTTTGAATCTACTGTAAAAATTAATTATAATCTACAAATTTCAGCATAGTCTACCAACTAAAATTGCAGAAATAAATTGATATTAAAATAATTTATTTTTTAATTTTTAAATATATGTATATATATATATTTTTTTTTTTGATTTTTAGCTGCGAAAATGGTTTTTGGTGCCGTTGGCCTGTTTTGCATTCATTTACTTTCTGAGTATTACGATTAGTCACATTATCCTGATGATCATGCTCAAGAAACAAATCAGTTTGGATCTGCTTATTATACTCACCCTGGTTGGCAGTTTCTATTGTCGTAAGTTGGCAGAAGACTCTTAAATCAAATTCTCTTTGTATGCAATGATCGATTGTTCTACAGTTTTAGAGGGCTATAATTGCATCACTTGTGTTGCCATGTTCCAAATCATAACACTGGTCAAGAGCAGCAAGTATCGCCAGCTATATGGCGAGGATCCCTTTGACCCAATTCCGCTGAGGCGTTCCTATGGCAGCACTGATGGAGTACAACAGCTGCGTATGCTGGGCACAGCTGAGGATGCCGACATCGATGAGCAGAAGAGATTGGCTAAGCTGGGATTGTGGCCACCTCGCCAGCCGCAAGTTATTTCAGTTATACCAATGCAGGCGCCAGCTGTCAACTTGAAGTGGTGGCAGCTGCAGGCCTTCGACAGGGACGATAAGCTGCAGGATTCGGCTGTCTGGCAACGCGATGAGCTAATGCGGGGAGCGGGCGGAGTGGGCATTAATCGCCGTTATGCGGACGTGCAACATTATCAATAGAAATAGTTTGTTGATAAAAGTATCTATGACAATCGAATTATGCTTGGAAGGAAAATCAATTCAATAATTTTAAAAAACTCTCATTTAAAATGTTAAATATTATTTTATATACAAATTATAATCTAATAAACTTTATCCTAATAATCAAAATAAAAAGTTAAATTGAAATATACAAATTAAAATATTTAAAAGTATCTAATTTTTTTCTCAGGCAAAATGAATTGATTCAATTTTAAATTCAGTAATTTTTTTTTTAATTTACAATCGTGATATTTATAGACAGAAGAGACTTAAGTCCATTTTAGACCAGAACTTTTGGTATTTGCAAATCAATAAAAATCATAATAATTTTAATATATTTTCTACTTTTTTATTGTTAATCATTTATTGTCATATTTAAATGCAAACCCCAATGGGAAACTTATAAAACTACTAAAAAGTGACGGTTGAATTTAGATAATACAACTGGGAATAAGAAAAGTAAGAAAAGGGAATCAAGTTGAATCCTTATCAACTTATTTAATATTCGATTTTGCTTGGCGCTGCACTCAGAGCAGCTTAACAATTCAGACACCTCTTAACATTATCCCAGCCCCCCAATTCCTTCCCGAAGGACTTGTTTTTTTTTTATATATTTTTTAGGCCACTTTGCATAAACGACAGTACAGATTATGCAACTGTCTGGGATTGTCAAGCGTCGAGTCGACAACACGCTGCACACTTTGCATATCCTGTCCAGGATGTGGCAGTGAGGAGAGGATGGGTGAGGGGGCTGCAGTCGCCTTACAAATGCCTTTTGCCTTTTGCATTCGCAGTCAAATGCTCAGCTCGTTCAGATAAAAGGATGAAATGGAAAGTTTCTGGACCATTGTGATGCCAAACGAAAAATCAAAGTGTCTGGCAATTGTGCCAGGCACTTTGGCGGCGGGTGCATTGAAGTAAAAGTCAGCAGAGATAGAGACGAAAAGAGAGAGAGAGAGAGAGAGAGAGAGAGAGAGATAGAGTGAAAGAGAGGGAGAGAGATAACGTGTGTGAGTCAGTTTCAATGTTTGCCTGCGTCCTGCATTCGACGCCTCCCGCACAACACTCTGGTCACATAGGAGGTCGACACCAGAGATTCAAACTGTATGTTGACAGTTGCCGTTACTCTGATTCTGATTCTGTTGCATCACAGCTAACTTGCACACTAATTTAATTAAAACTTTTTGACAACCAAAAAAACAAAAGTCTATCAGTCGAGCCAGTCAACTATTTCAGTCATTCGAGATTTCGAAGTGGGCTAGCAAATAATTGTTTTGCCTGGCCCTTCGACAAAGTTGGCAATTCTATTATGCATAATAAATTAATTTAAATACATAAGTTTTGGCAACGTGAAGTTTTAACAAGCTCAGCGCATAATAAAATATTCAAATACAAAAGTTTTTCAGTACAAAATAGAAACTATGCCAATTTATTAAATGCATCCATCAATAATAAATAAATTAAATTAATTAAATTTATAAGAAGAAGAATTACAACTAAGCATCAATATTCGAACATTTTGGCCAATCTCTTTTAATAAATATCTTTATCAGCCAATATGGTAACAAGTCGATGCCACTTAGCGATTGTTTGCCCATTTCCGGAACACTGGAAGAGAACACACCTAAAATGGTACGTGTCGTTGATTATCTGCCGTGTGCTTAGAAGCGGATTAGCCTGCCAAAAAACAAGTCGAGCCTTTGCCAAACACAAAACCAGTCTCCGTCTCCAGTCTACTGCCTCCGCCTACTTCTCCGTCAGTCACCGGGTCCGTGTCGTCGTCGTCGTTGGCACGTGGCGAAGTGTGACGTTCACCTTGGGTTAGCTCTGGGGGCAACAAGTGGATGTGGTAGATATGGCTAGATATGGTTTGATGTGTGTAGCCAAGCAAGTTCGCGACTCCTCCAACTGGGTTAAGCTATCTGCAGACGCATCTCTGTGTAGACACGGCATTTTCTGTAGCTGCAGGGCTGGATTTTAATTCAATGTGCGCGTATGTGCATGGCTCCCAGGGATTTGGCAAGTATATTATATAATAATCTCAAAATTAGATATAATTAATTATGCATATAACAGACAGAAGAAGAAGAAGAAGACTCTGTAAGTGGGCTGAAAATTCCTTTTTCTTGTTTACTTTAATTTTAAATGTATTTTTCCAAACAAAAACTTAAAACGTTAATTTCTTGATTTAATTTAAAATATGTATTTTTCACTTTTGATGCAGAATTAAATTAATATAAATATAAAAGAGATTTAAAATGTTGAAAGATGCATAAAAAATTATGAATTAATTTAAATAATGAATTAATTTAAATAATGAATTAATTTAAAGTATTTTTTTATTTTTTCACACAAACAAAAATTTAAAACGTTATTTTCTTGATTTAGTTTAAAATACGTATTTTTCACTTTTGATGCAGAATTAATATAAATATAAAAAGAGATTCAAAACGTTGAAAAATGAATAATGAATTTTGAATTAATTTAAATAATAAATTAATTTAAATAATGAATTAATGTAAAGTATTTTTTTTATTTTTTCACACATTACATTTATTTGTCGAAGTAATTAAAGAAACTTATACATGGCTTTTTTCACATTATGCAGTAAAATACTAAAATTATGTGAGCCAACTGCTAGAGGGGGAAAGTAAAGATTACAATTCAGTGTAGAAGTAGCGAGCTCAATCCTCAAATGGTGGGCAGATGATGCTCGGTGCGATGCAGCATCGCTGCATTCTTATTAAGTGGCTGTAGCTTTACATAGTCCTGATGCGTATGATGATGATGATGATGCTGTGTGCTCGGCAGCAGCGGCAAGGAGGTGTTTGAAGTCTGCTGGCCAAAAAGTAGAAAATTATTTTAAAATATGAACCAAGAAAATGTTTAACATGAGTTTTAAAATGTTATCGATTTGGTCAGTTTTACCAAATTAAGTTTTTATTATGTAAATAAAAATAAAATAATATTAACGCCGAAAATTTTTTTGTTTTTAAAATAAGATGCCTTGCGAAAGAATTTTCGAAAAGTTGCTGGATTTATATTTCAGTCAGTTCACCAAAATTAAGTTTTTATTATGTAAATAAAAATAAAATAAAATCAACGCCGATAATTTAATTATTTTCAAAGTAAGATGCCTTGCGAAAGAATTTTGGGGGAAGAAGCTGGATTTATTTTAAGTTATCAGTTCGGAAAATAATTTTGAATATTTTCACATACACTTAAAAAACAGAACGCTAGTTTTCAAATAAAATAGTATTAAAAAATTATAATTTTTTTTGCTTCTCTTTTAATAGATGTTTGCTATTTTTACTTCAATCAGAGTGAGAAAATCAAAACGCAGACCAAACTTTAATATTTTTAAATCTTTTCTTCTTAAAGCTTCGATTACAGTAAAAATATATATTTGAAATTATATATAAATATATATATATAAAATGATATTAAATTAATAATCCTCAACATTAATATAAATATATATATATAAAATGATATTAAATTAATAATCCTCAACATTGTAAGGCATCCAAAAGCAAGGAGATGCCTACGAAAAAAATGCAAGTGATACAAATCTGTTGGGCCTGCTGGGAATAGCTTTATGTAATCCAGCAATGAACCTTGTATTAATTTAATGACCGGACATATTTCACAGTGGGTGATGTGTAATCTGTCCTTGGCTCACCTTTGATTTATCACGCGCTGCGGCGATGGCCGCCGCCTGAGCCGTGCCAGTTTGGAGCTGTTGGGCGGCGGTGGCCAACATGAACTGTTGGGAGGCCAATTGCTGCTGGCGTAGGGTGGCCGCCTCCAGGCTGCTGATGTGGTCCAGCTCGCGCTGTTTGGCTATGTAGTCATCGAAGTAGGAGTGCTTAATCATCTTGTCGCAGGACCAACGCTTCGTGGGATCCTTGTCCAGGCACTTTTTCAGCACATCGATGGTTAGCGGATTTTGCAGCGCCTTGCCCGGCATCTTGTCCTCAAGTGGCTCCAACGTCGGAGGTACTGGCAGCGTTATGCCCTTAAAGTACTCATTCTGTCCAAAGATTTGTATGTGTCGCGGCAGCAAATCACCCAGAGATTTGCGTATCAGATACAACTGATCCACATCACTGCGTCCCGGCCACAGTGCCTCGCCGCGCACCAGTTCCGCAAAGAGGCAGCCAATCGCCCAGACATCCACCGGCGTCCCGTACTGTGTGTCGCCAACGAGGAGTTCCGGTGCCCGATACCAGCGTGTCGCCACATAGTCTGTGTAATTCTCACCCGGACTCAGCATACGGGCAAAGCCAAAGTCGCAGAGCTTCACTTGGCCCTGGGCCGTCAACAGAATATTCTCCGGCTTGATGTCCCGATGCAGGCAGCCCTGTTTGTGGCAATATGCCACGCCCAGCAGCGTCTGATAGCAAATCTGCTTGGTCAGTGGCTCCGGACAGCCCTGGGGATGTCGCTCCAATTCGTGCAGCACCGTCAGCTCACAGAACTCAAAGACCAGATGCAGGCGACGCTTGCGTCGAAACACTTCCAACAGAGACACCAGATTCGGATGCTTCAGGTTCTAAACAATTTAAGGGAAAATTTTTTTTATTGTTATGTGTTTAATTTTTTAAGGTAAAAACAAATTAAATTAAATTAATTAAAGAACTTAATAAACTGCATTTTTTTTTAATTTTTAATTATTGTGTTTTTAATTTTAAATTATATTTTAAGGCATATGTTTTTCATAGCATTTAAACTTGCCCTCGGTCCTGAACCATTTTGTGGCATAGGTAAACACACAATACGGCTGCAACTCAGAAATGAGGAAAGACAAAGGAGACTGCGGAGCTGGGAGAAAACACCGGGACTCCTACAGGCCAAATGTCTTTTGAGCGGCTATAATCATAAACGATTTAAGCAAGTAATATCCATGGGCAGGAATAGGCTAAGGATAATTGTCGGTATACTGACAGGACATTGTAGACTAAAAAGCCATCTGTCCAAAATGGGTATCTGTAGCAGCAGTCAATGCAGGTTTTGTGAGATCGAGGAGGAGTCTTCAACTCACATCCTAACAAAATGCATCGCCCTTGCCAGGAGAAGATGCAGCTTCCTAGGGATGCATGTCTCGAATATCAAAGACAAAGCAGCCCTCGACCCATCAAAGATCCTGACATTCGTTCAGGAGCTATAAGCTCAGAAGGGGGCACAATAGATCTGTCACAGTGCAAAAAAACCCCCCAATAAATAATAATAAATAATAATAACTTGCCTTCAGCAGCCTTATCTCTCGCAATGCTATTTTACGTATGGCCGGATCATCCTCAGATTCAACAAATCTCTTAACCGCAACCAGGGCGCCTGTTTCCCGATCTCGACATTTGTAGACAACGCCATAGGAGCCCTCGCCCAGTCGACTGAGCTTCTCATAACGATCCATTTTGCTGCTACCTTGTGGTCTGAAAGTGTTTCAATGAATAAGTTATTAAAAATTGATTTATTTTGCATATTTGCATAAAATTTACATTTAAATTATTAAACATTTAATTGTGAATTTTACCTTAGACTCAAACATTGACCACGTTTGATGTTTGCACGACGCATTGCTTTGCATTGAGCACATAGAATATTTATGATGCTATTTGTTTGACACGAACACATGAGAGATCACAATATAGATATATATAGATATATATATATATGGAATCTGGTATACACATGTATATGTATATGGCATTTGTATGAGCGGTGATCTTTTGATGTTGTTTACTATTTATATATATATGTACAGACTTTTATTCTTTTTTTGTAATTTTATCTGATGTCCAAAAGTTAGTTTTGATTAGTTTTGTTAGTTATTTTTTGCAACGAAATCGAATGAAATTAGAAAAATTCTTATGAGTTATTTCAATGCTAGTGAAGATGAAGTTTGAAAAAAGATTAAAGATTAAAAATAAGCTAAATAAACTGTTAAGCGAAAAGTGTGAAAAATATGGAAATTTTTTATATATATGTAAATAAATATAAGAGATAAATATTAAGATAGTTTAAAGCTAATTAATTTTTAGTATATTAGTTTACTTAACTTATTGTAAATAGCATCCATTAAATTAACGAATTGCATTATTAATTTTTTTAACATACTATGAAAAACATTTCATTTCAAATCAAATTTCAATGATATTAATTTCATTAATCGAGCACAATAAATTCAATTTTGTTTACTTTATTTTATTTTATTTATTTTATTTATTTTAAGCTGATTTTTGAGTTTTGATGAAATTGAATTCATGTATTTTGTTCTTCAACTCAAAAGTTTACGATCAAAATTAAAATAATTAACTTAATTAGAAACTATATTAATGAATTTTCTAAAATGCAAGTAAACAAACTAAATAAACGAATCTTAATCATAGTTATTAAGTAGTTATTAGTTTCTAAATAATCAATAAAACTAATGTTCTTAAATGTAGATATTGCACCCCGCTAATGAGTTGTCTACCCAAAAAAACAAACAAGAAAAAAAATAGGAAATAAACTAAAAATCGATTTTTCTAACTTTGAATGCGTGTTCTTTTTAGACAACTTGAATTTGACTGATGCTTAGAGAGTGATAAGCTTACAAGCCATATTTACTGACGTTTCAATGCCATGCATAGGTAACTGAACTTTTAGGGGGTGGGATGGGTGGTTGGGTGGTAGCAAAGTGCTGGACACGAATCACTAACATGTGCGCAGGTCGCAAATACACAAAATGCAATTAAATTAAATATTCATGTGCGGCAACAAGGTCTAAGTGCAAATCAAATTGGTAAATGGTTGTGCGGGGGAGGAGAGGGGGGATAGGGAGAATAAAACTCAGCAAAAAGCAGAAGGATAAATGTTGAGGAGCTGTCCAACCGAGCACTTACCTAGTAGGTATCCATCTGGCTATTATCTGACGTATGTGCCACTAAGGTATTTAAATGGATTGACATACATACATATATATATATGAAATATGTATGTTTTGGAATGATGCAAATTGTAATGATGAAAAGCACAGGATTAGCATCAATAGGTCTTTTGTTTAAAGAGGTAGCTGAATACACACCATGCGCTAAATAATTTTCTAATTAATTGGAATACCGATCAATATGGGCTCAAAAAGATTCTAAGCAGGTTCCAGGGGAAAGGTCGTCAGACGCGTGCGACTTGTACGAGAGCCGTTTGTTTGACTGACAACCAGCGACTGATTTCCCGGACTTATGGCTCAACCTGATGGCCCGCCGCCGCCCCCATACCCCCTTGTCGTTGTCTGGCGAAACGGCCCAAACCGAGAAGCCAATGTCATAGCAATGCGACCAAAGTTAACAAAGCAAAAACCACAACACAAAAGCTAACCATGCGCAGTGCTCTGAAGTTTCCAAGAAGTTTCATTTTTCATGTAGAATAGCTAGCTTCCCAAGCTCCCCATTTTGAGTTCTAAGTTCTGAGTTCGGAGTTCTATGGTTTGTTATGTTTGTTTTTTGTTGTTGTTGGTTTGTTTTTTTTTTTTGTTGTTGGTATTGTTGTGTGGTTTGGCTCACAACGTTGAACAGTGGGTTAATTGGGCTTAATTGTTGAATTCTAATAATAAATTTAATTTGTTTACATTCCTTTCAAAAAACATAATCCGCAAAAAGTTTTATATGTTCGTAAAAAAAAACAGATTCGTATAAAATGTTTAATTCAGTAAAATAATAAAAAGAATGTTCGAAAATATGTTTAGTTTTCGTAACATCGAAAAACTCTCCAAATTATGCTTTTTCTGTTTTTCAACAACTCTTTTTTTTTTTGTGTATATTATCTAGTATTTATTTTGGCCATTGTGCATTGAATCAAACGTCGACTACCGGAAAGAATTTGAGGCGTAGTTTTTTCTTTGCTTTTTGAGGTTACCTGGTAGTTTCTGGCAAAACGGGATTTGTGGGCGTTTTGGCCCCGTCGCCATTCAAACTGTGCTACAAAAGGAACTCGGCGATGACTCAAGGAAAGGGGCGTTTCTATCTTAAACTAGGGAAGACAGTAAACTGGTGCAGCAGTGCAATCGGCTAAGCTGAGTAGAAAGGGAACTAAAGTTTACTTTATCCATGGCATTATAAGTTATTAATGTCTAGCATTTTATGAGCAATTATGGCACACTTCACTAGCATATTACGATTCACAAAGGAAATAAATTTCGCTTGACTTGCTTGCCTGCAGGTGCTTAATTGTAAGATAAATATATAATTAAGTTAAATTACATAATTAAGTTAAATTATTTAAGTTTTCACTTATCAACTTGCTGCACTTAATTTTCAATTAAAAACTGTGTGAAGTTTCTTTCCCATTTAATTTGGTAGTTATCGTACTAAATGGTCTTATTAAAATAATGATGATAGCAATTATTTTATTCTCAATAGATTTAAAGTTGTTCGTTTTATTAGAATTGCCAAAAATAATCAATCAGTCAAATATGAGTATATTTAATAAGAAATTGTCTATGATCTAATATGCTCAAGTGAAAATCATTATTAATTAATTTAATTTAATTTAATTATTTTTTTAAGCAGTTTTCTCCACAATTTGAATTTGAAATAGTATTATAAATATGCTTAGACTAGATTTAAAATGTTTTTAAAAATTATACTAATATACCACATCTTGGATAAATATGCAATTCGTTTTGTAATACATATATATATATTGAAAACTTAAAATATATGAGCTGTAGTTGTGGTAAACCTAAAAACCAATATTTATATATGTATATATAACTGTAAGAATACATTGTATAACCCAGACGTAATAAGCGAGTTGAGTTCTCGAAAAGTCTAGATTCTAGAGTCTTTATAAAAAGTTGTATTCAGGCTTACCTTCGCAGCGAAAACAACTTGGAAATCTCAAACATTTTCATGGTGAAAGTCGAAGTAAATTATTTCTTTTTTTTGTATATAGTTTTATCACCTCCGAAACTTCAGAAATAACCACAAAGACAACGAGCAGCGATAGGGATAACAAATAAAAGTGGAGCGCAAGACGATGTCGAAACGTCAAGAGCCGGCAAGCTACTGAAGTTTCTTTTGGCCAGGAACAGAAATTCAGCAATGCCACTGAAATGGCCAACAAATCAACACGCCAAGCCACAGCCAAGCCACAGCCACAGCCACAGCCACAGCCATAGCCAAAGGCTTTGGCGATAAAGCCAAAATGGCCGCTCAACTTGCTAGCATCTGCGGACATTGCGGAAATGTGTGTTCGTGTATTTAAATGTGTATGTGTGTGTGTGTGTGTGTGTGTGTGTCACATTGGACATTGGCTGGTTGCTTTCCGGCTTGTTTCATTTCATATTATTTCGTTTCGTTTGTGATGCGGTTGCGTGTTGCATTAAATATGAATTGAATATACTCAAAAATGCATTGAAATCCAAGCTGGAATTACTAGCAATTGTCACGCATACGCCGCGTTGTACAGTGCTGACAGACATGAATTTGTACTCAATACAAATGAAAACTTTGACCAACACCTTTTTAATTCCAATGGCCATTCCCTCTAATTGCTCGCACTAATTTCGCCAATATGGTGACGGCTTTTGACCTTTTGTTTTTGGCCAACTGACAAGGGGATTTGTACAGTTTGTTAGCGCCATTCAATTTGCATAATTATACTCGCTTTGGGGGGGGGGTCTCTTCGATGTGTAACTATTTTTGAAACGGTTTGCTTTTCACACACAGTCCTCACTTTGATTTTTCCTACATTATTCATGTAATTGTAGTCGTTTTCATGCCTCTTAATTATACATTCCTCATGGCTGGGGTATTACAATAACGTTAACTACAATACTCTCCAATCCGTATTATGTATTCCTTTGTGCCGTGAGAGAGAGTTTCGGCCATATTGTTGGCTTGAGTCGGGTTCAATAGTCGACACTTGCCGGCGGCTGTTCAACTTTTGGTCAAGCGAGTTGGCCAAAAACCCATTGTTTTCCATATTATTGATTGTTTACGTGTTTTTACCAACTGCGCCGGTTTTGAGTGTGTGTGTGTGTGTGTGTGCAAGAATCGACAGGCCGTTCGAGTGCAAAGTTGGCAAAATTAAGTAATAGTCTGCTGAACATGAAGAGTGCTCATTTTTGGTCAATTTAATTAGATGGGTTTATCTAAATATGTAAGAGTTAAACGACTGTAAAAGCACTCTCTAAAAACAGCCAAGAGAAGATATCGAATATTGACTTTAAGCAGGACTTTATCAATTTATTTAAAAATTTAAGAAAATATTGTTCTACATAAATTTATGTGCAGCCATAACTGGGCCAAAATGATCCAATTCTTTCAAATAATAAAGTTTATTTAATAGTTTGATTTTCACTCTAATATTGCAATTAAAGTTGAGACTCGATTTAAGCTCGAAATTTATGTTAAAATTCGATCAACAAAAGTGCTTAGAGGACGGGCATAAAGTTTCCAGAGCCGTAAATTTATCAAATCTGATTTACAGACACAATGGCTTTTTATATATAGTTTTGCCTCATCTGTAAACGTCGCCAATTAATGGCTTACGTAACACGTAAAGCTCGAACAATGCCTAAGCCAACTGACCTTTTCAACTTGAGCATTTGCATTGTGCTAATAACAGCGAATTTGGCTTATAAATACACGATAATAACTTTTGCTGTGTCTTAAAATTATTGTACAAAAATAGAAATGAATATGCCAGGGAAAAACTTTAACATTTTGCAAATTTGGTAACCCCATCGCTGAAAAGCGGCAACGTTGCGTGGTTAAGCATGGTTGAGGGATTCTGGTGGGGATGTGGCCTTGTTGGCTGACTACTGAATAATACAGTGGAGTGTGAGAGTGCGATAAATAACAAGCTATTAATGCCAAATGTGCAGCGAGCACACGCATGGCTCTGAAAAAAGCATTGCATACTTACGGGCGGCAGACAACTTATGGGCTGCGTAGGCAAAGGCCAAGGCCAATGCACATGCAAACTGCAAAAACAGGACTAAATGTCATTCGGGCAAAACTTGTACTTGCTCGATTTAATTTTTTTCTTTTCTTGTAATTTGCACAGTTTTTTTTCACTTTCAGTGGCAGAACTGGTACGAAAGTTTAAGCGAAGCTAATTAAGGACGAGCTTGCCGCAGAGGCGAAAGTTTTACTGCGATGCGATGTGAACTTCGACCTACCTGTACTGCCTGGCATTTATAGTTGGCTCATTGCACACCTGTATCTTTTGTATGAGACGATAGAGAAATGAGTCGTGAAACGCTTGTGGTAAATAATAATTGTGAAACATTTCACACAGCCAAAAAACAGACACGTTTGCACCGCAGCAGCGCCGAATGTAGACTATTTCATTTCTAAATCTATTTTATCGATATATGCTTTAAAATGCATTGGACATGATGCATATTTAATGTACGACTTGCCATTTTCCATGAGCCAACCTGGTCTCTGCTCTCTGCTCCCCCCCCCCAAACTGAAACTGGCCCAGGTGTTTGCGCTTTGACTGTGACGAGTTTCGTGCTGGCAGATTCGCCATTTCCCTTCCCTCGTCTCTCCTTTTTACTTTTTTTTTGTTAGTGCTTTTTTCTTAGTTTGTTTTTTTTTGGGGTCAGTAAACAGCTGCTACATGGGATTGAACGAAAAGGGGCGCATGCAAATGAATCAAGCAGCTAAAGTAGCTCTTGCTGCACATGCAGCGAGCGAGAGCTGTGATGGCAGTCAAAAAGATTCAAGGAAAACACGGCACATGCAAAATGAAGCTCATAAATGTCCAAACCAAAAGGCAGCTATGCACTTGATGCAGGGGCTGAGAGAGTGATGAGGGGGGTAGTAGTTGCGCTAAAAGAGCCAATATGCAAGCGATGTGCAGGGGTTTGGGGCGAATTTGCAATTGCTTTGTGACTGAATTTGAAAAGCATGTCGTGAACAGAATGAGCAAAAAACTAGCTACATGGAGAGCTGGTCTAAAATGAATTTACAGCATATATATATATGTATATATACATAGATATGTATTAAATTAAATTATATACATTTAGTGCTAGATATTATTTTAAGTCAATTTAATTTTCAACAATCAGTATGACACGTGAAAAATTAGTTTCAACAAAATTGCATTTAATTTATAATATACAAATAGCTCTGAAGTTGAGTTACTATTTCACAGACGTTAAGGTTTAAGCTTTTAATTTAAAACTTTGCAAAGCAATTGATTAATATATTAACCAAAAATATTATATATTCCCTCAGACCAATGCATAAATTTGCCAATCGAACTGCCTGTCAGCCAAAAAACATGCCGGCGACAAAACTTATTCCTCAATTCCCAATTCAACTAGCTGCCAATGCTGACAACGAAATGAGCCTCACGAAAACCAACAAACCTGGCTATTAACCAACCAACTATCGCACAAACCCTATCAGCGAAACACAGACCGAACCCGCAAAAAACTGCAATCAAATTGAAATTCAATCAAAAGAAATATTTGCAAAAAAAAAAAATAGAAAAAAATATATATATAGAAAAAAATACACAGACATCAAATTGCATTGATATGCGTCCATCGCTTTGTTTGTTTTTGTTTGGTTTCTGCAGTGCCCAACCCATCAGAAGCCGGATCCGTCATAGAATTGTGAGACCCAAACATGGACCCGCCAACGATTGACAGCCAGACAAACAGCTCAAATGGAATATTGCATACTTATTGGCAGCGGTAGCGGATGATTTAGCGGTTTTTAATGCTCCTTCCTTCCTCGGCATCGGCCAGAGAGGCATCCGGGTGGAACCATGGTGAAACTAGGTGAAACCTATGCGCACATGTCAACGCCATTTGCGCGTCTGCATGGAAACTGCGAGCGAAAATATGGAAAATAAATTCCCTGCCTGCCTGTGCGGTTTGCTCTGCACTTTTTACATTTTATACCCTTGGCACATTATAGAGCAGTAAATGGGGTATATTGAACATGTACATGTGCCAAAGACTGAAGGTAGATTCTCAAATTTCATATTATATTATAGGTATATTATTGATGAGCCTTAAAAGCCATCTAAATGTGTATGTGTGAACTCTATCTCAGAGACTAGAGGTTCTAGTTTTGAAGAGTAAGTTCTCTTATAAATACGTATATAGTTTCTTTCATTTAATCGATAACTTTCTGGGGAAGATTGGTTTACTAATAACTTTAAGAAGTACCAAATTAACAATTTTTGTATATGGAGTTTCATTTTCATTTTATCGATAACTTTCTGGGGAAGATTTGTTTACCAATAACTTTAAGAAGTACCAATTTAACAAATTTTTACTCGGGTATGTTTATATTTTGAAATAATATTGATCATCTATGAAAGCTAAGGAAAAAAAATTGGAGATAGTTCAAAATATATATTTACCCCATTTTAATATGCAACTTGTGATAGAATTTGGTATTTTCTAGATATTTGCTAGTCGAGATGTTTCTTGAATGGGAAGTCCTACATGTTTATTTCCCTCTTTGGTGACTATGTAATTGAAAGTATTTTAAGGAGTCGGCTCAACGAGTATGTTAAATGCCAAACATCAAATATTTGAAGCAATTTACGGCGAAAGGAAGATGTCATATTTTGCATATCTTAAATACACTTGTATTGCAAACCTTGAAATTGATTTTTGTATCGTATGTTATTTGGCATTGGGTAAGTTTTAAGTTTTATAAATTCCTTTTCATATGTAAATTGACTTCACTTTATTCATTTACACTGGCATATCTGAATTAATTATTTCTGTTGGGTGAGTTAAACTAAACTTTAAAAAATATATTCATAAATACATACTTGAAAATAGCTTGCCTTATTTCCGGCACTACGCAAATAGTTAAAAAAGCAGTGCAAAAAAATAACATGCAAAGTGAAATATTTTTTGCCGAACATATGTAGACATATTAGTATTCTCCAAGGCTTATTCAAATGAACATTCTTATTATTCAGCAAATAACTTGTTCGCTTGAAATTTCAGTGTCAGGGAAACTTTTGCCTGTAAGCCAACTGTCAGAGGTTATAGCTAAACAATATCAGGGAAAATTACGCCGTAATGGCAAATAATCTACGCGGCAATCTAAAAACTTAAATGAAGACATCAAGTTCAAGAATATATATATTCCAAGGAATCAATATGATGTATCATAATTGAAAGCTAAACTTGTTGAATAACAAAATCAGTGACTTACCTTCTGGGCAGAAGTGGAAGATGATTACCAAACAGCCATAGACGTTTCTCTCCAAACCATTTGTCCATAGACCCTTTCGTATGTCGAGCGTAAAGTTTGTTTTTTTTTTTAAATTGTCCTTGATTTGTATTTTATATTTTGGCTTAAACTCAGATTCGTAATTAGTTGTGCCACATTTTAGATAAGTTTCATTTAATTGTCATTTGGCGTATTTAAGTTTTGTGCTACTTTTATTTTATGTGTCTTCGGTTCGCACGCGTGTTTTGTAAAATTACGCGGCAAAGCTGTTCGTCGGTCCACTGAGAAATGTTAACAAAGTTTGTTTATAGTAAACCAGAGCCGTAACCGTAGCCGGAATTTTAGTGCGGCATTGAAAACGCCGACAAGCACAACAACGATGAGGGGACTGAGGTTTGTTGGGGTGTCAGCGACGGTTGACATTGGCAACGCTTCGTGTCTTTGGGGAGGTTTGCCCCTCTGTTGCTGTTTCTGTTGCTGTTGTTGCTGCTGTTGTCGGTGCTGTTATTGTAGCTGTTGCTTTTGCTGTATTTAAGTTATTAATAGTGTTGTTATAGTTGTAGTTTGCCTGGGTTGTTTGTGTTTTGCGTTGTCAATCCATTGTCATTAAAAGCAAACAACATTTGCCAAACATGTGCACAGAAGTTTATGCCTTAATTTGGCGTTGCCCAGCAAATTATTTTAGAATATTCATAATAATTTTATGACAGAGGTTTGGGTGAGAGACGGCGATATATATATGTATATATAAATGTAAATACATGTGCACAAGTAGGCATGTATTGCCATAGAAATGGGCGACATTTAGAAATGATTTTAATGCGCTTTAAATGAGAACAGATGCGGATATTACAATTATTTTCATAAATAGAACATTTGCCCGATTTGTGTCTCTGATTTGATGTTGCCCAACGCAGATTGTGTTCATTTATTTGGCCTAATTAACTTTTCATAATATCCCCCAAAGTACTAACCATTATTCAGAGGTGTCGTTAAACGAAACTGATTTAATCACCAAGGTCAAACAAATGCATATTTAAATAGTATTATATGCAAGGTTAGAACAATCTGCATAATTAGAAATTTAAATGAAAGTTCACGTGTATGAAACTATGTAAATATTTAAGAATTTGATTTTAAGCAGAGAAAAAATATATCGCAATAAAATATATAATTGCTAAGAGATAAGCGTATATAAATATAATAATTATATAAAATATTTTGTCAATTAGTTTTTATTTAAAAAATAAATTAAATATTGTATAAAAAGATTGCATTTGCAAACACAATATTAAATATAATTATGTTTTATAACTGTAAAAGCAACATTTGAAGTCTTTTTGGAGTCTTTAATCATCTACGTAAAAATACTTGACCCCTAAAGAAACTAAAGTGGGTGGCGAAACCAAATGAACCGTCTACTCAGAAATTGCGCCTGCTGAAATTATGACTATGAATGACTAAGAGATAAATATATATTTATGGTATAACCAATGCCTATGTTTCCAAAAATTGCTTGACACTATAAAAACGTTAACGAGTAACAGATGAGTGATTATGACAAGTTAATTAACCATAAAATCCCTTACATAGCTCTGTAATAAATAGATGACTAACAGAGGAGGAATTAAAAGAGATTGATGAACCTTAAAATAATACAAATATTTGCAGATAATTGTAGCATACTTGTAGCACACATACAAAAAAGTAAGTATATTCGGAGACATACAAAGAGTGTTTTTTGTTTGTTACGTGTCGTGAGTGCAATTCTGTACTATCGATAATCTTTGAAGAATGTTTGTGCTTAACATTTGACAGTGGCGTTAACAGTGCCGTTAACAGTGCTGTTAAGTTAGCTTTAAATGCTAATGGCAACGCGCGATTTAACCGGCTAAAGCGCACGTTGCTAACACAATTGCAGATAAACAAACAAGTCCGCGAAAACACACACATATACACACACACACAGACTGATGCAGTAAAGCACTTAGAGAAACGCCGGCGTCACCGTATGCAAAAGAAAATATGCACAAAACCGTAACACCAACAAGAGGCAGCAACAAGAACAACCACAGCCGGAAATACGAACACTAACATTTTACTATTCGCCTTAGTCGATGGCCGTTATTTTCTTTGGCATTTATTTTATCTATTTTTTTTTTTCTTTTTTGATTTTTGCTTAGTTTTTTGACTTGCTTTGGCTTTGTATTTAAAGCTTTGGCATCACTTATATGCTTCGCTCCATTTGCAGCAGTTTGTTGTTGTTTTTTTTCTATTTATTTTTGGAACATTTTTGTAAACGAAAAGAGCAGCGCAACGGAAATGGTCAATGTGAGATAACCTTTAAAAGCTGCTTGTACGCTAAAACTAAAAAATGACAAGCACAAGGAGCAACTGCAGTGGCTGCATATATGTGTATTACGTGTGTGTGTCTGTGTGTGTGTGTGCATAGCAATGCAAGTTGCTTAGACAACAACAACAACAAGTTCCAACAGCTGCCGTCTCATTCTAGTTGCCTGTGTGTGTGTATGTGTGTTTGTGTGTTTGTGTGTGTGAGGCAAGTGGTTGCCAGGACAACTGACAAACGACGACAACTTGTGACCAAAACAAATGCAAATTGCGAACATTTACTTTCTCTGTCTCGCTCTCTCTCTGTCTTTATGAGTGTCTTTTTCACGCTACAAATGAGAGCAATTGTTTTCATGTGCAACAAATTTTTTATGATTATCTCTTTGCTCTCTCTCTCTCTCTCTCTACTTGCCTCTTTCACTCTCTTAGCCACTGGCGCAAGCAGCTTAAAGTTTTCCTTTTCAACCAGCATTGTTTTTTTTTCTCGTTTTTTTAGCCAAGCAGGATTAACACCTGTTTGTGCTGGCTGCTGCGCATTTCGACGTTAAATTTTCAAAGCCCAGAATTTATTGTATTTGTTTACAAGGTTTTTGCGTGCACCACAATTCTGCGTCTGGCCCCCAACTTATGTGCTGTGGGTGAGAGTGCTGAGCATTTGCCTCTGGGGCTTAAGTGAAAATAATGTCATGAAGATAATGCGTAAAATGGAAAGGGCATCTTGGCTCAAACGTGTGGCTTACCATAGCAATGCAATTGCGGCGCATAGAACTTGAATGCATTTCATTTGCATTAAAGCTGTCACTTGAATGTGGCCAAAAAAAAAAAAACACTTGAATTCAGCATGTCGTGGGAATTGCGCGTCTCTAAATATGCCACATGGCCAAGCGTATGAGGAGTTAAGAATTGCTTTGCCTTGTGCAGCTCTGAGACCAGCTCAGCTTGTGGGAATAAAAATAGAAAAAGAAAGAGTTTAAAAAATTTAAGTTATAAAAGTTACGTGAAAAAAATTAAAATAAAATTATATACATATTAAAATCTTTTAAGAAATATATATATAAAAAAAATTTCATTTCGTAATTATTCATTTAAAATAAAAAAAACCTAATCTATTTGTTTGAAACTTGGAGAAATAAGTTAATTCTTTTTAACTCCATCTTAAAATAAATACACAATATTTGTTTAATTTTCTTAATGAAAAATAAACCTTTACTTTAATTTAAGGCTTGAATCAATAATATTGAGACTTAAAATTTTGGTGTACGTCGACTTCTTCTGCACTGCTCTTGACTTATAATCAATGGTTTTGTACCGGGGAGCAGGTAACATAATCTAACTAAAGTTTACATGCCATCATTGTACCACCTCAACAATAACACCACAAGCAACTAAAGAAAACCAACGAAACATTTCGCAACGGCAAAAACACAACCAACAACAACAACAATAACAACAACAACAGAAACTGCAGCAATAAGGGCGTCAAAACTTTCACTACTAGCCATATTCGTACACGTACTCGTTCAGTCCTTGTGTATGCACAACAACAACAACAACAACGAACAACAACAACAACGAACAACAGCGAACAACCTTGCAAAAAGTTTCATAACAAAATTTATGCGTGTAACTGGGCGTAGGAAAATGTTGGTAGTGGTAGTGGAAACAACAACTACAACATCAACAACATCAACAACAGCAACAACAACAACAACAACAACAACAATGGTAATATTAACAACAAAGAGGCAACGTTGCTGGTGCAACTTTTAAATGAATTTCTAAATACTCGACTCAAGGCGCGTACTCAGACGATCGCCGGTAAACGAGGCAAAGTTTAAAGGACTAAAAAAAATGCTTAACTTTGAGAGGTGGAAATGAGACGGTTTTTGGATCGGGGTCGCAACACTTTTGACTTTTGTGGTTGCAAAACTTTTTTAGCCTCACTCTCTGCTTGTGGGCCAACTTCATCTTAGCTCGATGCGCGTTGCGATGTTGTTATAAGAATTTATGTTAATAACTTTCTGTTTTTCCATGCGGCGTGTATTTTTAGCGCTTGTATGTGTGTGTGTTTTTTTTTTGTTCAAGTTATGTTTGTTGATAAGAGCATTGATAACACTATAAATATTGTATATAAGTTATTGGCCACTGTTTGACTTCTTGCAGCGCCACCAAAGTTTCACTTTATTGGTCTGATTTGTTGATATTTTTTTTTTCACTGCAAAATTTATGGTGTAAACACTGGTTGCAGCTTTTGCAAGCTCGACTGGATTTGTTAACAACGGTACAATGTTATCAAATGTGGCAATAATAGTTGGCGTAAAGCTTTTAGGCTTGTTAGCTTCGGTTTTTTGTTAAGAAAAAAGCTTTAGCTTTGTTTTTAAGTTTTGTTGCATGTTTGTAGAATTTTAGTTGCACGATTTGGTTGGAAAGTTAACCAACTGATGAAGCTTTAAAGCCTTTTATTTAAGACAATTGGTAAGGCTTGAGGTTCGCACTAGGCAAAACTCGAATTTTATTGATTAAATAACTGACTTGAGATTTTAATTAGAAGTAATTAAGTAATTTAAGTATTGAGGTCACATTAAATTCTAAAAGAATTTATCTGCCAAAATTCAGTTACTACAAAGCAACTAAGCAAAACTTGAATTTTATTGATTAAATAACTGAATTGAGATTTCAAATAGAAGATAATAAGATTTCAATTAGAATCTTTCAATATTATTTGTGGCATTAAATAATTCAAAAGAGTTTATGGTCTTTAAGAATTGAGGTCGCATTAAATTCAAACATAATTTATCGGCTTCATTCAGTTATGTTTATTTCTACCAAGGTTTAAGCCAACACTATTAACTATTCAATTGGGCAGCTCAAATAGTTATACGTTTCTACTTACATATTCAACACACAAGCCAACTGAGCTGCTAATTTGATACTTTAACATATATGTTCACACTACACACATCAGCAGTTTTAAGCCAACATCCTTAGGTATATATATACATATATAAATATATATATATATTTATACACATTTGTGTGCCTGCACTTGGACTCTGATTCTGATTCTGGCTCTCTTGTCGCTGACCAAGGCAATTAATGCAATATGCTGCAAATGCCTGCATACGACTAGTTTGCCTGTGGCACTTATGAAAATGGTAGCCAACAGTGTGGCAGGGCTGTGCTGTTGGGTGGTGGCAGTTGCGAGTATATGCGGCAAACAATAGACAGGCCTGCGTAGACGTAGATCCTGTTGCAACAGCATTCAATCGGCGCTTATGTTTTGATATTCATGTAATTTCCGCCCATAAACAAAGCCTGGTTCAGATTCGGAATCAGAGTCGATGTGGGAACTGTACTTAGGGGCAGGCAACTATGCAAATTAAATCGCTGTTTGGTGCAATTTACTGAAATAAAGGCAACTTAAATCTTTGGCCTACAGAGCACCATAATTGTTTGACAACCTTTTGATTTGACAGTTAATTAAGGGAATTTGTAGTAATTATTTAATTGTCTCTGAAAAGAATCAGATTTTTTTAAATTGAAAAACCGAATATAAATAAAGTTTCTAAATTGATGTACTAAGATTTTTTTTGAATTAATATAAATAAAGTTTCTAAATTGATTTACTAAGATTTTATTTGAATTTTAAAAAGCATTATTATATCAAATATAAATTTGGTTTATGTGGGTACAGGATATTTGCAAGTCGGGCACACTCGACATAAACTTTTTACTCTATTTCCCTTAGATAATATTTAAACTGTATCGAAGGAATCATTTTGGTTATTCCTCATAATTTTTAAGAACCCAGAACAAATGTAGCACAATTTGCAATTGTTAATCATAATTGTTGCAAACTCAATCAATTTCTTGTCAATTAGGCACGATTATTTTCAAATTTGCCTAGCATTGCTGCAAAAATCGTGCTTTGGCAGGCTCCCCAGACACTTGCTAACTTACTTACAACATTTTGGCAAATTATTTTCCACACATATGCCGCATTTTGTAGGAGCAGTCGCACAAAAGTTTCAACAGCCTAAACCAAAGCCCTGCTCCGCTTTTTAGTTTTTACAAATTGTTTAACACACCGCACACACGCCCTCTTGACTAGCTGCTTCCCCTACCCCACCAACTGGTACGGTTCAGTTGACTGTGCCCCAAACTATTTCTGATTACTGCCGCAACTACAATACAACTACAACAACAATAATAACTGCAACTAATGCGAACTCCACTCATTGCTAGCATGCCCCAAACAGCCTCTGCCTGGCGAGGCAGTCGAATATAACTTTTACTCTATTGACTGCCGTCTCAACTCCGCACTTCCATCCCCATCCCCCCCCCAGCTTCTACAACATCTCAGTAGCTTGGCTCGATTGGTTCAAAAATGCTAAAAGTTGGGCCAGTTGTGCTGTGCATTGATTAAATTTGACTTAAATTGCATTAAGTGTGTATTCACACACACACACTCGCATACACTATTTTAAACCTGTGTGTGTGTGTGTGTGTGTCTGTGTGTGCACTGAAGTGCAGCATCGTTTATTAAGCATGTGTGTGTGTGTGTGTGTGAAGTGCAGTATCGTTTTAGGAGCTTGTGCAATTCTTATTGTGTGAAATTGGATTTTGTTGAACATTGCATGAGCAACCAGCTAACTTGTTGCCATTACAATGGCCATGAAAACTAACTGAACTGCATTGCCAAAAACCTCATTGTTTATTTATTGGGCTAATTGTATAGTATGCTGTAGATTGTGCACTGATTTACAAATTTATTAGAAAACTTGCCGCTTTGATTGAAAACATTTCAAAATAGTTGCCAGTAAATTAAAGCGATTGAACTAATAAAAGAAGTTTATTAATATGATAATAAATAAATAAATTAAAGCATACATTTTAAATTTAAATATATACAAATATTAAATGCCTTTCTAATAATAATAATTATAAAATGTATTAGTTCAGCAAACTGACGACTCTTAGAATCCAACATTTTTGATACTTGCCAGTAATTCAAAGCGATTGAGCTCATAAAACAAGTTTATTAATATGATACTAAATAAATAAATTAAAGCATAAATTTTAAATTTGAATATGTATATATATAAAATGCCTTTCTATATCTTCTTTAATAATTACAAAATATATTAGTTCAGCAAACTGACGTCTCTTAGAATCAACATTTTTGATAGTTGCCAGTAATTTAAAGCGATTGAACTCATAAAACAAGATTATTAATATGAAAATAAATAAATAAATTAAAGCATTCATTTTAAATTTTAATATATACATATATAAAATGTCTTTTTATATCCTTTTTCATAATAATAAAATATATTTGTTTAGCAAACTGACGACTCTCCGAATCCAACTGAGCAGCTGAATGCAATTTGGAGATGAGATGACATTTCGACTTATTATTAATATAATAATAAATAAATAAATTAAAGCATACATTTTAATATATTTATATATAAAATGCCTTTTTATATCTTCTTTAATAATTATAAAATATATTAGTTCAGCAAACTGACGACTCCTAGAATCCAACTGAGCAGCTGAGTGCGTTTTGGAGATGAGCTGACATTTCGACTTATTATTAATATAATAATAAATAAATAAATTAAGGCATAAATTTTAATATATATATATATAAAATACCTTTTTAAATCGTCTTTAATAATTATAAAATGTATTAGTTCAGCAAACTGACGAATCTCCGAATCCAACTGAGCAGCTGAGTGCAATTTGGAGATGAACTGACATTTCGACTAATTATTAATATAATAATAAATAAATAAATTAAAGCATGAATTTCAATATATTTATATGTCAAATGCCTTTTCATATCTTCTTTAATAATTATTAAATATATAAGTTCAGCAAACTGACAACTCTGAGAATCCAACTGAGCAGCTGAGTGCAATTTGGAGATGAGCTCACATTTCGACTTATTATTAATATAATAATAAATAAATAAATTAAAGCATGAATTTGAATATATTTATATGTAAAATGCCTTTCTATATCTTCTTTAATAATTATAAAATATATTAGTTCAGCAAACTGACGACTGTTAGAATCCAACTGAGCAGCTGAGTGCATTTTGGAGATTGGAGCTCACATTTCGACATATTATTAATATAATAATAAATAAATAAATTAAAGCAAAAATTTTAAAAATATTTATATACAAAATGCCTTTCTATATCGTCTTTAATAATTATAAAATATATAAGTTCAGCAAACTGACAACTCTGAGAATCCAACTGAGCAGCTGAGTGCATTTTGGAGATTGGAGCTGACATTTCGACTTATTATTAATATAATAATAAATAAATAAATTAAAGCATAAATTTCAATATATTTATATATAAAATGCCTTTTTTATATCCTCTTTAATAATTATAAAATATATTAGTTCAGCAAACTGATGACTCTTAGAATCCAACTGAGCAGCTGAGTGCATTTGGAGATTGGAGCTGACATTTCGACTTGAATAAGAGCTTTGTTGTGTGTCTCGAATTTGTCTTGTTCTCTTGTCTGCTTTTAGAATTTTCCATGCACATCTTATAAATATTTTGTGTTCTTAGCTTGGCATATTTTAGAACATATTTCTTATTGTTGCTAGTAAAAAAAAAACTTAGAGCATTGCCCTGTTTTGCTGCTGGCTGCTGTCATAGTCGTAACTGGGAATATGGCTTAATCTTTTTTGCTTTAAAGTTTTGTGTGCAATCGTGAAATGATGATGTTTTCGTTATTGTGGCCGTTGTTTTATTGTGGTTTCTTGGTTCCATAACATGCCATACACATTAGGAAATGTTAAAATGACATAAAAACCGCGCAACAACCAGCGACAACAATGTGACACCTGTTTTTGTGTGTGTACTCACAACACACTTGGCCAACTATGGTTATATGAGTGCGAGGTGAGTGTAACTGTGTGTGTGTATATGTGTTTGTGTGTGTGTTTATGTTAGCAGCGCATTTAGTGACATTTATGTGCAGCTTGGCGGTTTATTTGCAGCTCAATGCACAGCAAAAATTGCTTACGAAATGTGCCATGAGTTGTACATGTTGTTCGTTTTTATATAGCGCGAAATACACTGAGAAAAACGACTTTACAATCGATTCATATATTTCTGCTCTATACTCAATTTGTTGCTCTTGTCATAGTGAGTTTAGTTTTTTGTTTAGTCAGTCTAATAAATATACAGATTAGATTTCACTATATTAGATTAAATTCTTGTCAAATATTATTGATTTATTTATATATGTTATTTGCTGTTTGATAATGATTGGCACTTTTTAAAATGTGAATGTGAATGATGTAATTTTTGTTGATGTTTGGAAATTGTTTAATATATATATATATATTATTTTTTTATGATTATTTTTTTTTCTATTATTTTTTGCACGGCTTTTTAAATAAAACCCTTAAAATATTTGTTGATCTTAGCAGAGTCAACTATAATCCATTTCTGAAACTGAACTTGAATTTTGAAATATGTTAACATAATTTTTAATAAATTAAGAATTTTGTTGTGATATATAAAATCTATATAAGAGTCTATGCTAGTTCTGCTTGATAGATTTATTCATATGCTTGCCACTTGCAGAACCCATAATCAGATATTGAAGTTGCTGCTAAATTTAGCAATATTGTTTCGAATAGACAATGAAATTTGTATCTGTGCATTGATATGGGTATTACACCATTCGCTATAACCATTGCATATATACATATGTCTGTTTGAATGTTTGTATATTTGGTATCAACTGACTAGTTGCAAGCTGCTTTCATTTTTGTGTGTTGGCTGCCAAGTTTGTTTCACGCTGTCCGCATTGTGTGTGTGTGTGCTATGATGTCGCATAAAATTTTACAGGTTTTTATTAATATGTCTCATAGAGTCCTAAGTGCGGGGAAAAATGTGAAGTTGAGGTTTCACGCTGGCTAAACTACAAGTATTACTTGCACTTTTGTGCAAAGTGCGTGCTAAAAGTTGTTGCACAAGGGAAGTGGTCATGAAAAATGCATGGCAAACTTTTGCCCATTACGCGAAGGCAGAGCTTGCTAATGAAACATAATCATTATGCCATAATTAGCACGCACTAAGCCACAAAAACCATGAGCTCTGCAACACCCCGACAAGTGTCTCTCGCTCCTCCAATATTCTCCTCCCCAATTGCTGTCTGCGAGATTCGCGTAAGCTTCTTGCATCAAGTTGTTAGCAGTTTGGGGCGTAGCCAGAAAATCTCGGCCAGGCAAGCGTTAGAGCAGCTAATAATGTAAACAACTTTGGAGGGCGCACGGCGTTAAAAAGAAAAGACAAAAAAAAAAACCTCTTACCAAAGCCTTAGCCAAAGGACGGCTGCTTGTTAAATCTGCCATTTTTGGGGTGTTTGTGTTTGTCTTTGCTTTGTGTTGCTGGTAATTCGGAGCTGGCCAGGCGTGTAATTATGACAATTGCTGTTTTCCTTGATGCGCATCGTTGATTTCTGAGGTGTCACTCGAGGTGAGAATTGATGAACTCTGAAATGGCAGGTCAATCGCTTAGCAATAATCATTGAAAACAAAAAACTTCTGGCCTAATTATGTGTACCATGCTTATTTTACTAGCTTAAATTTGTGAAAGTATATTTAATATTTAATAAAATGCATATTTTTCTAGCTTAAATTTGTAAAAGTATATTTAATATTTAATAATATGCATATTTTCCTAGCTTTAATTTGTGAAAGTATATTTAATATTTAATAAAATGCATATTTTCCTAGCTTAAATTTGTAAAAGTATATTTAATATTTAATAAAATGCATATTTTCCTAGCTTAAATTTGTGAAAGTATATTTAATATTTAATAATATACATATTTTCCTAGCTTAAATTTGTGAAAGTATATTTAATATTTAATAAAATGCATATTTTCTAAGCTAAATTTGTGAAAGTATATTTAATATTTAATAAAATGCATATTTTCTTAGCTTAAATTTGTGAAAGTATATTTAAAATTTAATAAAATGCATATTTTCCTAGCTTAAATTTGTGAAAGTATATTTAATATTTAATAAAATGCATATTTTTCTAGCTTAAATTTGTAAAAGTATATTTAATATTTAATAAAATGCATATTTTCTTAGCTTAAATTCATGAAAGTATATTTAATATTTAATAATATGCATATTTTCTTAGCTTAAATTTGTGAAAGTATATTTAATATTTAATAAAGTTTCTACTTATTTAAAAAGACTGAAGCATGCACTAATTTTAACTAAATTAGTTTAAATAAAAAACAACAAGAATTATGTTGATTATTTTTAGCTATTTCTATAATATTTTTTATCAAACATAGCATGCAGTCAAAAGTCCATTAAATTATCTTCAGTAAGTTTGCGAAAATATTCTGCTAATAGTGCAATACTGCTTAAAACGTGCGTTTAATTAAATTGACATAGCAGCACATGGCGTATACTTGATATATGCTGCACATTGCACGAATGCGAGCTGAGTGCAAACAATTTGTGCCACAGACAAAGTGCAATTTAGTTAATTTAGCACTCAATTAACTTTTGAAGTGAACTATAAAAAAAAAACTAAACAAAAATTAATATCTATCCTCACTTCAGCAAAGCAATTGAAATGCGAATTGAGCCACAGCCTGTGCGAACAACTCAAACTCAACTAGCTTTCGACTTTTATTTTTATTTTTTTTATTTTAGTTTTTGCTTTGGTTTTATTTTGTTGGCAGTATTTTTTTAACTGGCTGGTAAAAGTTTTAAGCAGCAGTGGTGTTTGTTAAATATTGGTTCTGGGTTGTTGTCCGCATTGGAAATGGCGTTGGAGTTGTTTATATGCGGTCGACAAAGTCAGCCAGAAGGGTAAGGTGCAAGAGCAAAGAGTGGGTATATCTAGACACACGGATTGCTCAACAGCAATACTCGTATCTGATCAAACTAAATATAATATATATATATATCGGAAGTGACAGAAATAGAATCATAGCAAATAGCAATTATTTTATCATCTCGTTGTACGGTTTGAATTACAACCAAAGAATCAAATTTACTTAAATTAATTACTTTGTTTAATTTTCAATATTGCACACCTAAAAATCCGTTTTTTTTACTTAACAGGCTTTAAATATTTAATATAAATACTGTTTAGACATGGATCATTTCAATTACAAAGTTTGCATAAGGGTATGCAAATTACGGCTTTATGTCTGTTTTTATCAAATATTTTATTTTCGTTTTATTTTGCATAACTAGTTCATTATTTTAATCCTAATAATATATTAATGTTCATTTTCTAGTTTTAGTATTTATTGTTCAGTTCAAACTTATGCATATTTATGGTCATGTGCTCATTCCTCAAGGGTTAACTTCAGCAATTAAATATTTCCCAAAAACAGTCTGTTTTAAATGTAGATTTATGCATTTTATTATCAGCACGTCTTTCAAGAAGTTTGGCAACATTCAAGCCCAAGTTTTTTCTTGTTTTCCTGTTCCCAAAAAGCAGAAACAAATTTCCGTCAGTGTTTGCCAAGTTTTCAAGTGTCTACACAATACAAGCACAAAGGCCTCTCGAACTCCTTTCAATAACATGGCGGAGAGCTCAAGAAATAAATATAAATACATAAATATTATGGAGACGCGCCCCCCACACACATGGCCCCACAAAGGAAATACAATATAAAATATGGTATATAAATGGCGAATGCTTTTTGGTTGCGCCTTTTTGACACATATGTGGAGCGGGGCAAGTCGCCTTGGATTTGCATTTAGTAATTGAATTTTGTTTTGCAATTTATTTTTAGCTATACGCATGCCAAAACCAAAAAAAAAAAAATAATAAGAAATAATAATACAATATTTACATAAATGTGTAAAGTACCTTGAGTAAACAACAGAAAACAAGTGCAGCCATTGAAGAAAACATTTGAATTAAATCGACTGGCACTTGAATTAAGTGTTGTGATTTTTCGAAGATGAATTAATGGAAAATAAATAGTTAAGGCAAAATGAGGTCAATCGAAATCAAAAGCTTTCTACGAAGCGATTAACATGGAATTGAAAAACACACTCCATAAATAAAATATATTATTCAGCTAAGTGTGTAGAAAAGTTTGAATTAATTTAATGTCGTTACAATTATTTAATATAGAAAATGTTTTTTGAACTATTGATGTTTAATAGAATTATTTAATATAGAAAATGTTTTGTGTATTATTGATGTTTACTAGAATTATTTAATATAGAAAATGTTTTGTGTATTATTGATGTTTAATAGAATTAAATAGGAATTTTAAGTTCTGCTGGTTTTTATATTTTTATAATTTTTTTTTATAATTTTTAACTTATTTTCTTTTTACCTTTAAGCCATCCATTACATTATCACAGCTTAGGCGGTATCCGAGCGGTAAATTGCTTAACTCCTTATTAAAACTTTAATGGGATTTAATTTTGTTGCGTAGTGAAAAAACTTGATGAAGCCAGGCAGGTAAGTTGGTTTAGTGCTGCCTCTTTGCCCGGTAATATTAACTCGAGTTATCTACTTATTTCTACCAATTTATACGATTTTTATTATGGCCAGCACAGCAAGGTATAAAAACTAAACACGTTCGGCGTCAGTTGGAGCCTTGGCGGGAGTATATGTAACCTGTATCCTGGACACGCTGTGCAGGCCCAGCGTTTTGTTAACCCGTTGCACTTTTCAAAACGTGTTGCAATTTGTGCTAAGAGCCGTTCGCTTTTACGGCTCTCTTCCCATAAACAAAATCACACGCACACACACCCACATGTGTGTTTGGATATTGAAAGATGATTTTAACGATAATGGGAGAATACTTGACGTGGGTCAAGTGAATGTTGGGCAGATCGTTAAAAAAAGGCGCTGCGCATGGCTTGAGACAACTTTAAACACGAGTAAGTCATATTTACGGCACAAGTTTCAAAGGGCTGGCGTTGGGAAGTGTTAAAGCCATCCGTGGAATAAAACAGAGCACTGAAAGATAATAAAAAGTTGCCGCAGCTCATGATAATAAAACGTACAATGCTCGTGGCACGTGCTTCCTCAAATGGACACGCAGCCTGGACACGAACCCCGGACACGGTATGCTTAGCTGCTGGCTGTTGACATTCCTATGTCTTTTTGTTTTTTATTTTCTGTTTCTGTTTTTTTTTTTTTATTCTCTTTTATCTTTCAAATAGATTTCAAGCAGTCTAGCAATGTGTGCAATGGCATCCGCCTTGAAACGCCCGTAGCAATTTGTTGCTGAATGATGTGTGAAGGACATAAAAATACACTGCGTGCAACGAGAGAGGATTGCGTTTTGGGAGTGCGATTGGTGTTGGAGATGGTAAGTGCGATTAGGAGTGCGATTTCGAGTGATGATATCTACAGGGATGCTGATAAACTACACAACGGGGTGCAACAAATAGTCAGCATTGCCCCTTGTTAAACGTGTTGATGCTTCATGCCAAGGAGACACTTGCGCTGACAGCCAAATACTGATTGGCGTCTAGAGAATGTTAAAGAGATCTTTTCAAATTTTGAAGTGCACTTTGGAATTTTGTAAGTAATGCATCATCATTTAAAGAACGTAGTAATTCCGGTAAGAATTAGGAATAACAAAAAAATCAATGTTTAAGGAGGTGAATTTAAGGCATATGCATAAAAGGTGTGTAAAAAAATTTAATTTGTGTATGCAATTTTAAAATTAAATGAATATATTTATAATAATAATAATAACATATATATTATATATATATAGATTAAAGCTCAATATTTTTAAGAATTTATTATGAACAGTTTTGATCTAAATATTATTTAATATGTGATAAAGATGTTGTTTTATTTATTCGACAAAAAAAGAAACAATGCGTAAACCTAACAATTAAATTTATTTTAGTTTATACAAAATGAAAATGTCAGTTCAGATTAAACACTTTCTAGGCTAATCTAAGCTTTTCTCAAATCGCTTGCATCATCAAACAAATCATCTTTCTACTCCAGTTGCAGGCATTTTAGCTTCTGAATGTTAAGAAATAAATAATCAAAACAAAAAAAAAAAGTGTCTGTTTTTTTACTTGACTTCACAGATTGCAAGTTTGCATATTGTTTACACAATTTATGGTATTAGCTTTAGATCTCTGGTCAACTTAAGCCACAATCTGAATATTTAAGCAATTGGATTTTCAATTATTTGTTGTAACTTTGAAAGGCAAATGCTGGAAAAAAAATAAATAGTTATTTTACGACTGTATTTATTATTTGTTTCACTGCACTTTTCAATTTCCCTGCTCGGTAACTTTATAAACACACACACGTACACTCACGTACACACACACACACACACGCACACACAACGCCACTCGACGTCTTGTTTACAACAAAATTGAAGCCTGGCAAGAAAACTTTTGCTGCACTGTCTTCGTGCTCTTCGTGTCTGCGTCTTCATGCATTTTTGTACGTTGCGGGCAGACAGGGCGTATGAATAATTAAATATGCACACTCAGATACGCACACTCGTACACACACACACACACACACACTCGTTGAGCCACTCATACATGATGCAGCACTTTGTTGTTGTGCTCAACTACTTTTTGTTTTAATGCCTTTCCGCCAGCGGGCTTTGTTTGGTTTCGGAAAGGCTTTTTCATTATTTCATCATTTGCATTTCTCATTTGTTTTTGCCGCTTTACTCCCACCTCAGGGCCCCACCCGAGGCTGCAGACTTTCAGTAATTTCAACATATTTAATGAGTTCGACTTTGTCTTTTCATTGCCGAGAATCATTAATACCTGCAGTTTATTTAAATTTCAGTTAAATATTCAGTTTATTTTGGCTGACCAAATCTTCTTAGAATTTAAAACATTTTTGAAATGTCTCTCGAAAAATAAATATTTTTGGAAATGATACAAACAAAGAAGTACTATATTTTTTAAGGTAATTATTATGTTTATTTCGAATAAAAGTAATTGCCATAGCAGCACTTTGACCTTATTATTCTGCCATAAATATAAATAAATCAATACAAAATATTGACCTACAACGATTATTTGCTAATAGCGAAATAAAGGAAATGAAAGCAGTTTTTTTTTGGCAAACTGATCTAATTGTTCGCATTGAATTTGCACAAATGCTGAATCCTTTTGTTGTTAACGTGTTTCAGTTGCTTTGTATGCTGAGCGCAGCATTGAAAATTTGCGCAACAAAATCTCCATAATAAAAAATGTGCAAGGGAAGAAAAATACAAAAAAAAAAAAACACGTAAAATAAACGATTTTGAAGAGTTCATGCAAATAAAGCTCAGGGTGAAAAGGAACCCTAACAAGATTTGCCAACAAAGCAAAGGGCAAAACCAAGAAACAGTTGACTACGTGTTTGGCGTCAAAATGGCCGAAAAAATAACTAAGGGTGCCAACAATGGCCAAAGAGGGGCCAAAAAAAATTAAGGCAAAATGCGTCGCTCATCGTTAATATTAACTTTTCTGCTCACTTTCCTTCTGCATAAAACTTTCCGCAAAAGTTACGCGTTGCCCATTTTTTATATATTTTACAGACTTCCCAATCCAGCGATAGATCGAGCAAGAAATACAAAAATAATACACAAAACAAATGAAAAAAAGTAAAAAAAAAATAAACCCAAGTAACAGGCGACAATATGCTTGTAAATGGGCAAATGTTGTCTTTTCTGCTGTTACCAATTTCTTTCTGTTTCTGTTTATTTTGCAAGTCATGCATAAAATATTAAATTATTAGTTGCAAAGTCTAACAGCGAGTGGGACTCTCATATACCACAGTAATTTTTCGCTGCTGAATAACATTAGCTGTTGCATGCAACCGCAAATAAATTAATGGAATTTTGTGGTATTTTATCAAAGGTAAGCCGCAATGAATACAAAAAAAAAACCTTTTGTAAATAACTATATCAAACAGCTAAAATTAATTAAAACCGTTTATATATATACAGTCAAATGGTTTATTATTTACTTATCATGTTTTTATTTGATGCGATTATATGTTTAAAAAAAATATATAGGTTGAGCTACACTAAAAAATACCCTGAACTCTAAATACTTTTTATTTATTAATGATATTTAAGCAATTGTTGATGCATATTCGTTTAATTGTTCAGAATAATGTGGTGTCTTTTCATATATACATTTCCCAAAAATGTGCAATACCAAATCTAATTTATAAGTAAATATTTCTTACTTATCTCGAACATGTCTCTGCAAAATGAAAAATTAAACCAAATGAGAAATAAAATGCGACGCATTAAAAAGCAAGAAAAATCATCTTATAATAATAAAACAAAATAAATATATAAAACACTATGCCAAAAACGAGGAATCCAGCAAACAATTTTATTAAGTGCAATGCAATTGAGTTCAATTGGGAGTACGAGTCCAAATCCCATTCTAAGCATAACTTTGAGTAGTCCCAGAGGCTCTTGGTTTGGTGCTTTATTACTCTAGTTGCCAAGTGCTAAGATATTTAATTTGATTAGTTGCCGCATGTGGTCCAGCTTTGATATGGATTCTGTTGAGTGTTCAAGCTGCAGACTTCTGTTTTGGTATATGAGAAACGTGCCATGCAACATAATAAAGTCAAATCCAAAAGAATTGTAGCTGCAACACATAAAGAAAATTAATTTTAATTGAATTTTGTTATTTTTCAGAAGCACATATATATATATATATATAAATATTCGTATATCTTATATTTTTAAAAATATGATTACCTTCTTTGAATTAACTTGATATATGAACTCAGCATAGCTCTGTTTATAGAACGGATCGTAGACTCGGCTACTGAAATAGCCAGAGTTATCGAGTTCCTGGATCACCCTGTATATGGTCATATCGCCATCCCACACTGGAGTTTCTAGCCAAGAGCGCCACTTATCGAGTTGCTCTAGTTCAGATTTAGGAAGGCATATTCTATTTTGCAGATTGGGCTGTAATTGTGTGTGTATTTGCGATTTGTACTTGGGCAGCGATAGGTTTCTGGAATGATGGGAAGACGCAGTAGGCGCTGATTGTTGGTTTTGAATAATTATAAGAAACCGAAGACCTACAAATATTTGTAATTACCTCTTAGTGGTTTTTCTGAATAATTTAGGTGAACGAAGTAAAGAAAAATTTTGAGGAAATGCTTTGTGGGCAGCATTTCCAGCTCCTGTGGAAATACATAAGAAGTTTCCGCGTTAGGGCGTGCCACATTCCTAAGTAGGTGCAGCGGATATTTGATATTATGGTAATCATTGCTAGGGACTGAGATATGTATATCCTTGTTGGGATAACTGCCGTTCATGTTATGGAAAGTGTGTGGCATTTGCTGGTTGGCGAAGACCAACTGAAGGGATACGTAATGCGTCCAGATCAAAGATTAAAAAGGGCAATATTTAATATGGAATAAAGACTTTTGCTTCTAGCGCAAGCCATCCTGGTGCACAAAGATGGCCATGTCAATGGGACAACTTCAGCAGAGAACCAGCACCCAGGTCAAACACCTTTTCCTTCAGCTCACGACTCCACGAACGCATAAAGCTGCGATAGATCCACAAATCCATCAATCTGTTCCAGCTGCATACGAGAATGTTTCAGGATAGCGGGACTCGATTGAACTTCACAAGCTGAAAGCATACAAGGTAAGTGGTTAGGAGTCCAATTAGAGCGGTGATAATCAGTTTCTGTGTGAGTGTCCGATTCCACTTAGGATGCAGCAATTCTCGAAATGCTTCTCGACTGCTTTTCGAATGTGTTTTTTTTCGATGGAATTTAGTTGAAAGCTTGAAATGTCCAGAATATTCAGTTTTTAATTAAAATTTAAATTCAAACAGCGAATGCAGTGAAAGAATAATATTTACCAATACAACTAATTAAGTCTATATCTGAAAAGCTTTGCTGCCATGTTCAATGAATAATATTTAAAGATAAGTATATTTATTTCCACGAAATTAAATTTCAAATAAGACGTTAAATGATTTGGCCAATAATGCGCTTGACAGGCATTATAATTTTGGTTAATCTAAGTGCTGCCTGCATTCGCGTTGCATGCCACAGTGTTATCAGCGTGGGCCATAAATCAAGCGCTTACAATCTTTCCATTAGCCTGGCCCGCCAAACTTGAAGGCCTAAAGAGCTGTCACATTTTATTTAAAACGCTTTGTGGCTCGCAAACTGCATAGCAGAAAAGGTAATTGCCGTTTTTGGCCGAGTTTTATCGCCAGTTTTTTTTTTTTTGCCTGCTTTTGGTTGGCATAGTTTGGTGTCATTTCAATTTTGGAGCTGAATTCTTGTAGTGGCACTCTTTGCATAGGTTCGCTTTGGCATCTTTTTAATTAGACCAATATGAGATGGCCACATAAATTGGCCAAGGAATTCACTTGGCATTCAGTTGGTGGCCAGGGTTATTATGCTAAGCTGCTCGTACCCCAAACATGGAGATCATTTATGATTAACACTGGGCAAACATGCAATGCTGCCTGTCATTAGGGCTGCATGGCTCGTCAGAGCACTCCCCCACTAACACACACACAAACACACATACACACACACACACACACAGAATGAGCATGCCCTTATGCTATGGCAGGCTTTGCACACAATTTTCCGGCTGCCTGTCTGGTGAACATTTGTCATTTCCACCGACTGACAAGCGGAGCCATGCACATTGGCAAATAGTTTTCCCACTTTTTCGCTGTTCCCTTTCATTTTTCTTTTTTTTTCAGCTCGTTATGGATGTAGGTGTGAAATTATAAATTTGCTGAAAATTTATGAGCCTATTTCACTGTTACCACCAAGCAGCTGGTTATTGCTTTTTGCATGACAAGCAGGTGCCTGAATTGGAATGCAAACAGGATTTAAAAAATTTGCACTACTAAAATTAAAAAAAATATTCAGAGGAGATGCCAAGCAAATTTTTTTTTGAATTTGTTAAAGTTAATTTTTTCTTCTATGATTATTTAAAACAGGTTTTTTTTTTAAGAATAACGCATTTTCACCGCTTCACACAGCGCTGGCAAATTTAAAATTAAAATGTTCCCCCGCTGTTCAAAAACAAAGAATTTCCGAGCGGTTGCCAACTTTCCGTCAGCTAATTGTGAAAAATTATGAGGCAACTTCCAGCAGGCAGGTGGCAGAAAAAAAATGTTGGTGCCCCAGTGAAGTCAGAAGCTGTGAAAAGCCGTGTGAAAAGTAGTGAGAGAATATAATTCATAAAATACTTCAAATTTAAGTTATGCAAATAATGAAATGTTTTTTTTTTTATTAAATTGCTTTGCTTTGTTATTACAGAAATGCGTCGAGTTTGCTACACATTTAATTATGACTCTGTAATTGCTGCATTTGTTCAGCAGTTGACATTAGTTAGTTGTTAGTTGGTCTAATTAATGGCCAGGCAAATGGCTATTTCATGCATAAATTTGTTTTCTCCCACTTTCATAATTGCCAAAGTGAACTATTTTGTGGGATATCCGCACACAAAACAAGTCAATAAAAACTGTTGTTTGAAAATGATTACGTTAATTTTACGAGATATTACCATAAATTTAATGAAGCTCATTATCATAACTCGAAACATAACGCTTACATTTATTGCCCAATTATTTTGGCTCGCAAATTTTAGCACAACTATTTTGCGAAAGCTAATCCAATTGTTTAGATATCATGGTAGATGTTTATTGTTGTTAGCGGGGGGGAATTGAAGATAATTAATTGGCATCCGCTGCTATGCAAACCACTTTTGAGCAGTCAAAGTGACACTTGACTTTGGTGAACACGTCAAGACCACAGAAACGGCATTAACAACAAATGGCCAAATGGGCAAATGGCCAAATGGGCAGCAAAGCCGACATAATTGGCCTGTTAACTGTCCGAGCGGAAAAGTTTCACCTGGTCGACACGTAGACAACGGGTCCGAGACGAACTTAATTAATTAATGCTCATTAACCAACTGCAACTGTAACTGTAACTGTGAGTCTTGGATGGACTTAGGACGCAAATCAAAAGGCGGATGCGTACGTCCTTTCTGATTGCTCCCAAACAGGGGACAAGTGAGACAGAAACTGAGGCTGGAATCTTTTTGAAACTCATTAGGTAACAGGCCACCCCAGATCTAACAGAAATCAGACGTTGTTAATAATGGTTAATTACGTGTTTAATTATGCATGAGGACCAACCCCACCCTCCCCCGTGATGCTGCCGCCCAAGTCCGATTCCGGGCCGTAGTTTACCCAAAACGGAAGGAGACGTTCAAACTCTCGTTAATAAATTATGTAAATTGTAGGCCCAACAATCTTTCTCTCTCTGTTTGTCTCTCTCTCTCTCTCTCTCGCACTTTGACAAATGGAAATTTATGCATGACACCCTCAATGAGCGAAGTGCTCAGAGGGGCTAATGGCCTGGCAAGTGTCTTAAGCTCGAGCGGAAGTCAAGTCAACGCAGTTATGACTGGCCCCTGAATTTATTAAATTAAATGCAAATTAACATTCATTATTAAAATGCCCCAAATAAAGTGGATCCTGTTGTGGCAGGCATTTCAAGACTTCTTTGCATTTTTTTCTATTTATGCAGATATTTTTTAGATTTGCTCTTTAGTGCTGTAAATTATACTTCTTGATGTTATTGATAGTTTGAACTGTCAGTTGGGGGTTTTCTTTATTTTTTAAGTTTTTCACACTTTGCTCAGCCTTGAAAACTTCACTTTTAGCTGGCAACCAGTTGACCTTCAACTCAATCGCCCACTTGGCCCAGATTAAGCTTTGGTCAGCTTTTGCATTTATCGTGGCCACAAAACCTTGGCAACAGTTTTGAATATGAGCTTGAAAACAAAAGAAAAAAAAATATATGTATAAAATAGACATAAGCAAGAAATGCAAATAGTAATCAAAACTTCTTAGCAAAGCTAACTTTCTATTCAATATTAATTAAAAAAGTTTTCAACTTAAATTTAACTTGCCGAAAGCGTTTTTTAACGATTTCGCCGCCATAAAAATAATATAAAAGTTCCCATTCAGGAAGTCTACAAAAAAAAAGAGAGAAAGTGAAAGTGAAACTAAGCAACTTGAACAAATGATTTTAAGAATCAAGATGAAATGAAAAGTGCTAAGACGGCAAGAGTTTAAAGTTATTTAAATAAATTAAAGCTAAAAGTTGTTGGGGTAAGGCAAAGATGAAATAAAGTATTTTTTAAAGGATGGAGAAGTGAAATTTTTAGAAGGGAACAGAAAACGAATTTTGCATATATTTTAATTTATGACACGTTTTAAATTGTTAGCAGAACTTGGGATTTATAAATTCTGTAGATTTTTTTTTAAATATAAAAACTTTAAGTTATCGTAAAAAATATAATATTTGGGCAATATAATATTTATAGACGCTATTTTGAAATTTCTTTTTAAGATATGAGATAATTATGTGTTTGATTCTACAAAATTAAATCGACCTGATAAAAGTGCAGAATTTTACAAAGGTGGCTTCTTCTACAATTTGATTTTAATTTATTTTGTGCAGTACCAGCACAGTTTACATTTGGCTTACTCCTGGGCTAAGTTGATCGCTGGCGTCAACACCTCAGTCAGGCACATGGAGAAGCTCGTGGAGGAGCCATCAGTGAATAGATTTGGGTTGTCTATGGATTGCGCTGCTGGCATTTTAAACTGACGTTGCAGTAAAATTGCTCTTACAAAATTGACAACACGTCGACTGAATTGTAATTGTAGAGGGTAAAATGTGCTGCAGGGGCAGGGGTCAGGCGCCGTTATCCCCGGGCTCAACGTCAGCGATAACTGGCAATCGCCTGGCGAATTTCGACTTCCGTCCTCCAATGTCCGGCGACTGGCAGTGATTTCTGGTGGCCAAATCAAATAACAAATGATTGTGCTATACTCGTGAGTGCCCCACTCTGCCCCACTCTGTGAATCTCTGGCTGTGATTGGGCAGGGTCTGATGAGTGCCAGCCACGCGAGAATATCGAATGAAAATCCTTTGTTTTTTCTGATGACGTCCGGCGGATTTATTGTGCGGCAAGCTGCAATCAAATGTTTGCATTGCGTTTCCATATGTTCAAAAAATAAATATGCGCACTTTTCAGGTTTTCTTTTCGATCTACGTTAATCTAAATTAAGCTTATGCACAGTTGGGTTTATTAAATTGAATTGGCATTAAAAAACAAAGAAATTTCACTGCGATAATATAAATATTTTTTTTTACATTTTTTTTTAAAGATTTTTATATTATTTATAGTTTTTCTGCAGATATGTGCTTCTGCAAACATTAGATACTTATGCTCTTTAATATAAAGTATTTAAATATAATAATTATTTTTATATAAAAAAAAGAAATTATACAAATTGAATAAATCGGGTTGCTTCACCACTTACCAAAATATCGTCCTATTTTTGGGTAAAATTTATACAACTAGTCTGATTGTTTAAGTTATCTAAAAGAGTTGTTCGCATTTGGGTTTATTACAAAATTCATTTAGAGAGCTCCAGTCGGAGCTGCCTGCACTTTGTGCCTCACAAAATTATCTAACCGTACAGACAAACAACGGAGACCTAAAAAAAAAAGGGGGAATGGTAATAAAAACGTAATAAAGTAGCGACGCCGTCGGCTGTGGGTGTGTGTGTGTTTTGGATGGGTGCTTGTCTCCGGGTTACAAATGTGCCCGTTGGGTATTGTCATCACTCAGCTGAGTTCATTGAGATCGTTTTGAATGTGCTCCGCTTATCAAAAGTGCTTTGCAGCAGGATTAAAGCTTTGGTTTAGCTAGACATGGCCAAGGATAGCAGCTGAAAAAGAGAAGGGTTTAAATTTTAAAATATTTAATAGCTTGAATAATATTGTGGCACATATAAACATTTAAATTGCCAGCAGGACATACGAAGGACCCGTAGGAAATCATATTTTAAAGCAGAAATTCACAGTCCCTTTAAATTTAATTACTTTTATTAAGGCTTGCCTGTAGCATGTAAAATTACATTATTTGAAAATAATGTGATAATTGTAGTAATAATTGAACAAAAAGGGCTGAAATAAAGAGAATAAATAGGGAAACTAGTTAAACTACAATTTTACGATTCGCTAGCCACACAAGGCGATAAATGCAGCAGTTTTAAATGACAGGAAGGATGCAGCTCGTTTTTAGAAGGAGGCAACTAGACCTTAACCCATTTTACAGGCTGAACTGACATGTGTTCTGCTCTGGCTAATTTAATTAAAATCAACTTAAAGCAAACTGCAACAGCCGATGCCGAAGAGCAAAGTGTAGCATTTCAGCATGCAACATCCGCTAGCCTTTTTCCCCAAAGCCAATTTGTTACGCTTTTAATTTGTTAATTCATTTGCTGGCTGCCGCATGGCGAGAAGGCGATGTGGCAATGTCGGGTCTTGCGTCGCTTCGTGTTCCGCCTGCAACAAGTGCAGCATGCCAACGGTACTGTGGGGCAGAATAATTCATATTCTAAAATAAACTCAATCGCATATAAATATAATTAGTATTTAGTGCAAACAAACAATAAAATTTAGACGAATTCAATTTAAAAAATGTACATTTATTGAAATGGAAGTAGGAAAAACATAGTATTTAAAATGGTAGTGTTGCTGCAGAAAATTGAGCAAACTTTTGTCCGAAAGTCTTATTCAAAAATTTATATATTTAAAATTTGAATTTACTATTATTTTCTCCATGGTGCAACGTGCAAATGCAACAATACATATGCAAACATAAAGCTGTGCCTATGCAGCATTTGATTTCATTTGGCTTAGATGCTTTTTACCTTTCTATTTACGCTTTTTGTCTGCCGCATAAAATGAAAAATAACAAACCATTTTTTATTAGCTCAGCAAACAAACACAGACTGAAAAATACTTTCTATTTTTATGAGCCTTGTGTATTAATAAAAAAAAAAATAAAATTAAAAGTGTTTTTTTTTATGCAGCTCCACCATAAGCGTAATACATTTTTTTTTGTATTTTGAATGTCTGATATTTTGATATATTAAACATGTTAACAGACAACGCAGCCAACTACGAGTCAACCTCATAAGATGGAAAAGATGAATATGGCTTCATAAATGCCGTCAACTCCCCTACTTGGCCCTCCTGCAAATTATTATGCACCTGCCGAGAAGTTGCAAGGCTTCTGCTTTACTGTGTGTTAAATTTGTCGGAAGTTGATAACAAGAAAAAACATAAAATTATCTATCATAGTAAAAATTACTTACAGATTTAATTTATAATTGAATATATACACTAAATAAAGATATATCATAATAAAAATTACTCACAGATTATATACACTAAATAAATATATACTAAATAAATAACTATGAACTGAGATATGGTATAAAAGACATTTTTTTAATAAAATATTAATTTTCTTAAGCCATAAGATTTTTATTTATTTTTCTCCAGGTAGAGCGTCTTCAAGTCACTGTCGTTTATTCTGTTGCTGTTTCGTATATTGAATTAAATTTTGTTTGTTATATTTATATGCCAGAAGGCCATGGCTAAGACACCATGTGGCACACAACATAATTTTTTATTTGTCTCAAGCAGACAGCGGCGCAGTCTTCCCAGCATGTGTTCACCTTTCCTTCCGTGTCCTTAAACCAGGCAGGACCTTGTAACGGTTTTGACTTTCACATTTTAATGCAACTTTAAGCAGTTTACCTTAAGGAAATCTTACCAATTGAATGTATGCATTACCAAGTAGAAATGCCAGAATTGCTTTGCACTGCATATCAAATTCTAACCAAAAAAAGGATAAGCAGTCGTAAAAGGGGCGGAGCTGCTCTGAATTGTGGGCGTGACAGCGTGGCAGCAATGTGCACAAAAGCCACAAACAGACAATATCTTAATTGAAGCTGTGCAGCACATTTGAAAGAAATATATTTTTTTTGTCACCGATTTGTTTAAACTCGAAGACAATAACAGAAAAAATATATTTTTGATTTCATTACATATTGCGAAAATCTGATCAAAACTGTCCTTTTATATAATTCTTACTAAAGTCGATTTATTTTTATATTTATTATTAGTATGTGTGTGGCGATTTCAATATTTAATCATTGCTTTTTTGTAATTGTAGAAGATGATTTCATTATTTAATTATAGTTCACTTATTATAGTTGACTAATTAAATAATTCAATCATCTTCCACAATTGCAAAAGAGCAATAATTAAGTATTTGACGAACTGAATTTGTAGTTTTAAAATATTAAACTTTTCCTCTCAAAAAATTTTTTCATCTGAAATACTCAGATTATTATTTAATTTTGTTATTTATTACAAACAGTTGCTGAAATCAAATCCGTTGAAAGCTCTTCTAAAAGGTATTTAGTACCTAACCCTTAATTTATTTGCTTTTCATTTAAAATTTAAGGTTTGAGGTTTTTCAAGTTTGGTTTGCACAATGGTCGTCGAAGTTGCTCTCCTCAAAAATAGTTTAGTAAAACAAAAAACCAAATTGGTCGTTAATTCCCTTTTACATTTTGGACATGCAACATTCTCTAATGCTGCTTAATCGTCTTACTTTTCAAGTTAAAGTTTCCCTAACCCCTAACGCCCTTGGTCTACCTCAACTAAGCCACAGAAATTGACTTGTTTACCCCGAGTAGAGCCAAACCGCAACCAGAAAAACTCAATACAAATGATTAATGTGCGCTGTGTCAGCCCAAAAATATGTGCGTTGTCTGCGATAGCTGGCCGAGCAGCCTGAGCGTCTGGTGGGACAGGGGGGCGTGGTCATAGGGGTGGACCACTGCAATATGGGCAATATGAGAAAGAAAGTTGTCTAACTTATGCTGATTATAGTCAACATTGGCCTCAAGTTATTATCAAATGTCTCCCTTGGGTAATATATATCTACGCCAATACAAAACACAACATTTAGACGAGCAACTAACAGACTACACACACACACACACACACACACACACACACACACACATATACCCGAACCCTAGGGCGTTGCAGCGTTTAACACAATAATCGAATTTTCATATGGACACCAGTTAACAGAATATGGCTTAAGCCTTTGCGGGACTAATGTTTTGCCGGGAAAAACACGCCTCCACTTTTGTTTTTGTTGACCAAAACGAACAAGGAGCGATACAAGTGCCGTTAAATGACCTTGTTAATCATGTTCATGTTTGTTCTTGTGCGTGATTTATGCTTATTTATATTTTATTAACTTAAGCATTGCTCTACGTGTTGTGAAAGTGGAGAGGAAGAAAGGGGAACCGATGCGGTTGCCTCTGAGTTATTTTTTGATATATGGCCTGAACCAAGTGGGCATTATTCTGACTTTTTATGCTACTTCTTCGTTTTGTTTGTGTGACACTTGATACTGTGCAAAATTAATGTCATTTGTAGTAAACTCGTTTGTTAAACAGCAAATAATTATTTAAATAGAAAATAATATATTTGCCAAGTTTTAGACACATTTATAAATTTTAAAAATCCATATTTAACTAAATAATATATTATTACATTTAATTGGTTATTTGTCATCAAAAATATAAGCCAACTTCAATATGATTTAACATAATTATATTTTATGAACTGCTCTTAATTTTGGGAATTAAATTATAATCATTCTCATTGTCATTCAAATTGAATTTTCACTTATAGTTGTTTCACACATCCTTCATCATCCTCAGTAAACAATTGAATCCAATTTGCAGCCACATTCAATTGCAAATGTCAAACCAGATCCTTGAGTAGAGTGTTCATTTCTTGGCGACAGTCAATAAAATTTTTTGCTGACCGAATGAATGAACTTAATCAGATTTGTGCATTCTGCAATCAGCTTTTAGCTTTCAGCTTTCAGCTTTCAGCTTTCAGCTTTTGACATGACTGCCACCTAATTAACGCAATTAATCCAATTAAAATGTCATGTCTCATTAATGCGCATTAAACGCGAATGTTGTGCAATTAAATAAATGCACTTAAATCGACATATCAATGCCAAATAAATGCAACCAGTCCATTCCATTCGAGACGATGTCAGAACAATCAATAAGCTGGCAAATTTACATGCCGTGATGAACAATTAAACAGCATTTCGAGGTTGTTCAAACCACTTTCCGCGTTAAGCCCCAAAAACTGCCAACAGGCCAACCCAAACTTGAATCCGCTTCACCTCGTCCTCATCCTCATCCTCGTCCTCATCCTCATCCCATTAATGCATTCTTGGGCTTATTAACATAATCGTCTGTGTCATCGCTTTGGCTTTTCCCCTTTGGCAGTGGCTAATTAAATGTCGCAGTAATGCAGCTTAACACACACAAACACACATTCGCACACATACACACACACACTCACACACTGACTGCCTGCATATATCGTAAAAATGAATATTCCTGCTCGTATTTTATCAGCATCGGTTGACAAAGTGTCATGAAAAATATGCAACGCTCAATTAATAAGAGTCGTTAACAAGACTATTGGATGTATAAATTAATTGGGTTGCTTATTGACTGTTTGCCGACTGGCAACAGCTTGCGTTACGGCCAGGTTATATTTCACTCCATTGAAAGCGAATCGAATTTCCATTTATATTTATAGAGCTCCTTTTGCGCAATCAAATTATAAGTTAATTATTGTAGCAGGAAAATATATTATGTGAAATTTAAATAAACTAAGTAAAAATCTAAGTAGCACAAAAATATATTATTTGAAATTTAAATAAACTTAATAATAATCTAAATAAATTCCCAAATTCTCAAAATATTATCGGCTAATAAACTATTTTATAGCAAAATTTTCCACACCTAATATTCATTTATTAAAAGCAACATTTTTGACAGCAGCTTAGAAATTTGTGATTTGCATTTAATGATGCCACACTCAGTTAGCCAAAATGCTAAACACGCCCCTTTTCTTGTCTGGCTTGTTTATGATTTTAAGGAAAAGTTTGTATCAAAATAACTTCCGTTTTCCTGAGTTTTGTTTGTGGTCGCTCGGCAGACAAATTATTGCATTTACAAATTGTTAATTTCCATGTGGCACAGAAAAAACATGCAATATTCCATTGCCAGCGGAAAACTGTCTTCTATCTCTCTTCCACACTGTCTCTCTCTCACTCTGTCTCTTTCTGTTGAGCTGCCTTTTTCTGTTTTTGCTGTTGACTTTGCAGCTCTATGAAATTTTATAGCAGCCGCAAGTTTTTTAATTAGCTGCCGCACATTTTCGTGGCATTTCCACTTGCTGCCATTGTCATCATCTTTGTCGTGCCTCTAAGTTTGTAGGCGTGGCCGCTCAAACATCTCGCCCTTTCCATTATAACGAAGGCAGTCGTTTCAAGTGCTAATTGCATTTTCTGTTGTGTTTTTGGAACTGATTTTGAACTTTGGGGTTTTATGCCATAAATGCAATTAGTACAAAGTTTTTCCATGAAATTGTTAATGGGGTTTTGTTATTGTGGCTTTTCCTCCCCCTCCCACATCCTGTACCAGTTACTGTAAAGACAGTAAGCCAAACCTTCTAATTAAATTAAATTTATATCATTGACAATCGTTTTTCGGCTGCATTGTTGTCAGTACTTCAATGGTGGCCAAAATAAACATTGAATGTGTGTAACTCATGCATGTAAGCACACACAGTACACACACAAACACACAGCGACACACTGGCAGGCACATATATAAACACACACACACGTGCAATTTGTGGGTAAATATTTGTAAAACGTGTTTATCATCCTGTTGACAAGGTCGTTTACAAAATAAATTCTCTAAACAAAATGTTTTTATTGGATTTAACTTTATAAATGCCAACACAAGGTCAACTGGGCAGAGGGCGTGGCAGGGGCATTTTCCATGCTTTCCTATACACAAGATTGGATTATGGTTTAAATATAAATTTGTATAATATGCGCATTTGCTAAATGCTGCCAGCCGTAATTATTTGAGTTAAATATTGACAAGTGAAACATAATCGGTTAATATGCTTATATTTATAGATTTACGATAAACTGCTATTTGTGTTGTCATAGTTTGTTAATATCATTATACCAATTAATATAGTGCAAATCAATTTAAATGCCAATAACTAATCATAAGCTGTTGCTAATAAAATTAGCAGTGAAAACTCAATGAAATTCTAGTGCATAAATAAATATCAAATATAATCATCTCATATTATTTATTTATACAAAACTCCAGTCAATTTTGAACGTGTCAGTTTGCAATTGCTTTGGTAATTACGGAGCTTTGGTTAAATTGAGGATTTACACATCACCTTGAGGTAAATCAAGAGCCGTGCTTAGAGAGCCGGAGAGCAACAGATAATAGGTCAGACGACCGACGGGCAAAAAGTGTGTGTAAACCCATTGAGCTCAATCAGCTTTCAACTTAGTTTCAGTGCTCAATGGAGTGCAGCCAGAGCCACAAGTTTATTTGCTCATTCAGCTCAATCACAGATCAAATAACCAAGAAAAAGTGCTGCTGCTGCTGGGGAAAACACCTGGCAAACAATTTGAACTACGCTCAACCTTTGAACTGCAAACAAAGGCTCTAAGCGAAGTCTTTCCAGCCACACAATTGCCAAGGCAAAAATGTGAATCCAAAGTGCCTGGCAATATAAATTGCAACCGACCAAAGTCTGTTCAGTAGTTACTCTCGTGCAACATGGTGCAAGCTGTTGCCAGATGGTGCAAGTTGGTTGCGGGTGTGTGGCTGTTAGGCTAAGCTGGATTGTCTTCGCCTTTTGTTATTCCGGCAAACAATTTGGTAAATCACAGCCGCAGCAAATTGCAGATTGAACATGCGCTCGATGCTGGCTAAAAGAAATGCATATGCATAACTTTTGGCCAGATCCAGCTGCCACTAACCCCCCCACCAAGAACAAACTGTTGTCTGAGCACTTTGGCTAATGCAATTTATGTGTGCCTTTGATTTGCCAATTGGATTTGCAACATAATTCACATATCTACTTTTCGAGTTCAAAAGGAGGTGTTTTCACGAAAGTGGAAACAATTAAATGAATTGAGTTTAGATATTGAGTGAATCACTTTCAGAATTGACTCTCTATTTATTTCAGGTCCAACTTTAACGAATTGTAGAAACTGCCATCGATTTGCAGCGTTGATGGGGCACAAATATGATTTATACAACTGCCACATCGAGTGACAGCAAAACAAAGCAAAGTCAGGCGAACTGACAAGTAGCATGTGTCAGCCGCTTGCCAGACATGAATAAATTACTAAATAAATATCATAAATATTTTTGTGTTTATTTTTAGTTGTTGACTGTTGCCCGGTTGCCTGGCACGCTGTGCCTAAAATTATGCAGCGATAACTTGTCGATTTTAACTAACGTGTTTCTCTCTCTCTCTCTCTGCCAATAATTGACATCAGCTATTCAGCTGCCAAGGGTTCAATCAACTTTCACTTTCCAATATTTGTTTCCTTTCGGGGTTGAATTTCCCTGACAGCAGTTGGCACAACTTATCGTCGATGAAACTGTTTTGACACCTTTCTGACATCTGATATATGAATACTTTGACGGAATGGCAAAATATATATATATATGGCTTGGAATATAAGTAGAAGTTTTGTCAGAAAATCTTAGATGACTTGAACTCTTGCATAATATTCGGTTGATTGACAAATGTTGAAGTGTTAAAATGCGTGTTGAATATTTATATTCATATATAATATACATAAATATATATATATATATATATTTTTTTTTTTTTCTAGAAATAATTTTAGATACAATTGTTAAATTTAATAAGCTGTTTAAAATAATGGGATAAATTTTTCATCGCTAATTTTAATTTAACTAAATGAATACTCTAAAAGAGTAATTACTTTATTAACCATATATTTATTTATATTAGTTCTAAAAAAATGTAGAAATAATAAAATTAATTGCTGCATATAGTGTAATTTTATTATAGTCTTGATAAGTGTCACCAATAATATATATTTAACATTATACAGAATAGATCAGATTATGTTTTCCACTTTATTCCACATTATTTACTACAGCATTTAACGAATAATTTCATCAGCATATTATCGAACTAATCAATACCTGTTAGGTATATCGCTAGTTCTCATCAAAACCTTATCAGCTACTATAAAATATACTCAAAATAATAATAAAACACAGAAATAGCTTTCCATATCAAATTCATTATCAGAAACTATGAAAATTAAATAAATCAGTTACTATAAAATACAATAAATAAATCAGCTACTACAAAATACACTCAAAATAATAATAAAACACAGAAGTAGCTCTCCATATCAAATTCATTATCAGAATATATGAAAATTAAATATATTTTATTGAACTTAATAAAAATTTAACAGCGTTAAGCGTGTCGAATTTTTTAAGGTACAAATTATTAGACTCAAAAATTAGATATTTATTTTAAAGCATTAGAATGGTTTGCAAATCGATATTTTGGTTAATTTATTTATTAAAGAACATAAAAACTTTTCACCTTTTTTTTATATAAAATTAGTATGCATAAATGGTGTTAATGCGTTGATTGGTCTTTTTATTATGTTAAATCTGGGGTACAAATTTAAAGTGAATTCAGCTTTATCATTTGCGTTCCTCAAAGTCCAGGTAAATGCCATCCTTTATGGTGGTAATCAAGCACGTGGGATCGAATTCGTTATCCTGGCGGGTCTTCGGATTAACGCGAACATTAAAATTGGAAATCAGCTCGACAACAGCGGACTTAATTTGTACCAAAGCAAAGCGCATTCCTAAAACATAAATTAATATATTATATAGATAGATATATACTACAGAGATATATTTTTGTAAGATTATCCCACCTATGCAGATGCGTGGACCATCACCGAAGCACATGAAGACGCCTTGCTCACGATACATTTTGGCCGCATCGGGCTGCATAAACCGATCGGGATCAAATGCGGTGGGATTGGGAAAGTACTCCTCGTCCTGCATGAAGCAGTAATGTGGCACAAGAACGGTGGTTCCCCGCTCCACAACAAAGTTCTCGCCTTTCCTGTTGGTCAACTCGATCGACTCTGTGCACAGCTTGTTGGACATGAATGCCGGCGGAAACATGCGCATGGATTCTAATGGGAATAGCAACAATTTCTCATATTATAATACATATTACCTCATTTTCTCTATTGTTTATTAAAATCTATTTAAGTTCAGTGAACTGCTAATCTCAAAAAAATTTATGGCATCTAAATTTAAGTTAACTATAAAATAATTAAAATCAAACTAAGAATTCACATATTAATATTATTATTGTTTCAAATAATATCCATGTTGATGAAATCCTCAATTTAACATGATTTTTATTTATATTTTAACTTCTGCACTTTTTTTGTTGTATATTAAAATATTTTATATTTTTTATATTAACTGTTTTTAGATTAATATTAAGTTAAATTAAAATTTATATATGGACTTAAACTCACCCTGCACACAGGCATCCAAATATGGCAGGTCGTTCAGCTTCTCAAAGTCAATGACGCCGTTTTCATTGAGATGTGCCTGCACCTCCTTAAATAATTTCTGCTGCACCTGCTCATGACGTCCGAGCAGCAGGAGCAGATGACTGAGGACCGTTGCCGTTGTTTCGAAGCCATCCAGGAGGAAGGTCATTGTGTGAGCGGTCAACTGGCGTGTATTTAGATTCTTCTTGTCAGCCAATTGCAGAATGTAGTCGAGGAAATCGATGCGCCCGAATTGCTTGCCAGCGGCCAGCTGACCACGACGTGCATCCACCGAAGTCTGCATCAGATCCACAAAGAATCGTTCTATTGGCACAGGTAAGAAACGTACTTTATAAATTCTCTGTATAGCAGGTAATGCATTTGCTAAGATAAAGTAAAATATGAGAGAATAGGACATAATAAACAGATTCTTGATGTTGGCCATAATTGGGGTGGGCTTCTCAGAGAAGCTTTCGGCCTTTAGGCCCAGCACACAATCGGTGACCGTTTCAGAGGTGAAGCGCAGGCTCATCTAAAAAATATGTTGATAACTATGTGATCACTTTATGGAGGAATCTCGCAGCACTCACATCCTTAGCATCGACTCCCTCTGGTGCGGAAAGGCGCACTTGTTTCCGGAGCCAGTCGCTCATCGTGCCGCATACCTTATTGGTCACCGGGTAAACAGCTTTGATCTGCCCACATAAGCAACGAAAATGTAAATTAATATTTCAGAGCAATCATTTTATAAAACTTACACGTCCCATGGTCAGACCGGGTGTGACATCAGCCCGTCGATGTTTCCACTCCTCACCCACCAAAGAGAACGGATTGTTCGCGAATATAAAGTCGGACTTTTCATCCACCATTTGAGATATCTCGTTGTCATGGAAATGCTTGAAGTCCGAGACAAAAACACGTCGGGCCAGTTCGGGGCTGATAACCAACAACTGGGGACTGCGTGTTCCATAGATGCCAACCGCATCGTAATTCTGCTTGTAGTCCCTGTATTTTTAACATACAGATTTAGTTTAGTTTTTTTTTATAGCGTAAAATAGACGAATTCACCGATAGATTTCGTTGAGATCATAGACAACATGACGCTTCAGGGTGAACATATGCGGATAGTTGCCAACGAATAACCGTGGAGTGGGGCCGGGAACTTTCCGCTTGCGCCAGTAGCCGAAATTCCAGCTCATAAATACATAGAAGAGCACCGCGGCCACTCCCACCAGGGTCAAAGTAACTACCAGCATGATAGCCCGCTAATAATTTGTTGTGATGATGCTCCGAGTGACTATTTCCAACTGACTGTTGCTCAATTAATGCTCAACTATTTGTAGCTAGGGGTAGTGAGCACTTGAAGAGTTGACTCTGCAGCGACGCTCTTTTTAGATTAGATTGACCTTGTCGCCTTCAATAAATGTGAATGATATACCATTAGTTATAAAGTATTGATTGCCGTTTATATCGAAGTATCGGTTATCAGTGATAAGACTCATCAGTGCCAAGTGCACTTTTGATCTATAATCAAATATCAGGTGTGAGCTTTAACTGGAAATGAGCAACTCAGCAATACCCTGTATAAAATATATGAATTCAAATATTACACGATCTTTCAGTCCAGCTGTTATTGTTTTATTACTACAGATTCTGATGATAAATAACAATCATTTTATTATATGCAAAGCTCAATTTAAATATATCACTGTTCCCGTGGTAAACGTTATAAATTGTTTTATGCCGTAAATAGAATCAAAACACTCCTTAATTGACGCCGCAAATTCTAAAAGTGTGGACTATAAATAGCGAGAAAGAGATAAGCCGAGAAAGAGCGAGAGAGGTAGCGGAAGATAATTAATGAGAGAGAAAGAAGGTGAGAGAGAACCGGTTTGGGTGAATCTGGCTCTCAACTGTTATGCATAACAATAAAAGATTAATTCAAAATACAAACCATGCGATGACGCTTTTATTTGCATTTTTGCGGAATATTGCAGCGTGCGACAATAGTGTAAAGTAAACGATTTATTTAATTAGTGTATTGTTTAGCAGTCAATAATTTTTATTGTGCGAAAAGAAAGCACTATTCAAATATTTGAATATATTTAGATGTACTTATTTTATATAATTTATTTGTGCTGAAAAGCGAACGATAATAATGAGATGTTTTAATATATTTTTATATTTTTTTTATATTTTTATTTATTTATATATTTATATTTTTTATTTACATATTGTGAATGGAATATTGTAGCGGGCCTCTGTAATGCAGATAACAGCCTGATAATGAAGCAATTCAAAGACTGTAAATTAACATCTGTTATCTAACATGCAAATGTGTGCTTAACATTGATATGGACGCCAATCAATCGATAGCAATTGTGTGATCAGACACTTGAGGAAGAAGAAGCAGAAAACGATCGGTTATAAAGTGAGTTAGGGAAAAAGATAATTTAGTTTTGACTCCCACAGTTTGTCAACAACAATTTGTGTTCTTTCAATTCTCTTAAATGAGTAATGCTTGCTTTACATAATATATAGTAGGGTTCACAGCTTTACAATGTATATACAGTTGTCAATAAAGTCAATAACGTCAACACAGGAAAAAATTCATATTTTTCCATTTCCTTCGCAAAAAGAAGAACATTTTTATTGACTCTTACTGATTTTTTATTTGCCGTTTGCCACATGCCAAATTGAACCATTAATACAGTAATCGCTGAACTTTGCAATGCGCAGAAAATGTCCAGGTAAAAGCTGAAGGTTCAATTAGTAGACTGGAATAAGTAGTAGAAGTTCTTATATTTGACAGATATATATTTAATTTGTTGCTTCAGTTAATTCAGTAAGATGCCTCAACGTGCAGACGAATGCTATATCAGAATTATTCTCTGTGAAGTGATTATTAAACCACTTTCGAAATCAATTCAAATCTTGGTTTTCTACTCTGAATCCGAAGGTAAAAAGTTAGAAAAAACAAATATGATTTTTACATTGGCCAATGGTCTGTTTTGGCACAGTGTCCACTATTCACAACAATTTATTGAAAATGATGCGACAAAATATCTGTGCCATGTCAAGCTTTCAATAGCATGGTAATAATATTTATGGCCATTGCAGCAGACCCAATTGCCTGGCTGTCTGCTGCTTCCTTTTTCGGAAGCTTCGTGTTGCCACACAATGCAGTTCTTGGGCGGCACATTTGTCAAGTGTTGTGGTCAGGCTTATTAAACGGCTTTTAAGCGCCAGGAAACAGCCACAATGGATACTCTCTATAGCCAGTGAATTTATGGATTTGACTAAAGTGTCTCGACTGCAAATGCATCCTTGCAAATTATGCGGCAAAAGATGTTCAAATGCGCAGTGATGCAATTTTTTTTTGGGGTTAACTACTATTTCTTGAAAATTGTTTGGCAACTAAAAAATATGTATAATAATAATAATTCAACTAAGATTTTATATATATATATATTTTGATTGATATTCGGCCTTCTCAATTATGTTTTTATTAAGAAAGAAATTATACAAAATTTGGTTAGCCCTAAATAAATCAACATTAAGAGACTTTTAGTAAAACAAATCTTTATGTTGTAGTATTAGAAATTCATTTAATTAATTTCAAGATTATTAATGGGTTTGGGTTACACAAGTTTTGAAATTTTTTTCATCACTGATTTAAAGTGAAATTAAACGAATAGTTTATTTAACTAACCCACAGCAATGCCTGTTCCACAGCATTGCCCAATCCAATGGACAGTCCCAACATCCTGCTGCAAACCCTAGAAGAGAAAATTCGAAATTTATGAGGCAGCTCACTTAACTTGGTCGGGGAAGAATCATGAATAAAAACCAGAAAAAAAAAATAGAAATGGCAACAAACAGTACCAAAAGCTGTTTATGTGCTTGGAACGTGTGTGGCTGTCATGGCATTTACCGTAACACGCAGCTTGTCCATTTGTAACCCCCTCCCACTCACACACACACACATGTAAAAGTTAATATGTATTTGTGAGAATGTGTGGAATGCAGCCCAAAGTGAAGTTGTTGCCTATACTTAATTGTCATTCTGCTGGTGTAAATATTATGTGAGCCCCTAAAATGAGCTTGGTTAAGCCGCTTTAAACCAGGCCCTTCAACATGGAGCCTGCAGTGGCCGATAACAAACAGCAACAGCAACAGCAGTAATTAGAAAGAAACTCGGCAACCCTGGTTGTCTGCCTGGCCTGGCTACAAAAAAAAAAGATTCTATGCATAATTAAACAGCAAATTAAGCATTATCAAGTTGCCGGCTAGCAGAGCAGGCTGCTAACATGGCCAACAACATGCACACACACACACACAAGGGACACCTAGTGAATTATTAATAACAATTAATACGCAACAAGTGAGTGGTGGGTCGAGTAGAGCTGGGGCATTTCATCATCTTAATGGAAGGGCCACATTTGACAGCAATCCTCGAATTGTTTCCTAAGTGGGCCTACGGCTACGTAACTGAGTGTCCCAACTAAGCCGTGTTCTGTCAGTGTTGCCCATGACACATGTCGCAACAGAGATACAAACCACATAAGAACTTCTCGGTATTAAGACGGTTTTCACTGAGGTGTTCATGTGCGTGCGGGTGGAAAGGTGAAAAGTGGCGCTATTAATCACACAATGAGTCCATAAGTGTCTAGTTGCGGGATCTTGTTTGCGTCAACTACCTAAGTGGTTTGCAGTAATTGGCAACACAGATTGAGTGAGCTTTAAAATTGCTCATCGAATTAAAGAAAGAGCTAAGCCAAAATACAACATATTTAGCTGATAAAAAAAATAATAAATAAAAATAAAAAAAATAAAATAATAAAATAACAAAATAATAATATCAAATTATATAAACTATTTGTAAATCTTATATTGAATGCAAAATTTAATCACAATACATATAAATTTTCCATCGAAATAAAATAATATCTTTAAATATTATATAAAATATCATTATTAAATAAACTAGAAAATAAAATACACTAATAATAATATTGTCAAAAATTGCATAAGAAAACAATTGCTTAATTTTATACATAATAATCAATTAAAATGTTTTTGTAGGAAATTGCATTCTTCTGGCAAAAAGGAAATATACCACTTCAATACAAGTCACTGATTTTCCCCGTCATAATCACGGCAATTAGCAAATATGGCTTTTCCATCTAAGGGCCATTTTATGTTTTTATGTTCACACCTTTCTGGGCACCCGGCCAACTCTTATCCCTTTTAATTAGATGCCACTAACAGGCAAATTCCGAGCTCAAGCTGAAAGCCAAGTCTTCCTCAATGCTCTCCCCCCCGCCATCTCTTTTCCATAACAAAAAAAAAAAAACCTCGTGGCCCTTTGACTATTTGCTTTTCTGCTTGGCAGCTGCTTTAGCTAACTGCAAGCGAGCTTTTTTGCCCATTTCTAATTTTCATTTTAATTACTTATTACGAGAATTATTCTGAAAATCAAGCAAGTGGCAACTTTGGGCATGCCCCTCATTCCCCCCAACCAGCATCATGGAATGTGCCTAGCACTCAGACAACGGCAGCTGTTACACTTTTTCTGTTCTTGCCACCTGTCTTTGGCATGTTGCACCCCCGCCCCGCCGCGCCACACCTTTCTGTTTTCCACTTGGCATCTGTGAGTGTTATCATATTTCACGCCTATTCGCATTTTAATTTAATTAACATTTATGACGACAATTTGTGCGTTGGCAGCCGCGAAAATGTGCGATAACTCGAAGTTGTTGCCAGAATTGTGGTGCTCTGATTAGAATATGCACAGCTTTTGGAGCTATGATAAAGTCATCAGACATGGCAGATGAAGGATATATCATCAGTTAACCAATTTAAAAAAATAGTGAAAGAAAAATATACTGCAAAAGACATATATAAAATCGCAAACTAATTCAATGTTTATATTGGCTTTTTCCATTTGTCCGTTGATCTCTTAAATAAATTTCATAAAATGTTCAGCTTGTAATATTAACTAGTTTGTTGCACAATAATTAATAATAATGATAACCCAAAATGAATATGAAATTTAAGTTAGTAGAAGCTAAAAGCACTTAAAAAATAACCCGAAGCCAACTGAAATGAAGACATTTGGTGAAGCCAATTCAACTTAAGAGTGGCAACACAAATGCTTGCCTTTGGGGTGCTTAGCATGAAAAGTTGAATGCAACTTGGTTGCAAGTTTATCCAGAAGAAACTCAAACACAATGATAGTAACTGATGCCGGAAATAATTTCACGTAACTATTTGCACGTAATGTCAGACTGACTGTCTGCCTAGACCGTCTGGCCAAAACAAGCAACTAGACAGATATATACTTAGTTAGCTAGATAGCGGCCCAGTTAACGCCCACTCCGTTAGATTTATGGACGCCCTCGGCCAGTCAAACATGTGCCTGGCAATTTCAGCTTAAAATTACATCCGCTGCCTGCCTGCTGGCCTGGCCAAAAGTAACAGCAGCAAATTCCACAGCCCAACCGGTCATCTGTGAGGCGAATGCTTTAAACTCAATTGCCCGAAGCAGTTTAATCGCCTTGGAAGCTTCTTAAATTATTTGGCTAAGTGTAAATTTAATAAGTTCATTAAATGCATCAGTAAGCCAAGCCCGCAAACTAACTATTAGTAATTCGGAATATTTATCTTGTTGCGCAATTTCCACTTTAGTTTAATTTGATGTGAATAAAATTTTCTTAGAAGTTATATTTTGAACTTATTTAAATGTGTAAATTTAATTTGTATATCTAACCCAATTAAATCAGATTTCTGCATGTTTAATTTTTAAACGATTTAGACCTATTTAGTTATAGATTCTTAGACTTTTTTCATAAATAAAATATATCCCACAACAGAAAGAGAACTTAACTAACTGCAAAATATTCAAAAATGTTTCGAAAAACTTTTTTTGCAGTTACAAAAAAAAAAAATCGCTCAAAGCCTATTGAAATAAATAAAGTGCATAGACATTCAAAAGTTTCTCAACTGTCTCGTCTGTCTAGAGAATAAAATCATATTTAAAATTGCAATTCGGAGATGCAACCGCACCGGCAAACATAGAAAATGCATTAAATGTGGCAACGTGTCGTATGTGTAACAAAATTGGAAATCGAAAAACTTTGCAATTAATTGTGCAACTATCATTTTAAAACCAATTCAATTCGAACTTTTTAAATATGCAAATACCCGAAGCCAAAAGTGGCTAATACCAATTAGTATGCAGAAAGTTTGACGTTTATTCGAAGTTAATTAAGCTTGTTCTGGCTTCAGATTAGCCCAATGAATTGAAAAGTGTTAATTAGCCTTAAGTGACTTCAAGTGTAGAGCTTATTAAGCTCATTTTGTGAGGCTACAAAGTGGAATAAGTGAAATATTAATATAATTTATGGAATGCATATGTCGAGGATGTATTCTTCGTTTATTTGGCATGTGCTATACAAATAGATATATATATATATATATATAATAATTGAACACTCAATAATTGCTGTAAATTAGCAACAAATTTGTAAGCATCAACAATTCGAATAACTTGTGCAAACACAATTTGTTCAATATGTACAATGCAAAGGCAAATTTCAATAACCAAATTGCACATGGCCATAATAATTGTTTGTCGACCATAGCAAATGCAAGCGAACCGAACCGAACCGAACCGAACCAAGCCAAAACAAACCAAACGAAAACAATTCAAACCTCAAAGCCCAAATCATAAGCAATTGCATAATACATACGAGTATATTCCATTGAATATATTTGACCAAAAACTAAATTTGTACAAAACCGCATATTGCACATGGAACTAATTGCCAAAAGCAATTCCAGTTCGATTCAATGGGCTTCGGCATGGCAACCAGATAATATTAAATTGTTTGCGATTCATTTAATAATTTATATGGAATATTTTGTTGTTGTTTATTTTTTAGGGCAGCATCGCAAAACTGAAATTATGCAGTATTAATGCACTGTCAATAGCTCGATTAAAACTCAAACTCAAACTCGAACTCAAACTGCAACTTCAAAGCCACATCGCTGCTCATTAAATTATCATGCTTCCCTGCAGTTCTGCCTGAAATACCCATAAGGAATACCCACGAGAATGCACAATGCACATCGGCCGGAACTCGTCTTCTCACTCTCCTCCCGCAGCCTCTTCATTTGCAATTGCCGCTTTTGTGGTAAACATGAAAGAAAATGTACCAGGCAAACACAACAAAAAAAATGAAATATTGCAAGAACCAACCAACCAGTGAGCCCATTCCACTAAAAGCCTGGTCGGCAGCCATAATAAAGTGAATAAAATAAAACTATTTAGGCGCAAAGGCAAAAGTCTACAAAATTTAAATATATAAATTTAAAGAGTTGTTTATTTTAAATATATTTAAATTATTCAAATGAGTGAGAGTTGAAATGATACTAATAATTCATTTATATTATAATATAGTTCACAATATAATTTAGTTAAATTGTATTAACTGTATTGTAAACTACTTTTTTATATATATAAATAATATTAGTATTTATAATTTAGTTAAATTGTATTTACTTTATTGTAAAATAAATTTTTATATATATATAAATATTATTAGTATTTGTTTAAAATATATTCCTTACTCTGGCGCTGAATTCAAACTGAATTTCAATTGAATTTCAACACACAATCACAAAAAATAATTTCTTATAAATTATATCCATGCATATTTTATTATTATAATTTTATTTTTTAGCAACTAAATTTAGAATCAGGCCTATTCAGTTATGCTTTTTCTAAGGGTCCGAATTTCAGAAGTTAGCTTGTCGACTTTATTATTGTTTTGCACATTTGCATTTCCTTGATGACGATAAATGTGGCACATGCGAAACACATTACTACCACTCCCACTGCCCCTCTGTCGCCCACACCCGCCCCTTTGCACAGCCTAGCCTTGAATATAAAAAAAAAAACTTTTGCTTATGCATAAATTTATGTCGGCTCGTTTGCCAGCAAACTGAAATGTTTAAAAGCGCATGAAAATGTTCTTAAAACTTTTAACTTTCTGCCACAGCTCTTTGAGCCTCCCAACTTTTTGAACAGTGTAGTAATGCATACAGAGTATAAACCTATGTAAATGGATGTTCCTTTATTGTTGAGTGCGTTTTTTATTACAATTCACAATTCTCACATTTCCCAAACTGAAATTAATTAGCAGCTTTAAGCGAATCCAAATCCCAGCAAGAAACCAGCCATAAAGGCCACCGATAAGCGAACACTGGCCGATATCGATTTCTTAACTCTTTCCCCAATTTCACTGACGATGAGGAGCGGATCTCGGGATGGACCACGCTGTAAGGCCTCAGTACTTGCATCCGCCACCTGTCGTCTGAGCACTCTGTCCCAATCGACGGTTATAATGCCCATCTCCAAAGCCAGCTGGACGCTCAGGATGGCAGCGCCCACGCAAATAGCAAGCGATTTGCCTACTTTGAAGAAAATAAATCCTGTCACAAGGCCACCGCCGGCACCAACTCCAATTTGTACATAGGGCGAGTGGTGGCTCAACTTGATTACAGCTGTGCCTAGAATGGACATGAGTGGCAGGTTGTCTATCAGTTAGTGTCCTTTACGTACTTGATTTTGGGACCGGTAGCTGGCTCATTTTCTCTTAATGTTTGAGTTTTGACTGAAAACTTTTGAAATTTCGACTTGATGAACTGAAATTTAAGGCCATTTGAATGTTAACTCAATGCTGACCCTGCCACTCGGAATTGGTTCTTTGTAAGGGTTATCCAAGTGCACCGCTTTTTGTTCCGCCAATTGATCGCCAGACCGTAAAAACAGTTGCAGTAACTGTTAATAAGAAGTGGGCCCAAACATCAAAGGTCACCTTTCAACATGCCAGTTTTATTCAGACTTCACAATTTACTGGCTATTTATGAAGCTTAAATATTTGATTAGCTGAATTTAATTTAAAAGGCGGTTTCAGCTGCATTCAATTTGAATTTAATTTGGGTAAATGTACAAAATGTTAAGCCAGTTTTCAAATGTGCCGAAAAATATGCAAACATTTTAATTTGGCTAACCAAAATACCACAGATTTATATATGTTTCAATTATTTATTTGCATATTTACATATAGATATTTATAGACACATTAATTTAGGCAAATGCAGAAAAAAATTTTAAATAAATTTGAAAACAAATAATTAAATTTAAATATGATTTAGAAATGTTTTTGTATTGCTTTCTTTTATTTTATGAGCTCTAAAGTTCATCTTGATTTTCTTCTCTAAGTAAAATTGTTATTTGAAATAAATTATAGAAATATGCCTAATCTCTAGCTTATATTATAAATAATAAAATTGTTATTATTATTTTCAAAATAAATGTATTGTCCAAAACATATTTATTTATTCTTCTTAAAGCAACATATTTGATTAGAATAATTGATTACAATTCAATAGCTAAAATTCAAATACGAGTAAATAAAACAAATATATATAAATATTTATTTTGTACATGTTGTTTTCAGCAGCTTAAATATTCATTTCCCATCATTTATTTATGCACGAATTGGAGCCACTCTAATTTGGTAATTGACTGCTTTATTTGAATATTGTTTAAAATAATTTTATTGTTGGCAGTTTTGGTAGGGGCACTGGGCAAATGAATATTTGATGACATAGTTGAGAAAATTAATGTTTAACTATTCTACGATTGTGGAATATTTAATAAAAGCAATAGCATGTTTAGTGAAAAAGTCATTTATTTAACATTTGGAAATTTTTTTTGAATAAACGACTAGTTTCCCCACTAGCTTTGCCTAATAAAGGAACGCATTGAGGTGTGCATTATTGATGGGAGCCCTGGAGAAATCAATGCGAACAGTTCAATTTGCCTGCAAATCGAAAATGGCAACTAAAAATGGACGCCAGTTGAGTGCATTTCGGGGCTTGGAGTGTGCTCCATCTAAATGGGCCGCCCGAAGCACCATTGTTTAATTTATGGTTCAATTATGCGCCCAGGTAACGCCCAGTGCAGTTACGTGCTACTTCCTCTTCCCCTCGCCGCTGTGAGCAGCCGGAGCAGTTGAGGTGTTTGGCTTTATCGCGAGTTGGAAATCAAATTAACAATGAGCACGCAAATAGCCGCAAATAATTGCCAGAATGGAGGCGCCACGAAGTGCTAGCTACTGGTTTGAGATGGTGTGTCAAAATAGAGAAAACCATCGCTAAATAATCTAGTTATGCAGCACTTAAGCACCTCCTCCAAATTCGACTCAAATAAACACTTGAGTATTTAAATTCACAAAAAAAACCGTGAAATTTAAAATTGTCTCGTTTCGGTATACATAATAAAAAGCCCGCATGTATTTCTATGTAGAGAATGAAACTCAACTTGACCATAAAATAAAAGTGGATTGCAAAAAGGGAACGGGGCAAGGACCTGGGCAAGGATAACAGAGGCAACAAAGGCAACAATTCCAACATCAATGCGAAACGTGTTTGCCATGTTGCTGGTAAATTTAAGTGTAGATTTTGCAGCTTCACTCTGATTTTATGACTATAGTTTAATGGGACGTTTCTGAAGGAACGTGAGTTGCAGCAGCATGTTGCATTGTGCATTTTGCATTCCACTCTTCATTTTTATGTAGTGCTTAAGGACACTTAAAAATTTGATGGATATATGCGTAAGTGCTCGCATAATATGTAAATCCAATTCGACTGTAAACAGTTGCTACAATATTTACATATTTACCATAAATACAAATAATAATATTAATTTTTTTTAAATAATATAATTATATTATTACTACAATTATATTATTTAAAATATATTAAATAAAGCATATTATAAATATATAAAATACAAAATATTTTAACATTTCTTACTTAGCTTAGTAATAGGCAAAGCAAAAGTAAATTAATTAACAAACTTGTAATATTTTTATGCTTGTTAATCTGATTTAAATAAATATCTGTTTTATGTTAATGAAATCATGTTTTAGTTTTTATAAAACAGAAGGCAAATACACAGAAGCAGTAACAGAAAATGTTACACAAGACCATTTTGCAATTAGTTTCTTTCACCAGTTTTGCTTAGGATTTTCATTTTCATTTTCATTTGTTACAACAACAAAAGAACGAATACCCTGTAATAAGTTCATATGTGTGTTTGGTGTAGTTAAAGCCAAGGCTTAAATCAACTTATATCCATTGCTGACTTATATGCTCAATGTGGTGCGGATGCCTCTGACTGGGCAGTGGTTGTTGCATCCTGTTGGGGGGGGTGGGGAGTGTATGAGTATGAGAATTAGGTGCAGCTGTGCTCTGCCTGTTGACGTGCTGCAAATTTGAAAACATCCAGCCACTGCCTGGATAAAGAGTTGCATGTTGGCTCAAAGCAAACGATTTCTGCAGCTGTTTTGTGTGCTGACTGCTTTATTTGTGTGCGGGTTTGTACAACAAATTAACTGCGGTAAGTTCTGAAGCTGCCCAGCAGCAACTAAAGATAGAGAGAGAGAGATAGAGGCAAAAAGGAAGAGGGCAGGAGGGGAAGGGAGCTGGGTGCCCCTTCTAGCTGAGAGTTGGCGACGTTGTTAGCTGCAAGTGATGAGCACAGCTTGCGGTTTGTTTGTGTACTCGAAACCCCAACGTTTTATTGGGTTAAATGGTTTGTCTGTTTCAGAACATTAATTTTCTTGCCTGTAGATGGATGCAGTATGTGAAACTGCGAATGAATTCTATTCAAATTATAGAGTTTCGTTATTCCATTTGATTTATTATTGTTAGAGCGAGTGCAAAGTGTTCAATTGATATTTAATGCTCTTTTTCTATAAACAAAACATTTAATTATTATTTTTAATTATATGGCGAATTGAAATCAATCAGGTTTGAGTCAAATTCAATTAAGTGGTTATGGCGAGTGAACATAATTTTTTTTGTATAATTATGATTAAAGGAAAATCAAGTGACTATTGAAATGTGATGAATATATTAAAAATATATATTTTTATTGAGCGAATGAGCAGAGTAAAAAATAAAGAAAGGGAATAATAATAAAAATGGAATTATAAATAATAAACGCTTGCATTTTAACTCATTAAACTCAATAGACAAACAATTTCGAACTATTTTTACTATTATTTAAATAAACAATTATATTCAAGTTTACCAATTTAAAAATTATTAAATATATTCCAATAATATATATCCGTATACTGAATTAAAGGCCCTCGGAAACAATACTTGGATTATCATTTATTTATTTATTATTATAGCAATTAAATTTAACACAAGAAAATAATAAATTAAAGTAAGCACATCTCAAATATTTCTCAATTAATTTGGCTCCTAGTTTTCAAAGAGAGTGTGGAAGTTGTGAAATATTTTTAATTGTTTAAAAATACAGTTACGCACACACACACACCATACACATATACAATAACAAATCTGGCGGTTAGCCAAATGTTTGAAACTTAAATGAAGAAATGTAAACACAATCGAAAAACTTTGAGCAGAAGTAAAATGAAATAAAATATATATTTACATTTCTAAGATGTATTTATGTGTGTATTTATTTATTTCTGTGTAGGCAGCAATAACCACATCAATCGAGATGCATATTTGTACGAAATTGATACTGGATTGAAGGTATTTTAACTAATCAATGGCCACAATGCTTGACCTCTTCTGTGGCAAGCACAAACTTTGAATATTGACTGAATGTCAATTGTTGTGGCACCTCACTGCAATTTGTTTTACAATCTTCGATGGATGTGGTCTTTGGATGAGAAGCTGGCAAAAGGACTCCCATTTTGGCATTTTGCACGTAGACAGCTGGCAATTGGCAGTTGGGCGGGGCACCTCCTCCGACTCCTCCTCCTCGTTTCAGCCTCGTGAATTATGTAAATTGGCAAATTGCTGTCGCAACTATTCTGGACATGCAACTGTTTCGCCTTCTTCTGATGCGACTTTTGCTCAGTCGAATTGAAATTTTTATAAGTTGTCGACGTGTTGTCGACGAGTCTACAGCAAATTAGTGCGACACGCATAACACTCAAATGTTGTTGTTTTTATTGTTGTTGTTGTTTGTGTGTTGATTGTGTGTCGTTCTTGTTACTCGTTTTGCATAAATGCATGGCAAGTATTTTGGCATTCCTTGCTTTTTGGGGTGCCATTGCGACTTTTACGGAATTTTTATGCATTTCCTACGTGACTGCTCTGCTCGCAACGAGATGTGCAAATTGTTTTGGCCAAATGTTTAATAAATAAATTATTTGCAAAAGGTTTGTGCAATTTTATCTTTTATGCTGCTTTTCCCAAGAGATGCGTTGGCAGCCGACGAATACCTGCCGATATGCGTTCTATTAGACATTGTTGTTGATTTAATTAAAATTTTATTTAAAGTTGAATTTTATGTGCGAAGTATTAAAGAAAAATTTAAAGAGTACATTTTTTTTTTTGGGCTGAACTTGTTAAAAGTGGATAAAGACTGCATAATTAAGTGGGTTGAAGGATTGAATTGTTCCCCATAATGTATATGTATTTTTTTTAGACCCAAAAGCCGAGTTGACCTAAACCAGGATAATTTTTTTTTGTCTGTTTAGCCGTTTATTCAAACAGCCGCTTTCAGTTACTAAAAGTGCTAGAAATATTAATATTGATACTATTTAATATTAAAAATCATGCATTCATATTTAATTTATTTAATATTAAAAATCATGCATTCATTTTTAACATTAAATAGTATCAATATTAATTTTTCTTTTTTATTATACTGTTAATTCTTTTATTTTAGATATGAGTTCTTATACATTCAAGTCGAATTCAGGTTAATTTAATTTTTTCTTTGTATCTTTTAATAAACCTTTTCACGTTGCGCGCTTTCTACAAAGTTTTACACTATTTAAACACGACACATTTTGCCATTTTGAGCAACATTTATAATTCGCAATAATGTTACAATTTGTGATTGCCAATACACTCCAATTTGTGTGAATGAGTGTGTAAGTGTGTAAGTGTGTGTGTGTCAAACACAGCTTGACGATTCAATTTATGCACCAATACCCACAACAAAACGCACACACACACGCCAACGAGTGTGTGTTGGCCAATTTGGGGTAAATTTCATTTACCACCTGCAGACTGGCAACAAAATGCCCGGATTGGAGCAGAGCTCTTGCAATTGCTATGACGACACGACACTACTTAATTATCGGTATATATCAGCCATAGTAATGCAAATAAAATAGTAGTCAGCAGTCAGCAGGCTGGAGCACATAGGATCACAGGAGCAACACCAGAGAGCAACCCACCAAATGTCGTCGCATTGGGAAAATTGAATATGAAATTTGAATTTCATTACCATTTGTCATTCGGTGGCATTTGGCAACAGCATTGAAATTATGATTAATGTGCAACATGAGGGCCAAGGAAATAACAACTTGGCCCCGAGTTCGTAGTTTTCTGGCAACATTTTGTGGCATGTTGTGCGTTTGTGTGGGCTGCTCTTGATATAGAGAGCTGCATTAGAATGCAGCACACTCCCTGTTTGATTCTATTAACACGCCAGTAACATGGCCACAAAGCTGCCCTACCCCTCACTCTCCTGCCTTTTGGCAGGCTTTTCTCTGGTAGCCTACAATTTTTTTCTTTCCCCCCCCCCCCTGTTTTGTGTACTATGCTCGTTGTCTGTCTTGTGTAACACATGTTGCCACTTTATGCGTTGAGTGCATGCACAATGAGGCAACAACCGTATGTACATGTTCTCACTTATGTATGTATGTATTGGTATCCGTGTGTGATGGCCTTGGGCCGATACGTGTATCAACTGCCGCAACTACCAGCTGCCGCCATAGGCAAGAGCAGCCTGCTGGAGCCCAGATTGCATTTCAGCAAATCTTGTTCTTTGTTTCCGAATTAAGTATCTATTTCATCCTTTGTCATTCTGTTGAATTATATCAAAAAATTAATTTACTAAAAATTCCAAACGAGTCATTTATTTTAGCACATTATTTTTTTAGATCATGCCAAAAACTATCTAGATTAATTAAATAATTTACTAAACTTATAAAAATTAAATAATTTTTCAAGCAGCAGCTTTCACCGATTCCCCAGTTTACACATACAGTTTTACATAAAATTTGGCATTACTCAATAAAAATAATTTAATTTGCGCATTTGTTTAAATATTTTGGAGTTCAATCAATTAATTGGGATTGGATTGGATTGTCGTTTCCGTTCGTGTTATATAATAAGAATCAGATTAACATCAGCTTAATTAAATACCAAAAATATTAGTTATGCCGAAAAGTACGAACACAAAAATATTTGTATGTTTTTGATTAATCTATCTTTTTTTTTATATATTATTGATCGAATAAAAATAAGAATATATGGATATTGATTTTCTTCTCATAATCCGATGGTTAGCTGAGACAAAAGACTAGAATTTTGGCAGTTTGCAGATAAAAGTTTAACATATCGATTTGTATAAGCCATTATTATAAGTATTTTCAACATTTCAAGACTAATTTTGCTAGTTAATTGTTTTTATATATTTAATGAAATGTTGAAATTATTCACAAATAAGATAGTTATCCTCAAATTGACGAAAGATAATATTTATATTGAGGTGCTTCAACAGTCTGTTCTTCAACGAATTTCAGTAGTTCCGGAGCAGAGAACCGGTGAAATGTGGCAACAATGCAGCAAGTTCGCAAACAGTTCATCAACATCAAGCTGTCAACTTGGCACTTGGCACTTGGCAATGCAATTGCAAATTCAATTAATCAAAATACACAGAACCAGGGGCACACACACATAAACACACACACACACACGCACATACTTCAAAACTCATGTGACTGCATCACATTAAAAACTAGTAGGCCCAAAAATCGTTTTTTAAATTGTGTGCAACTTGCATTCTCCAATTGAGACAGAGAGGGTCAGACAACAATGTCACTGCAGCTGGGCAGGAAATTAGAAACAGCCACTTGATGACCATGCCCCCAAAAAAAGACAGCATAAGCAGCAGCAGCAGTTGTAATGTAAACCGAATCAATGCAATGGCTCGAATTTCCTGGTTGACGACTGGTTGCAGCCTGGTTGCTGCCTCTTTGCATCATAGGTGCAATATGTGCAATATGTGTTGGACTCCATGTTAAATGAAATCTGTGCGATTGCAGTTTGCTTGGATTTGGGAAACACGTTTGGCTGCTGTTTCCGTTTATGAATGTGCTTCATTTTTGGCTACACAGAGGCAGCTGCTGCTGCTGCTGCTGATGATGAGTGAAATGGCACCTTGAGCACCCCAAACATATCAAAGATTGGCCGACCAATAAAATATGAAATTCAATTATAGCCAAAAAAAAATATAAGTCGTTGAGCACTTCGTCAATGGGGCGCCAGCTGCCTGGGTGTCTAACAGCATGAGCCCAAAATTGGGCACTATATTGAGCAACAAAAATGAAAAAAAAAATGAGGAATGACTTTGTAGACGCCCATTGCTGCGGCTGACAACATTTGTACGAAGACGCAGTCGCTCCACATGTCGGCCGGGGTTCTAGTCGCGATTCCAGACAACTGGGGAACTGCCAAAAAAAAAAAAAAACTGTTTTCGCCAGAAGTTCAAAGACTTTTCTCGCGTTTTGTGTGTCTTTTGATGAGGTGTAAATGGAAATTTAAAAATTTCACGAAATGTGCCAAGAAAGCGAATTTTTTTTAACATTTAATGCAGAATAAATATAAAATAAATAAATGCATTAATAAATAAAATAAACTGCAGAAAGCCTGCTGCAACTAATAGTTCAGTTAACATCATTCTGGCTAAATAATTAATAAACTTTTAATTTTGTAAAAATAAATTTGACTTGTTCAATGAAAGTAAATCAGCACAGCGCAAGCATGCATTTTTTTTTTTAAAATTAGTCCTGGTCTTGGTGTAAACATTGATAGCTGAAACTGACAACTTGAAGACGCAGTCGCTCCACATGTAGTCCCGCCGAGATTCCAGACAACTGGTGCACTGCCAGCGAGCAATATGTTAATGCCAAGAGTTCAAAGACTTTGTCGCGCTTTGTTTGCCATCTGATGGGGTGCAAATTGAAATTGAATTTGGCTAAAGCACAGAAGAAAAAGAAGAAGCAGAAAAAAAGGATAATAAAACTGCTTGCAACCCTTCCACACACTTGCAACACTCGCAAACACAAAACTGTGTGTGTCTCTGTGTGCGTGGCATAAAAAGCGAAATATTATTTGCAGGAAGCAAGCCTGAAATATTTTTGCCACATAAATCATAACAATGGCCATATGTAAAACTCCATGTACGTGTGTGCTGGCTGCAACGCAAGAGTGAAGCGCATGTTGCACATGCCACAACAAAACAAAACAAAACAACAAACAAAAATCAAAATCGAACGCAGTATAAATCTAACCACTTTATGAGAGTATACGAAGACTCAAACCATCCGGCATTTATTTCCAATCGATGTGGAGTATTCTATATATATATAAATATATATCTCAGAGTCAACAAATTTACTCAAGATTCAAATAAATCGTAAAACCTTTGTCCAACCACTTCCTTTACAGAGTATTTGTACAAAGTAGTATTTTCTGTGTAAAAATATTTATTTTATTTTATATATATTTTTTTAAAAATTATTATTAACGTGATTAAAATTGTGTCCAGTGGCAGAGTATTACCACTTCGTAAAGTTAGCACATAATTTGTGTCTTTTGTTTTTTTTTTTTGTGTACAATTTTTTTTCTACTCACTGTCCCTTTTCCCATTCTGGCAATAAATTGTCAATTTTGAAGTGTTTTCTCATGGCAAACGAGCAATTTTATGGCCATTTTGGAGCTGATTTAATGCGCTAAGCGCGCGGGATTAGCCCAAGTCATAAATTTGCCATTACATATCGTATTGTGGATGCAACGCGGCGTTAACGCATTCAGCGACCTAAAGCGAGAGAGCTGAAGGGAGGCACTCGAGGCAGCGCCTTCACCATAATTAAGTGTCGTCTTCATGTTGCATTGCTGAGCCGACACTGTGTAGCATCATTAGGGCACGTGTCTGCATGGGATCATCATCATCATAACAGCCACTTGAACATCACACGAATTTACTTACAGCTTGTGCAACCAAAACGCTGCTGCCGGTTTGCAGCTGATGACGTTGCCACTACTAATGCTGCCGCTGGCAACATCAGCAGCAGCAGCAGCGTTTTGGTTGCATGTGAAGCATGCAAGACATGGTTAGTGGGGCAGGTGGCACTTTGGTGGGACCGCTGAGCAATGTGTGTGTGTGTAAAGCCAGGATGATGATGCGCACAGTGCCTCGTTAAAGATGCTTCTTTCGTCAAGGCGACGACGACGACGACAGCTGGAGCATTCAAGTGCTCGTCTTGCATACGTTTAAATGTGCGAGGCCACTCAAGTGGGCCCAAAGCCCTAAGCCCCCCAAAGCCCCCCTGCCAACCAACCAACCAACTGGCAATCCAGCAAACCAAATATCAAAACTAAACGCTATATAAATGTCAAAAAGTTAAAAAGCAACCGCATAAGTTTTCACTACCGTAAACCACAATTATAGCCAAGTTGGATGCACTGCATCATAGTTTTGTTGTTTTTTCTGTATGCATAAAGTTTTTCAAATAAATCAGCTACAAATGTTTAACAAAACTGACAAGGAACAAGGTTTAATTGCTTTGTTTTTTATTCAACTGCAAGTGGAAAATTAATGTCAAAAGTGACTTAATTAAGATAAACAGAAAGTGAAAGGAAAAATTGGATATATGTGTGTAAATGTAATGTGGCAAAGTAATGTGGCAGGCGTAAAGAAGCATATCCCATCCCAATATGAATTTATTTATTTATTATCAATAAAAAAAACTATAATTATTTAATTTGATTATTAACTGCCTTCGTTTTGCTAAAATTGTTACAAATTGATTTTTGAGCGCAATAAAAATAATATTTTAAAGCTATTAAAATGAAGACAATAATTCGTGACATATTTTAGATATACTGGGCTAATTTTAAATTTAATTAATTTCATCTTTTATATGCACAAACCTCGTATCGCTAAAATTGTTAGAAATTGATTTTATAGCGCAATAAAAATAATATGATTAATTGGGCTAATTTTAAATTTAATTAATTTCTTTTTTTATAAGTAAAAACCTAAAAAAGGAATCATTAAATTATTTGCAAAATTAGAGAAAATTCCTCCACATTTTCAGGTTCGCTTCTCATAGTTAATTTTACTTTAACAATTTTTGTTTTTTTTGTGATTGCATTACATTTTGTGTTTAAAAATTTTTTTTTGTGTAGTTTTCGAATAAAATGGCGAAAATGTTGAGAGCAGTGTAAAACGCTGTGTTTAACAATGTGTAAATAAACATTTATGTTCCGGTCTGCAGTCCAGCAATTAAAATTAGAAACTGTGTGTGAAACTTGTGTGTAGACGATTGAAGACAAACAGAAGCTGGGGATTACATGCCCAATCCTCCCATGCCGCCCATGCCACCCATGCCGCCCATTCCACCCATGCCGCCCATGCCAGCCATGGGATTAGCCTCCTCCAGGGGCAGCTCCGTGACAACTGCCTCGGCAGTGGTCAGCAGCGATGCCACACCAGCGGCATCAATGATCGCGGTGCGCACCACCTTGGTGGGATCGATGATGCCACGCTCGATCATGTTGCCATATTCGCCCTTGAGTGCATCGTAGCCATAGTCACCGTCGAGAATCTCGACCTTGGCCACCACCATGGCACCATCGACACCGGCATTCTTAGCAATGGTCAAGCAGGGCATGCGCAGGGCACGACGAATGATGTCGATGCCCAGATTCTGATCATCGTTGGCGCCACGCAAATCGCTCAGCTTGCCGATGCAGCGGAGGAGCGCTGTGCCGCCTCCTGGCACAATGCCCTCCTCAATGGCCGCTCGAGTGGCGTTGAGGGCATCATTTACACGATCCTTTTTCTCATTCACCTCCACATCGCTGGAGCCGCCGACGCGGAGCAGGGCAACGCCCGACGACATCTTGGCCAGTCGCTCCTGCATCTTCTCCTTCTCGTAGTTCGAGGTGGATTCCTTGATGGCCTCGCGCAGATTCTCCAGTCGCTTGTCAACCATCGCACGCTGTCCGCGACCCTTGAGCAGCATGGTATCCTCCTTGGTGACCACAATTTCGCCAACTTGCCCAAAATCGCTCACCTTAATGTCCTCCAGGCGCACCAGATTAGACTCGTCGCCAAAGACGATGCCACCGGTGGCAATGGCCATGTCAGCCAGCGACTCTTTGCGATTATCCCCAAAGCCCGGCGCCTTTACAGCGCACACCTGGAGGCCGACCTTGAGGCGATTCACCACCATGGTGCTCAACGCTTCACCCTCGACATCCTCAGCAATGATGACCAAGGGCTTTCGCTGAGTATTGGCCAATTCCAGGGCTGGCACAATGCTCGTCGCCGTCTTAATCTTCTTCTCGCTGAAGAGGAGCAATGCGTCCTGGAACTCCACCTTGGCGCCCTTGGTGCTGTTGATGAAGTACGGCGAAATGTATCCACGATCAAACTTCATGCCCTCAATCACCTCCAGCTCATCGTTCATCGTTTTGCCATCCTTGACCGTAATGACTCCATCGCGTCCGACCTTCTTGATTGCCTGACTGATTAGATTGCCCACGGATTTGTCACCATTTGCCGAGATGGTTGCCACCTGGGCAATCTCCTCGGGTGTGCTAACCGGTCGCGACATGTTGCGCAGATTCTGCTTGACCGACTCAATGGCCATCATGACGCCACGTCGGATCTCCACAGGATTGGCGCCACGCGAGATCTTCTCGAAGCCCTCCTTGGCGATGGCACGAGCGAGCACCGTTGCCGTTGTGGTGCCATCTCCCGCCTCCTCATTCGTATTGTTGGCCACATCCTGCACCAGTTTGGCTCCAATGTTCATAAATTTATCCTTTAGCGCAATAGACTTGGCCACCGTCACCCCATCCTTGGTTATCTTGGGTGAACCCCAGCTCTGCTCGATGATCACGTTGCGTCCCTTGGGACCCATTGTCACGGCTACAGCGTCCGCCAGCACATCAACCCCCTGCAGCATCATCGCCCGCACCTCCGGTCCAAACTTGACATCCTTGGCATAGCCGCGCGACAGTTGGGAGGGAATCAGCGAGCTGCGCTTCAACGTGGAGTTTGTCAACAATCGCCACATTCTGTGTTAGAAATTCTAAGCAAGTAAAATATTAAAAAAAAAATAAATATATATATATATATATTTTCAATTTATTTTATTTTTTACATACCTTAAAAGTAGTTTTTGAAATTTGTTGTAAAATGTGGAATTGTATTGAATAAATATGTATGTCTCTCAGCGTTGTTCACGCTGTCGAGGCAGAACTAGAAATAAAATTCCAGTTCAAACAAATGGAAATAAGTTAGTTTCTTGGCCTGCTTTATAGTTGGCTGATAATTCAGTCAATTTGTTTATTTTTATATATTTATTTTGCTATACATGGCTTGCTTTTGTTTAGTCATTTTGTTGACAGCAGAAATTAATTTTAGCAAATTAGACTCGACTTGAAGTAAGCTAAATCTAAATTTAAATTGTGAATTTTGTCAATTATTCAATAAAAATTGTATATATTTTTGGGAATGCGTACAACTTTTTTATCTGGGTTAAGTATTGCATTAATTTCACTACTACCTGGATTATCTGTATATAATATATATATATTGCTTATGATAACCAAAGCAGAGTTTTTTTTAAATGAATTGATTTAATTATTTAATTAACTATATATATATATATATGCCATCCATTGATTATCATAAATAATTGTTCAAGTATGGACATAAGACGCTGCGAGGCTCAGCTATTTTTTAATGGCAAAATATTATAATGAGTTCACTTTCAAGTGGCTGAATTTAAATAAGAAAACATCACATGAAGTTGCTCAAGTATGAACATTGGACGCTGCAAAGCTCAGCTATTTTAAGATAAATAAACATCACATTCTTCGAAGAGTGAAGCTCAGCTATTCTAAGAAGAATAGACCGCACATATAGTCGCCCTACAAACGCTGCAAATCTCAGCTAGTTTAGGAATAAACATCACATAGAGTCGCCCTAAAAGCGACTCCGTTAATATAAATAAACATAAAATGAGTTCGCCTTATTCATATTTATTTAGGTTTAAGATTTTTGTATAAATTAAAAAAATTCTCATCAGAGCAAACAGTTCGATTTTAAACGCCGTCTCATCGTGTTGACTATACGTGTTTCACACAATATCCCTTTCGTAAATGATATGAAAATGTGAATTTTAATTTCTATCAGCGCAGAATATAAAAGATAAGACCCAAAATATAAGGTTGTCCGATCCGCAACATATTTATGGCAGATGGACCTGAATGATTAAAGAAACTAAATCATTTAGAAAAAGAGAAAAATAATAATATTTTTTTTTAACAAAATGCTTTGCACATCTCTGCGTTCTCAAACAAAATGATCTTGTCAATATTTATGTTGGCCAATTAAATAAAACTTCAAAGTTTGCAAATCACGATTTGAGGTAACAGTTATCCAACGATTATTAAATTTTAAATCTAATAATTAAAAGCGAATGGAAGATTTCATTGCTGGTTGCCTTGTGGCAACAAATTTTGCCTGACACTTTGCAGGTAATTAAAAGACAAATATTGTCGAAGGATTTTCCAGCAGGTGGCTGGATGCGGAGCAAGGGATAGGAGTGTGTGGGGTGCGGGGTGGGGGGCTTCTTGACTGTTAACTGTTAACACCCACACAGAGCCCATTTTGCAATTTAAATTTTCATGAACAAGCGCCACCATTTGTCGCTGTCGTCTTCCTTGTCGTTGTCCTTGCCTCCAGCTCCTGCTCCTGCTCCTACTCCTGCTCCTGCCACTGCTCCTGGCATTGCTCCTGCTCCTGCTCCTGCCACTGCCCCTGCCACTCGCGCATCCTTAACAGTTTTCAATTTGCTTGGCCGCTTGTAAGCGCAGCTGACAGTGACTGGAGAGCGACAGAACATTGGAACAGCGAGTTATCAACTAATGCCAAAGGGACTGCCACTCCCACTCCCCCTCCTTCTGCTCATGCCAAAGCAGCGCGATTTGCCTTTCATTGTATTTTAGCCGCTTGTCGTCGCACATTTTTACGACCATTTAAATGGTTTTCGCCTTTCGGCTACAAATTTGTCACGCAGGTGGCTTACAGAAGTGGCTTAGATATGGCGACTCTAGATTTTAACTGAAGCTGAGGATGAGGATGAGGATGAGGCAACAACCAACCAACTTGGCAACTGATGCAAGTGGATTGTCAGACAGATTGAATCTTAACATATTCCCAAGTAGTATGGAGAGTAAAGTAGAGTTTTGCTTAGGTTGTTGATTGGCTGGGTTATTTTCGGCTAAATAGATCCTGGTACATAGTATTATTAAGTTTAACAACTAAAATAATCTTGGCTATTAATGAGGTCCTGCAACATTGTAAATGCAATTAAAAAAATTGTCAAAAATTATAAATTGTAATTAATAATTATTTTATTATTATTATTTTTTTTTATCATTATTATTGTTTTTTATTTATTATTATTATTATTATTTTATTTTTAACTTATTCTTTATTGTTCACAACTCAGAAATGAAGATAGACAAAGGAGACTGCGGAGCTGGGAGGAAACACCGGGACTCCGACAGACCAAATGTCTTTCGGGCGGCTATAATCATAAACGATTTAAGCAAGTAATATCCATGGGCAGGAATAGGCTAAGGATACTTGTCGGTCTACTGACAGGACATTGTAGACTAAAAAGCCACCTGTCCAAAATGGGTATCTGTAGCAGCAGTCAACGCAGGTTTTGTGAGATCGAGGAGGAGTCTTCAACTCACATCCTTACAAAATGCATCGCCCTTGCCATGAGAAGATGCAGTATCCTAGGGATGCATGTAATGAATGTCAAAGACATAGTAGCTTTCGACCCATCAAAGATCCTGACATGCGTTCAGGAACTGGGGTTGATGGAGGAGCTATAAGCTCGGAAGTGGCCACAATAGATCTATTAGGTCGCAGTGCACAAGACCCCCCCAATAAATAATAATAGTAAAATATTCTCTATAAAAAATATTGAGTATTGTTTTAAAATTATTCCTTGACCTATATCAAGTCCTTAAATACAATTTCTTGTAATCTGTGATTTTTGCATCAGTTCCCGATTCAACAACTAATTTTAGGCCTTCAATATGAATAGCCACTCTGAGGCAGTTGTGGCTGCCTCTATCAAATTCAGGGCCACAGCAATTAAGGTTGTTTAACTGATGCATCTTATTCAATTACAAAGGCTCAAATTAGCAGGCATTAACATAAGCATGGCCCTCTTGGCCATGTTAAGTAGTGGAAAGGGAGCAATGCGAAGAAGCTACGCATCATTAGCGAAATGGCGTCGAAATTATAGAAATTACATGGCATGGGGGATGGGGCATGGGGGCGGTAAATGAGAGGCATTTATTTGAATGTAATCCATTATGAAATCGCATAATGAAGAGATTAGCACGCATACAGGCCGCAATTAATAAATGACCCGTCCGGCATAAAGGCCGGGCCAACACAACTTGGCCTCAAACTTTCGGCGGCTGTTTGCGTGTCCGACAAAAGAAATCTAATAAATTAGTAAAACGGCCAACGGCAATCATTAGTTTTGGGATGCCATACATATGACGCACAAATATAAATCAGTCCTTAAAGTTTTTGGCCAGAAAGATGCCAGGTGGCTCCACAGACAATACACAATAGAGTGTGGCACGTTCAACAATAGACGTCAATAAAAGGAACTTAAATTGTGATTTGGAAACACCAGAAATTCAATGGTCACTTATTAACCCAGCTTTTAATAGGTCTATTGAAAGTTTTCACGAACACTTTGCACTTCATTAAACTTTTTGAATTTAAGCTGAGCAGTCGCACAAAATTGCCGCACAGCTGGGCAGCCAACAAAGATATCTTCGTTGGCGTCTCTCGTCTTCCGTCTCCCGTCTCCTGCTCATCGATAATTAACCACAGAAACTTGGCAAACAAAGCCATCATTGTGCTCTGCCGACATGGGGGAAGCCCCACTAAAGGGTTCCAATGGCTAGGCACAAAATTTAATTAAAAATGCTTCGTTGCTTTTATTTAAAGTTAAAGTGAATTGTTGGCCAAATTCTAAGGAAGCTATAAGCCGCTTTGCTCCACAAATTCAAAGAATGTTTCGATTTGGGATAGCTATTAACAGGAGGAAATTGATAGATTACCACAAAGTCAATCAAAACAGGTAGGCAGATGTAAACTTCAAATAAATAATAGAAAGTAATAATAAATAAATTGTGAAATTAAAAAAAAGAATTTTTAGCTTTTTTTGCGCAGCAAGAAAAATCATACATTAAATTTAAATATTTGTTGTGTAGTAATTAAAACTTAATAAAGATTGTTTTCTTAGTCGTTATTTGCATAGCTAATGTTATATATATTCCTGATCCTTACAAAGTCAATCAAAACAGGTAGGCAGATGTTAACTTCAAATAAATACTACTAAGAAAATAGAGAACTGTAATTAATAATAAATAAATTGGGAAAATAAAAATAAAAGAATAATTTTGATCTATTTTTGCGCAGCAAAAAAATCACATATTAAATTTAAATATTATTTGTGAACTAATTAAAACTTAATAAAGATTGTTTTCTTAGTCGATGCTTGCATAGCTAGTGTTATATATATTCCTGATCCTTACTGTGTGAAACACGTATAGGGTGTTGTCAACACGATGAGACGACTTTTAGAATCGAACTGTTTGCTCTGATGGGCCTTTTTTTTAATTTATACAAAAATCTTAAACCTAAATAAATATGAAGTCGCTTGTAAGGCGATGTCATTTTATGTTAATTTATCTTAACGGAGTCATTTTTAGGGCGACTCCATTTGATGTTTATTCTTAAACTAGCTGAGATTTTCAGCGTTTGTAGAGTGACTCCATATGTGGTCTTTTCTTCTTAGAATAGCTGAGCTTCACTCTTCGAAGAATGTGATGTTTATTTATCTTAAAATAGCTGAGCTTTGCAGCGTCTAATGTTTATACTTGAGCAACTTCATGTGATGTTTTCTTATTTAAATGCAGCCACTTGAAAGTGGACTTTATATGATATTTTGTCATTAAAAAATAGCAGAGCCTCGCAGCGTCTCATGTTCATACTTGAACACTTACTGATTGTGATTGATCTGATATTGGACAAAATATTAGACGGCATAACAAAATTTGATAAATTATATATTTTATATATTATATTATATATTTTATATATTATATTATATATTTATGTATTTTATTTTATTTAGTTTCTACGTTTTACTTCACCTTCTAGTAGCTTACAAATGTTGCATTTATGTAAATAATTGTGTAGGTGACGAAACTGTCTAGAAAATACTTGATTTGTGCAACACTTGAATGAGACTTGCAACACGATTCGCAGACATGCAAATCATTTTTGGTCATGCAAATGTTTTTTGGCTGGCCAATTTACCACCCAGCCAAGAGCAACCACTGTGCGGCTGTTTGCTGCGGCTATCCAGGGCCATAACGAAAGCAACAGCCTAAGCAAGCCACCCCACTCTCGGGGGGCAGAAGTGGCACCTTTTTTACACACGCACACACACACACACGCACACACACCGCCCACAGCAATGCTTTTTGCAGCTGGCTGCACATTTTGATTAGCCGTCGGCTTCGCTGGCCTTGCTGTGGTTTGGTTTTTAACATTTGCCACCAAACATATATATTCCAGTGAACACACACATACGCACACACACCACACACTCAGCCACCTTCGCTGTCTGGGCAACTTATATGAGCCGGAAGCGCATTATAAAGGGCATTTCCGGTATTTAGGTTGTGTTGTTTGGGCGCTTGGCACTTTTTGTGTATTTATAGTTCGTTGAATTTTGCGCTTTAAAGGTTACACAGGCAACAAGACGTTGCACATACGACGTGTGGTAAGCATAGCTACAAAATCAAGTTGTTGTGTAGAAAATCGATTGCTAAAAGGAAAGGTTGTATTTATTTTATGGACTGTTTGCATTTTAACTTTTGCAAATAAAAATATTTTAATAAAATACAAAATATTAATAAAAAAAATAGCACAATAATTTAAAGATTCTCGATAAGTTTGAGCTTTATTTTGTCAATTTTACTATAAATTAGAAAATCTTTTTAAGTTTCTAAATTTTAAAGTAATTTCTGTTCAAACTATATGCGAAAAACTAAGCTTAGCATAAGAAATGATTTAAAGTATTTCAAGTGGATTTGTTTCTAGCTCAACTTATCGCAAACTTTGTCCAATCGGAATTAAGCTGTCTTCATTTGATTGTGTGTGTGCCTGTGTGTGTGTGTGGGTGTATAAGACACAACATAAAACTTTAATATGCAACGCATTCGAGGCAATCATAAGCACACAAACAGAATGAGATAGAGGGATAGTGAGAGAGAGAGAGAGAAAGAGAGAGAGAGAGTGCGGAATAGGAACTTCGACACAAAGCCAATACACGCTTGGCAAAAAGTTACTTTGGCCTTTTTGGGGCAAAAGTTGTTAGTAACCCACTCAACATTGACGATTCGGCGAGTGTCCAAAAAGTGTTTTAGGTTAAGCGCAAACTTTGTGTGCCAAACGCTTTTTGACGGTCATTTTAATAAATTGAAAAGTGGGAAACGTGCACAAAAAAATGGAAGAAGAAGTGGAGAAAAAGTGGCACATCGATAAGGATGGTCCGAAAAGTTGTTCTTTCGCGTTGTTTGTGCAGGCTCATAAAATCTGTTTGCAGGCTTATAAATAAGCGATGTTGCCACCACCCACATTCTCTCTATTTATATTTATGATGGTGGTGTCGCCGTTAACGATTTGTTTTGCTTATAAACAAAAAAAAAACAAGAAAAAAAACCGAGTAAGAAGAAAAACTTTCACTTCCGGTTTGCGAAACTTTCTGTAATGCCATATCTTATGCATGTCAAGGGCTAAACTAAACAAATCTGCTTGAACTGACAAAAGTTTTTTTTTACATTTTTATTGAGTTTGCTTTGTAATTTAAATTGTTTGCCCCTAACTTGTTGACATGACAGAAGGCCCCGCAGCTGATGGAACGAGAGTGGAGCAAGCAATTCCAATGGCCGGAGTGCAGCAGTCAACAGCCCTGAAAAGACCTGATAACAATATAGACCAATGGCATTTAATCTGTTCAGCTGACTTTCAATCAATCGCATCAATGTTCACTGTGGCGTCTAACAAATTGTTTGCCTCGTTGCCCCCCCACACAGCCAAAGCATAATCGATGCAAACAAACCGAGAAAAGGGCAGCCAACAATTCTGTATGTGTGTGTGTGTGTGTGTGTAGTTGTGCGTGGGTATTGTGGGATTGGTTACCAGTGAAAAGCAATATAAACGTTCAAATTCTGATATGTACATTAAATCACAACAACTTTGTCATTGCTGTGCTCACAGAAAACGATTCTCTTTTCAATTTCGCACAAAGACAACATTATCGTTGCCATGGGGCGTATACGTTATGTGCACGCAGCATGAGCCTGCAGTGCCGCTGAATTAATACATAACCTGATGTTATTTTCAAATGCTTCCCTTTTTTGTATATTTATAAATTGTGCTGTTTTTGGATATTTATTTATATTTTCTTATGTTTTTTGTTTATTTTTATATCATTAGAAACCTTAAAAAATAATTGAATTGGCATTGCAGTAAATGTTCTTGGTTTTATTTACAGAAATATGTATTAATTTTTTCAGCCTTAAGTAATAAAAAATTTGCAATAATGTCTCGACAAAAACTAACATATATTTAAATATTTGATTGATATACGATTAGATATATATTTTTTTTTTAATGCGCAATAAATTATATATTATATGTAAATAAATAAATATTAATGTTTTTTTCCTCATTAAAAAATGTATAAAAAATGTATATGGCAAAAATATTGTCTATATGCAAAATCAAAGTTCAAATAGAATTTATTCGTATAAAAATAGCTGTTATATTCAATATTAGAGAGCTTCGCTTGTTTGTTAATTATTAACAATTAAAGTCAACATTTAAATTAAGCTAAGCCAGTTTTAATCAATGTGCATTTCGAAGCTAGCAAATTCCCCAAACTCTCTCAGTCTTCATTTGGCACAAATGCCACAAGTGCACAATATGTTGCCGTTTCCCTTGCAACACTCGTCTTAAATGCTGTCACCTTCTACCCCACACACGCACACACACACACACACACACACATATTTGCTTGTGTGTATAGCTGGTGTAACAGCATAATTCATTTTGTCACTTGTATCTGCTCGTTATTAAATTGTTTTGTGCAACAACTCTTAACCTTACCACACTCGCACACTTGCAACCCTGCAACTCCTACTTCCAACAACAGCATTTGCGGCACTGAGATATTTATGTAAATTATAATACGCAAATGTACAAGTTATACTCAAGCAACAATAAACAAGAAATGTGCAGTGGAACAAAAGAAATGACAACCAACGACAACAACGACAACATTAACTCGGCTCAACTCTGCTTTGGCTTTGCCTTTCCTTTTGTTTTCCTTGGCTTGCTCTGGCTCCTGCTCCTGCTCCAGCTACGGCTCCAGCTCCTGCTCCATCTCCTGCTCCTGCTCCTGCTACGACTCGGCAGGATGGATGTCCTTGTGCTCTGGCATAATTGCGAGAACTGCATGTCTATTTGAATGTCCCACTCTCTCTCTCTCTCACTCTCTCTCTTTCTCTCTCTTACACACTCTCTCTGTCTCTTTCTCTCCATCTTACTCTGTCGGTTTGTGCGACATATGCAATCTCCCCGAGGAGGAGTCGCCTGATGTGCGTACAAGTCGAGCGTTGGTTGACATAATTGCAAGAATTGCATTCGTTCTTGGCTCTGTCATTCTTTGCCAAGAGTGGTCTTTCAGTCAACACTGTACGTAATTGTTATTACAAAATTATAAAGGCTTTATGTGACAGTTTCAAGCGCCATTCTATTAACTGCTTTATTAATGTTTTGCATTTAAATATACAAATCAAACATTTGCTAAAAACATTATTAAAAGTGTTTATCAAATTTATTTTACTTTTCATTGTATACATTTAATTTGAGATTAGCAACTCCAAAAATTTGTCAAGTGCTTTTTTTTATTGATTCTCACATATTTATTTATTTTATCTTACATATTCGTGTTTAATCAAAATTCTAAAATGTAAGCAAAGTTAAATTTAGATTCAATTGATAAAACTCTTTTTTATCACAAAATCAGTTTTAAACAAATATTATTATTTTTTAAGAAATTAATTTTTTAAATACGTTAATAAATAATATTTTTATTGTCATTATTTGATACATATAATTTTATGTTACCTTTTACGGTATTTTACCTTTAAAAAATCTCAGTTGCCTATTGCTCATAACTGCAATTATTTAACTTATCGTCGGCTATAAATGCCACAGACAATATCCGTTGCTGCCACACTATGTGGGCAACAAGTCCATCAACTGGCTGGTATTTGGAGCCAGGAGTTCAAATTTTATGGCCTTTGAAGGCAATAATCTACTGGCATTGGCTGCTGGCCAAACAGATGGCATCCGGAAGCCATTTCGAGGATTATGAATAATTTTTGTGTGTGCCCTGCGAAGCAATATGAAAAAGCATAAATTGAAACTGAAACTTGAACATTATGCAGCTAATTGAAAGCAGACAATGCTGAAAATGAACAAAAAGCGGCAATTTGAAAGATCGTCGGGTCAATTGCTCGATGCCAGCAATAATTTCTCTCATTTTTTGTGTGAAATTCAATTTGACTTTTGACTGTCATTAAACAAAAGAAGACAAAAAAAAAGGAAGGTTAAATGCAAAAAATAAAAAGTATTGGCAAAAAAAAATTGTGGGCGTTGATGCAATTGCTGTAAATTATTCAGTGGGCAAACAATTTTGAATGCAATTTAAAAGCAGCGCCAAGGCAATTAACATTGATGGCCAAAAGCGAAGGGTTGGGGGCAAGGAGTCGAACGGGGATTACGGTAAATAAAATGCACTGCAATTTAAAATGTCGAGACTTCAATCAATGTGACTCAGTAAATTGGATGCTGCGATGAATGCAGCCAATTTGACCTTAAGGATACCCAAAAGGCAAACTTCTGAAATAAAGTAAATATTCCATGTTAAAAAACATATTTCGATTAAGTTTTTATTTTATTCAATTTTGTTCTATAACAAATAACTTAATTAAATTTATAGAGATATATAAACTTTTTCTCTTTGATTCTTTGAGTGGCAAAAATCTAAATTTGACGTTGCCATTAAAAAATGTATGCAATTTCAGGCAGTTATGACAATATGTAATTAAATTAAACATAAAACATAACGTTACGCATTGTTAAACAATTATTTTTTTTATATTTATTTTGAATTTTTTCTTTCTTACACAACATTTATGTATTTATAACGGATAACTTATTTTACAACGCTTTCTAATATGAATACTAAAAATCCATTTTATTTAGTTATTTTAATTTAATTACAGGTTTGACTATAATTACTGATACCTAATATATTTAATTTAAAATATTTATTCGTGTTGCAAGTATTTCTTGGGTAAGCGCTTTTCTTTTTAAAATATATATGTTACATAAATAGTTCCTGTTGCCGTTGTGGCACGGCAAATGGCTGCAAGTCTGCAGAGCTAAGCAAAAATGTTGCAAGCAAGGACGATGAATAGAAGACTTTCCTCTGGGTTTACCTTTACCCATACCTCTAAACCTACCCTTAACTTTACCTCTACCTCTACCTATGCTAAAAAAAAAAAATCGAGAACTGAAAAGTAGATTTATGTGCAATAAGTAACTCAAATCACGTTCGGTAAATGCTTACAAAATGTTACAACAAATTTTGCACGATGCAAATCTTTTATTGACAGCACGTTTCAGTTGTAGACAGGCGTTTTGCACATGTTTTACAACTCATGTTTTTTCGATGTGTGTGCAATAATAAAACTATTTCTTAAATACCAAAAACCAGCATAGATAAGTAGAAAAGTATTTTAATTTAATTGGGCAAATCTCGAATTCATTGCCAGAAAGTTACAGCAATTATTTGGCTTTTATTTCATACATATTTGCAGGCCTTGACATGTTGTAACAAATGCATTTAATGGCAATATTTAATATTTAAACATATATATATATATACATATATATAAATTTGTCTGTATGTGTGTATTTTGTGGCGTTTTTTGATTGAATTCACCTGAATTGGTTGTTTGCTCATAACGTGGCAATAGAAAATGCATGAGTTGAATGAATAATTTATTGATTGATTGATTGATTGTTTGATGGAGGTTACGTGTCCGCTCGTTTCAGCCCTTATTCTCGAGTGTCGCTCTTTTTATTGTTATGGCAATCTGGTAATAAACGAAGTCATACACATGTAATTACAATTAATTTTCATTTAGCGCAGCCAGCAGAGCCAAGGCTGTTCACTGAAGATGTAAGTGCTTATTTTGATGGCGTCGACAAATCTGGGTTTCTTAATCATAAAATAAATACAAATCAAAGCAAACAACGAAGCATTTCCTTAACGACCAAAAGAAGACAACCATTTTATTTGGCCTTATGTAATCAGACAAAAAGTGACACCCAAAAAGGATTTACAGCTCCTGGAAACTGGCATTTGGACCGAACCCGATGGCTTAAATATGTCAGAGCTGTTTTTTTTTTATATATATATTTCAAGAATTGTCTGAGAAGCCAGTTAAGGGTAGATATAAAGTTAGCTTACAATTATTATTTTGTTAGTTTATTTTATGTAGTTTTATTATTATATTAAATAAGTAAGTAGTAGGAGAATGGGGATTCTATGACAGGAAGTGACGTCACGTTCTGTCATAGAATCCCCATTCCTGAGAGAGGCAGCGCAGCGGCCGCGCAGCAGCGGCGTCAGCATGTTGAGACCCGCAGCAGCGGCGTCAGCAGCAGTTTTAGTTATCAAAAAATCCATATGAATGTTTACAATTCAATTCATTTAATTTCATCAATCGGCGAAAATTCTAATGCTTCAAGCGCAACAATTTTTTTCTTGCTCTTCTGTCATTTGATACAAAGAGTCATTACTTTTTATTGCACTCGTTTTCGAGTATTTTTAAGAAGAATCCCCAACCCATTTTATTGCCCCAATTAGTTTATGTATACAATTCAATATTTATGATTAACAACAACAGCACCAGCAGCGAGGTCAGCAACAGCATTAGCAGCAGCGTAAGCATGTTGGGACACGCAGCAGCGACGTTAGTCTGTAAAAAATCCATGGGAATGTTTACACTTCAAGTAATTTAATCTTTCATCTATTGACGAAAATTCTAATGCTTGAAGCGCAATATTTTTTTTTTTTTTTTTTGCTCTTCTGCCATTTAACAAATCACAACGAGTTTTTAAAAAAAAATATCATGTGAATGTTTACAATTCAATAAGACTTCGATGTTTGTCATTGGCTTGTGGATCACTTAATAGCACTTGTGTATAAGTATAAGTGCATAAGTATAAGTGGTATAAGTGTGATTCATTTATGATCGTATTATGGGCGTCGCTTTTCATATTGCTATTTGGCATTGACTTGCGTCAATTAGATGATCGGTGAGCAGTTGTGAGTGTGTGTGTGTGTGTGTGTGTTTTTACTCTCCCTTCTGATGTGTTAAATCTATAACAACAATAGGTGCTTTTTCTTTAAATTCCTTAGGCGTTAGCAATGGTTCAGACTGCTTCATATAGTAGCTTGCTTGAAAACTTGCATACATATTATACAAACTTGCAAATCGATCACGATTAAAATTTATACTCATATCATCATATGGATATGCCTCGGAGTTCAAATGCACTTTCAAGTTTCGTAATTGGTTTTGAATCAGTTTATTATCAAGTGAAAAGCCTATTATAGCAAACCGAGGACGTTCTCTATTTGCTGCAAGCTTAACATTCCAAACATGATGAGTACCTTCTGCTAATGTTGGATCGAGATAACAATCCCAACTGCGGAATGCTACTGGTAGTGAGCCTCCACTTTTTGTTATATTAAACATTACTAATTTCTTTTCATCACTGAGAGTAATATGTGGTACTTTCCAAGTAATATTTGTTATATGTATTTTATACTCGGCACTTTCAATTTTACTATGATATACATCGTCCATATTTTTAGTTATGAGTAGTATTAGCTCATGTTTACAATTCAATAAGACTTTGTTGTAGTCTTCACAAAATCCAAGCAGACATTTAAGTGGAATAGAGAAATTAAAATATCCATCATTTGCTAGTTGTTTGTCGTTTCCATTAAACCAACCAGAATTCTCAAGCATATAAAATACAATTATAATCAAGTTCAACGATTTGATTCTTTTAATTGTGGACACTTATGTTTAAGATTTCTATTAATGCAGTATAAAGACGATTATTTAAAGTAACTTGTATTCAACTTTTCAATAAAAAAATAAATACATAGATTGAAAATTAATATTTTTATTTTAGTATATAAGAGCTATAAACAGCAAGACTATCTTTAGTTTGATTATAGTATTTGTGTTGTTTACAACAAATTTTAACTGAAAACCGCTGGATAACTGCATGAAAAATAGCAATAAACCGCAAGTTAAACTGTGTCAAACCGCTTGAAAACCACAAACCGCCTATAAGGGTGTTTATCGGTTTAGACCTGATCGGTTTATAGTTAAAATGGATGAACATCTTCTGAAAGAATTAACGAAAACAAGACTCGCACTAAAAAGAAAATTTCAAAGCATTAAATTAGGTAGAGCAGCAAATGAGTATCAATTAGAGGAAACGTTTAAACCATTAACCTCTGCAGAAAATAGTCAGAGGGAACGAAATAGTAAATCAGTTGATGAAAGTAAAAAAAGAAGAAAATGATGGAGAAGTAAGCACTAGGGCTAAAAACTATAGTGAATATTATGATGCATTTTTTTAGGATCAACAGGATTATTATACTTTTTTTTGCTGTTAATAATTTATTCAAAAGTATACGCATTCACATGGCCTGCCGGCGGCAGGGTCTATTTTGATTTTCGATTCGAGCTTTTTTTATGCATGCATCTAGCAAAATGCAAAATTTTGGTTGATTTCCAGCCCCAAGTACCAGGCGAACAGAAATCAGCTGGTGGTTTCTAAATATTACTAAAATAAACGTAGCATACTTTTACTGCATGCCAAATCATTTTTCGGCACCCCTAAAAGTATGCAATGAAACAATGAACAGCAGCAAGTTGCTGTTAATGTGCCAAAATAAAAGTAAAGCATACTTTCACGGCCAAAATTCAGCAAATACTAAAATACATTGCCTTCTTTTTATTGCAGGTAATTTTAAGATCCAAATTTTTCATTGCATACTTTTAGGGGTGCCGAAAAATGATTTTGGCATGCAGTAAAAGTATGCTACGTTTATTTTAGTAATATTTAGAAACCACCAGCTGATTTCTGTTCGCCTGGTACTTGGGGCTGGAGATCAACAAAAATGTTTAATTTTGCTAGATGCATGCACAAAAAAAGCTCGAATCGAAAATCAAAATAGACCCTGCCGCCGGCAGGCCATGTGAATGCGTATACTTTTGAATAAAAATTCAACAGCAAAAAAAGTATAATAATCCGGTTGATTCTAAAAAAATGCATCATAATATTCACTATAGTTTTTAGCCCTAGTGCTTACTTCTCCATCATTTTCTTCTTTTTTTACTTTCATCAACTGATTTACTATTTCGTTCCCTCTGACTATTTTCTGCAGAGGTTAATGGTTTAAACGTTTCCTCTAATTGATACTCATTTGCTGCTCTACCTAATTTAATGCTTTGAAATTTTCTTTTTAGTGCGAGTCTTGTTTTCGTTAATTCTTTCAGAAGATGTTCATCCATTTTAACTATAAACCGATCAGGTCTAAACCGATAAACACCCTTATAGGCGGTTTGTGGTTTTCAAGCGGCTTGACACAGTTTAACTTGCGGTTTATTGCTGTTTTTCATGCAGTTATCCAGCGGTTTTCAGTTAAAATTTGTTGTAAACAACACAAATACTATAATCAAACTAAAGATAGTCTTGCTGTTTATAGCTCTTATATACTAAAATAAAAATATTAATTTTCAATCTATGTATTTATTTTTTTATTGAAAAGTTGAATACAAGTTACTTTAAATAATAGTCTTTATACTGCATTAATAGAAATCTTAAACATAAGTGTCCACAATTAAAAGAATCAAATCGTTGAACTTGATTATAATTGTATTTTATATGATTGAGAATTCTGGTTGGTTTAATGGAAACGACAAACAACTAGCAAATGATGGATATTTTAATTTCTCTATTCCACTTAAATGTCTGCTTGGATTTTGTGAAGACTACAACAAAGTCTTATTGAATTGTAAACATGAGCTAATACTACTCATAACTAAAAATATGGACGATGTATATCATAGTAAAATTGAAAGTGCCGAGTATAAAATACATATAACAAATATTACATGGAAAGTACCACATATTACTCTCAGTGATGAAAAGAAATTAGTAATGTTTAATATAACAAAAAGTGGAGGCTCACTACCAGTAGCATTTCGCAGTTGGGATTGTTATCTCAATCCAACAGTAGCAGAAGGTATTCATCATGTTTGGAATGTTAAGCTTGCAGCAAATAGAGAACGTCCTCGGTTTGCTATAATAGGCTTTTCACTTGATAATAAATTGATTCAAAATCAATTACGAAACTTGAAAGTGCATTTGAACTCCGAGGCCTATCCATATGATGATATGAGTATACATTTTAATCGTGATCGATTTGCAAGTTTGTATAATATGTATGCAAGTTTTCAAGCAAGCTACTATATGAAGCAGTCTGAACCATTGCTAACGTCTAAGGAATTTAAAGAAAAAGCACCTATTGTTGTTATAGATTTAACACATCAGAATGAGACTGTTAAAACCGGACCAATCGATATCAGAGTTTCCATTGAGTTGGAGAGTTCTAGTATTAAAAACACTAAAGTATATTGTCTACTTATGCATGATCGGTTAGTTGAGTATTCACCATTAACAGGATTAGTTCAACGTATTGTTTAATTCATTTCAATGGAGAATCAAGTAGCTGTCGACATTCAAGGATTTTATGGAAATGACAACTATTTTATATTAAAAGAGATTGCTTTAGTTTTTAATAATGGATATTACAGAGACGTTCATTACCTCATAAAACCACCATATGATTTTCTAAGATTAACAAAGAAGGCCCGTAAAACGGCGATATGGTTAACTAAAATTCAACACAATCTCTATTGGAATGATGGAAATTATAACTTTTTACAAGTCAGAAATGTGTTACGTGAGCTTATTAATGGAATGGAAGTAATCACGAAGGGAGATTGGAAAAAAAAGTTTCTCGAAAAGTTTCTAAGGAAACTTCCTAAAACAAATGTTAGGAAAATTGATTATTTTCTTAAGGAGTTTGAGGATGTGCTATTTCCTGAGCATTCCAAATTGTTGGAGGAATATCGAGAATATTTCATGGAGTATGAAAACTATAGTCTAATTCAATCAAAATATGGGAAGCACTTGACGGTGTGCTCATGGTCCTCAAATGACGCTATAGATGGAGTTGATACTTGTGCTTGTCACTACTTTGTATCATATGAGAGAAAACTAGATCGCCTAATATTTCAGTACACTAACCTTAGAAAGAAGTTAAACTGTCGGGATATTAATAATAATACACTTTAAATGAAAATGAATATTAGAAAATAAATTGAAAACTAAACAAATGTCTATAGTTGTAAGCATTTTTATAATAAATTATACAATGAAAAACAAAAAAAAAACAATTTTCATTATTTAAACACATGAATCTATTTGACAAGTCAGTAGCTAGTCAAATCAAACCAGGCTATTTTATAGCAGAGTGCGCTGTAAGAAGGGAGAGTAAAAACACACACACACACACACACACACACACAACTGCTCACCGATCATCTAATTGACGCAAGTCAATGCCAAATAGCAATATGAAAAGCGACGCCCATAATACGATCATAAATGAATCACACTTATACCACTTATACTTATGCACTTATACTTATACACAAGTGCTATTAAGTGATCCACAAGGCAATGACAAACATCGAAGTCTTATTGAATTGTAAACATTCACATGATATTTTTTTTTTTTTTTAAAACTCGTGATTTGTTAAATGGCAGAAGAGCAAAAAAAAAAAAAAAAAAATATTGCGCTTCAAGCATTAGAATTTACGTCAATAGATGAAAGATTAAATTACTTGAAGTGTAAACATTCGCATGGATTTTTACAGATATTTAATCATAAATATTGAATTGTATACATAAACTAATTGGGGCAATAAAATAGGTTGGGGATTCTTCTTAAAAATACTCGAAAACGAGTTTAATAAAAAGTAATGACTCTTTGTATCAAATGACAGAAGAGCAAGAAAAAAATTGTTGCGCTTGAAGCATTAGAATTTTCGCCGATTGATGAAATTAAATGAATTGAATTGTAAACATTCATATGGATTTTTTGATAACTAAAACAAAGTCTTATGCGGCTGATGCTGCTGACGCCGCTGCTGCTGCTGACGCCGCTGCGCTGCCTCTCTCAGGAATGGGGATTCTATGACAGAACGTGACGTCACTTCCTGTCGTAGAATCCCCATTCTCCTACTACTTAAGTATTATTTTTTCTTGTGAACCTATTGATTTCTATATTTTTAATTTTACTTATATAATTTTACTATTTATTTGGCGAAATGTTAATTGTTGTTTTCAATTAAGTGTCCACTATTTAATTATAAATTAAATAAATTGTAATTTATTTTTTATAAAATAACAGACATTCCGATTTCATGTTATATTAAAAAGTACAAATAGCACAAATAAATATTTGCTAGTATTTATGCAGCACTAATATTGCCTCTGTATATATTTATTTATATATATATTTATTTATTTATTTTGGCTGCAAAGCACTAATGGCTTTCAACTCGAAACTTGCTGTGGCAGCTTGTGTGAGGATTTATTGGCATAACTATGCGATTATTGCGCTTCATGGCTAAATGCACTAACTGACATTAAACGTGCCAAAATATCAAACACAAGCTGTATGCATAAACTAAATTATTGTTTATTGATAATAACGATACGGCTACAAAATTATATTATGCCAATATTTTCCAGCCCGCCAAATCTAACACTGGCTTTCAATAATTTGCACTGTGCATGCACTTAACGCCTGCCTGCAGCGGTATACATTTAAGAGGCACTGTGCTGTGAAATTAAATTGGTTTGGACGGTTGCAAATATAGAAATATTGATTTTATTTGTGGCCACACAATCGATGCAGTGATACCAAAAACAAGCAATTGGCATATTGCTATTATCTTTTGGTTTAGTATGAATTAGTTTATTAAAATGTCACTTTGATGAAGCGAATTAAAATCAATTAGTAATTCGTTGTTTGAACTAAATAAACAAACTGCAAACATGAATATTTTGATTTAATTAAATAAATTTGAATTGCTTTCCAAATTATCTATAGTATCTAATTTTATGAAATACCTTTAAAATCTATTTATAGTTACTGATGGTTAGTTTGATGGTAACATACTTGCAACCCATCGCTGCCTGCCACTTGCTGCTTTATCACTTTGACTCTTTGGTATCTAAGTGTAGGTCTAAAGCGCCGATACACAGCGTTGCCATGGCCAAAACGTGTCTGCTCTTATAATTAGTTTGGCATAACTCGCAGCGAAACATGTGGCAGTTCCCAAGCCAAGTCAAACCTGCCTCCGATTCCTTATTCAAAATTGCACTCATCCTGTTACCATGTTGGTCACTGTGTAAGCAGCGTTGTTGACAACGCGGACCAAATTGCAAACGGCTGACAAAACAACTGGTTAATGGGGATTCAAGTAACCCAAACAGTAACTCGAACTGATTGCCAAACATGTTTAGTAATCGATTATTGGGCGGTTCTAAAGCGATTTCTGTCAATCCAAAAGGGCTCAAATTTGCAGAAAACTTGAAATAATTTTGATTTAATATCTACAGAACTTGGGTTAATATTATTATTTTGTGATGGTGATTGGCAAAATCTTTAAATAAAGTGTAATAGAAAAAATTTCGATTAATCGATAACGCTTACATAAATAACTTAAGCTTCTACTCTCAGATCCCTACATAACCTTAAATATATATTTTGAATATAATTAAATTCATGTTTTAGAATGTACAGTTAAACTTCAATACATAAGGTCAATTAACAAATAAGATATTTATATTCTAGAGAGTCCATTTGGGATTTGTAGAATAAGCAAATATAAATAATAATAACAATGTAAATAATCACAAAAAAATTATCATACATTCTAATTCTTATTAGGAATATTTACAAAGTCGACGCAAAGTAAAAAAAAAAAAAAAATAAAATAATATCCAAAAAATAAAAAAATAAAACAAAAATAAATAATTTGTATATAACAATTATATTACTTTTTATTATTTAACCTGTTATTATAATAACCAAATTTTTATTATTTTTTAATATGTAACCTGTGATTATAATAACCAAATAAAAAAAGTTTTTCTACATAATCGTTATTTTCAACTAATATATTTTCTGATAAAGAAGAATCTTATTTTTTTTTATTGCGCGTCTTGCCACATCTTTCACACTATCCATCTTTCTGTCGTCACCCGCTGGGCATTTTAGTTGCCTTATTAAGTTGGCGCCTTGACGGCAACTGAAACCTGCCCTTCTCAGATAAAATTTGTGCATGCCCAAGATATTTCCCATTTTGTCTATATCTCTCTTTTTTTTCTATTCTTTCTCTTTTCTTTTTCTTTTTGCATTTCCATTGTCAAAGTTGTGGCAGTCATGAGAGTCGCGCAAGTGGAAGAGAAAATTTCAGCAAATAGCGGCAAAAAAGTACAAAAGTAATGACAAAAAAACTCAACTGTGGTATTTCTGTTAAGCGCTAATTATATGTAAATAGATCCAACGCAGCTGATGCTTCAGGTGAAACATAATTGGCAACAAGATAGCTGACTTAAGTTATGGCCCTCAAAACGCTCTAAGTTGTCCAATAATAGTAAATCCCTTAAGTTTTAGGTAAGGCATTGAAATGTTGTCAAAGCTATCAAATGGATATATAAAATATATATATTTAATATATAGGTTGATAATAATAATAGTATTTTTACTGATTATTAGATACAATAAATTAGTTAATTAATTTAATTTTATCTTTGCCTTTTGATGCATTTTAAAGAAGATCAATTTAATGTAATATTTCTATCAGAAGAAGTATTAGCTTAACTATTAACTGATATTATTAATTAAGTTGATTTAAATTCATTCATCAATTTAATAAATTAAATGAATTAAAGTTGCTTATTCTAAATTGTTAATATGTCTTAAGAAACAAAATTAGTAAGGGAAAATCTATTAGTAACATTAAAATTTAAAAGCAGATTAATTTCTGTTTTAATATATTGTTATACACTCATTTAATTATATATAAATTAATAACATTAAATATGTTTTTTATAGTTCTTTGTTAAATAGATAAGTTTTATGAATTATATGCAAATCTGACCAGGAATCATTTACAATATTTTAGGCAGTCTAATCAACATAAGAAAATTTAAATAAAAATGGGCAGCAATTTGTTGCACTTAGTTGAACATTTATTTGGCAGCATTTCTTTTTTAATCAAATGCCGCTGCAATTAGCCAAAGCCCATTTACATAAATTCCTTTGCATTTAAGTCATTAGCACCCGAGAAATTTCATTACACTTTCTCGTGCGTGGCTCCCAGCAAAGCATTCAAATTTTGGCAAAACACAAAAAATTAAAAAAAAAAACAAAAACAAAAACAAAATATATGGCAAAAGAAGCGCACAAAAATGACAAAATGAAAGCGTTAGTTGGTTGGGAAAGAAGCATGAGAGTTGAATTAGAAAGACAAGGCGTGGGGCAGTGAGTGAGGGGGAAGAGGATGAAGTTGGAAAGAGGGGGAAGTGGAGTAAGGAGAGCAAGGGGAAACGCATGAGCGACAGCAGCTAACACGTACAAAACGCATAAACATTCTTGCTTAAGTGAGTTTGTACATAAATTTCCCAACTTAAGTTGCAGAATGCGTTAGAAGAGTGTGTGGGTGGGTGTGTGTAGCGGGGGATGTGGTGCAGAGCGATTTCAACTGAAAAATACTCAAAATGTATTCAAGTGTTTGGTTGGTTCAGTTTCGGTTTTTGGTTTCGGTTTCATTTGCGTTTGCATCTGTTTTATTTATGTAACCGCAGGCGATGCAAAGCTAACCGGACACCAAAAAAAAAAAAAAAAAAAATAGTATTTTGCTAATGCGTTGTCTTCAAAGAGTTTTCAAAGAGTTGTCCAGCCAAGTTCATCTGTTATGCAAAATAATTATATTCCTTTTAAGCATTTATAACGATATTTATGGAAGTTTAGAATTTTGATACATTAAAAAGGAGTTGAAGCAGCATTCACATGAAATTCAAATGACTAATTTAAATTGCTTACTGAAAAAGTATCTTTTATTTTTTTTAATTTGAGGCAATTTTCTTGCTTTCTGCATCTGTTTGTGGAGCGAGTAGGGAGAAACGCAGCAATTAATGGTAATAACAGTGTAACAGTGTTCATAACAGTGTTCGTATATTATGCAAGCGTCCGCTGACAGCGAACGGGAGAGCGATTATGCGACAGTTGTGAAGTGAACTGTCGGAAAACTTCTGTTGCATGCTTTATGGTCGCGCTTTGGTCGCTAAAGAGAGCGTCGAACTGTTAAAGAGCAACACTCCAGCACATTGAAGAGAGCGAAGAAAGCGTACGCGCGCATTAGTCTAAAAACACATAACTGACCTACATCAAGCGGAAATTTATTTATGCCGGCTGCCAAATTGCGTTCTTTCGTTGGCAGCAAGAGAGTGGAGTGGAGTTATGACTATGACGGATAAAGTTGGGCTATTTGCCTTTGTTGTTCAGCTGCTGACTTTACTCTGGCAATGTTAATGTTATTGTTATTGTTGCATTGTTCGCTACTCTTTTCCTCTTCTTTTTCGTCTTGTTTTTGTTGGTCATTGGCTCTAATAATAATGGCCTGTAATTTGCATAAATAATGCTGGATTTTTCGATGGCGTCCGCTCTTTGTGTGTGTGGTGAATTTTAAATGATTGAATAGTTTGTTTTTGTGAGGGGGTGAGGTGATGCATGCATAGTTAGCCAGCTGGCAGATAGACTCAATTATTTCGGTAAATGGCGAAATTTCCGTTTGGTGTAAATATGCAGGGAGACTTTGCACTTAAATCGATAAATTACACTCAACCTAAAGGATCGATATATTATGGTCTTGGCTTATAAACAAGTTTTAGCATTAAATAATATAATTAAACATAGGTGTGCATATATATAACATACAGAACTTTAATCAGGCATAAAGTTCATAATAAAAAAAATAACAATACAAATATCTAGAAGATCGTTCATTCTAAAATATATTAAAATCATAAAAAAATTGCAATTGTCAAAACTCAAATGATGCATTCAATGAGCAAAGTAATTCGATAACAGCGCGCTGTTGTGCTTAACAGAGCGTGCTCTTAAACGTGTGCTCTCTCTCTATGGCACACAAACACATGTTTAGGCAGAAACTTCGTTTTGTTAGTCGGCAACTTCGTTATTTACTTCACGGCACGAAGTTCGCGACTCTCTTCGTGTGTTCGGCATAACCGATGCCGTTCAACGAGTAGCAACGAAGCACAGCGTATGCCATTTGACTGTGGACTCGGTGTAATCAGTGCGTACTGCTAAGTAAATTAGTTTAGTATGATTTTAGTGCGCAACATTGACGGACGCGCCACGCGACCCCGCCAAACAATATTTACAACGACAACGACGCGTTCGTCTGCAATTTGTGTGTGTGTGTTTTGGTATTTGTGTGTTAGTGCTAGCTGTTTAGTCAGTGTTCCTTAGTGAGAGTGTCAGCTTAACGGCACTTCTGGATTCAATCTCGCATGCTTGGCCGAAGCGTTTAGCAGTGCGCGCCCAAAAGCATGCAACACCAAGACACACACTGTACGTAAGCAAAGAGCAGAAAGCATATTTACAGTAAGAATGAGAAGCAAATCACAAAAGAAACGCAATGTTCCCAATATTGCAGCAGAGGCAACGTCAGCTTCATCATCATCTTCTCTTCGTACTTCATCTTTCATACGATGTTTAATACAAATTGTGCAGCGAGGATATTTTTTTAACTTTATTTTTTTGACGTCCTGCTTGAAGTTTTAACACTGGTCCCAGCTGCGTGTTTACTTTGCAACAGCAACTTGAGCTGGCAGTCGTGATTGCAATTTCGGTGGCCAACTCGAGCGTGCCTTATTAAGGCTGATAGTTTATGGCCATCAACTTCTTTTGTGCCCAGCCGGAGAATGATAGTAAACGGAAAACTAAAACGATTTCTCTATTGAGCACTGTTATGCAATTTAGTCGGTCAATTTTATCTCTTCACTTATATATATTTACTTATTGTATATTATGAAATCATGGAGTTTCTATTTGATTTAATCGATTGCTGATTTTTATTAATTCTTACAAATATTTTAATAATATTGTAAAATTCATCAAATTAATATGATGAATAAATTGTGAACTTAGAAAAATGAGTAGATGTTGAGCAGCATTTTATATGAATTTTATGATTACTAATATTTATAATTTAAATAATAGCAATATTAAAAAATTTATTATTTTTAATTAATATATTATAATATAGAAGAGGAAAGTATTTTGTAAATAAAACATAGAAACGACTGCTCGAAAATTGTTGCTTGTAAAAGCTAAATTTATTTATTTATTTAATTATTTATTATTTATTATTTATTTATTTTATTCATCAATCTCAAATAATACATTTAGATTCTGTTTAAGAAGCTTTAATTAGGACAAACATATTTATTTCAAAGAATCTAATTAGTCTGCTTTTGGCTTATACAAGAAAGCTTATTATATTAAAATTAAATTAAAAGCCGCATTTAATACGACTAATACCAAAGTACTTCAATATTAATGCTGCAAATAGAATAAATAATAACTAAAAACTGCATAATAAATTGCAAATAGTTTTTTAAATGCTTTTTTAGCATTTTTCAAAATAGTATAAATTCTCGTAAAAAAAACCAGCTAATAAGCCATTTTACTTTTGGCAGATTCCATTGCAATGTTTTTATTATAACACTAAGTCTGTATTTAATTTTGTTTTTAGGAAAACTCGAAATTTTTGCTGTTGTCAATTCTCTGCCCCATTCTATTGTATGCTAATGAAATGGCTTAGAGAGATTGCCAAAACTAACAAATATAACTAGTTTGCGTCAGCTATAATTTCAGTTGCATACACTCACACACACACACATATACGCGCAAGTGTAGTAAGCCTCACGCAGATGCCGTTAAACCAATATGAAAATTGTTGCTTTCACTGAACGACCCTCGCTTGTGGCAGTGGCATTCAATAACCAAACTAAACTATGCTCGCAACAGTGGCGTCTACAAAGGGGGCATGCAGCACACAGTCACAGAATATTTATAATATTTTTTGTAGTTTTTTTTTCTACTTAAGATAAAGTGATAACATTTTAATGACAAATAATTTATTAATCTAGTGTGAAATATTTCTCTTCGTTGCTCTTGATTTAGATTGGATTTATTTACACTTTGCAATTAATTCAGTTTTTTATAATAATATATTCCATGGATTTCATGTCAGCTTTATTAAGCTACTTTTGGCTTGAATTGGTTTGGGATCAAGATTTGTGATTTGGATCAAGCTTTCAATCCAAATACTACATAAGAAATTTATTTGATTCCCCCACACACAATTCTTCGCTATGCCACTGCCACAAACTAGTACACACACACACACACATACACGCTCACTCACCCACACATATGTCCAATGGTCTTTTGCTCGTTTGCCTGAGGCACAAATTAGAATTTTATGCTCTTTGCGCGGATTGGATAAATTTTTGAGTTTGGGCTCTGCTAGCGTTGTCCACTAATTAGGCAAAACGCACTCGATTGTGGTATAATCATTAAAACCGGAAAATGCACGGCTACCATGAGCACACACTGACACACACACACACACACATTCACTTGTTAATACAAACGTAATCGCACAAAAACTGCATCTTTCTACAATTTTAGCAAAGCTCGTTCATTTTCCCAAATGTTGACGATCGCAATTTGAGCAGCAAATAAAAATATTTCACAGTTTTTGGTAGCTTTAAAAAAGATTTAATTTATTTTGGTGTGGATATTTTAATATATATTTCTTATATAGACAAGTAAAATCTTAGCTTAAAAAACAAATGTAGAATACTTAAGGCTGATATTTATTAATATAAGTAGTATTTGGGGTAGATCGAAATCGATTGCAATTGAGAATTGAATTCGGAATAGAACGTCAATTCAAAAAAAAAAAAAAAATTGGGCTTATTTGCCATAAAAATCATGTATTTGAACTTATGGCAACAGTATAATGATCAATTCAAATTGATATCCGAGAGTTTATGTTTCAAATATAATATCTCTTACTTGTATAATCTCTGGGATCATGTGATCAGACAGATGGGAAGACCGCCATCTTTAACTCGTCAAAGATGAAAACCTTCCAGCTTTATTTACTAGCTGAAACTGTAATATTATTAGAAATTCAAAAACCCATCCTTTCTTCTCTCAAATACAAAAGAATCTTTGCCACCTGCTATTTACTGGTATTACCATAAAAAAATAAGAAAAACTAACTGAGAATTTACCGGAATTCGTTTACTTTTCCTACCTTTAGTTGCGAGACAATATTTTTTGCTTGTGTCAATTATTTTTTCATTCACTTTGAACTTGATTAAATCAATTACTTATGTTGTCAACCATTTTAAATGACTTTTAACATGTTATTTACTCCATGCTTTCGAATTGATTTAATATGTGTTGGAAAATCCTTCAGGTCTGTCACGTTGCCGACTTAAAGTCAGAAAATGTGAGATGCTTGCCACGGCGAAAGTCAACAGGAAACGGATGTGAGCGAAAGCAAACACGTGTTCTGAAAATCGCTGCTGCAATAATGCAAACACTCGTCCTCAAGTATATGCACACACAAACACAAACACACATACACACCCACAAGCAAACACACACACACACACAGACACACACACTCTTCTTCTTCCCACTCATTGCATATGTAAGCCTGTTTGTAAGCTGGCCAATTTTTTATGTATTTATGCATTTCTTCGTTCATATAGAAGCATCCGTTCTTTCCCGTCCCCCCCACTCCACTCGCATTAAAGTTGCCTGTTGTAAAAATGCATCAGTGCAACAACAACAACAACAACAACAACAATAATAACCACAAGAAGAACAACATCAACTCCCGCACAGCCACGCCCTACGTCCATAGTAGGTTAATCAAATGCAAGGCGAATAAAAATTGCAATACGTGTTTTGCGCTGGTGAGGAAGTAGGTGCGGGAGAGTGGGAGGGGGTTTGTTGCAACATCTAGTTAGTGTGCGCGGTTGTCAGACCTCGTTGTGTGAGTGTTATATTAAAAAAAAAAAAAAATTTCGCCGCTGAAGAAAGCCCAGCAGCAGTTGAAGCAGCGTTGCTGCAGCGGAATACAAAAGAGAACTGACAGCTGACGTGGACAGGACGACAGGATGGCAGGAGGAGGCGACGTGGAAGGACACTGCTTGATTCCGCTTTACTCTATATGCAACATCAGTCAGTCAGCAGCACATAAATAAAGCTGCAGCACATTTATTAACTAACTATTTTAAGCTCGGGCTTAATTAGAAACATTTGCCAATTAATCTGATTAATTGATTCAGTTGATTGATTCAAAGCTTCGATTGTTAAATTAATGTTGAACATACAAACTGTAAAATATTAATAATACTAGAGTTTGTTTATAGAAAACTAACATATATTTGGTGTCCAGAATTAACAAGCCTTATTATTTAGAAAGTATTTTTCTTCAAAAAAATATTGTCTCCTTCTAAAAACCCTAGTTTTCATATTCTTAATTTATATTCTTAATTATAAAAAATTCATATCTGATTTAATTTTTATATGTATAAGCAGATTACAGATTTTTATTTTAATTATGAATTTAACATTTAGAAAGTATTTTTCTTAAAAAAAATTGTTGTCTCCTTCTAAAAACCCTATTTTTCATATTCTTAATTTCGAATTGCTTTTCTAAATTATACAAAATTCATATCTGATTTAATTTTTATATGTATAAGCAGATTACAGATTATTATTTTAATTATGAATTTAACATTTAGAAAGTATTTTTATTAAAGTAAAAGTTGCCTTCTCCTTAAAATTAAAAAATATTCATAATTTCGAATTGGTTTTCTAAAATATAAAACATTTATATCTGATTTAATTTTTATAAGTGTACACAAATTACAGATTATTATTTTAATTACGAATTTAACATTTAGAAAGTATTGTTCTTAAAGTAAAAGTTGTCTTCTCCTTAAAATTAAAAAATATTCATAATTACGAATGGGTTTTCTAAAATATAGAACATTTATCTGATTTCAGATTACAGATTATTATTTTAAATTGCCTTTGAATTTAACATTGAAGTATTTTCGATTATTAATATATATATTACTTAGTTACGTCATTTTAAAGTTTAACTTAATGTTTTCAGATCAAGTCTTTCTTGTTTTTATTTATAATATATAAAAAGCAATTTTAATAATTAGCATTTTTTTCGTATTAAATTATTTTTTATAAATCAAAAACTTTTCGTAGTACTCAAATCAGATACCATTTTGTAAATTACAAGTTAATATTTGTATAAGACAAAATTGGCCTGTCTCTTTTCGGGGGGTTCTACTGTTGGCACCCATCTAATAAATGTAAGTGCAATTTTAAAATTTAAATCAATGACAAAGGATATAAAAGAAAAGGAAGCGACTGTCAAAAATGCAAATAGAGAATTCGGTTTGGACAGCGATTTCCGTTTGTTGTCAACTGTTTTGGCAATTCCAACGAAGTTGTGCAAACAAGTTAAACTATCGAAAGGGAAACACACACACATTGTCAGACAATGTTTGTGACCAGCAGCCATTTGGCTTAATTCTTGACGCCTTATGCATATTATGAGCGACAGCCTTGAGTCTCAGCAAAAACCTACTCCTGCCCCCCCTACTCCTGTGTTGGCAGTGCCAAAAACGATGCCAGCAGGTGACATAAAACAAGCCTTTTATGTGACAAGCTGCTGTTGCAGTTGCCGACACGCAAGGTTGGCCAAAAATGTTGCTAAAACTCCAACTTATGGAATGGAATGCAAAGGAATGCGGCAAGGAATGAATAAGTGAAGTGAACAAAACATCGCGTGAGAAATGTGAAATATCAGCAGAGTTGAGGAGAGGGAACGGGATGCGGGCAGAGGATAGTGGATAGTGGAGAATCATTTGTTATTTTGTTTCTCCGAAATAAGCAAAAGAATGCAGGCAATGGCAGCAGGATTAGCGGCATCGCTTGCCCCTCCAATGACAGTCGAAATCATTGGTAGACATTTTTGCCTTGGCTACCAAATTTCATTGTTTGTCATTTAACGATTGACAGTTGGCGATAAAAGCCAAAACGAAAGACGAAGACGAAACGAAACAAAACGCAACCTGAGCAAAACAAAGCCAAACAATAAGCGTAAACCGAAATAAAAACCGTAACAGCAAAAGTAAAAACAACAAACAACAAATAGCCACGTTAACAACAGCAAGAGCAACGGCAACATTGGCAACACACCTCCCCCCAATCGAAATGAAAATGTTAATGATGCGCTGCCAAAAGGTGTCAACTGCTTAGCCAAAAATAGCTTCTTTGCTTTCTTTTGGCCGCCATCTGCTGTTGACTTGAGATTATTTTTTGCTGCCTCCCCCCACAGACCCGATTGGCGTGTCGGAATATCTGAACGGTTGAGTGTCGGAATGTCTGTCTGTCTGGCTATTTATCATTATGACATTGTTTGGCTTTCGGGCTGATTTGCCTAGGGAGCGCCATCTGGGCCGCTTGTGTCTCTAAGCTGTTAATCAATGCTACCACAAAGTTCTGAGCAATACACAACATGGGAATATTTGAATGAAAATCATGTCGATCTCTTGTGCATTTTGCAAATCAGTTAGAAAATCAAAGCACTTAAATGGAAATACATTTTTAGAGTGTAAACTAGTTATTTTTGTTGCTTGTAATTATATATTTGCTCAACTTGTTAAGTAGCAAATACTTAATTTTAAACTCAAACTAAAATTAGTAATTTTTAAAAACAAATTACATGTTTTTAAATTTAAAAAAAAAAATAGTTCTACAAAATTAGCATATGGCTCAAAATATATTATTCCAATCGAAAATTAAATAATTTATTTATGAATAAAAAACAAAGCATGAACTAAATAAAGTTTAGAGTATTTATTGGTAAAAATAATAATATATATAATGGAATATAATAAATAAAAATAACAATATATATAATATAACAATTACTAGAGTAGGGCCATTTATGCCACTCTTAAATTTCTAGCAGGCCTCTTGCCATGAAGATAACAGTCGACTAGTAACATGGTAATAATACTAATAATTGATCAAATGATAATAAATAATAAATAATATAATAATAATATAATAATAATAAATTGATAACATCGATACATAACATTGATATCTATATCGATCTATATAATATATAAAGCAACAATTTGAAGAAGGAGAAGAGTTCAATCGTTGTAAATAAAGTGAAGCGAGTGGGTTTGAGAAAGATAATTATTTATTAGTTAAGACTGGTGCACATTTTATTTATATATTTTTATTAAACTGGGACAAAATAAATAATGTTTTAAAATAAATCGGATGTTGCTGTGAACAAGCACATTAATTGGAATAAGTAAATATTAACAAATATAAAAGCTGAAATTTACGTCACTTTAACATCCTGTGTAAATTAATACATTTATATTAAAAAAAAACAATATATATATATTGCTTTTAGGAAAGATCAAACGACTGAGAATCTGTCAGAATGTGTAAGCCATGTCTGATAATCATTTTACATTTACTCAATTACATCCATAAATGTCAGATGTGGCCCAGTTTTGGGTCGGCTTGGTTTCTTTTTTACAAAAGTTCATGGGCCATTTCACGGAAACCGGTTAAGCCAATTTATTAAATAAAAAACCATTTGTCACATTTTATTCAAGTTTTCAACGTCAGCCTTTTGTGAGTGTGCGTGTGCGTGCTTGTGTGTGTGTGTGTGTGTGTGCGTGAATGTGTTCGGACCGCGTGGCCGGTTGCTATCTTTATGACATTTCAAGCTTGGGCAATGAAACAGAAACCCCAAAAGCCATAAAGTCGTAACAGTGCCAGCTAAAAGATGGCTAAGAGGGCATAAAGGGCGATGAGTGAACAGGCCAAACAAAAGGTCAGCCTGACATTTTTCTTCATTAATTTCACCTGGTCGTCTGATAAAAAGCCAAACGACGACAGCAGCGATGATCATAAAAGTAATATGTAATAACCAGATAATAACAATGACAAGGACCTTTTTTTTGTGATGTTATTGTTGTTGTTGTAATTTTTCTTCTTCTGGCCTACCAAAGACAGACATATTTTAGACGTTGTCAGAACTTGAAATAAGCACTCACAATAACTCAAGGGACTAAAGACAATAGATACACGACGGAGCTGCCAACCGCAATTAGTTGATTGCCGAGGCTCAACTGCGTCAAAGATTGTAAATGCTTTCAATTTCATAGCTGTCCAATCCGTTCTACTCAAACCACTACTCCTCCTCCTTCTCCGCCTCCAACTCCGACTTCAACTCCTTGGTATCCAACGCACTCGACGGAAATTAAACTTGGCCGAAAGTTTAAAAGCCTTTCTTGGCGCTTTCCGTTTGTGTGCTTCGCCCAAACTTTTGTCTTTCCCAACTTACCCATTGGCTTGTCTCCTAGTCCACCACAGTGGACAACTATTTCACATAGTTTCCATTTTCCAACATTTATTGTGTGTGCTCAGACTCCGAGTTTTCTAATTTACGCCGACCACGCAATTAAACAAGACATCCGTTAAAATGGCCAAAACAACTCTCTCTTTAAATGGCAAATTGAAATTACGGTACTCCATTCCTGAACTGCTTAGGTGACAAATGAGGCATGTCGCGTTACACATACCACTTCACTTGTGCCACTTCATAAATGGGAATGAGCTAACTTGGCTCAAATGTGAGTTTAGCCAATTTACTGCAGAAATGAGAGCTTTCGCCTTGACTTTTATGCATTTTTCTCTTTCACTTTCTCCTCTTCTTTCTCTTTTACTCCATCCCTCTCTTTCTAAATAAAAAATTGCATACACAGCAAAATATTTTATATTTAAACTTACATTTTCTACATTTATTTATTGTTATTAAACTTCTAATTGAATTATTTTATTTTTGTATATCCTATTTTTCATAATAAAATAATAACACAATTTTTCAAACTTTGACATAGTTGATACTGAAATATTGGCTATATTTAAATAATCTGCAATCACAATTCATAAATACTTAAATACTTGAAATAATTTTTCTCTAGTTCAATTGATATTTAATGTGTAAGTTGAAGCTTATCATAGCTTGGAATATTTAATCTCCCAGCAGCTTTTTCACTTCTGACTCACTGCCAAGTGCTGCTCATGCAACCATAATTAAACCACAAAGTATCCAACTATCAATATATATATATATATATATATATCTGTATATGCTGATTAGCTCGCAGCGTTATGCGATTGAATAAGTAATTACGCGATATTTAACAATGCAAAAAGTCATAAATGTAATACACAAAAAAAAAAAGGGAGAAATATTAAAACATGCCATGCACTTTGATGTTATTTATTATTATCATTTCATATTTCATTTGCAGTTGAGGACGACGACGACAACAACAACAACAACAACAACTCCAAAGGGATCGAACCCTTCGCAGCCGCAGTTATGCAACGGAAAATATGTTTTGCCAGGCAGCCCAGGGCTGAACAAATTGTTGCGCGTAAATATTTAACAGTCGCAATGAATTGCGTGCAGAGCAATTGAAATTGAAAGTAGAATGCGAATTTTAGCCAAAGGACAAAACGAACTATGCAGTGCCGGCCAACACTGCGTAAACATTGACAAAAGCGAACAACAACAACAACAACAGTAAAAAACAAAAAACGAAATCAAAAAAAAATATTCGGAAAGGAAAAAACAGGAAAAAAGGGGCAAAAAACCAAAAAACACGCATAAAAACAAATACAAAAATGAATATTAAAATATTTCCGTTGACAGCGGATGCAACGTTGGCGCAGCGCCGGCGCCGCGTAATGAAACTGCAACGGAAACATAAAATGCCGGAAATATGCTCATGGCTAATTGTTGCCGCTGCCGCCGCGTCGGCCACTTGGCTAACCCTCTCCCGTTCACTGGCCGTCGCCCAGGATGATGACGACAGCGAAATGCATCAGCATCACATGGATCTGCTGCTGCATCAGCAACAGCACTCGGATTTTATTATTGGCGAGTCCGAGGAACGCGATCACATCGCCCACCATTTGGGTGAGTGCCAATACAGAAAATTACAATACTTTTTCCAAGCATATCGAACAATAACTGGAATTCAAATGCGTATTTAAATCAATAATAATTAATCGTAAATTCAAAGAAATAAATAATTAGCGTTTAGCCTTTTTTGTGGTCAAGAATAAATAATTATTTAAATTAATCTTGCTCATTTGTTTATTTAAAAAAAAACTCTACCACGAATCGGCTATTAAAAATGAAAAGGTTGCCATCATTATTGATTCAGTAGATAATTAACATTCAAAGTTCAAGTCTGTTGGAGCGAAAATCCTTTCCCCGCGTCAGGGAATGCCTGGATAAGAAAAATAAAATTGAGTCCCAACAGCGCTGTGTACTCAAACAAAGTTTATTCAAGACTGTTAATTAACATTAAAGCTATCGATCATATGGGACTTAACATACATATGTTACTGTTGCCGGTTGCTTTGAATGAATAAGAAAAATAAAATTGAGTCCCACCAGCGTTGTGTACTCAAACAAAGTTTATTCTGTTAATTAACATTAAAGCTATCGATCATATGGGACTTAACATACATATGTTACTGATGCTGGTTGCATTGAATGTAAAATAACATTATTTTGAAAAAAGTCGATAAAATTGACCTTTTACAAAATGTATATATAATATATTTGTATATGCCACAATAAAGTATCTATTTTTAAACCAGAGCAGGATTAAATATCTTAAGAAATCTGTAAAGAAAAAATACCAACTCTTCTTTTTATTTTTTGCTTATATTCTTAACAAATCGAATGGACAACATTTTCCTTTAAAAAATATTGCTTTATTTCTTAGCCAACTTATAAATGTAGCAAAGCTAAGTGCAATATTAGTACTCACTCGTCCAATACCTTTGATGTACAAAGCACGAGTAACTTTTATACAGAGATGAATTCCATCCATGTCATTTTGCTCCATTTTTGCCACACAGCAAAAGCTGACACATTTTGTGCACAGAGGGGGTGAGGGGGAGGGGCGGCTCAAGGATGGCTTTTGGGAGTTATCACGCTCTATTTGCGTTTGCTTTTTGCTTAGCAGCAGCAAGGTCAACTTGGCGCGGCTGCCAAGCACAAACAAACTTTTAAGTGTCACTGCTCTCCCCTTGTCATCCCACTCTCCCCTTCTAACCCCTCTCTCGCCGTCGGGCGTCCATCTGTGTGTCACTTGAGCGGAATTATGTGACTGGCAGCCGGCAGAATTGTTGGAGCAGTCCCAAAAATACAGTTTGGCTCATTGCACACTGAGGGCAGTTTGAAGAACGTGCCTGGTTGGGTTTTAGTGGCTATTTAAGTTGGCCAAAAACTTAAGCCGTTCACAGAATAATTAAAGCGCCCACATGTCGTATGCGTATTCGTAGTCCCCATTCGCATTGTGGCTGCTGTGGTCTGACATCCTATCGCTTGTCGCTCTGCACACACACACAGACACAGACACACGCACACACTTGTGGCACCCACATGCCAGCCCGGGGAAGCCTGGACTCGTGTTTGTGGCCACTTAAGTTTTCTTTGTCCACGACTTGTGGGCTGTCGCCTCTGCGCCTGCTAGCTGCTCCTGCAACTGCTGCTCAACAAGTGGACAACAGTTGACATTGTTGAACAATGTTCAACCGCTCAAAATCCCTCTAAATACATATATATATGTTTTATGTGTTGCTAAACATGAGAGCATCTACTTAGACCAGTGACTTGTGGGACCCAAAAAAAAAGTGATTGACATTCTGATTGATGGCACTTTGGCCCGTTGGGCAGTTTTGGGTTTATGACTTGACTTGTTGACCAAGTTTTTCATTGTAATTGCATTTGTGGCAATATCTAACAAACTATTTGTCAGCATTTTCTTTTCTTGTCTTACGTAGTAAACTGATTTTAACACATGTTTACAATTTTGTAGCATTATTAATCTAAATTGTCTTTTTGTGTTCGTTTTGTGTGAGTGTTTTTTATGTAGTTGCAATATTAATCCAATCGAAAACTATATTTTTTATTTAATCATTGACTTTCTATCTACAATATTTATTCTATCGAATCTATATTTTTGATTTAATTATTGACTTTTATCTACATTATTTATTCTAATTAATAAATATTTATTTATGGTCTACTCTTAAATATTCTTGGCAACATCACAAAATATTTATAGTTTTCATGCTCTACGCATAAAGTCAACTATGAAATGTTTTTGTGTATTAAAAAATATTGCTGCAAATATAATAAACTTAAAAACTTTCTCGCTTAACTGTCAAAAACTTATCGCTTAAGTCTGGCCTGTCTGTGAGTCTGCCAATGTTTGACTTTTAATAACATTATATTCACGTAGTCAAAAACTTTATCGCTTTATCAATTTATTCGCACATTGTTTAACGGTACGTGCCTTCGCTGGCAATGTCAAATTAAATTTCATGATTTAATTTCGCACAGTTTCTCATTTAATCGTAATATTGGTTAGCAAGGCAGCAATTCCCAGTGCAGTCAGCAATCCTTTGCTGCAATTGTTTGACAATTTTTCAACAATTTCCCAGCTGACTTCAAAATTGTTGGCTTTCCCCCCCCTCACACACCTTATCACGACAGTGTGACACATTGTTTTTGCTTGTGCGTATTTCTATGTGTTTTTTTTGTGCATTTTTCACACGCTTTGCGTTGCTGCTGAAAAGTATGCAACACTTTTTGCGCTTTACATTGTTTAGCGCTTCGCTCGGCCGAAGCGGCGGATGAGCAACGAGTAGAATAAAAGCAGCAACAGCAGCAGCAGCAACAGCAGCAGCAGCAGCAACAGCAGTTGCAGCAGGGATGGGGAAGACAATCAGGGCTGGCGTTGGCCTTTTGAGGCGTTTTGTGGAGTGTGTTTCACTTTTTGTTTTTTTTTCGCTTTTTGTTGTTGTTGCTGTAATTTGTATTTTATTTTTTGTATTTTGTGTATTTCCCCTGTTTTCATGCTGTGTGGAGGTTTTTTTTCTTTTTTTTTTCTTTGTTTTCTTTTCGTTGCGCTTTACGGTTGTTGCCTCTTGGCGAATGTTTGGTTTTAACATCATTTCACGTTAGCATCGTTTGTGTTTGTGTCGCTTTTGAAGTCGCCCCTTTGTAGTTGTGTTACACACAAAATTTAATTTACCAGCTATCCCAAAGCAGATCACAGCTCGCCACTTCTAGCCAGCCACTTTGCATTTGACCTGTGGCCAAGGCCGCAGGCTGCACGCTTCGAGTTTTGGTTTTAAAAACGACAGATTTGCTTTGCCAAGCATTTGCAAATGTGTTAGCTAACTGAAGGTTTGGGCCAAGGCAGTAGTCCTTGGTTTGCCTCCAGACAAACACATTATGATAAAGTTGTTGGAATGTTGTATGTTATTTCAAGCTGCTAACATTTGACTGGGAATGTGAACTGCACAGAGCTGACTAAATTTGACTCTGCTAATTTGGTAGTTGCACTTTTTACTATTCAGCCATGCTGAATGCATAAAAGTTAACTAGCCAATAACTGACAACTTTAGTTTGCTATTCACAGACTTGCAATAAAGTAGTCGAGTCTCAGAGAGAGAGAGAGAGAGAAAGAGAAACTTGCTTCGGTAGTTTTCAGTCACACTCTGTGCATTTACTCAGAAATCTCAGCTCACGTTCGCAGCAGAAAGTTTAAAAATCATCTGCAGACAAACTTGGCCGAAATGCAGGGAAAGTAATGAAAAATATCAGTTCTGAAGTAGATTAGGTGATAAAAAAAAATAAGTCTAAATTGTTTATTAAAAATTCACATTAAATATCAATTAAATACCAACAATTTAATTTCTAAATGAGTGCCTAACTTAGACCTAATTTATTACCAACTATTGCATAATTTGGACATTCCAAATATAACCTCGAATTGCATTTTAATCATTTAGAAACACATTATAAATCTATTTACATGGCATTCCCATTTCAATTATTTTAGTTTTAGCCAAAAGTTTTCATTGTCTAGCTTTAAACCTTGGGGATGCATTTAAATTTTAAATTGTCACAGTTTGAGTTGAAGTGCACTTTGGACCAAAAATTCTTCCAGCTCCGCCAGCTCCGCCAGCTCCGCCTGCTCGCTTATCTGTGCCTGGAGACCAGAATGGCATCGGTGCCTGTGTGTGTGCCTCGGTACGTGAGCAGAAAACTGAAAATACGCTTTGCAGATAATATACATATAAAGTATAAAGTAATTAAATATACTGCAAAGAGAGAAGAGTTAGCTTAAAATGTCCAAAAATATTATGGACATTTTAAACTAACCACAAAATTTGTACATAAATTATTATTGCTTGTCGACTATCAGGATTTGAAATTAAGATGGCATCAACTTAATTCTATTAAAGCGTTTTCTTAAGCAAATTATGTGAAGTTTTTTGTTATTTCTTTAAGACTCTTTTACCCACAAAAAAAAGAGCACATAATAACTCAGCCTCCATTCTTGCAACATGCGGAATGCCTGCGTTGTAATTGTAATCATTAGGCAAACAGAAAAAGGCATTTACAAATTGTAGACAAATTTGCGGAACTTGAAGGCATTTGCTGACACCTCCACTCGTTTTGGGGCTGACTCGTATCCTGGGCATTAAGCTGCTGCTCAGACGATTCAACTACTTAGACCAGAATGCCAGGGCACTGTCTGCAATACTGGCTAATAAATCATTGAGACTTGACACGAAAATTGGCTTAAATGCGTTGGCATTATGGCCAAAATCAACAGACGACGTCCAGGCTCCTAGGCTCCGTACTTTTTTGGATGCGATAAGAGGAGACGCCGCCAGTCACAGCAGGTGCGTCTCTTCTCATAGAAGTATCTACAAGATGCGTATATTAATATGCCCGAGTACTTTTGGCAACAGCAAACGCACAGTTTGGCTATAAATACCTAGCAGATACGGTGGACCCATGATTTTTCTACGGCATCTTTATTGTTTTTGTTGCATAATTTTTGCCCAAACTTGAACATTTTCATTTGCTTTACTTCCGTATTTTTTTCATTCATTCAATTCATGCATTAAAGTTGTGTGCCATTTTTGGGGTGCTTTTTGGCCACAATGGACTGTGAAAAAGAATTTAAGGCATATTTCTTGGCCCGTTGAAGCTGGTAAAATGGCATAATAAATAAATCTACTTTGAATTAGCGCCATTTACATTACATTTATTTTTGCCACCATACAATTTATGGCGTTGAACGCTTCAACGATTTTGTTCTTGTACCGATTTTCGCTTTGGTGTCTCCACAATTTTTCTGGGGCACGTGCTTTTCGGCTAATGAAGTTCCGAGACCCACTCAAACGAAGTGGCCTGTCCCCAAAAGGTGAGGGCAATCTAGTGGTAAACAGAAATAGCTCAATTCGTAGTATGTTCAGAAGCTTTTCTGGGTTTAATGATAAGGAAATGAATGATGGGCATTGACTGGAGACTTCCTTGATAGAATTGCCCATATTTACTTTATGCTGTGTACATAACGAAATTTTCACACTTTTTTCTTAGAGGTACATTCAATTTATGTATTTTTTACATAATTGTTTACTACCTGCTGAACGGACATTTATTTAATTTAGACATGTTTTTCGCTAGTCTAAATATATTTCGAGTCCTGACAGGGTTCGTCTTTAGGGATTGATTCTCATCTAGTTTACTAAGAAGTTTTATTTTAAATAAATTAATTAAAAGAGCTGAAGTGCAAACAAATTTCTGATTGGTAGTCTAAATTTTATTGTATCTTTATTATAAAAATAATTTTTAAAACGTAAAAAAAAAACTATCGCTGATATTAAAGATTGATAACATAATTGTTTATTAAGTTTTAACCAATTCTTAAAATTTAAAGAAGTTTTTTCTTATTCTCCTCATAACATCATTCTTAAGCATTTGATTCCATTTCTCGAAAATGTGTTTTGCAACACTGAGTGAAATTTTGTAAGTAAATATCCAACAGTATTTCAAAGGCACTCAAATTACTGCTCAAAGTTGAACGTGTCACATTTATATATCAATTTTATTTCCCATTCACTCTTCACTTCCTCTCTCTCTCTCTCTCTCTCTCTCTCTCTCTCGCTCTCTCTCATTTTCTGTCTCTTTCACTAACTCTCTTGGGCCCCACAATTCTAGTCTATTCAAGCGATTGCTATTGATTTTTAGTGCTATTTATTGGCCACCTTGGCATATATATTCCAACTAGTTTTCTGCACGATGACAGCAAACAAAAATTAGGTTATTTATAAGCACAAAAGGCCTTGGACTCTAACCAGTGCGTGCACATATAAAAGTCAACAGATCTAATGAATTGGAACTTGTCATTTCCCAATTGAATGCGAAAGCGTCGAAAATGTCTCAAATGGCAAAATATCAAATAAGAAATTTGGAATTGCTCAGCAAATGGCAACTAACCAAAATACAAATTTTCAATTAGTTTTATCTTCAGCAATTTGATGCTGTTTTCACATTAATAAGAGCCAAACAGATGCTAACTAACAGTTTTGTTAAATGGGAGAAGGGGGAGGGTAGGGGGTAAGGCTTGTTGCACAATAGAATTGGCTAAAATGAACTTGCAGTGAGCTGGAAATGAGTTTGTGAAAAAGTCACAGCTGTCTTTCAAGTCAAATACATTTTGTGGCTGTCGCAGCAACGCACAAATATATATATATATATATATATATATATATAAATCCGATTTCACAAGGGGTAGTCAGGTGAGGCAAGGGTGCTGCAGCTATATATCGAGTTGCAACAAAAAGCAAAATCAGTTTCTGTTGCAGAAGTTAGGCAACAACTATGCACTCGACTTGGCATCTCAGCCTGCTTGTTATATTTTCTGTTGCATAGTTGCAAGCCCAACTTTGCTGTCAGATTGCTGCCCCGCCTTGTGACTCATGTGCAGCCACAGCAAAACGCATTCGCAAAAGGCAACCAAATGTTGCCAGGCGAATTTTACGTGCCACCTCGACAACAAAGCTCTGCCGTAAGCTCTGCACAGCTCTAAAAAAATAAAAATATTAAAAAGGAGAGTTGTGAAAGTTTATTCTCAAAAACTTTTTTACGCTTTCTTTCACATTCTTCACGAATCCTGCCATGACGTGATTCGCCAGCAACTTCAGCGTGACCATGAAAAAAATAGTAGCAAGCACAATCCCTGAAAGGAAAGTTGTTCTGATTTGATGGTAACTGATTGGCAATTGGTGCTGAATGATTGACTTTTAGCTCTATCAAAGAGCCAACTGGCAAAGTTGTTAAGCAATACAATAATTTAATATAGTTAAATATTGGCCACAATCTGGACTTTAAAATACATTTTAATTATTAGAATATTTTTATAAAATAATTTAATAGAAATAAAATACATTTTAATTAATAGAATATTTTAATAAAATAATTAAATAGAAATAAAAAATCTATTAAAAAATACATAGAAAATCAACAATTGTATATTTAATTGTCGATTTTCTATTTATTAATTAATTGATATTTTATTAATTAAATACTCATAGAGCTGGTAAAATATTTATATAATATATAGTTCAATTATTAAATTGAGAAAATATTTGATCTAAATACACCAAATTATAATAACTATTAGCCACTCTCTGCACTTTAAAATACATTTTAAAATAATTAAATATAAATAAAAAATCAATTAAATAATAAATAGAAAATCGAGAATTGTATATTTAATTGTCTACTTTCTATTTATTATTTAATTGATATTTTATTAATTAAATACTCATGGAGCTGGTAAAATATATATAATATATAGTTCAATTGTTAAATTGAGAAAATATTTGATCTAAATACATCAAATTATAATAACGATTAGCCACGATCTGCACTTTAAAATACATTTTAAAATAATTAAATAGAAAAGAAAAATCAAATATATATTAAATAGAAAATCGAAATTGTATATTTAATTGTCGATTTTCTATTTATTATTTAATTGATATTTTATTAATTAAATACTCATGGAGCTGTTTAAATATATATATATATATATAATGTAGTTCAATTGTTAAATTGTTGCAATTGAAATTGGCAAAACTCAGTTGATTTTTCGCCACATGCCTAAACAGGGAAAGTAAGCTATAATTTTGAATTTAAGAAACATCAATCAGCTAATTACTGTTCTAATCAGCCAGCTGACAATTTATAGCCAGCCCAGTCCCTAACACCTAATTTCAAACTCATTGCACAGTTCAATTATACGCTAATTAAGTTACATATTGGCCTCATACAAAATACACATTCAACGGATCTCATTACAAGCCAATTTAAAAATAGATTCACGAATTTTGGGAGCCAACTGTTTCCAAGGGATTATTTGCCGCTCCCCGAATCCTTTTGCCATATTCTAAACAGAGAAAGCCAAAATTTACGTAAGTCCATTTAACATTTACCCATTTGACCAATTACTAAATATTTTATGATGCATGCAACGCATTGCATTACGTGGCTGGGGAATATGTGTGGCTGCCAAAAAGCCCCAATTAGTTGGCAGGTTGGTTGCCCTTGAGGGTTCGCATATTGATTTCGTTGGTGGCAACACTTCATTTGCAGCTGCTGCACAAAAGTCAAATGCCGCACTTTATGCAACTTTATTTTTTTTTGAAAAAAAAAAAAAAAAATACAAGCTGCTCGTAAAGAAGGCGTTGAATTTTTCGACGCTAAAATATTGGGAAACCACATGAAGCAAACATTCATTGCTCCGCTACCCCCGCATCCATTCTACTCGTTTCCCACAACAACACAAAAGCAGTTCAATGGTTTAAACTATACAAATGCGGTTGCTATGTGTGTAGGTGTGTGCGTGTGTGTGTGTGTGTGTGTGCGCAGCTTTTATTTTATTTTATTTATTTGTTGGCGGTTGCTGTGCAACCTGTCTATCTGTTTATACAGATGCAAAGCAGCTCAATGCTCAAACCACAAATTGAATTTCCAGCAATGGAAACCAAACTAAAATTAACTATGAAATTTCTTTAAATGTTACTCCTTAACATCTTCTGTCTCTTTCTATTGCATGTCTCTTTCTCGCTTCATTCTTCGACTTCTTTCGTCACCTCAAGCGGAAATGCAAAACCACGAGGAGCTGCTGGAAGACATACGCGATGACACAGCCGTCAATGTGATACCAGAAAAAGGTAAGATGACTTTTCCCTCCAACTCCCAATTCGACCATTTCAGTTCACATACGCATACATATGTATGTACAAAAAGTCAAGTATTTCCTGAGATGAGAGTACATTGCTTTTTGACAAAGCGAACTTCAAATGTTTATAATAAAAATATATATTATATTACTTTAATATTAAATGAAATAAAATCTAAGAAGTGCTTTTCGAAAAAATCATTTAGTTTCTTTATAAAATCCAATTTGATATATTGCTCAGTTTATTTTAAAACTATTTGTAAAATAACTTAGTAAATAAAAATTTCAATATAAAATTTTATTAACTTTGGTTTTAGCACTAAGAATTTTTCCACAAAATGCAGAGTTTCCATCAAAAAGCTAAAATAAATATTCAAAGCAGAAAAAAACCCATCTCAAATCAAAATTTGAAAATTTTTCATTTATTTTTTTATAACTTTAGTAAATATTTGTAAAAAGATTTTTTATGAATAACAATTTTTGTATAAGACTTTTTAGTTCAATAAAAATACCATTTCTACTGCAACGAAATTCCGTTTTTGTAGAGCATTTAATATTCGTTATAGTCAAGCTTTAATTTCGCTGCATGTTTGCCATATCGTGTTACATTTCCCAAGCGTCACGTGCTTTTTTTTTCTTGCCCCTTACTCGCTTGTTGCCCCACCGTTTTGCGCCATTAAGTCAGTCGTTGAGTTGGTGTCTGTCTTTAGTTGCTTCAGTCGCGTTTGCTGTTGTCACAGCATTTTTTCTTGCTTTTAAATTTTATTTATTGTAAATTGTATTTGAAACGTGCTGAGGTTCCATTTCAGCGTCACCCACACCATGCCACCGAAAATTTCGAGTCAAGAGCTGCTGTTGACTCTAATATGTTTGAATGTGCCACACTGCCATGTGTGTGTGTGTGTGGTTGTGTGTGTGTGTGTCGTGCAACTTAATAGAGTTGTTTAGCATTTAAATAGCGCCATTTGCCGTTGTTGTTGTTGTTGTTGTCGTGGTTATTTAGTTAAAATGCCGAGTCGAGTTGGGTTGACTTAATAAAGTGAGCTTAAAGTTGAATTTAGCAAGGAGCTACAAAAATACGGCTAGTGGGTTTGTGAATCCTGAGAATTATGCCAAAAACCACTCAACGATAAGCCAAATGTGGTGGCATAATTGTATTTTATAATACAAATAAAAGCCGAGTGGCTAAATGAATGCATGTGTGCACTGCATAAATAACAAGAAAATAAAGCTATTGAAATATTGGCAAAAGTTCCAAAGTATATTTATTAATTCTATAAATAAATACTGTTTAAGAAAATTTAGTTAGTCAAAGTGTTAGTTACCATTTTTATATTATATTTTTTACTGACAACCGAGTCTAATGTCATAACTGCTCACTTCATTTATTGATGTGCAATGCATGTTTGCCAGATAAGATTACAATTACCAAAATCCATAAGCCGCCACGTCAGATGGCTTACACAAGTGGCGCGTTAACGTTCCAAAACTCAGCTGTTAAGCCACTTCAAGCCGCCTACACAAGCAAAAATTGGCATGTTTTGTTTTGTCATAGGAGGAACCACAACAAATATCCAAACCCTCGGGGGCAACTCAAAAACGATTTGCTGTATTCGCATATATCATAAGCATTATGTTAAGTACAGTGGCACAAGGGATATGCAGAAGGATGTGCAATAAATCCACTCAAGGCACAAGACATATGCACATTAAATCCTAATTTCATGTGCCCATAAATCCACTAAACAATCACACCCAAGTCTACCCCGGATGATGTGCCACAACAAAATATGTAACGAATTTGCGAATTTGCACATATTTACACACGAACGCGCCAAAAAGTATGCCATAAAAATACACGCAACGCTGCAAAGGGGCACGGATCCACTAAGGCGGGGCAGGGGGTCTGCCACATATCAATATAAACGGAGCCAAATCAAATGAGTTGGCAAAAGGCAACAGTAAGCCAGGGCAGAATGGTGAGTGCAAAAGAGACAGACAAAAGCAGATGCCGAGTGTGGGTGCGTGGAACGTTAAGCCAGTGCAAAAGTGAAGTGTTGGAGGCGTGCAATGGAGGGGGTATGGGTAGCAGGACAGTCTGTGGCAAATTTTTATTGGCGCGTCAGGAGCTGGGTAATCGAGCTTATTAGCTCGCACAACAACAGCGAGCACAGAGTGAGATGGGAAATTATCTCTGCCTCCACTTGAGCAATTGAATTCCCTTTTTCCCGTTATTATTACCTAGCGGAGCGTTCTTTATGACAAACGAAGCGAAACAATTGGTAAAAATAAACCAAATCTTGAATACTCTCTACAAACAAATCAGATAAAGTAAAATAATAATAATAATAATAATATATGAAATTTTAATTATTATTAAGTTTACTTACTATTTACCAATTGAATATATGTTACATTTGCTTTATATTTTATTACTATCGTTTTATTTATATTATTTTATGTTTACTTTTATAACACTCAATATACCCTCTGCAGAGATTAGTGTATATTAGGCGGTGCAAAATGTGATGTTTACCCGGAGATTAGGCGACAATCCGCACCGTGACAACACAGCACAACGCAAAAAAAAAGCAGACAAGCAAACAGTTAAAGAACATATAAAGTTGTTGTCAGTTGTTGTTTTAAACTTTTTAGCTGTTTACCCCTTGCAAGTGAGATGTACGGCCACATCAATACACATCAAACAAAACATACTCAAGCATCGTCGCATCGTCTCGCTCGCTCTCCCACTCTTTCAATTTGTCTGTCTCTCTCTTAGACTGTCTGTCTTTGCTTATCACATTGTTTACGCATTTCGAGTATGAGATTGTTATGTGTTGATTTGCTTTAACTGACGCGTGCCCCGCATTCATATAAGAAAGCATCTCCAGCCGACGGCCTGGTCTACATATATATTTTTTGTTTGTTTTGTGTAACCCATCTCTCAGGTTTCTTTGCCATGTCAGCGACACAAGCACGCAAACACACTCAAACACACTCACACACGCACCCAACAATAAGCGGCTTGGCGGGGGGGAACTTTTAAAGGTTTGCTCCTCAAAACCACAAAACTGTTGCGTATTTGTGGGCGCATTTTTAAAGTCAAACCGCGCCTTGAACGCATCGCTGAGCCGTTGACTAAATGAGTGAATGTCTCAGTGGCAAGTCTTTCAGGACCACACCAACACCCAGCATACGACCACAGGTAGAGTGGGAATCGATATGCATGAGAAATACACCAAAAATTTTTTTTTTTTTTAAGAAAATTTAAGTACCATAAAAAACAGGTACTATTTTAATCAGAAATATAATAAATAACGAATTATTAGAGGGTTGAGTCGTATATATAAATTTTATAAATATATTAAATAATCTTATGGAATGTACGTCGTCAGTTTGGCAGCAGAAGCCTATCAAAAATTGTTTTAAAGTCTATTTTGTCTACCGATGATCGGCTAAAGCTTTTATCAAAACAAGTTAATGCAAAATGTTGTTAAAATGGCAATTTAAAAGCCACAAGGAAAAATTAAATCAAGCGGAAGAGCTGTTCCATGTGAAAACGCTTTGAAGAAATTTAAATTATCATTTGGATTATATGTGATAAGTTGCTCTTAAGAAGCTAATATTCTACTCGCTTTCTTTTACTTACCCGCCTGTAAATAAATGACACGCGAATGATAATGCTGATTTTGGTTATGTGTTGAGGCACTGCAAACATTTATATCGTTAACAAAAAATAATAATTTCAGCTCTTGCAATTTTTCTTAAAAGTATAAGATGAAATAGGGAGTCGCAAAACAAGTAACAAACTAATTATATTAATAAAAAAATATTTTTTTTTATATGTGGCTAACCCTAGAAACATATTAGAGCTTTAACTTGTATAGTAATAAAATAATTTTTTTTTTATTGCACTTTTATTTTATTTTTAATAAATTTCGTAAATGTTTCTAGAATGTGTAATTTAAGTAATGTGTAAAAATTATTATTATTATTATTAATATTAAACACAATATAAGGGGTATCTTTAAGTTTAGCATTCTCGAGAATTGTGTTTTAACTGCAGTAGCTAGTCGCCTTATATTAGAATTGAGGATCTTAACTTAATCAATACGATAAAAGTTAAGCTCTCCTATTCTAAGATAAGTTTGACTTAAAGTAATATTCAATAAGTATTCTTATCACTGAAATGAATTAAATGTGATTATCAGTCGAATCAAATAAAGGTAGATACCAAGGTTTCAATCAAATATTAGAAACTCTCTGATATGTACCTTGTACTCGATTAGACTATTGATTTTATTTTTTCACTGGTCACTTTCTTAATTATTCTTATTTGCTATTTATTACAGATCTGCCGAAATTCGGTGAACTCTTGCAGAATGTCACGGTGCCCGTCAGCCGAGAGGCAGTCCTCCAATGCGTTGTCGACAATCTACAAACCTACAAGGTAAATTTTTGTTTTTTCAATTAATGCTCAACTTAAAAAAAAAAAATTAGAATTTTTTAGCGATAGGTAACAATTAGAAGCTTACCAGCAATGGCCAGGTGTTGCTACTAATGGAAATCGCTGGCGGGCCTGTCATTTTCAGCAGTTTACACTTCATCAAATAAAACGTGGCATGGTTTCCAGGGAGGAGCCTCCTCCTTCCTCCAAAATTCCTTGTGCGTGTTGACGTTTATGTGCGTGTCCTCTCGTTAAACGCATAATGCGTAGGCCATTTGGGCTGACCCTTTTTGTAAGGGTTATTCGGTTCCATGTTTGGTAGTGTCTCACTCTAAATTTTACTCAGCGTCCATCGAGCTCGAGGCACGTTCCAAAGCCCCTTGGGTGCTCCATGTGTAAAAGCAGCCGGAAGGAAAAAAAAAAAAACTGCTCAATGAATTGCCAAAATGAAAATAGCAAACAACTCGCCACAAATTTGTGTTAGTCAGCTTTTAGGCCCATTGCCGTATAGCAAACTGGTAAGGTAAATGGACCCGGTGAAAGCGCACGCAACAAATTGATAATCTTCGTGCTGGGCCGGACCTAGATGATGATATCGTTTGGGGGTAGCTTCCAAAAGGTAAATGGTAAATGTATTGCTTATTATACTGGTAATTCTGAATAATGTTGTTGGGAATTGTCCGTTGCATTTTGAGCATACAAATTGAAAGATAGTTATTGATGTCTTTTCAAATCGAAGACAAGAATATTACTACCTTAAAATCTGAAAGCTCTTTCAGTATGTAAACTGAATTTTAAAAGAACTGATGAACCCATTTCATTAATAGCATAAAATAAAACTAATCTAATTTCACTGAGAGGTTTTTTTTGTTGCCACGAATTTTATGCCAAATTCTAAATATGCCGCATTGTATAATATTCAAATATAAATTATGCAATGGGGAATACTTAGAATTTAGCATAACAAAAGGTAATCAAAAATTTTATTAAACTTCTTAAATAAATACCTTAAAGAAAAAGAAACGTAAGTTACAAACTAAAACTGAACTATTTAAGGCACTTTTTAAGGTGTTTTTTTTGTTACTATATGCATTATTTCATACAGTTTTACACATTAGCCAAAACGGCCAACGTTTTTGCCTTTTGGTGACATTTTCTGTCATTGGCCTAATAAATGAGTTTGGGCCACGCTAGTTCCGCATTAACAATGTAACAAAATCGTCGAGCGTTTTAGTTTTACAATTTTCCCATTTACTCCGTATTTTTTTGTTTTTTATTACAATATTTTATTTTTTTGCAGATTGCGTGGCTACGTGTCGATACACAAACGATTTTAACGATACAAAATCACGTCATAACTAAAAATCATCGCATGAGTATTACTCACGCCGAGAAACGTGCCTGGATACTGCGTATACGTGATGTGAAGGAGTCCGACAAGGGCTGGTACGGCATAGAACTATAAAAAAAAAATATATTTTTATTTATTATGTTCAACATTACTAAGGAATCGAAAGTAGATAACCAGAAATAGTAATAAAATATTTTTAGTAGGCTTCATATTTTATATTTATTTATATTTTGTTTTAAAAGAAAAAGAATTATGTTTTCTATATTATTATATTATTATTGAAAAATATTTAAACATATTAAAATATATTATTTCATCATAATTTAATTTTTAATAAATAAATATTAAAATATTTGTTTATTATTATTATTTTTATACCTTAAAATCCAAAAGATGTATAACTGTTTTCATTTACCCGGAAATATTATATTTGATAAATTTTATGTTCGACTTGGGAGCTCATTCGGATAAATCTCCCTGTTTATAGAGCAATTCCCTATACACTTATGTTTAAATCATATTTATGTATGGCATTTCAAATTTGTTCATAAACGGCTTTCACGCCTGCCTCTTGGGGCATTTATGGGTTGGTGTTTCCGTCTTTCGTTTTATTATACAACATAAGAGCAACATAAAAAAAAAGAAAACTAACATGAAAATATTTACTTCTGGCAGGTATATGTGCCAAATAAACACGGATCCGATGAAAAGTCAAGTGGGCTATTTGGATGTTGTCGGTGAGTAAAGAATTTCAACCAAGTGGTTAAATGTAAGTTATAAAAACTGCATCCGAGCTGCTACTTAAGTTGTTTTAAATAAAAGCATATGAAAATAAGTGTGTTAAATGAAGTTGAATTTTGTTTAAAAATAACAAATGCAATTGCAGAACAATTCCTAGAAAATTATCAAGAGACGCCCTCGATTTGTGCCTCATTTTGCAGCTGATAGTTTTTTTCAAATTGCGCTAATTGCTTAGCCAAGTGGCAAGTGCAGAGTGCAGAGTGGAAAGTGGGCTAGTTAGATGGTTCAATCGGGTTGGTAAAGTTTTCCACAACTTCGAAACAACTCACGATTGGGTCTAATTGCAGCGGCTGACGACTCCGTTTAGTTTAGTTGTTGTCGATGTTTGAGGAGATTTTTTTTTGTTATTTGTTTTCAGACTCTTTAAACTATTGGCTAATTGAGTTAGTGAGCTCTTTAAACTATGCATGGAGGCGTATATAGAGTGGGAATAGCCTAGACTTACTTTTCACTTAGCCAGCACATTAGTTACTCTTTTTCTATCTCCATCTCCCTCTCTGTTTTTATACCTGCTTTGAGACAATGAACAGTTAGAACGCTCCGGCCATGGCAAAGTGAAAGGTAATGAAACAATTTACATGTAACCTGCGTCTCGGCCCCTTCGTTGCTGCTCCGCTGTTTTCCATCAGTCCCACAGTCCTAGGTCCATTTCCATGTTCATGTCCGTGCCCATGTCCGTGTCCGTGTCCGTGTGCCCACGTTAATTATTCAGCTGGCGTACAAAAAACCTCAGAGGAGACAAGCCCAGCGTCGGTACCAGACAGATTTTAAATGAATATGCCTCCCCTCGCCCCACCACCCCTGGCTTGCTTTGGGTTTGTGTTTCGGTTTGGGCTTAGGTTTGGTTCCGGCTTTAAGTTGAGGGCCAAAACCGCCGCATTTTACTACGGTCGTAAGTAACCACTTTGGTTGATTGTGTTTTCATTGATGTCGAAATTCATTAGTACACTGTGCGAAATTTATAAACCCGCTGAGAAACAGACAAAATTACAGCTGCCACTTTTCGAGCAGTGCAACATAAGCAAAATAAGGAAAATCGTTTTAATTTAGGCAAATCCTGATTTTCCTTGTTGCATATTTTTTTCCTAAATTCTGAAATGTTCTCATCGTCATTAAATCATTGTTTATTCATTGTGTAAATTATGCCAGGCCGATATATAAAACGCAATCTATGAAAATTTAATGTTGAATAGAATTATAATTAATATGTCAGCTGATTAAATATTAAGATTTCTATCTGTAAAATATTAATTGTTGCGTGATATCTTTATTAGTAACAATAATGATATTTACCGTTTTGTGTCATCAATTAATTAAGCTAATTAAACCATGAAAGCAGGGCTGTAAAATATTCATATTTATACATATAATTTATTCTGGCAAATGTTTGCTTACTCCAAAAACGTATCATTTCTGTTCCTACAAGAAAAAAAAAACATGCAAGTCAAATTAAATGTAAAAATGTAAAAAATATAAAATAAAATACTAAAAGTATAGCGAAAAAATATTGAGAGCAGATTGATGAAACCATACGGGTTTTTACAGGAATAGTTTTTAGCAGCATCCACAAAACATCAAATAATGAAAATATATTGTTTCAAATAAATATTTCAATGCCCCAATATAAAAACAATCAACGGACAAATAAAATTTAAAAAAAAATTTAACTGCATACCGCGAAAAAATCCAATAAAATGGAAATTTGATCTAAAATGTGTTTTGTGATTTTTATAGATGAGAAAATTTGCTGTCCATTTTCGGTCAGCTTTGATGCATGACACAATGGAGGCGATGCCAATTTATTGATAGAGCTTCCCGCTGAAAGTCGGGAATAGTCGGATATCTGCCAGGTAACTGGGCAGGCGCTCAACGGAATAAGCTGTTAAAGTGTCAAAACGCCATTCGGTGGCGTCGAAAGTGGATTTGTCAACACTGACTCGACTGAGTGGACAAAGTTTTTAAAATCACATTTTAATGTAGGAACTTTGGAACTTTTAGATGGGGATAGATATATTTGCTTAGGAAATATGTATATATATTTATATCCAATATTTAAAAAAAACACTATTTTTTATATAAAAAATTTTGCGCAAAAATATTGATTGATTTGACTTTGCTTACTATTTTTGCGAAATAATAAATACTTTATTTTATTAAGCAAATGTATTCGATGTTTAAGCAAAACATAATTAATATAAAAATATAAAGTATTTTAAAAATATTTTTGTAGCTTAATATCAATATCAATATTAACATTTTGTATTTATTTTTTTATCGTTTTAGCTTAGCACATTTGAAATTAATTTTTATCGCACTTCACATCACATTTCACTTCATAACTTTTCAACCACAGAGCAGAGCGATAAAAAGATTTTTGCCAGCCACCTTTCTCCCTGCACACACACACACACACACACACACACAAACCTCCCCTCCCCTCGCTCCGTCCGCTCATTTGTCGTTCGGCTCCTTTGGCTGCTTTTTTGTGATTGAGGCGTGTGACATGGTTAAGCCCATTACAAGGCAAGTCAACAGCCTTCCCTGTGCCTACTCGACTTGTAAAACATGACGTATACGTAATGTGTGCAGGGAAAAAAGGCAAAAGTACATTTTGTACAACATGCTCATCATTGTTGACACGAAGACTTGCAAACTTGAATGTGTACATGATGTGCGTAATAACTTGGCTCTGTTGACTTTACGTTTTTTTTTCTCAAAGTGTAAGCCAATCGGCCAACCTGTGTGGGCCTAAAACGAAGGCACCTCCCACCTTCCCTCCCTCAACGTCGCTGATTGTCGTCAATTATTTCTTGGTAGCTGTCGTTGTAATATAAATTATTAAATTGCAGCGACCTGCTTGATGTTTCTGCCATTTTCGTACATTTTTGCTGTGGCCAAATTAAAAAAAAAACGAAAATTGAACAAAATGTGGTTTAATTGCCGCAATTCTTAAAAGCACATTTAAGTTAACTTGCCTGCGGGTGGAAAACGGCGGGGGGTGGAGGAGGAGCAGGAGCACTCATTCATTAAGTGACCTGGCAGCGCAACTGTGTATTCCCTCATCTTTTGGCCCACTCGTTGGGTCACTCGTTTTGGGCAAGTGAAAAATTGTCAAGCGTAAAATTATAATTAATTGCCAAGTAACACCAGAGACTGGCAAGCAGACCAACAAGCACAACAACAAGCGACGTTCCACTTCCAGGTGCTGCGTCCCGTTCCTGGACCAGTGTCTGGCAGTGAGCAGATAGCTCGCTGCATGGAAAATGTCAAAAATTTGGAGCGACCGACGTGTCCTTTTGGGATATGCATGAGCCGTGCCCCTCCGCCTGCTGCCCCCCTCCGCCTGCTGCCCCCCTCCACATATAGAGCCATTGTGATTGTGGAGTGCAGATGCACACAAGCAGCTTAATTGGAGAAATATAGAGCAAATTTATTTCTTTTTCTTGATGTTCATTGTTGAGGCTGTTTTTTCTTCTTTTTTGTGGCAGCAAGCAAAACAAGTCCATCTATTTAATTGCCAATTAAAGTAATGCATAATAATTGAAAACTTTTAGCAAAACTCAAATATTTGTTATGCTTATTTGTAAATTGATTTTATATTGCAAAAATAGCCAAACTGGCAATAAAAACTTTGTAAAATATGGTAAACATGTTAATTTTATTTCTTTAAGATTTATGTTGATGGTTTTTTATGCCTTTATACATAGTCAATTTTATATGGTAATATTTAAAAAATTTATGAATTTCTATTAAGCCGGAAATAGCAGTCGATTCCGGCTGGAAATAAAGCAACTCAACCAAAATTCTTTATTGCATTTTCTCACTTACATGAACCGCTGACGATAACAACAACAACAACAACAACATCGACAATAAACCAACCAAAAATGTCATCGACAACAACAACAACAACAATGTTAAATGCTACTGCCAACTGCTGACACCTGGCGAACAATCCACGTGCCTCATCCTCATTTCATATGCGCTCTGCAACGTTGCACGGCGCACTTGGCATATGAATAAAATGCCGCTTGTAACTGTTGCAATAACTATGCCATGTGTATGTGTGTGGGTGCACAGTGCCACCAGACATACTGGACTATCCGACAAGCACCGATATGGTTATACGCGAGGGTTCAAATGTAACCTTAAAATGTGCAGCGACCGGTTCACCAACGCCGACGATAACCTGGCGACGCGAGGGTGGCGAACTGATACCACTGCCCAATGGGGACGAGGGTAAGTATCTGCCAGACAGCGACTGCAGCTATGAGTGTCCGTCTGAGTGTACCCACCTGAGTGTGTGTGTGTGTGTGCGAGTGTGAATGCCAGTGTTTGCATTTTACACGCTGAATGCATGACAAATGTACTCTGAAACTGGTCGCCCGCCGACTCCGCTGCGTGTTTTCCCGGCATTAAATTTTATGAGTGCATTTTGGAGTCACTTCCCTTCAATTCGTATAATTAACTTCAGGCGTGACTTAAACAACGGTATTGAAAGTGCTACGGTTCCAATAACCACAAACGCCTCATAATAATCAACTTAGTATTCGTGACAAATTGTACAAAAATTGTCGTGCCTTGATACTAATCAAATGTCATTTAAAAAATTGCTTTTTAGAACGGGTTGTTCCACTAAAATATAATAAGTCCTTATTAAAAAGTGATTACAATTTATACTGCAATAGAGATTATTATATAGGTTTTTAGATGCAAGTCGATTATTGATAGCAATTATTGTAATTATTTTTATTTATGATCTTTTATCTTTTAGAAATTTGTGAAGAAATTAAAAAAGATGCAAGAAAATGGAATGCTTACATTTTTCCTCTCTGCTGAGTATTTTAGAAAATGGAATGCTTACATTTTCTAAAATACTCAGCAAAAGGAAATTTTTTTTATTCATGTGCTTAAACTAAAAATTAGTTTCTGTTGTCAATAATCAAATTCTAGTCACATTTGATCAACATATCACTTTACTGGGGCTAGGCTAACAATGAGACAGGAATAATGTGTGCCAATCTCTGACTTAAAACTACAGAAGGCATTCGAATTCCAAATTCAAACTACAAATTTACATCCACTTTGTCTAGATATGTGGCTTTAGGGCTGTCAGTTTGGACAAATGATATATTCATTAGACTATTGCCACTTGGTAACTCAATAAATCGAAAGTCATGCTTCGATTTGGAGTTCGACACATATCGAAATGAAAGTAAAATTCCAATGCAAATGCGAATGCAGAACACAAACTGGAAACTTTAGAAAATCTGTGTTATAAAAATGATAAAATTGAAGCACTGCTACAAAATTGTGTTTAAATTACATAAGAAAAAAGGTTGCTTAAGTTGTTTATGCCTCAATTAAATAGTTTTGTGTGTGTGCGAAGATTATAATTTTAATTATGGTAAATAATTGTTATAAGCCTTAAGTCTAAAGTTGATTTGAAATAATAAAATTTAGTTAAGTTCTCAAAGAGGATTTTCTGCTTAATTTCGACCTACTTACAAATTGTTCGAAATTAAGCAGAAAATCCTCTTTGAGAACTTAACTAAATTTTAATAATGCTCTAAACTCATTTACAATATGAGAACAGTCTACAAAAAATTAAAGAATTAGTTAGTAAAATAACGAAATGCCGTCGAAATTCAAATTGAGAACATCCACAAAGTTCGTTATAAACGCATTTGTGTACCACAATTGTTTGCTGAACAAATTTGCTTGATATCCCAATTAACCAACTTAATTTTCTACACTCTCTCTCTCTCATTTTTCTCTCTCTCTATCTATCTCTTTCTCTCTCTCTCTTTCTGTTTATTTTTTGCATTTACAGCCATCGCATACAATGGCTCATTTCTGACCATTGCCAAAGTGAATCGCCTGAATATGGGAGCCTATCTCTGCATTGCCTCCAATGGCATACCGCCAACAGTCAGCAAACGTGTCATGCTCATTGTGCATTGTAAGTATGCGGAACGGGTGGGGGAGCTGAGAGAGGATGGGTGGGTGAGCGGTTGAGAATCGTAAGACTGGGGGGCATATCAATTTTGCATATTTAAATATTTATAGTTTTACGCTAGAGCACCGCATGGCGTCGACTGTTGTCTGCTGTGTCGACGGTGGCGTATGAGCAATGTGCTCCAGTCTGGAGCAGAGTGCCACAAAGTGGAGTGGAGTGGAGGAGCCGGACACAGACAGAGTGCGACACACAAAGCGCCACTCCAAATCTCACCATTGAAAATATGCTGTGCATTTTAATATTGCCTGAGAGCAGGGCAAACTCTCTATCCTCTTATACTCTATCTCTTTCTCTCTCTCTCTATCTCTCTGTCTGTCTCTCTCTTTAGCACTTTGTCAGTCTGCTGCATACTTTTAGGTGCCATGCATAAAGTAAATAATTAAGTGTGCCCCAGCTAGTTAGCATTTTTAGCGCTCTTTCCCTTCTGCCATTTGGCGCCCCTGCTCCTCCCAATTTTGGTTGTGATGCTGCTAATTAAATAAAAATTTAAGTTGCTCAACAATTTTGGCCCAGACGAGCTTACCGCTTGCTGCGCTGAAAAGTGTGCTACATTTTTGCACTGGCTCAAAGCAAAAACTAGCTAAAGATTTGAGGTTAACCATTAATTCCCCCCCGGGGCTAATTATTTAACTTATACAATTATTTATAAATGGACCATCGTCTGGCTTTATCTTTCTGTGTGTGTTTTTCAATAAAATTAAATAGCAATTAGTTGCACAAATAAAAAGCAACCGCAACAAATTCGCATTGCAAAACAAATGGAATTTTCTATATATAAATGCGAATAGCTTCCACTTAAATGCCCGGCATGCCATACTTTCATTTCCTGTGGCATTTATTTAGGCCACATTCCTCTACCTGTGCAATTACATTCCAACATTACACGTCATGGCTCTCTCCCTCTCTCTCTCCTTTCCACATTTCAACAATTATTGAGCATTTATTTTTTGCCTTTCGCAGTTCCGCCAATGATTTGGATACAAAATCAATTAGTGGGCGCCGCTCTGGGCCAGAATATTTCACTGGAATGCCAATCGGAGGCGTATCCCAAGTCAATCAATTATTGGATGAAGAATGATACGATTATTGTGCCAGGTAAGTGCTTAATTAATAAACTTCATTTCATATCAGAGATGAACCAAATTAGGCAATAACAAACACAAATTCCTAACAATAGTTCCAAAACAAGTTTAGTTAATCAATTATGACAACATTATAACACAAATAACAATTTCTTATGTAGACTTTAAATATGAAATACTTAATTTAAAGTCAAGTGCATACTTGGGTTTTTTTTAATTTAAGTTTTCCCTCATCATTTCTTTGCATAGCAAAAATAAATGTTGTCCTAGCTGTGGCCCCCATATAATGTAAGCTAAATGTAATTAATTTTGAAATAGTGCCCAAGGACTCAATGATTGCTCTCAAACCCTTAGGCACCATTTCAACTTAATTTCCTGCGGCCATTAAAAAGCTGACCATCCAACCAGCCATCCAACCATCCTTCCAACCATCCATCCAACCATCCACTCATCAGCAGCCATATCCAACCATTCACTCATCTTGCACGGCAAATGAACTTGCATGACAAAAAAAAGAAAGAACTGATGTACAAAATGGTAACAGGGGGGGGTGAGCATCCTCGAAGCCGCAACCTATCTCAAAACTGCACCATACTTTCAGCTCCCCTTTAACCCTCCGTTGTCCTCGAGTTCCACCTACATTTGCAGACCTTTGACTGAAGCTAAAAGCTCAGCGAAAAACTTTCAGACAGTTTTCTTTTTCTATCAATTTTTTTTTCTATTTTTTCTTTTTTTTCTATTTTTTTTGTATTTTTTTTTTTATTTTTTGTGTTGTTTCCGAGAAATGCCGTCACATAGAATAGAAAAAGTGATTGAAAATGACCTCAAGTCAAAAGCAGTTTCTGTCTCGTCTAGTCCTGAGTTTTTAATGGAGTTTCTCTTTCACTGGCTTTTTTTTTCTTTCATTCTTTTGCTCATTTTCAAAGTACTTTGAAACGTGTCTCTTTTTTTTGAGGGGCAGCTATCTGCCACTGCCACGTGCTAAACTTGATATGCTTATGAATTTTGGCTTGTAGCATGTGGCAAAGCTGCTGTAACACTTGACACACGAGTTGAAATTGATCTAGCAGCAATTTTCACTTAGGAAAACAAAATAAAACGTACCAAAATATATTCAATATATTTCGAAAAACATATGTAATTTCAAGCTGCTTATTTTTATTAATGATTTGCTTCTGATATCGTAGAAGAAAGTTTTTTTAATGAAGAATTTGTAACCTTATTTTGAACTAGAAACATATCTTGTAAAAAATACAAATTAAATATAATAACTACTGAAAGAATTTTTTAATCTTTTTTAATTGCTTGTGGAGTAATTTTTCTCTTGACTTAAATCAGATTTTGTATATCTAAGAACCCAATTTAAGTTTAATCAGCAATATGTGCAAAGATCTAGAAACATAGCTTGTAAATAATACAAATTTAAGATGGTAACTGTTGGAAAAACTTTTAATTGTAATTTTTTCTATTGCTTGTAGAGCAATTTTTTTCTTGACTTAAATCTGATTTTGTAAATCTAAGAACCCAATTTAAATTTAATCAGCAACATGTGCAAAGATCTCTCTCACACTTCCACTCTTCCAATTTAATCCATTTGGAAAGCATTTTGCTAAACTAATCAGTTGCTTAGCTGCCATGCATAACAATTACCTGTGGCCAACTTGGCCTTCGTTGCCAAGTTACTAGCCCCAAAAAATGTTGTTGAACAAAGTAAAATGCCGAGGCTTAGTGCCAACTACTAAATCTAACCGACATCAAACGTAAATCAAAACCGGACCAGCAATTCCAACCAAAACCAACTCCATTGGGGGTCTGTCTGGATTTTAGGGGTAGTAACTGTATATATTAAAATGAGGGGGGGCTAAGACAAGATGACAACCAGTTGAGGTAAAAGTAGACAATTCTTTTATTTTTTTATTTTTAGTATATTTAAGCACAATTTGCCTTAGTGTGAGCAAAACACGACAGAGAACAAAACCAGAGCTCGGTAAAAAAAACGAATCCTGTGCAGCTCGAAGGGAATCTTGGTTTGAAGGACTAAAAGATTAAACGATGGCAAAATGGATGGTTAAACACATACAAGCTAAATATGGCACACACACATTAGCGCAGATATAGAAATTACACTAAATGTGTACAACTCACTCTAACCAACTCTATCTCTCCCTCTCTCTCTCTCTGTCATTCTCTCTCCCTCTCTCTTTAGGTGAACGTTATGTGCCCGAAACCTTTGAATCGGGCTATAAAATAACAATGCGTCTGACCATCTATGACGTTGACATCTCGGACTTTGGAGCCTATCGATGTGTGGCCAAGAACTCGCTGGGCGACACAGATGGTGCCATCAAATTGTATCGTAAGTATTTCAACAAAATCAACAACATCAACAACAACCACAACAACAACAACAACAGCAACAAAAACAACTTCAACTACAAACATTACAATAAACATAAACGTAAATTTTGGGTGTAAATGTAACTGCTGTGCAGTGTCTAACAATGGCCATAAGTCAGACAGCCAGTGGCAATAAGGCTCGAACTATTTGGCCAACTGTAGCATTTAATTAATTCAGGCCAGTCCAAAACAATGTGCATATTAAATACCAAGAAATTGGCCACCCAAACTTTTCTACCCCTTGAGTCAGGTCAAATTGTTGATCCCATGCTGTGTGTATGTGTGTGTGTGTTGATGTGTGTGTGTGCATATTGTCAGTGATTGATTTACGAGCGTGCTGTGTGGCTGTGGCAAGTTCTCAGACTCGCAATCACCCTTGAAGTAAATTCAAGTGTAAACTTTTTGGCTACAAAATAAATATTATTATGCTGATAATGATGCGATATATTTCTATATCTATAATGGATGACCTGCAGATTAATCATTTATTTCCATAATGAGCAGCACAAAATTTATTTTTGCTGAGCATAAATATTTGCATATGTCTAGCAGGTTGAAACGAAGGCTATTTGTATTTATATCAGTCAGAAACTATATAATGAGAAATTATTCAAATTTGTATTTAGTTAGCTGTGTAGAATATAAATGAGATAAAAAAAAAATTATATCAGTCAGAAATTATATAATGAGAAATAATTCAAATTTGTATTTAGTTAGCTGTGTAGAATATAATTAAGATAAAAAAAAAATTATATCAGTTAGAAACTATATAATGAGAAATAATTCAAATTTGTATTTAGTAAGCTGTGTAGAAAATAGTTCAAAAAAAAATTAATTAAGTGCAAAAATATAAATGTAAATGTGCATTGAATTATTAGTCAACATGTCGATTTACTTTACAATTTCTACTAATTATATATATCTGTCTATATAAACGCATATTTTTTTTATATATATTCCTAGATATTCCACAAACAACAACAATTACAACAATGTCACCAACTGTATCTATCAACACAGTACCCGTTGTAATAGTCAAGTATAACAAAGGTAAATATAAATATAAATTTTGTTACTTATTAATAAAGTTTTAAATTTTGCATCGACTAGATTTAAATTTGATTGCATTTTAAAATATATTTTGTTACTAATTTTAAAGTTTTTAATTATGTAGCGACTATATTCAAATTTGCTGGCATTTTAATATATATATTTTTAGCTTAATTTAAAGTTTTTAATTAAGTATCAACTAAATTTAAATTTGATTGCATTTTAAAATATATTTTCTTTACTAATTTTAAAGTTATTAATTATGTATCGACTAGATTTTAATTTGATGGCATTTTCATATATATATTAGTAGCTTAATTTAAAGTTTTTAATTTAAAATTGTTACTTATTTTAAAGTTATTAATTTATTAAGCAGGTAATGTTCACACTTAAAATAACTTTTAAAAATTGTTACTGACAGTTAAATATTTTTTTTTATTAATATATTAATTGTGTTAAACCCATTTCGATTCGCAGAGCAACGCTACAGCAGCAACAGCAATACGAACAGCAACAATCCCTACAACTACAACAACAATCAGCAGGGCAACAACAAATCGCAGCGCAACAAGCCAAAATCCTTGGATCAGACACCGTCCACACTGAACAATGTGTATATGGGCGCCACGTCGAGCTTATGGAACTCACAGGATCACCACTCGCAGGTCAACACGCGTGGCAGAGATCATCACCAGCAGCAGCAACACCAGCAGCAGCAGCATCTGGGTAAGTAAGGGTTGAAATTTCATGGCAACGGCAAAAGCTACTTGCCACATCGAAGGACACTTCAAGTTGTTTGCTATCCTGAGGCGCGTATTTTTATTGGCGAACTAACTGTGTGTGTGTGTGTGTGTGTGTGCTATGCAGCTCATTCTCATGACACAGCAGACTATAAATATTTGGCCATTTATTTTATGTTTATGACAAATCATAACGACTTTAGCCGGGCTTAAGGGCTCTCTTCTGGCCCTGTCGCCACTTGTTAGATACAGATACTTTGTGTGAACTCATGAAAAAATATTATCCTAAGAAATCTCTCTCTCTCTCTCTCTATCTCTCTCTGTCTCTGTCTCTGTCTTTATCCCACTCTCTGTCCATTTATCTGCCCATATAAATATGACTTTCTAGCATGCAATTCTGTATCCTCCGGCCAGAATTCTCAAGGGAGCTGTTCCCATCCTTTAGCCAACTGCCAACTCTATCATTGCTTGCCAGTCCTGTGTGTCCTGTGTGTAATGTGCTGCTAATGGGGCTCATCATAATGCACAATCATCATAAATAATAACGGGCGAAAATCTCAATGTTTGTTTTAAGCACAAAATGTCCTTGAGGTGTCAAACTCAACTACAAAAAAAAAAAACTATTAATGCGGATAAACAACTTTTATCTTTGCTTTGGGGAAAGTTATAAACTTAAGCAAAAGTTTTGCTGGGATTGTTATCGTATTAATAATTAAATAATATAATAATTTTAACAATGAATTTTATCCGATTTATTTTATCAATTTTAATAATTATTCTTGTTTTCTACTTTTTAAATATATGGGATTTTTATCGTATTAATAATTAATAATATAATAATTTTAACAAATATTTTAATCGAATTATTCTATAAATGTTAATTAAATTTTCATGTTTTCTACTTTTTAAATATAAGCAAGCATTTCAAGTAACAATTTATTTTCCATTCATATTGCATTCATATTTTATATTAATAATTGTTGTCAGTTTTTTATTTAATAAAAACAATAATTTCAAATAACAATTTATTTTCCATTCATATTGCATTTTATATTACTAATTGTTGTCAGTTTGAAGTTTGAAAATTATAAATTAATATTTTTATTAATATTAATATTTATAAATTATAAATTAATTTTTAAAAAATAAAAAACTCTTTCATGGAACACAATTAAAATGTGCTGAATTAAAACTGCCTTTATATTAAACATTTAATTTAATACTGAATTTCAATTTATAAATTATAAATTAATTTTTAAAATAAAAAACTCTTTCGTGGTAAATATTTAAATTTTTAATATTTAATATAATACTAAATTCCAATTTATAAATTAAATAACTCATTCGTGGAACACAATTAAAATGTGCTGAAATAAAACTGTTTTTCATATTAAATATTTAATTTAATACTGAGTTTTCCAATTGTTGCAATTGAACATGCTGGAAAAATGCTAAGTTGCATTATTGGAAGTCAAAGTGTCGCCTCGTTGGTTAGTCACAGTGTCTGCCAATCAATGAACATAAAATTGAACACAGCTACCAATAACTTGCAGACCCCGCATCACCCCCTCACACCCTCTTTTGTATGCTTACAATCAACGACAATATCCATATCCTGTACGGGGACGGGTGTGTGTGTGTGTGTGTGTCGCTCCGTGGGGGGTGTCGGCATGCATAAAATTTTAGAGGCGCCCCGCTGTACTGGTACGAAAATTTCTGCATACGCGTTCAACTAAAATAAAATGCACTCGACAGAGCGCAAGAAGCAAAATGCAGCGACAAAATCAAATCGAACAAATTGAATATGAGAGGACGAGTAAAGATAGAATTGCTGTGGCATTGGGATAGTCTTGGAGTCAGATACGGAGACGGAGTGGGAATGGGGTGTTTTGTAGCAGAATACCATAAAAATGGCAGACAAATTGCACACAAGGCGTCAAGGCGAAGGGCTAACCCAAGCCCCAAACCCGAGACCAAACCCAAGCCCCAAACCCAAGACCAAACCCAACCCAAGCCAGCCATTCCATAGATATTCCTCCAAGTCAGCTCCCCCCAAAAAAACTGAGATGGGAAATGCGCTTTCGTCTTGGTTTTGCCTTTGGCAACAGAACAGTTTTTGGCAAACGACAGCAGAAAATGTTGCGTTCTCGCTGGAGGCAACATGGACTACTTGCTGCGGGTGAGGGGGGGAGGTGGCAAGATTGAGGGGCTGTTACGCCTTGAAATGCTGGCCGGGGGGGGTGGTAGGGGCATGGTGCCTGCAATGAGTACAACCCTCAAGACTGGCATGCAATGTCGTAAGCGCTGCGTTTACAGTTAGATTTATTACCTGCTAGATGTTGCACATATCCTAGTAGGCAAGGGGCGAGAGAGAGAGAGTGATAGAGGGGTGGTAGTAGGGGGGGTTGCAGCGAGGGAGTGCTGCGGTAAAGCAATGGCAGCTAGATTGTGTATGGCAATGGTCTTGCGCTTATCGCTGCTGAGTTTTGCATATGTCGCGTCTGCTTTTTTGGGGGCACTGCAACTTAGAAGGCGGAACGAAGTTGAGGCAAAATGTGGCAACAAGAGAGAATGGCACATGATGGCAGAGAAGACAGTAGAAACGTGAGTAGCAAGTAGCGAATACATTATGATGCTTCAGGTTTTTTTTGGTTGAATTTATATATAAATTTGTAATATGCAAATTTCATTTTCAATTAGTTTCATGTAAATTTGCATATAAAAATAAACATGCTTAAATTATTTTTTAAAGTGAATAAAAGGAAATTTATAGTGAAGTCAAGGAAAGAAATGTTAAGAAATATGACAAGTGATATATGAAAATATTTTGAAATTGAATTTGGAGCCACAATTCTAACCAGGCCATGCTCCAATTTCACTTTAGATATTAATCAATTCGAATAATTTCTTACATTTTTCAAAAGATAAACTTGCTGACTTTGCAATCAAACAATTTTGCTGCAATTACATTTGGTGTCCACTTCGAAAGTCATTTAAAGATTGCAATCAACCACAAAAAGCTGCTGTTCATTTGTAATTTTTGCACGGCCAACGGGCCAACAATATGACACAAATTACAAGAAGCGGATGTGCAACACCCCCGTCGGAAATGCGACTGGCCACAGGCTAGAAGCTGCCAACTGCCAACTTGCAACACCAACTGATGATTGCAGCAGACTGCAATAATTTGCTTATAATTTGCCAACTTCCTCTCCAAAAGCAGCAGACTGAACAATGATAAAGTAAATAAAAATGCAACAGACAACGGCTGTGGGGCAAGTGGCAACCGAGAGAGACGGACAACAATTGAATATGGCATCGCGTGCCGCGTGGAAGCCGCCGAGTGTGAAAGGATTTTCTGCCACATGGCGTTAAATGCATTGCCACAAAAACAATAAAAAATTGCGAATTGTAATGCATACGCCGTGTTCGCCACTCAACGGAGTCTCAAGTGCCGCCAACGGCTGCAAGCTCTCAGTTCTGTTTTCATTTCTACTCTTTTCTTTTTTTTTTTGTTAAGTGCAACAGGCGCAACAATTGAGGTGTGATTCGCGGGGGGAGGCGAGTTGGGTATTTGCCGAATGGGTATCAGTTGCAAGTGCGCTAATGGAGCGCGTCAATGGTTCAAATAAAGCAGAAAATATGCGGTTATTCCACAAAACGAAAACTCGCTAAAAACAAGAAAAAACTGCTTGACAAAACTTGCCACATTAAATGCAATTTTATTACCTGGCAGAGTCTGAAAGGGGTTGCATACACTGAGCGCCATCAGTTTATTTCTATTAGAGCGAAGCGGCTACACTTTAACCCGATTGCACCCTCGGGGGCATGCACAGAATTATGCAGAAATTACTTAAACTTTAGTTTCAAGTAGTTTGTCGGCCTATAAAGAAGAAAAAAAAAACACTGTCTGAGATAAAATGTTTGCCCCCCCATTCAGCCCCCAAAGCGACACGCTTCGCTTCGTTTTTTCTTTATGGCTAAGCGCTTTAAAGACACCGCTGGGACTTTCTCAGATACTCACACACACACACACAAGCTCGTAAACACATGCTCAAGCGTCAATAAAAATCAGCCAGACAAAACACACACACACACACATGTGCACACACCCACCATTGAGACAAGCACGGACATCGAAACCGTAAGGACAGCAGCAGGACAAACACGATGCCAGACCAGGGCAAAACTCCATCCGAGTTGTTGTTGTTGTTGTTGTTGTTGTAGTTGTTGTTGTTGCTGCTGCCTTTCACACATGGAAATGTTTGCAGACGCCAGCAAAACAATCGGGGCCAAGGGTTGATGGAGCGGGTTGGGCAGCTTTATAGGAAAAGCTGCTTATAGAAAAAAAAAAATAAAAGCCAAAAAGAATACAAATAAATTTTCGAACCCGGTGCAAAGCAATTTGCGCATTTCCGTTATATAAAAAAAAAAATAAAAGGGTTTCTCGTTAAGAACAAAAACGTATAAAACTTCGCTTACCAACTGATAAATATAAAAAAAATAAATATATATATATATATAAATAAGTGAATGCCATATTTTTTACAGTTATGTCAAACTAAGTTCAATTTAATGAAGTCCGATTCGGTATCTGAATTCGACAAACCCAATTTGTCAACTTATGGCATGTGGGAGCAATAAAATATGGAATAAAGTCCCTTTTTATTTGAGTATTTTATTTAAAATTTATAGTGATTTTAGACTGGTCTGCACTTAAATAAATTCTGCATTTAAATGTGAGTTTATGGATCAAATTAAAAATCAAAATTAATCAATTATTATTGTGATTATTATTTACTTAGCTTAATTTTTGGTTAATTGAGCAAAATTTAATTATAAAGCTCAACTTTATATATATAATTATTTTCATATATTGAAATTAAGTACTTAAATAAATTTTGCATTTAAATGTGAGTTAATGGATCAAATTTCAGTATCCACACACTAGAACAAATTAAACTAATCAATTATTATTGTGATTATTAATTAATTAGCTCAATTTTTAATTTAAATGAGTAAAATTCAATTATATAGCTCAACTTTATATATATATTTATATTAATATGTAGGAATTAAATAATTTAAATGATAAATATTCTAAAAACCTGCAATATATTTTTAAAATTCGAAACATCGATTTATTCAGCTTATTGTTATAAAACTATAACTGAAATGCAAATAAAAATTTCAATTGCATTGCTCAATTTTCTGTACACACATCTTTTCAAATTCTGTCCCTCTCTTGCTTCACTTGGCATACATATTTTTTTTAAATTGTTTTCTACATTGAATTTTATTCACTCAACAAATTTCACACCAAGTTGCAACCGTTTTTAAACTGCCACTAAAAATTGCCAGAGCTGTTGCACCACAAACCCACTCGTCGTGGGTCACACAGCAAACCGCACAGCTCCAAACTGTGTGCCTAATGACCAATTGCTGCCTACAGCAAGTCATATAAAAAATTCAAGAATTCAGTGGCCCTTTTCCCAGCCACTAGCCACTTGCCCCTTTGCCGCAGCCACGGCAACGTCAACCGGCAACATTTGTAACTGCAGCACACAAACAAATGTCCAATGAAACAGATTGCCGGGAAAAAAAAAACAAACAAGCAAACATAAAATAAAAACAGCAACATAAAACAAAAAAAACTAAAAGGCACAATACGGAAATGAAATGAAAAAAGAAAAATACAGAAATGTAAAGGAAAAACCAACGCTGCAGGATAAATTGATGGCAAAAGCAATACAGAGTTCTGCGCTCCTGTACCCCTGTTCCACGTGTCCTGTGCCCTGTGGCAGCCACCAAAAAGCCCGTGGGTATTCGTTTTATTTTTGTCTGTTTGCTGTCTTTTTGTTGTTTGTTTGTTGTCCTTTTTTTGTTTGTTTGTTGTTGTTTTTGTTGTTGTTTTTTTTTGTTGTTGTAGTGCATGTCCTGGCGCAAGGGTTTAACGCACTTAAGCAATAAAAATCGAAACAATTTGCGATGGTGCCAAGTGAAATTGAAACAAAACGTTAGCAGAGGGGTGTGTGGGGGTGTATAGAAATACTTTCGATTTTGTCCAAAAATGGTAAATGGTAAATGGTAAACTGTATAAGTGAGAATGTTATAAATAAGTCGAACAGTCGGCAACACACTCAAAAGTTGTGTCCTTTTCCAAGCAATCCCTTTTCCACTTGCCCAGTTGACAAACAGTTTGGTTTTTCTGTGTCCTGTGTCCTCCATCCTCCATTCTCTCTCTGTGTACTGAGTGCTATTTCTTTATGCTTTTGTGTGTGTGTGTGTGTCCTGGGTGTATTTTTGCCCTTTCGCATTGGCGCTTGCTACAAATGACTGGCCATAAACGCATCCTGTCTATTGTTTATGCTCGTTGGCGTGTGGCAAGCGCATAATTGAAAAAGGACATTCGATTGGCAGCACAGCCGGCAACTGTCGGCAATATGGCGGCCAGAGTTATGAAATGGACACATCATAAAAGCCATCAAGAAATACATATATATATATATATATATATAAACTTAACTTTTGCACACACATAATAATAACGAAACTATAAATGTTATCTGACTGAATTGTTTTCTCAATCAAATTTAATAATATTTCTATCTTTTTTCCAGCGCCCGATCACAGTGCCACGTACCGGGCTGATGGCAAGGACACGCCACTCAAGCATGACGCCAAATCGCTAACCGATGAAATGGATCGCATGCAGGACTTGAAGAGCCGGGGCATGCCTCTTAGCAGCAGCAGCAGCACATGCCTCCAATTGTTGGCACTCTTTGCACTTGTCGTTGTCTATCTTGGTGCAGGCTGTGTCTAAGTTGCAGCTGCAACTTCAAATGTAATTTGTACAAAATATAAAAAATTGAGAAAAAATACAAAAAAAAACCCAAATGTTCGTAAACATAAGCAAAATAGTTTTGTAAGCAATAATTTCACACATCGATTTCGCTCCGAATTAATGCTAGATTTATGACGAAATTATTATTTAGCGCTTAGCTCGATTTTTTTATTTATTTTAAATTAATATTTAAATAAAGTACGTGTAAAAAGTTGTTGTTGTTTAGCGAGTAAGTTGAAAGTGGTTTTTTCTGCATTTTTGTTTCACAGACAGAGACAGATTTTTGACATCGGCAATACAAAGTATTAGCATGTAAAACTGAAGCGAATCGAAACAGTTAATTTAATACTACTTAAATTACACCTATATCTAAATTTAAATCTAGTTTTAAGCCAAGTTGGTCAGCCAGTGCAACCCCAAATGTCAATGATATGTTGCTAAATCCCTTTTTTTAGTTTTGGACTCATTTTAAGCTTCTTTTTTTTGTGCACCGCAACATGTTTATAAGTATATATATAAATATATATGTATCCATGAGTATATTGTAATTTTAATTTACGAAAAAAAGAATTGAAATAAAAATGCCGTCTTAAATAATTTAAACTATGAAATTGCTTGACAGATTTTTATAAATTGCGACTTTATTCTTACAGGTGTTTTTTTTTTATATTTTGGAGTGATTATCATCAAGTGAAAATATTCTGAATTTCAGGAATGTTTTTAAAATCAATAAAATACATATTCAAAAAGTTAACATCATCAGCAAAATAATCGAAAATAAATCAATATTTATTTCGTTCACCTCGCCACTGAACGAGGCTGTTTTTTAAATGTTCTCTTTTTAGAAAGAGCAGCAAGCGTAAAAAATGCATTGAACCACAAATTGGAGTCCTTGGGCCCCCTCCAACCCTTTGTTTACATTTTTTCATAAATATTTTATACCATCGACCCACATGGCGGAATTTTTCATTATGAAGTCAGGCGCTAAACAAAAAAAAACAAAAAAATGAGAAACGCTAGCAAGTTTTAATTTAATTTCAAAAGTGCAGCGCAACTATAAAATACGTAGAGAAAAAAAATAAATGCATAATTATTAAAATAAATTAAATGTCTGCTGCTGCCTTCATAAGTTCCACGGGTGGCCAATTAAAAGCAGTTCCAACGTGGCTGCCCCTTTTTTTTTTGCCCAAGAGTGCAACAGAATCCACAGCCGAATTAACCTGGTCACAAAGCCCCCAACTATGAGATACCCCGTTTTGGGACCCCGTTTTATGGCCGGCAAAAAAGTGTGACAATTAAAATTTTAAGCTATTCATTTATGGCAAAACTTTAATGTTCTTATGAATTTATTATAAAATTGGCTCAGAAGAATATAATAAATAATTTAATAAAATGTTTTTAAAATTTAAACATGTATTTTTTCTGTTTTAAGTAAAGATTTATATTTTTTTATTATTTATTTATTATTTTTATTATTAATTTTTATTTCTATTATTTACCCAAAAATGTTTTAAATTTCAAGAGACATTTTCGCTTTTCAGGCTAAAAAAAATAACACTACATTCAAAGCTAAGAAGACAAAGTGAACACCTCATGTGGCACTGATCAAAGTGTGCATTGTTGTTACCACATGCACCACACCACTATGGTAATATGCCCCTTTTGCTAAGGCTACGGTTTGGGCCATAAAAATTGCTGCCACGGCAATTTGGTTGCATTTTTACACGCGCTGCGCCGTAAATGGCGAAAAAAAAATTGGCATGTGTCGAGCTATGCAGTCGGTCACTTGCCTGCCTCCCGCCTCCTACCCCATGACCCCTCCCCTTTCACCCAGTCGAAGTTCACACAAATGGCAAGTTAATAAAGCTAACAGAGCCGCTTGTGCGGCATGTGTCCGCAGAATGAAGAGCAAACCAGACCACAGCAAAGACCGAACACACACCCACACACACGCAGACACACACACACACACACACACGTTGACAAAAAACTAAGCAGCTTTTAGATCAGCTCAGGAAAGTAGATTTCACTTTTTGTTAACTTTATTTAACTCTTATGGCTACCAAAATGTGCAAGCCTCTTAAAAAATTTTGTTTCGTTTGAAAATGCGTTAAAATAATTTAATATTGTATTTAATTAAGTCATTTTGCGATTTTAATTGAGTTTTTGGTCGTTGATCAGTTTTATGCTGTGCAACCTTAATTATTATTTTAATTAACTGTTTAACGTGCCTGTTAATTTGTTGCAAGTTGTTGCATTTATTTGCTCTGACAAAAGTCTCGTTTCAGATTCATATTATTTAATTATATTTTTACATGTCGCATTTCGTGCGTGAATTCAATATTATTTCTCTGTTCATAATTTGTTGGTTATTTGCTGAAAAAGTACTACAATCAAAAAACAGTTGGTCAAAACCAAAAAGGGTTCTAAATATGAACATTTTTAGTACATAATTTTATGCATATTTTATTGTTGGCTTAAAGTTTCTGTTACTTCTGTTATTGCTGTTATTCACAATAGAGTCATGTTATCCTAAGTTCACCACGGAAATGATGTGGTAAGTCTTGAAATGCTTTGCAGCTTCTATAAAAATAGCTTAAAGCTTTCACAAGGACTTAACGAAAGCTCATCTGTCGAAGTAGTCGATACAACAACCAAAAAAGCTTTCACCTGCTGTTAAAAACAGTAAACAGTCTATGAAACTGTTAAGTGGTTTCAAAGGTGAACATTATTCTGTTAAAGTTAACAGATAGAATAAGTTTTTATTTTTTACAACTGGGTTAATATTATTAAAATTGCGTTCAGCATATAGTTATACTAATCACAGGGAGCTTTGCTTATCATTATTAACAAAAGAGTTGTTCAGTTGATATGCTGGTCTAGTCTGACTTTATTCAAATCAGCAACAGTACAAATAACGATGTATAAAAATGAACCATATCTAAAGCACTTCAAAAATAGACTGATATACAGACACTGATATGGAATAATTAAGAAATTTGAACAAGCATTTTACTACTGGCATTATCCTACTGACTTTGTATGAAAGAAGTACAATATTTAAGCTGATAAGTTAATAGTTGCAAATAATCTTGCCCTTATCGCAATTTATAAGTGGGGCCACAAGCCAGAAATGTATGAAATGAATGACTAAAAGTCCAAATTCAAATTGTAAAATAGAAAAATATTTATTCTGATAAGATGAGTTAGTAATAAATGTAAAAATGAATGTTTAAAGAGTTTAAATACAATGTAGTTGGTATCACATGTAAAATTAATGTTTGAAGAGTTTAAATACAATTTTTTTTTTTAGACATGAAAATCAACATGATTTTGTCAGAAACTGTGCGCTCAAAGTTAATTCAATCTAAAACTAACATGATAAAGTAAAAATAAAGAACTTCTTATCTGTTTATAATACCTATGCCCAAAATTATATATAGCCAAGATAGACGACTGAGGTAATCAGTCAGTCTTTTAGCTGCTCGTCGGAATCTGCTGTTTCCCCTAAGTTTTTTTCTATTGCGCTGCTCAAGGATGGGATTCCTCATGTTGGTGTTGATCTCACTCCTAACATTGGTGCTGGGCTATTTGCGATACTGCTACAATTATTGGGAGTTGCAAGGAGTGTCACAATTGCGTCCACACTTTCTCTTTGGCCACTTCTCCAGGCTGAATTCGGTTCATCTGAGCGACCTGCTGCAGGACACCTACGATGCCTTCAAGGGGAAAACCCTTGTGGCTGGCACTTATCTATTCACACGACCCATTGCCGTCGTCACAGATCTGGATCTGGCCAGGACCATACTAATCAAGGACTTTAATAAGTTTGTGGATCGCACGAGTGATGTGCTCAATCTGCAAAATAATCCATTGTCGGGGCATCTCTTCAATCTGCAAGGGGAGGCGTGGCGAGCACTGAGACCGAAATTGTCGCCAACATTTAGCAGTGGCAAAATCAAGACCATGTTTTGCACAATCACCAGATTGGCAGACCAACTGCAGCAGACCTTTGAGCAGGAGGCGGCAGGTGGAGCAGTTTTGGAACTGCACGATCTGATGGGTCGCTACACGATCGATGTCATCGGCAATTGTGTCTTTGGTGTGGAGTGCAACAGTTTGAAGAATCCGCAGGCCGAGTTTCGAGTGGTGGGCCGCGACCTATTCTGCAATCCTAACGGGAATGCGCGTTGGTTACTCTTCAAGCGGACCTATACAAAAGAGTTGGGCAAACTGCCAATTAATTTCAGCACTTTTGGCCAGAACTACACAAATTTCTTCCTTAGCCTCGTCCAGGACACAGTTGAAGTGCGAAAGCGGGAAAAAATCAAGCGAAATGATTTCATAGATCTTTTGTTTAACTTGCGGGAAACCGAGGAAAGCAGCGGATTATCGATGGAGCAGCTGGCTGCCCAACTGTTTCTCTTCTTTGTTGCCGGCTTCGAGACGAGCTCCACCAGCATGACCTGGGCCCTCTACGAGCTGGCCAAAAATCAGTCCATACAGAACCAACTGAGAGCTGAGATTTATAGTGTGCTGGAAAAGCACGGAAAACTAACCTACGAGGCTATGATGGAGATGGCCTACTTGGATCAAGTAGTCAACGGTAAGTGCTCTGAATTCCATTACCAAAAATAGACAAACTTGATTGCTGTGCTTAGTTTGGCAACAGATTAGATAACGCAAAACATATTTTTTTCATTTTGAGCATAATTTTTTGTAGCGATTAAGTCGAAATTATTCAGTTGACAAAAAAAACAGAGTCAATTCTAAGAAACAGAAAATATATTTGAAAAAGCTGCGATTTGTAGTAAACAAACATTTCCAATGTTTATTTAGAAATTATCGGGAATTGAATTGCTGAGTTATCAGAATGGCTTCCATAGTTGAGATACTTTTGTATCTGTTTATCAGATGTATTCCCAAATTGTGTCTGATAAAAATAAGAAAAAATATTAAATAATAAAAAGAAACAAATAAAACTTTTTCGATTCAACGACGACATTTCGGGCAACTGATCCTCATCTAACCTCATCCTCATCCAACTGTGATCTATCTTTACAGAGACTCTTCGGAAGTATCCCGCACTGTCATCGCTGTCCCGCATTCCCACCGAGGATTACAAGTTGCCCAGCAATAAGAATGAAGATGGGAGTGTCTCAGATAGCCACATTGTGCTGAAACGTGGTGTTAAGGTGCATATACCAGTGCGTGCTATACACCATGATCCCGAGATCTATCCGGAACCACAAGAATTCCGGCCGGAGCGATTTGAACCGGCGGCCATCGAGCAGCGGCATCCGTTGGCTTTCCTCGGCTTTGGCGATGGGCCGCGCAACTGCATCGGGATGCGCTTTGGCCTAATGCAGGTGAAAGTGGGTCTCCTCACGCTGATCACCGCCTTCCAGTTCAGTCAGCCAGCGGGGAAGGGATACGGAATTCCAACCATAAGCAATGAAAGTTTTATCATGGTACCCAAAGACGGTGTCAAGATTCATGTGGATCGACTTCCGGCTGGCTGGTGGTCAGATTACAAGTCGCGACAAGTGTAAACAAAACAAATTCAATAAAAAAATAAAATAAACAATAGAAATTCAGTAAAATCGAAGGCATAAACAAAATGTGCTAGAAACTGAAACTGAAACTGAAACTTCAACTGAAAACTGCTGATTGAAGCCGTTTGACGGTCGTTTGAAAGGCAAATGCCAAATTTATAAACATCGCCGATTCACAACTGATTCACCAGGTTTTGGTTCAGCTATAAACATGCTAACCGATACCGAGAATTCTCGTCTACTAAATCAAACAAGTAATGCATGTGGCACCAGTGGCTGGCGGAGGGGGAAAATGTGTTTATTTATGCTTGTGGCAACCTATGGGAAAAGTTATCGTTGGGATTATATCTAGAAATCGTTGGGGTTCTAATCTCTATTGAAGTTGCTGTGATTTTCCATACACATATGCAACTTTTTTCAGCTAATTGCCATTCTTAATAAATGCATAAATGCAGTTAAGAAATAGTTCTAGTAAATATAAATATTTAATATCTATCCTATCCGATAGTATAGCAGCAATAAATGCTATAAATGGGACGAAGGTAACTTCAAAATTAATCCAAGAGGTACGATCCCAGCTGGACCAACTCGGGGCTTATAACAGACTCACCCTAAGGTGGGTCCCCGGGCACAGGGAAATAACAGGGAACGAAGCAGCGGATGAGCAGGCGAGAATGGGTGCAGAGAGGCCCCTTATAGGGCCTGAACCGTTTTGTGGCATGGGTAAACACACAATACGGCTGCAACTCAGGAATGAAGAAAGACAAAGGAGACTAAGGAGCTGGGAGGAAGCACCGGGACTCCGACAGGCCAAATGTCTTTTAAGCGACTATAATTATAAACGATTTAAGCAAGTAATATCCATGGGCAGGAATAGGCTAAGGATACGTGTTGGTCTACTGACAGAACATTGTAGACCTGTCCAAAATGGGTATCTGTAGCAGCAGTCAATGCAGGTCTTGTGAGATCGAGGAGGAGTCTTCAACTCACATCCTAATAAAATGCATCGCCCTATCCAGGAAAAGATGCAGCATCCTAGGGATGCATGTTATGAATGTCAAAGACAAAGTAGCCCTCGACCCATCAAAGATCCTGGCATTCGTTCAGGAACTGGAGTTGATGGGGGAGCTATAAGTTTAGAAGGGGGCACAATATATCAATTAGGTCGCACTACACAAAACCCCCAATAAAATAATAATAATAATATTCCCCATTTTCTAGGAATGATAATCAAAATTTGTAAAAGTGCTGAGTAAATGAAAACTGTGAAGAAACTTGGCATTTATGAGGCACAGCCTCAAGTGTGGGATGTGTGTGTGGCAACTTAAATTGAAATTGAAGTGATAGCTAAGCAGGTTTATGGGATTTGTGGCAGTGTTGCCAAACTGATTTGGCCAGAAACCATTGTTCAATCAGATCAATGTCAAACTTTGAATATATGCACAATTTTGCTACTGTGCTGACCAAAAGCAAACTGTGGCGCCACACTTGATGCAGTCTTTCCACACGTAACTTGACCACAAGTGTGTGTAGAGGTGTGTGTTGAGGTGTTGTGTGTTTGGTGTGTGTGTTGTGGTGTGTGTGTGTAGCTCACATAAATCCAAACATTTACAATATTTTGCTAATTAGCAGAATATGTGTGAATAATTAATGCACTTGCTGTGACCCAACTCAAGAGTGTGTGTGTGTGTGTGTGTGTGTGTGTGTGTGTAAGGAGTGGGGTGCAGTGGCAAAGCCTTGCATCTCTGGTTGGTGTCATATTAAATTTATGGCTGGCCAAAACAGCCGACGAATTGAGGATGCCAGGCAACATCCACATTTGGTGATTTCAGCGAAAACTGCCCGTTGCTGGCTGTGTGTATGTGTGTGTGTGTGTGTGTGTGTGTTGCAAGTGAACATTGATGCAAGACTGCAAAGGCTACTGTTGCACATTTGCAGCAAGAGCTGAAATAATGTTCCTGACATTAATCAATACCTGGCAAAATCACAGCAAAGCAAAGTGAAATTTCTGTCCGCAATTTGTGGCACAGACACTCAGGGAACAATGAGGAAACTAGATACAAGAAACTAGATCGAAGTAAATTTTATGGTAAATTATAATTAAGCGAAGAATGCCAATATTAATACTAAATTTAATTCAATAACAATAACAATTTTAGTTGTTGTTTTTTTTAGTTGTGTTGTAATTAAGAGGCTGATAATTAGCATTAATTGGATAAATCAGCCGTTGTCCTCGATTTATAAAGCAGCCAAGGAAAAGTTATTTATTTGATATAGAATATATTTAATTATGCAACAAATCAAAGTAAATTACATGAACTAATTATGTTATAACTGAATTAAACTTGAGATACTTACAGATATTTAGCTCCAGTATTCCTTTGTTTGGTTTTATTTTATTACAGCTATTTAACTCCATTATTCCTATGTTTGAATTTAATATTTTATAAATTGTTTAAGAAGGATATTTTGTATTGCTCACTTTTAAATCTATACTTTAAGTAGGATATTATGATGCACATATTTCAATTTATTATTATTATAAATCTGCATGTTACATTGATTTATTTGATGTTTTGGAATATTTAACGACGCGATGCCCTACGCAAAAATCGATATATTTTTCGGTATTCGAGAAGGCACAATCGCATTAAGACGACTAAAAATGGACGCGCAATAAAGAATGCAAAAGCGATGTATTTCCACCATTTGCCGACGTAGAGAAGAGCCGTGAAATATGCAGACACAATTAACAAATAAGTGATCATTTTATTACGTGCAAACTCAACGACAACTTTTCAACGCGGTCTGACAAAGTCAACTGATCCAAGCTTAACGGCAACGCGACTATATACAGGCTAAAAGCTGCAGATTGAGCAGAAATGCGTGCGCTACTCAGAGAAGAGCAGTAATTGAGAGAGACAATCATAATGTGCTAGAACAGACAGAGCAAAAGGCAAGCTGCGCTCATTGCGAGGGACAATCAGCATTTGCTAGAACAGAGAGAGCAATAGGCAAGCTGCGCTCTTTGCGAGGGACAATCATAATGTGCTAGAACAGAGAGAGAGCAAAGGCAAGCTGCGGTTTTTTGCGAGGGACAATCAGAATATGTTAGAACAGAGAGAGAGCAAAAGGCAAGCTGCGCTCTTTGCGATCGACTGGATTGGTGCGGAAAATTTGCACAGCAACTGAGCAAATTAATATGCTAGAAATGATTGATTTTGTTATTAGCAGAAAAGAGACAAAATAAAATATAAAATATTATAAATTTCTATAATTTTTTAATAATTTTTATTTTAGATTATTTTCAAAGTTTAATTAATTGTTGGGTAGCCACAACAAAAACTGAAGCAGACTGAAAGCGTTACGTTAAGTTTACACACACACACACACACATACGTTTTCAATAACGGTATCAGGCAGTGTCAGGCAACAGTTTTGCTTGAGTTAAAGTTGAAGCAGCTGCCTCAATTCGTCCCCCATTTGCCAACTTAATTGCACACCATATATCAGTTTTAGTTTCTTGGGGCTCACAATTTTCCAGCGGGCGGCTAATCACCACGTCAGACCCCCCGCCCACCCCTGCACAGGCAATGAATATCCTATCATTTTCACACAACACACGCACACTACCAATAAATAATAGAAAACAAAAACAACAGCGAATATTAAAAACAATCAAAATAACAAAAGCAACAAAAAATGTTTGCAGCATAAAAATGATTGTTATGAAGCGAAAACGTTGAAAAGGATATCCGCGTCGCCGTCGCCGTCGTCGTTGCCGTCGTCATCGTCGTAGTCATCGTCCTGGCTCCTGGTTGCTGGCTTCAGCTTGATGGTTTCTCCTGGCTGGGCTCCTTCATTTTTTGCATTGCGTGCCAATGCACTTGCGCCACAAATCATTTTCGTCCTGGGCAAAGGGTTAGCTTGGCTGAAAGTTTCGCAGGACTGCGAACATGTTTTCAAGTTTCTTTTGCTTCCTTGGCAACTTTTCTGTGTTGCTTCCATTTTTCCCTATTTTTTTTTTGCTATTTTTTTGGTTTTTTGGGTAGATTAATATAAATTTTGACACCTGATAATTGCTTTGCACTCGCTTCCGCGTTTTGTGTGCTGGATGCGACGACGACAGCTGCAGCAACTGCTCACCCCACTCATTTTGTGTCACCCCCCACCCACCCAGGCAGCACCTTGTAATTGTGAATGAACATGCAAAGTTCTGCGGGCTGATCAGAAATGTGTATAGGATAGTTTCTTTGGGGTTTCTAGTTCTTGGCTCCAATAAATCATAGCTTAGTTTTTGGGCTTTGCATTTTAACGTTGCTGGGCGTTTAATAGGCAAAGTTATTGTGAATTATAGGCGCAACCTTGATGGCATTTAACCCATAAGGAGGAAATTGGCAATTAAAAGTGCATAAAACAAGATAATTATATCAAACGGTCTCAGTTTAGCGAAACATGAGTAAATCCTATCAACGGAATTGAAATGTCTTCATATGAAAAAAAGACAATTGGGAAATAAAAATGTATTAGTTAAAATGGTCACTTAGAAGACATTTCTTAATAAAGAGATTGATATATTTATGCATAAATAGAAAATAAATGTATAAATATAAGAAAACATTTTATAATTAATATAATACAATACTGCAGAAATTATAAATGGAATAACTCTGGTTGACAAAAATGTTGATACAGAAATTGAGCAAACAATACAAGAACCAAGTATAAATAGTCATTTTTAATCAGTTAACTGCTGAATTAAAAAAAAAATGTATTCGATAATTAATTATTATATTTAAAAGCTTCTTATCATATTTTTTTTAACACAAATACAAAATTACAATTACCAAATACCAATACTAATTAATAACGTTAACTAATAAGTTTGTAATCAATTTTAAAAATGTACATTAATTAATGTCAAGGGATTATAACGGCTAATCCATATAAATACATATGTATCTATTAGCATAAAGTAAGAAAATGCGTTATTTTTTTTATATCACATATGCAACTATTTTTATTAGCTGTGTTACAAGGCGAATGCCATGACCAATGACAATCAATTTGCGCTTAGCACGCACTCGTCAACAACAAAAATAACAACAAAGAGAACGACAATAAAAAAAATTACAACACACAAGTCGCATGAGTTGCAAGTGTTTTGCCGACAAAATTCATTCATAAATTCAGAATTGGCGCGCTCCGAAAAGTATGCAGAGCAAATTTCCCACGTTGAGCGAGGTTCGTTCAATCGCAAAGCGCGTTCAACGAGCGCTCAACTTTGCCATTCAACTGTGGTGAATTTCAACAGCCACCCCTTATTGGGTAATGCGCTAACACAGTCTTACACGCTCTCACACTCTGGCAGTCACACACTCGTACGCACACACACACACACACACACCGTCGTGCTACAAATAAACCAAAAGTTAGAAATAACAAAAAAAAAAAAGAACGTGAAACGAGCGCCCACCAACAAAAAGCCAAATAAAATGTAGCCAGCAACAACAAAAATCACAGTTGTCTGATTCGTTCGCGACGCAACTGCCACCGGTAAAGACCACCCCAAAACACCCACACACACTCACCCGACCACAACAACAATAAAAACAACAACAACGACGACGACTACGACGAAAACGATGACGATTTGCTGCAGAACATTCACATGTCTTCGGCTCGGAAGCGCTGCTTCGTGCTCCATTCGCTGCGGTCGCCAATTTCAGTCTGACGACAACGTTCGTGGCGAGCGGTTGTGTTTTAATTTGCAGTGCGTTCTATGAAAGTCGTGTAAACTCGAGTGTTGCATCTTCTCCAAACTGTTGCTGCCCCAAATCAAATCTCAAATCATACTCAATCAACCAAAGACCAAATTGAAAAGCTTCAAAAGCCATAACAAAATACCAGTTGAAATGCTCAAATCACTAGCCACACAACTAGTGGCACAAATGTAACTAACAACAAGTTGCAAGAACAGCAACAACTAGATTAGTATCAACCAGCTCGAGATCGAAGCACGCTAATCTCAAGCGATTCGCTCGCGTGTTTTTCCAGCCGCGCATCAGCAGAAAACGCGCGCGATTTTCACCGCTTGAGCTGCAAATGCGTGTTTACCGTAATTATATTTAAAACAAAGTACCCAGAAAAAAAAGAACACAAAAATTAAAAAAAAAAGAAACAGAAACTAAACTTAAGTCCTGTTATTTATAGTAGTACTCACAGACACACCCTCCCTTGAAGCCTGCGCTAAACACAACAAACACACACACGCACACCTCCCCCCAAAATGATACGGTCAACGGTCGACGGACGGCGTTGGGACGCGTGTTTTTGATGTATTCGCGTTCGCATATGAATTATAGAAATTTGCCAGTGAATATGTCTGCCTCGGTTCTGTTTTATATTGCCCCACACTTGGTGTTGCACAGTTGCAATTGTATATATTTTATGCTGCTGCAATTTAAAGTTCATTGATATCCATAAACAGCACTCGCTAACGAAACCGTCGATTACACACACACACACACACACACACACACATACAAATCTACTTATGCACGTATGTAAATCGCCTGGCACATTATTACTACATTTATTTTATTTGCAAATATGTTGGCAATAGACTGATAGATATTTGTTTTGGGCTAACAACAACAACAGCAACCAGTTAGCAGGAGGTTAGCAACTTTTGGACATTTGGGAGCACATGTTTTTGGCCTCTGCCATTTTCATTTCATTTGCATTTTACATAAAACTTGGTCTGTCTTTGTTGTTGTTGTTGTTGTTGCCACAGTTGATTGCGATCGAATTTGTTTTTGGCATTTTCGTGGCAGTGTTGGGTGGGCTGTGTTGCATGTCAGGTGGCACACCAAATGCGATTTAAAATAATCGAATCGTTCAGAACACCATGAACAATGAATGCATAATTCTATTATAAATGCAAACACTTTTTTGTTGCTATTTTTGTTGTTATTTTTATTGTTGTTGCTATTTTTGTCGCATTGGTTTATTTTGGTAAGATAAAATTACTTCACTTGAGCGCAAAGCAAACATTATTTCATAAACCGAAGCTTTATTTCATATAGCAAAGTTTACAATTGTTGACTTAAGAATTGGCTAGTTCAAAACTTATTTCTTTGAGTTAAATAAATATTAGTTAGCCGAAGGTCGCCCAAATATTTAATTCAGTTAATATTTTCCAAATGTATTAGTTTTTTACAGCTCAATAATAAATATCAATATTTATTATGATTGGTAAATTCATTAAATCAAATATAACTGAAGACGTAACTGAATAAATACGAATATTTTATTTAAAACTTAAACAAAGACTTTATTTTTATTTAAAACTTAAACAAAGTTTTATTAAAAAAAAATTTTATTTAAAACTTGAACAAAGACAAAGATGGGATTTAATTTAGATTCTTTATAAAAATCGAAAATAATTAAAACAATTTTTAAACATTATTTTTTGTATTTTTAAATAAAAAACATTTTTATTTCAAAGATATTTTGAGTTCAAATAAAGTTTTCATTTTGTAATTTTTGATATGTCCTTGCAAAAATCTACTCAGTTGCTTATTAATACAAAACACAAATTAAGTTGACACATCTGAATACAATGCATATTAATGGAAAATTACGCAGGCTCAATTGCAGTCCGAATCAGAATCCAAGTCGCATTTTTCGCCACGTATTTTGACATGCCCCATTCCGTGGCAGTCGTCACTCGCCACTGTTTGACATGATGAAGCAAAATAACAGAACTCCCTTTTGCAATTGCCACACACTCGATTCTTGGCTTATTATTCCCGGGAAGTTGTTGTTGCCAATGTTGTTGTTGTTGCCAATGTTGTTGTTGCCATTGTTGTTGCCGTTGTTAATAACAAGCGATAATAATCAACTTCCGTGCTGGAGGCGCTCATGTTCGTGGATTGTGTCGGGGAACCGGGGGGGGGGGGAATGTGTAAAGAGCTGAGTAAAATTTTTGCATACCAGAAGGCGCCGCCGCCAAGCAGTGGATTATATTTTCCATACATATTTTGATATATACCATTATGGTAATTTTGTGCCGGACCCGACATTTTATGCACGTGAAACTAAAGCAAGACAAAGAGAAATAATTTTTGAAAAATGTCGAAGTTGCATCGCGATAAGAGCGAAAATATATCACGTGCTAATTTATGTTTTTTTTTCTGTTGCAAATTGAAAATGTTTGTCTCGGATATGAGTCGAGTTTTGTGCAGCATCTGCAACACTTTTGTCCAGCACTGCATAACCTCCGGCTTTGTGAGCCAGTGTATGGTTTTTGCATTGGACATGAGAATAACGGGGGGATTGTGTGCCACATTGTGTGTATTTCGCTTGTGTTTTTGACAACACACCCACAACACACACACACACACACACACACACATACAATTTGCACATAATTCAACAGCTGATTATACAAATTGTGCGGCATACTTTGGGGCAGCAACTCGCTTCTAAAGTGCCACTCGACTTTGCATGTCCGAAACGATAAACATAAACATAAAATACGATTATTTTCATTCCTCGATGCGATGTACAAAATTCCATGAGTAGCGCTTATTACGACCCATAAATTTTGTCCCGGAACCAGACGCAAAATTTTCTTTTGCCACTGTAGAGTTGAATGATTTTACGACCTTGAAAATTTCTATCAAATATATCCACAGATTATCAAGTGGAATATTGTTGTGAAAAATAATCAAAAATATTTAATCGAATTAGAAGCAGTTATTTAGTTTATTAATATTATTTTAATTTGTTAAATTGTAGGAGAATTTTTATAAATTTCTCTATTAAGTAGAATATAGCTATTTTTTGTTTGTGGAAAATAATCAAAATATTCAAACGGATTAGAAGCAGTTATTTAGTTTATTAATATTATTTTAATTTGTTAAATTATAGGAGAATTTTCATAAATTTCTCTATCAAGTGGAATATAGCTATTTTTTGATTGTGGAAAATAATCAAAATATTTAGACGTTCTAGTTCATTATTATTATTTTCATTTGTTAAATTATAGGAGTATATTCATAGATTTATTTTCAAGGATTATTTGAATAAATTTTAAATAAATCTAATCGCATTTTCTGGATCAGCTTCTTCTATCAAATCAATAATTACTTTTCAATGCTAAACCAGTTTATTGGCAGACTTAAAAATCAGTTTCAGGCGTTAGTAAATAAATCAATAAAACCATTCAAACATGCAAGGAAAATTCTTATATTTATAGGTTGACATTCGAATTTAAATCGAGCATGGTGTAAATATCAATTAGTTCAATAATCAAAAGATTATAATTCCAGGCTATTTCTATTCTTTACTTTTTCTTTTATGCAGACATAAATAACTTTCAATGGGAATTAAAGTCTAGTTTTGTGGCGGCCGCAACTGACAGAAACAATTTTAAAATGACATTTCATTAAAATTGTTTTTTGTTGCTTTGTTTTTACTTGGATTTTGTATTGATTTTCATGTGGCGTTCACTGCAATTGAAAGCAAAGTTTTCAGCTACCGACTCCTGTGTGTCCTTTGTTCACGTTGCACGCCCCAAGTTGAGGTCGTGTCAGCTGCCCTGTAAGCCAAGTCGACACAAGGAACAACACAACAAGGCAACAGGCCAACACCCAACAGGCTCGAGGCAACACTAAAAATTTCTACTAAAGAGGCATAGCAATATTATTAATAATTTAGAGCATGCGGGCCATGTCAGTTTAGATGGCCGGGGCAGACACATAGACAGACAGACGGACGGGCAGGCGGACGGACGGACAGACACCCGCCTGGCTTATAACTATTACCTGGAAATATTGCATACAAATATGTAAATCTTATTTGCCAGCTGAAGCCGTAGCAAGTTTTTGTTTTTTTTTTTTTTTGTGGCGACACTCGTCTGTTTGTACAGTTAATTGATGTAGGTCTTTATTATTTGTTTGTGTTTGTAACTACTGAATAATAACCTATTTTTTTATTGATGGCAAAAACAAGTTAGAAAACACAATTGATCTAATTTATTCTTTGTGATTTACATAATTATTTTATTTATTGTTATTACTAAATGTATTATTTTTATTAATTTTTGTTATATATTATATTTATTATTTTAATTATGGTTATTACTAAATGTATTATTATTATTATTATTTGTTACATATTATATTTATTATTTTGATTATTGTTATTACTAAATATATTATTATTATTTATTATATATTATTTCGAAAGAACCCAAAAAAATCGAATTAAGTGTTTTGAATATTTTTTTTTTAATTTGACCGTGATAACTATATTAACCTATTTTTTTTTTAATTCTGATCCATGAATTAATAATAATATGAATTTTAATTACCCTTAAAGTTTGTTTTGCTCCATATTAATTTTTAATAAAAAGCTTAAACAACCTAAAAACATTTAAAAAAATTTCTTAAATGAGGAAACAACTAAATTTTTACAATTGTTATTTGAAACCTAAAAACCTATAAAACATATATAATAACTGCCTTCAAAAGAAAAACTTACAAAGAGAATGGATTTTTTTATGAAAGACACTCAAATTATTAATGCAACAAGTATGAAGAAAGTTTATCAGCAATCAGCATTTCTTGAGTAAATATTACTAAATAGTAAATAGTAAATAGTAAATGAAATTGGAAATAGTAAATACTAATTATATATTTTTTTTAATTAAAAATGTGTTTCCTATATAAAAGTACTTATTTGAAAGAATTAATCAAACGAATGTCTGCTTGGGCTAAAGTTCAATTACAACTGCATTGCGTCAGATCTATCAGGTATCAGTTGACATATGTCACGTGCACTCATCCAAAAACCAGGCAATAGAAATGGCTATAAAGCGAAACTATTTCAGACTCAGCAGACGAATTCCAAATACATTGAGACCTGCATGACTTTATGCTTTATTTACGAGGCATAAAAGGCATAGAGGGCAGCACACAGACACACACACACACACACACACACACACACACACACATACACACGTTGCGGCACAAACGAAACATTTCATTTCCGTTCCATAAACAGTTTTGGCCCTAGGCAATGTTTAAATGCAACACCAATAGCAAAAATAAAATCAGCAGAAAGGGAGCAAAAATGGTTGCCTCGGGACAACATGCAACACCTTTGCCAGATAGTTGCAGGTCTCGGTTAATTTCAAGCAGCTGCTCGCCTATACAATTTACAGAGCCTGAACACGCAAAACCTTTTGGCAACCAGAAAATGCCTGGAACGGCTCAGACCTACACAAAGGAAGTGGCGGAGAACTGGGGAACTGGGAGCGGAACCGGAGTCCGGGAATCCGGGCCCAATGGGCGCTTTAAACTTGAAACTTTCTAATTTGGCGTATTTTCGACGTCATGATTATTGTTTGCCAAACCGGCCAACAATTGTTTCGTAGTTTCGATTCTGTTTTCAAGTACTTTTGTTGAACTTTTCGCTGTTTGCACGCATAAATAGGAAAAACAGCAACCAGGCTCAACGGCAACCCGCACAACTTTATGCCAATAAAGGCGCGCTAATGATGGCCAATTACCACGGCACGAGCCAACCAACATTAACAGCTATACGTACAACCCGGGGGCATAGAGGGTTCATCGGTCACTGAGCCCGGAGCTCCGAGCTCATCCCTTTCCTAAGTTCAAGTTTACAGCTCACATTATTATTCTGTTACCTTCCTTTGCAGCTGCGAAACGTCTAATGAAATAAACATGTGAATTTAACAGAGAAATAAAATAGAAACAAATTCATCATTAATACGAAAAAGTGATAAACAATGTCCACAATACATCATCAAAGACTTAGCCTGGCCAACGCCTGGGCGAATGCAACAAATTTGGTTTTAATACTACTCATTTTAATGTGCCACAAATGCAGTTTGCAGAGGGTCGATGTGCCAGCTGAAGTCATTGGTAAGTTCAATTTATAAATTTATAGACAAATTATATAATTATAAACATGTTAATTATGTCTGAGACACTTATAACAAAATATATCATATATATAAATAAAATATAATATAAATTATAGCTATATTGGAAACTATTTTAAATTGATTATTCACTCGCTTCACATATTTTTAGGTGTATAAATTATTTACAAATGCTAAAAATTTAAATGCATTATCATATTACAAACAACTGTCAGGTCAGGTCAGAAAAACCAATTTATTTTTCTAATTAATGAAATCGAATATAAAATAAATATAGAAACTATTTGTAAAATGCAGATTTAATATGAATTGGTTCCTATATTTGATATTTAAGTCTGATAGAAAATTGCTACCTATAAAGTTAAATTTTCGAAGCGCAATTCTTAAAAATTATTAAATAATTTTTAAAATTTTGAAATGTTTCAAAATAATATACACATATCAAATTTATGCATTATACACATTTATTTATTTATATTTTAAAAATTAAATCCATGAGAAATAAATGACATAAGCCAAAATAATCACACAATTAATTGCAACAAAAATATATATCCAAAATGTGCACAATAAAATAAACCTCAATAATAATGCTAGCAACACAATGAAACGGATCATATTAATAATAAAAGACTTTTTATGTACGCACTCAATTGGAATAACATTTTATCATAATGCACAAATTAACATTGATTCCGGGAGATTATTAAAATGACAACATGAATGCTCTGCTCCATTACAGTTGATCCCAAATTTAGTTTTCCAATTGCGAATGTGACAGCGCCGGTGGGACGTGACGCGTTTCTCACTTGTGTCGTACAGGATTTGGGACCATATAAGGTAAGCCAAAAAAAAACACGATGGGAAGTCCCCAAACAAATCTGTTAATAACAGCCCATCAAATCAGAGATACCACAATGCATATACATATATATATATATAAATATATATATATATATACCCTCCGGCTCAATTACACACTCAATAAGCAGCCACAAAAACCCAACCGGTCGCATTAATATTCATTAGCATTTTACCTTTACCCAGACGGAAAACTCGTAATCTCAAAGACCAAATCTCGACACCCAAAACAACACCAACAATCGCAACAACAACAACAACAACAACAACAGCGAATGAATGGAAATGAAAGTGAAAATAAAAGCATAAATAGGAATTTTGCAGAGCTTAGCAATAACAAAAGCGAAAATCACATAAAAAGTAATTGAAATATGAATGCGAATGTGTTAAGCGAAGGGCCTCCTCACATTGGGGGTTGCAGGGGTGCAACGTTTGAGTTTGCCTGGCGGGTTAGGGTGGGGGAGGGGGTTAACGGGTCGACATGCTTCATCATCGTTTCTGTAACTGACTGTCTTTCTGTTTGTCTGTTTTGTCTGTTTGTCCGTCTGTCCGTCTGTCTGTCTGCCTGTCTGTCCGTCTGTCTGCGGGTTTCAAAAGCTCAGCAACAAAGCCAAAGGTAAGTCACTATTGAAGCGGAAAGCTTTGTTCTCTCAGCAGCCCACTCTAGTTAAGCAACCCCCCAGCCGAACTCCACACCCCCCCATTCCCGTAAAAACACCGCTTTGCACAATTAAGCGATGTTCTGCTCAAAGATAATTGAGCAGGCACTTGGGTGTAATTACTTATTTTATGCTGACAGTTTCCGTTCCCTTTTTTTTTTTTTTGGGTAGCGCCAAAGTCAAATTCAATTTGATGTGCCCCCTACACAAATAATTCATTAGCCTGGCCATTATCCATTGATAGGCTGTTTATGTGTAAATATATACAAATATGAGAACTGAAATTGAGAAGCCTTCAATACACTTAAGTGTTAACAAGTCCGCTCAGCTGAGCCGCTCGATTTGCTTTCCCACTATTTAGCATGCCAACATTTCAGTTTCTGGGCAAACGCGAGGAGGGAGGGCTGCTTTAACATACCTTATATATAATACACCCATTTGAGCCTCAACTTGCATGCTGCGTGCTTTATCGCATAATAAATTACCGACGTAATTGTACAATTAAAGCCATTTGTGTATGTGTGTGCGTGACAAAGCTACTAACTGCTTTTAACTCTAAAGTTTAGAGTTATAAGTGAAATAATTTCAAATTATTCTTGGAATGGATTTTTTTTTTTTTTGGATTATTATTGTGCAGTGCATGCTATTGAGAATTTTAGGCAGAGAATTTTAAAGGCAACAGAGTTTATAGAACTATATAAATATATATAATAACTATATATATAAATAAAATATCGGGCAATTAACAATAATTATATTAATGGCGCATTTATTGCATTGCAAAAGGATAATTTAGAAAAAAATCTATTAAGTTAAGCAACCATCATCTTTGCTCATTTTCGATAGAAAACAGTTAATAAATCTGTTTGAAAATTCATCACTTCATATATGAAACAATAAAAAGTGTCAAGAAAACATTTGCACTTTATTATTTGTACCATTTATAAATACACAATACGGCTGCAACTCAGTAATGAAGAAAGAGAAAGGAGACTGCGGAGCTGGGAGGAAGCACCGGGACTCCGACAAGCCAAATGTCTTTTAAGCGGCTATAATCATAAACGATTTAAGCAAATAATATACCTGGGCAGGAATAGGCTAAGGATACTTGTCGGTCTACTGACAGAACATTGTAGACCTGTCCAAAATGGGTATCTGTAGCAGCAGTCAATGCAGGATTTGTGGAAGAGGAGGAGTCTTCAACTCACATCCTAGCAAAATGCATACCAAGAAAAGATGAGGCATCCTAGGGATGCATGTTATGAATGTCAAAGACATAGCAACCCTCGACCCATCAAAGATCCTGGCATTCGTTCAGGAACTGGGGTTGATGGAGGAGCTATTAGCTCAGAAGGGGCCCCCTCACAGTGCACAAAACCCCCCAATAAATAAATAAATAAATTTATAAATATATTTTAATTGATATATTTAGTTTGGATATCAGAATCAAACAAATTTCAGCAGCTGGCATCAATTTAATTTTAACTCCATCAGAATGTAAAAGTTTTAGTCGATATATGAAATAATAAATATAAGTTGCCTTTTTACTGATTTGCTTTTCTAGTTAAATTTAACTCGAATGAATATATAATATACATTTATAAATATCTACTTGGAAAAGCAAATTATATATATTTATATATAAATAAACTATAAATTTTTAATACTTGCAACAAAAATAACTTTAACCAAAATCCAACTTTTGTTAATTTTCCCACACAGGTTGCGTGGCTGCGCGTGGACACTCAGACGATATTGACGATACAGAATCATGTAATAACCAAAAACCAAAGGATTGGCATTGCCAACTCGGAGCACAAGACCTGGACAATGCGCATCAGGGATATCAAGGAGACGGATAAGGGCTGGTAAGCGATTGGGGCAACTGCAAGTGATCTCAACTGATCCCAATTAATGGGGCACCTTGGAATTTACAGGTATATGTGCCAAATAAATACGGATCCAATGAAAAGTCAGATGGGCTACCTGGACGTTGTGGGTAAGCGAAGGGTAGACACAATTCAAGCGCTGAAATGGTGCATTAAGGCCAACTTTGGCCATTTTTTTTTTTATTTCGTTTGTCAAACAATCATACGCCTCGTTGCCACTGCTAAAGGCCATTGTTCGAACTGGTATTCACCGGCTTATATATATATATATATATATGTATAAATAAAAATGAAAATACCAAAATGAAATAAATTCGCAAACAAAACGATTCCGCATCGCGGCAGATTGCAGAATTAAAGATCGCTCCGCAGAAAAAAATGAAAAAAAAAATAACTTTGCTGACTAATGCACACGACTCGGCGGCAGCGAAACATCAAGTGGCAGTGGCTCAACCACCCCTTCATCCCACCAACCCCATTCAGCAACCCCAACGACCCACTCTATTGTGACTGCTTAAACATGTTTAACCGTCCACTGAACCGCAGAAATTGTTGATTTTGAATTAAAACGGTGCACGGTAAGAAATGTGTCCGGGCCTAGGAAATGGTTCGCAGCGAGTACAAACCAGTTGTCCATTTGTGGTCTTCAAACCGACCCCTCAAACACCACACAACCAGGCACCACCAGGCGGCACAGGTGAGGTGCCTCTCCTGCTGCCACCCCCAAACCACTGGCAGTTGCCTAAATACCTTTCGCTGGAAAATCTAAATCAACGCGCTAAATATTTTAGCAACCATGCAACCGGGTTTGGAGTTTTGCGCCAAAACACGTAAAACTATAATCAACTGTGTGTATTTGCAGTGGATAATCAGGCCACCACAGCAGCAACAGGAACAGGAATGAGTAGCAGTCGAGGGGTTGGGTGGGGTGGGTTGGTGCTCCGAGCAGTGCTGATGATTTTCGTGACCAAGTGCAGTTAAATAGCCGACGACAAACGGCAGCGGTCACCCAGTTGGCAGCTCCGTCCGTTTGAATGCCATTTCCTCCATAACTACACACACATCCACACACACACATTCACACACACACATTCGCATACACAAAATGACAAAATGTATATATGATACACACAAAGACATTTGGCCCGAATGGCATTTGGACTGATCAGATGAGATTGTCCTGAAGCAATGCAGTTTTAAGATTAATGCAAAACATTATTTATTGTTTTGACAGCAAAATTGTTAAGCAAATAATTGAATAACTGAAAACGATTCTGTTGAGTTTTCCTTAAATGGCAGCTATTATTTTTAAGGTATTTATTAGCTTGTATAAACAATTTAATATTAACAAAACCAACTTTTTCATTATTATAAGTTCAATATTCCCAAAATCTAAAAGACAACCCATAACCAAATTTTATTAATTGCTAAAAATATAAAAGCTGTTGACAACTTCTTTAATTAAATATTAAATAATAATAAATTAATTAAACACTAGCTTTTATTTTTTTTTTTGCTTAATTAATAAAAATCAGGATAGCAAAAAGTAATTTACAAAATTTAATATTTTGCTTTCTAAATTCTCTGTTGCATTGCAACATAATTTTGGCAGACAGACCATAAAAAACATCCCCAAAAATATAAAAACTGTTGGTAACTTCTCAACTTAGATTTATTTAATAATATTTTTATTTTTTAATTTTTACTTAAATAATTAATAAAAATCAGAAATTCCTTTAAATGATAACAAAAAGTAATTTACAAATTATTTAATATTTTGCTGTCAAAATTCCCTGTTTTCTCGTTTTGCATTGCAACACAATTTTGGCAACAGACTTGTTACCGGCTTAATATCAAGATATTCATGACCAAACATAATCACAGCGACTTATCTGTATTGTTGTCGCCCCCCTTTCCCACTTCCCCCTGCCCGGTCTTTGCTTCTAATTAGCACCGGTTCAGTTGAATGCTCGTTTCACTCCCGCATTCCCCTTTTTCAGCCCCAAAACATTGGTCACTTAATGACCGTTCAGTGGTCAGCACAGTTCAGCACACAGCTGGATACGTTAGGACCACCCCCAGCATATTTCCACTACTCCCCTTGCACTACTTCTCCCGTCTCCCTGCTGTCGTCTGTGTTGACTCACCCTATGACAAGCTGTTTGTCAACACCAGCACAATTTTTTGGTCATTTACCGACCACATAATTGCGGCATATTATATGTATGCATATGGTACACATACAAGGTGTACCGCCTCCTCCTCTTCCTCCTCCTCCTCCACACATTGTGCAATCCCCGATGATATTTCAGCGGCATTATTACGTTTTCCCGGTTCGCGGGGAGGGGTTGGTTTTCCACTGAGGGCGCCGCTGTGGTCGTGGTCACATTACGTGTATATATATATGTAAATTATTTTTTATTTTGTTTCGGCGCCGGGACAAGTGAAAAGTTTGTCCTTTAAACAAAGGCGCCGACAAGGACTCATTTGCTCCACAAGGATATCTTTTGGGACACATGAATATGAATCAGATTGTTGGCTAAGTGAAAAATGAGTGCAAATTGTTTAAATGCATTATTAAATACCAATTTAAAATATTTGTATTTTTATTTAAAATTAAGTGCAAATTTTCTCATTGTGTAACTCTCTCTCTCTCTCCCTCTCTCTATCTCTATTTCTTATTTTATGCATTTTCCAATGCTATTTTATTTTTTAAATATTTATTATAAACATTATCTGGCTGTGATGACGACAACTTCGACGCCGACGACAAACGTCTGCCCGGCCTCGATTGGAATGGCAAACCGATTATTAATGTTGTTGCTGCTGTTGCTGTTGCTGCTGCAGTACCTCCGGATATCCTAGATTATCCCACAAGCACGGACATGGTCGTACGCGAGGGCAGTAACGTGACGCTCAAATGCGCTGCTACCGGTTCACCAGAGCCAACAATTACATGGCGACGCGAAAGTGGAGTGGCCATCGAGTTGGCCAACGGCGAGCAGGGTAAGTCTTTGCCTGGCCCAAAGGGCTTGTGGATGAAGTTGAAGTTTTTGGGGTTTGAAGTATCACCATGGCCATATGCATGCCCATATATATATATATTTATACATATATGTATATGTATGTACGTATGTGTTGTGTGTGTATTACTGGTAAGTAGTTTTTGCTGTTGTTGCCTGCTGCCTTCCGTCTGCCGCCCGCCGCCCGCTGCGGTTTGCCAGCCAACATTTTCGAGTACTTTTGCACAAAATGGTAGCATTGCCGGCTGGGTTATCGCCCAGCAGACAAGTGCACAACAGCAGCGGGTATGTGGCCAAAGTACCCTGAGTACCAGTTCCTATCCAGCCAGCATGAGTTTTTTTTTTTATTTTTTGAGTTTTAGTGTCGATGTGTTGGTGCCACCAGCATTTCCCTCTTTTTGCCTCTGTTGATGACGTTCGATGGCTGCACTGACAAAATTAACGAATGGTTAGTCAGTGGTTGGCCAGCAGGAACAAAGGTTCCTAATTGGCCTTGAAGCACTGGTGGGGGGAGTGGGATTACCAAGCGAAAGTCCTTGTTGAATTTTTGATTGTATGCAAACCAGTTGCAATTTAAATGCATAGGCAAAAAGTCATTATTAATGTTTTTACTGGTCATTAAACAAATTGAGTTGAGTAGAAAAAATCAGATTTAAGCAATTTTAATATTTTTATCAATTACCTAATTAATGCATACATAATTATCAATAAATATATTGTTGAAAGCCATAATTATTTGAACGACGTATAAATTGATATAATCCATAATAGTTGGAATTATAATAGTTATAGTTATAGTTATTTAAAAAAAAATATAATTTAGATTAGATTATTTATTGCATATTTAAATGAGCAAATTCCTTTAATATTCAAATTAACAAACTTTTAAATTAGCTCTTTAATAAACATTCAAAGTGTTAATATAATTAATTGGCTTATAAGCTGCTTTACTTTTTCAATTTAATTAGGATTGGCATTTACCCCACATCATTCGCTCAGTGTAGCCCATTGCATAAGTTATGCTTTATAAACAGGTCGAGCCTCATCAAACTCCACACGAAAGGCCAAAATCAAAGGTTGCCTAGGAAAAAAGCACACGGAAAAAAGCAAAGACCGCTCAAAACAAAGAGAAAAAAGCAAAATTGCGGTCAACAAAAAAAAATAAAAAGAAATCAGCATAAATAGAACAAAAGTTGGCAAAATGACCTTTTCACGGTTTAAATGTCTGCCACCATAAAAAAAATAAACCCGTGAAGTACTTGCAACGATTTTTATACGCGATGTTATTTTTGTGTAAAGGAGTAAAAAAAAGCCAATAATTTTTTTTAAATACATTAAATAATTTACTGTATATTTGTGACTATTTTTTTTTTAACAATACTTCACTAATAAATATAAAAAATTTTTAATTGTATTTTATATATATTTTTTTTAATTGGAAATAATAAATTTTCGCATATTTTTAATTGTATGCATTTTTAATTCAATATTTATTTCCTCAATCGATTTAAATCAAAATCAATTTTGTTAGAGTATTTTATCAGCGGTGCCACATAAATTTATTCAGTTGGTTATTTTAAAATTTCCTGCTCCATTTGTTGGGGAAAAGTTTTTTTTTTCCATATTTGAAATTTGATTATTTGGTTTGGTTGTTCGAATGGAATCATGGCAGCCGAGTAAAGTTTTTATGCTCTTTTAGCGTGGTGCGACTGTGGTGCGACTGTGGTGCGACTGTGGTGCGGTTCATTTCAACCAAATTACATGTTATTCGTGGCTATTACGTTTAATGACCACACAAAAAGTGTGGCTAATAAGCAATGCGGCTATACTGGCATTAAAGTCGCACTTTGAACCTGCGCAACGCGAATCAATAAACGAAAAATCAGCTTATTACTCACACACATACAAATATATATATGTATATATTATATATATATATATACTTATACCGTTGGCATTTCATACGTAACTATATCAAGCGCAAACTAGCCAGCACTTCCGCTTCCGATGCACCCAAACACAGAAGCCGACACACTTCCACTCATACACACACCGACACACACAAACCGACACACACACACCGACACACACAAACACACACACAGCCACATAAACAGATATGGGACATATCCATATCATCATCATAGTGCACTTTCAGTCTACGCCGCTGCCCGGCTTAGCCAAAAAAAAAAAAAAAAAAAACTCTACAACTATGCAATTTATATAATAAAAACCGAGTTTGCCTATCAAAACAGGATATTTGCGTGAACCTTGCCCCAGCCAACATATATGGCCTAAAGGTCGATCCGACCCGGCAAACCCAGCATCATAAAAGTCGCTAAAAGTTTTGCGCTTTTGTATAGAACTTTTGTTGTACAAAATAAACCCGGAAAATGTGCATGAAAAAGCTTAGTCGAATGTAATAACTATTATTACATGGATAAACATTTTGGTAGATACAATTGGTAATTGCATATGTACTCTCTGGTTAAGCAATAACTTTTTAAAGTGAAATAGTTGATTTTTGACAGTAGCTTAAGGAAGATTTATCTCTGCAATTTTACATATGTAAAATTAACAACCCATGCTAAATATCTCTTTATAAACTTAACAACTAATTTTATTTATTTTATTTTTCTATAATTTATAGTGTCCAGCAGAGAGGGTACCGATCTGGTTATACCCCGAGTCAAGCGGCAACATATGGGAGCCTATTTGTGCATAGCTTCAAATGGAGTGCCTCCCTCAGTGAGCAAGAGAATAACACTTGTCGTCCACTGTAAGTAGCAACCATAATTAAACACACTAATTTAATTATTTTTAATTTATTTAAGCTTTTTTAATTTTTATTTTTATTTAACTGACATGCTATATTAATAGCTTACCTTGTAAAAAACTCGTTGCAGTTCCACCAATGATCACCGTGCCGAATCAACTAATTGGCGCTGTGGAAGGCAAAGGTGTTACTCTGGAATGCCAATCCGAGGCATATCCCAAATCTATTAACTATTGGACACGAGAACGTGGAGAAATTGTGCCACCTGGTAAGTTAATGCACAGATCCGTTAACTAAATAATTTAAAAAAAATATGTATTCAACTTGATTATATTTATGCGTCATATAAAAGTTTCTCAGATAAGTCTGTTGGCGGCTTTTCCAGTTACTAAGCTAGTTTCTAACAACAACAAAAAATTTAAAAAAAATCACAGTGTCTATAATAATAATGATTTTGTAAACATAACATATAATTATAGTTTTATAACTTTTATATAACTAATTTAGTTGCTGGCGAACTATGACCACTTTTCACAATTGCCTGTTTTATATGTTAATTGTAGCCGTAGACCCAAGTGGCTTGGCGGGCAGGATTTCCAGTAGATGTTGGGGAAACAACAACCCAACAATTGTTGACAAAAAAAAAATAAAGTTTATAATAAGCAGACAAACGATGATTCCGGGTTAATATCCATGACTACCTAATGACAACTGTCTGCCACACTACAGCGATTCCTGCAACTTGTGTGGCAAGCGAGTTTTGTCAGATCCGAGGAAGCAGATATTGCAGACATTTAAATAGTGCAATAAATAAGATGAATTTTTATTTTTTGTCAGTTACTCTTACCATTTCAAGTTGTGGAGTGTTCATACATAAATTAATTGACTGCTCGACTGTCAGCAGCATTCTGCGTCCTCATTGCGTATGCGTAATTACGGACAATGAGCGTGACATGTCTTTAATTTTTTAACAATACAAATTAACAGTTGAATGATAATATTTTTTGACAACTTTTTGGATTTTCTTTTTCCAACTGTAGGCGGAAAATACTCAGCGAATGTTACAGAAATCGCCGGATATCGGAGCTCGATGAAGTTGCACATTAATCCGTTGTCCCAGGCGGAATTTGGCGCCTATCGTTGTGTGGCCAAGAACTCACTGGGTGATACGGATGGCGCCATCAAGCTTTACAGTAAGTTGAGCACTGGACTGAGCATTGTTGTTTATGATAGCTGAAACTAATCCACACTTCATAGGAATACCACCAAATGCCGTCAACTATGTGGAGAACTTTGAGGCACGTCACAAAGGTAAGTCGAAATTTTAAATAAAATTCATAGCTTTTGCCAGATCAAATTTATAACTGCTGTTAAAAGAATGCTAGAGTGCCCTATTTATAAAAAATATAGGTAAACAAATCCCCTAAAAATTAAGAATTTTGGCTTAAAAAAATCAATAGTTACTTAGCAACGATTTTGGAAGGCACTTTCAATTAAAAAAAAAAACTAAAAGAGCTTAAGAACGCCCCTGTTTGCTTTAAGCAAATTGAAGCACATTTAGTAACTGTATATATATATATATAGCTGGGTTCACAGACACATCAACAAAGCACTCAAATCTACTGAAAGGGCATAGAACAAGACACATATTTCACGGTGAGAGAAGGCGCGAGAAAAGCGAGATTTAATAGCCACTCGGCATAAATTTAAGATGAGCCGCAAATATTTCACTTTGCAAGGCCGAACTTCTAACAAAAAAAAAACAAGAAAAAAAAAATAATAATAAAACAGAAGCAAAACACAAACCGAGCTGGGAGCAAAGGCATAAATAATTCATTTGGCATGCAAATCCGTTTCAAATTGTCAACGCCACAAACCAGGTGAACCAAGTAGTCCACAAGGAGTGCCACAAGGGCAGCAGGGTTATGCTCAAAGAAATGGAAATGGAAATGGGAATAGAAATGAAAAAGCAACAAACCTGTTAAATAGTCTTTTATAAATATAAATTAAGAATAAACTTGAACTGGAATTGGAATTGGGAGTAAAAGGGAGTCATTTTTAAAACGGAAAAAAACTAAACCACAATTCAATAATTTCACACAACAACACAAAAAAAAATAAAAACAGGCAAAAAGCGAACGAAAAGCTCCGATATGTATCATTCCTCCAGGGCGCAGGAGCACAGCGGCGAGGACACTGAGAATCCCGGCAAGCGAAAAGGTAAGCCAAGTCAATGTGCTCATCCTCCTCCTCTCTCTCTCTCTGTCTCTCTCTCTCTCTCTTTCTATCTCTCTCTGTCTCTGTCTTTTGGTTGGGTGTGCATTGCACCGATTAGGGTTATGGGCCATATTTCAAGCATTTATGTTCGAGGGGCCAACGCCAACCACAAAAAAAAACCCCATCCTCAGACACAGCCACAGGCCACCCAAAAAACCACCGCCCCAAGCTACACAGCTTAACAGGCCACTTGAGACGGGAGGAATGCTATATAAAAAAAATATTACCCAGTTCCTAGCGACATTGTGAGCTGAATGGTTGCCCGCCGCTTGTTTAACAGATTTTCACACTAATTTGCCAGCCGCAAGTCCAATAAAAAATAAAATGCGGGAGTGGTATAAAAAAAAAAAGGTTGTCCAAATAAGTAGGAAAAACGTTGCATTCTATTTTTTGGGGCAGGTAAAAGTTTTTGGGCACACATAATTGTATATCAATAAACACGCTCGGTTTGGCTTTATGGCAATTTAATGATTTGTAAATACTTGGCTACAATCAAATAAATTCTTTTGTAGCCGAGAATTGAGAAGTTGCCCCAAGTTTGAGGCAGGCTAAGGAATGGGCCAGCAATGTTTGGCTTAAGTGCTAAAAGTTATGCTATTTTTATATCCTAATTGAGTTTGTGTATTCGAATGCGATGTCTGAAATGAAGTGAAATGTGTTCATAAATTTCATAAATTTGAATGTGAATGTGAATTTAAATGTGAGGTTATTTAAATTGGAAATCTAGCTTAAATTTAGGTGTGCGTTAGGAATTTATTAAGTGTAAAATTGTATTTATTTTTAGGGTATAAATATAGTTAGGAAAAGAACTAGAATAAATAGCTGAAATTCTTTTCCTTAAAAATTCAATCATTTGAATTTAAATGTGAGGTTATTTAGGAATTTATTAAGTATAATATTGTATTTATTTTTTCGGTACAAATAAAGTTATGAAAAAAACTAGGATAAATAGCTGAAATTCTCTTCCTTAAAAATTCAATGACTTAAATATTTAATAGCTTGCCGATGGCTTTAGGGAGTGTTAAATGTTCTTGGTGCCATATCCGCCTTATTAGTGTCTTGTCAAATGTCAGCTAACAAAATCACTGCCCAGCTAATCATTTCAACAGTCCCCCGCCCCCGCTCCGCCCACAAACCCATCACTTACAAGCTTAGCCAATTTCCGCTGCTAACCCGCCAAGCCCATTAACATTTTCCACTTTGCCTCCATTATACGCTTTCTATATAACCCATCTCCCACAGCCGATTTGAGTCTCAGTGCGGAGAGCATTGACAGCATATACGGTACATCGGCAGCTGTGTCCCGGCATACCAGAAATTCTGGACAGATTCTGGGCTGCCTGTGCCCGCCACTGTTGCTATTGCTGCTGATGAGGATGCCGATGACGATGACGATGACGGTGACGAGTACATGGACGAAGCTGTTGCGAAAAACTCAACTGGCATTGTTGCCACAAGCACTGACACATGTTTGACATAGACGCCAAGCGCTAAGAGAGATTAACAAGAAACAGCCCGAGCAGGAGCGGAAGATGGAGTCGGAGATGGCAATGCGATGATGGCGTTTGGCTTGACTTAGTTTGCCAATGCCAAAAAAAAAAAAAACCGTTAAGAGCAAGTGCTGATTTATAGTTAAAGTTAAACGATGCAACAAACAAAACATCTATCAAAATAAGTACGATGGAGTAGCTAATAAATAAATAAGAGTCAACCAGGCTTCCTAATCCCTACGCGTGCATGTTCAAAACTGTTGAATTCTAGCATAAGTCTATAAATAATTTCAGCAATTTGTAATATATTAAGCAATCTATATAATAATGCATTAATTACAAGTGTATCTATCGGATGAACTTCTGTGGCACATGTACATAAAGCGTACATCAAAGGTTTTTTCCATATTCATAAGTGATTTTGAGAGGGCAATGTACATTTTTATATACCAAGTGGACATAATTAAAGAGACTGTATGTGTGCAAAGTAACATTTAATTCAATATAAATGCTAAATTCAATATCTAAATTATTGTATTTTTTAGCCATTAGCTTAATAAATATTCTTTTCACTGGAGCGAACGGAGATTGAGGGCAAATATATATATAAATATATATATAAGCAGGACGAACCAAAAAAAAAAAATCTAGAAACAGCTTAAAAATTAATTATTGCTGGCTGTGTGAAAATGCAAAAAACACACTTGAAAATCATACATTTAATCATATAAAAAAAAATAGAAATATCCCAGAAAATTTATATTTTTCAATTAATTTTTATGTTTTGCTCCCAAGTCCATCAACCGTTCCAGGCCAACAATCGCTGAAAAGGAAAGTTAAATGTAAATTATAAATATATACTAAATACATATCATTTACTTAAATTAGCAAACGTTATGGATACCATATATATTTCTGCATATATCAAATATATATCGAGTTAATTATTTGTTTAACAAGCAATGACGAATTCTCATATACAAAATACTCTTGACATAAAAAACAAGGCCAAGTTTATATTGTAAAATACATAGTTAAGTAGTATGTTTAAAGCACAAAAAAAAATTATTAAAACAAACAAATATGAAAACATTGCATTGCTAAACAGCTTAAATTTAGTGCGAATATTTAAACAATTAATGAATACAAAAATAGATGGCATATTTATTTATAAAAAATTTAATGAAATGTATATGAAGCGTATGAATTACAAAAATTGTTATTTAAAAGGCGAATAATATGCAAAAAATTAAAAAAAAGGCTACTTATTGTATATGTTTAAGCATCACATGTAAATGGCGAATCGACAGGAATATTTATATAATAAATAAACTTTAAAGCGTTAAGTGAAAAAAGAGGCTTAATTTTGTTTTTTTTTTTTTTTTTTGGTTTGGGTGGTTTATATAATTTAGCAAAATACTTAGTTATTTTGAATTGCTTACAAAACGAGTGGTTGCTACCTCGATTTCATTTGGCAGTTAATCAAAATGCCAAGAATGCGCATAAATTTGAAATATATATCCAGGTAAGTGCTAAAAAAAAATCAAATTAAAACAGGCAACAACACATTAGAAATAAAACCAAAATTCTTTCATTAAAACCTCTTTAAGTGCAGGTCAGCACGCAAAAATACAGAAAAAAACAACAACAACAACAAAAACAAATAATAAACCTAAACCAAAAACTCTTCAGGCTCGTAGCTAATAAAAACTACAGCAGTTTTCAATGTGTGCGTGTGTGTGTGTGTGTGTGTGTGTGTTTGTTTGTGTTTGTGTTTATGTAAGTCTGGGTATATTACGAGTAGTTTTTATTACATTTGTTTCCAGGAATTTTCAAACATGCCAAAACAGCTGCAACTTCAATGCCCCACCGAGGCGCCACCCATCTGCAATTCATTCACCACCTGAGCGAGTTATGTGCACTGTTTTTGTTTACCTGTCAGAGCCAATGCGTTTTTTTTTTTAACTGCCTTTTCATAGAGTCTTTTTTGCGGGTGAATATGCGTCTGAGTGTGCGAGTGTGTGTGAATGTGTGTGAAATATTCTGACCCATGCATAATATTGTGTGCAAATATCCGCCAGGATTTGGTTCATTTTTATTTTTATTGTTTGGCTGTTATACGTGTACACACACACATACATATAAATCTCAAGGTTAAATTGTTGTAAATATGCATCACAGTAGATGCACGTACGGCTTATTAAAATGCTTCTACCCGTACACTGGCTATCTGACCCGTATAACGTTCATTTTAATAATGTCAAACTGCTACGGGCTTTAAGCTTTGCCATCTGAATGCAAGCAAAAATAAAAACAACTTGGCTAAAAATAGTCAAAGAGATCGATATTTGCATGAATGCTAACTGGGATTGGCAGCGACTTAAAATGTTAATAAAGAAAAATCAAATATCGATACGCTTTCACTTTAACAGCTTTGAAGAAGATTTCGACAAACCCTGCTAATTCCCAATTCCGAAAAAATATTAGAAAATATACCTTAATTATATATGTAGTATGCGTTAATTGCAATGCGAACTGTTTCGCACTTGAAATTCAATTAACAGCAATTTCATAACACTATTTGATGAACAGCAAAAAAAAAAGCGTTTAGATACGCTGCCAGCAAAGCGAGTTAAACAAAAACATAATTAACATAATTACACAACCAAAAAAAAAAAAAAAAAACGAGGACAAATGCAAAGGAAGTGTGGACGGGGGGAAATTGGGGAATTGAACCACCTGGCGACAGCTGGCAGCCCAGCACACAATTAAGATTACTTAAATACACATTAAGGTTAAAGACGCGCAATTTTTCCATGTTCTGCGGCTATTTTTCCTTTGCCGAGTTGTTTATCACAAATTTTTTTTTGGGGGAGCTTCAAAAAATTGCGTGACGCAGCAAACAAAAACATTTCGACAATACAAAAAAAATATATCAAAACCACAAAAAAAAAAAACACACACAAAAGCTGCAGGAACTTGGAGAGGATTCGATGATGACGATGATGAGGCGACGTCAGCGGAAGGGCAATGAAAATAAACACAGTAATTAAGTTAATGAGCATTTTGAGATTTATTATTAATTTTCTTTGTGCGCCAACCACTACACTTCACTCCCCTGCTCCCTTTTCCCCTTCCCGCAATCAAATCATTTCGAATTTTTTCGAGGTTATTTATTATAATTGTTGTGCGTTCGCTGAATATTGTTGCAGTTGTTCTTATTTACCGTTCATTGTTGCTGACGGCTTTCGATTTGCATTTAAAATGCGTAAATTTGCGTTAATATGCATAAATTTTCAGGTTGTGTTTATTTCGGTCAAGCAGTAGTTTGACACGCATTCTTAATTGATATTTAAATGCTCGAAAATTAATTTAAATACGAATTGCAACGGTTTACTTCTTGAAGCCTTTTAGTTTTTGGCCTGTCAGAAATTGTTTTTTAATTTATAGTTGCTCATAAAAAATTCTATATAGACCACACGCTCGACAAGTGAAGGCACATTAACATTTTGGCATTGTCATTGCTGTGATTATGGCATCATCGGAGCTCCAGTCCCATTAGTTGTTTGTGTGTTTTGGGACTTTGTCGTGCTCACATTTTATGATAGCCCATTAAAGTTTACAACCTGGAAAAAAAGGGAATGCGAACAGGAACACAATACGACAAAATGCTAAATTGTAAATAAATTTCAGAGTAGTTAGGCAACTGTCAGCAGACAATAGCCATGATTTGTGTAAAGATGATGGCAGGAGTTTAAAACACTTAGTAAGAGTGCTAAAGTCGAGTGATGTCGACTAACTTATACCCAAAAATCTGATGTTAAATAAATACAAGTTATATTAGCAAATTTACCTTTATTTATAAGTTTTACAATTTTATTAAAAATATTTAAGCAAGCATCAAACATTTCAATACATAAAAAACATAAACATTTTACAGAAAGTAATAAAATAAAACGAAAGAAATAATTATACATATTCACAATAATGATAATGATGAGGCCTGAAAAGCGATTAACAGTCCATGGAACATGTAAACAAATTGCCGCAGCTTAGTGAAGAACTCGGACAAATTGGGACCATTCACTAATCACCTGGAAAGGAAAGGCGGAGCTGGCCAACACACTTGCCATAAATTAGCTTTGAAAATATATATATATATATATATAATCAAGCGTAGTCTTTGGTCTCTCATCATGTAAACAAAACTACAATTAATCAAAGATGTTACCTAACTGGACTTTATTACACACAGCTTTGCTTAATTGCATATATAAAAGTCTGGCATGTTGGGGGGGTGAGCAGGGCAAGAAACCTTAATTAAGCCGCCGGCTAGTAACCAATTCCACACTCAAATTCCTATTCCCCGTGGAACTGACAAATAAATAATAAAAATACAAATTGACACAGGCAATGGACAAGGGAAAATCGGTAAATATAGAAAAAGTTCACAATGGAAAAACACTAACTGGTAAACAAGGAAGTGCAACTAGCTTGGAACACGGAGAAGTGTTGTGGGAAAAAGCTATTAGATGGCCAGGCTAAAAGGTTATCGTATTGTCGGTGTGCCCAGCTTTGGGTGTTTTTTTTGGGGGGGTGTTCAACACTCCAAGTTGAGGGTTCAAAACCCAGGCTTTTAATAATAATCTGCACAGCAGGGAGGCATAGTTGGAAAAATCCACTTATATGAAATGTTCGTGGCTTTTAATTAAAACGATTATAATTGCCATTGCTGGGCTATGTACACTGTAAGAAAAATGCAACAACAAACTTATTAAATGGATACTAAACAAAGTATCAATGAATGTGTTGATTTACTTATAACGAGCTCTCGTAAGGGCTCAAATTTAAATTTTTACTGCTCATTTAGTACACCCAAAGAAAAATATTAAATATTTTGAAGCTGTTTGAAACCTTTTCAAAATATTCAAATATAGATCAAGATCAATCTTTGATCCTCAATGAAACTTTTATTGCAAATTATTTCATCATTGCTTAAATGGTAGTAAGCACTCCAATAAGCTAGTTAACATTTATATTGATTGATATTTTTAGTGCTATCGAATTATCGTCGAATAATTGAAGCTTTTCTCATAGCATTTGGTTTTTGAACTTTTCTTTTTGATTTTTTAAAATGACTAGCGAAACAACTGGTTTTCCGATTGAGCAGACAGATCAATTTCCGCGCGCTTCTTTCGGATCGATATTGGAGACCCACTCAATGGGATTCACATAGATGTTAGATATGGTGCCACGCAATGTGTCGAAGCCCTGGTTGAGGGGCACAGGCTTAGGACGCTTGTCCACCGATTTCATCCAGTTATTCCAGGCACCCTCAGACTTCTTTTTGCGCTGCTGCTCCAGTTGCTCTTTGCTCTGCTGCTCTTGGAGCTGGCGTTCTTGATCGCGTTTCAGCTGCCTCGCCTTGACGCGTTCCCAATCTTCCAGACGCTTTCGCCGAGCCTCCGAAGTCTCCTTGGGTAGCTGTTTCTTGCCGCCGGAACTAATGGGGTTTGAACTCATGGAACCCGAATAGCTAAAGCTGGAAGTGCTCTTTATGCTCGTAGTTGACATCTTCTTAAGCTGCAGATTCTTCTGCTTGCACCATTCCTGGTAGCGCTCCTTGGCCAAACGCTGACGTAATGCATTCTCCGCTTCCTGCCTCTCTTGCTTCAGTTTTTCCGCCAATTGCTTTTGCTTCTTCTGCTGCTCCTTTCGCTTCAGCCAATCCAAATAGACGTGTTTCTTATGGCGATCCTTCTCTTCATCAATATTACGGAAGAATGTAGACGACCCAGACGTAGAGCCAGTCGAAAAACTTAAACCTAACGGAGGTATAATATTGTCGTTACTTGGGGTCGGCTTGAGGACATCTCCATACATCTCGCTCCAGCTGAAAGCGGATGAAGACGAGCAATCGTCGCGACGCTCTGTAGACACCTTTAAGCTGTAGGTGCGATTGGTTAATTGACTGATACTGTCCTCATTGTTCTCTAGCTTTGCCTGGTTTTCCATCGAATTGAATGGTTCTAGTATATCTCTAGCAACGTTGCTATCTAAGGAGCCCAGGCTAAATGCATCCTCGGTTTTCACGCTGGAGCAACAATATGTGCTGCTATCCACAGAGCCCAGGCTTTGGGTATCCTCTGGTTGTAACCTCGATTTACAAACTCGAGGCTCACCAAACGAGTCCACGCTTTGAGCATCATCTGGCACTCCAAGGCTGCACAATGTGACGTCATCTGTGCAGTCAAGATCATCTGCCTTGGAAACTGGGCTACATTTAAGTGTCTCCTCATCACTGGTTATTTCCATTCCATCCACATTCTCTTCCCCGCCACAGTTTTCATTACGATCGCTTTGGTCAACCACCGCATCTACATTTTTGCCTCGACGCACCCAGGCAAAAGTACCTTCGATATCGTCGTCATCAGCTCTGCTTGACACATAACGCACAGTGGACGATGAATAGGAGCGGTTACTGTGCTCATCCGAAGGATCAGAATCAGCATCATTGTCAGACAAGTCGGACATCGGCATTGAGCTTGTTCCTTTTCCTGAAATCAGTTTGCGTTTCACCAACTTTCCCTCAGCATTGCGACGACCAACGTAAGCCATTTTTCAAATGCTAAAAAGTGTCCTAAGAAAAAGCTAAGAATTCAGAATTAATTCAAAATTTATTTTTTGTTTATGTTTTTGTAGATTGTTGGCAATCATTTGTGTTAGTAACTCTACTCCCTACTAAGCCTATGAATAAAGCCTACTACGCAAAAAATATTTAATTTATAAAGTAAATAAAATTTAAAACAAAGTGTGAACATAGAAAAAAATAAACTAAATAAAATATAATATAATATAATAAAATAATAATAAAAGCAAATTAAAATTATTAATATGTAAATTTTATTATTATTTTATTATATTTGGTTTATATTCTATTTTTTTCTATCTAAAATATAATACAATATTATAAAATAATTATAAAAGCAAATTCAAAATATTAAAATTGAAATTTTATTTTGATATATTCTATATTAATATTCTATGTAATATTTATTTATTCATAAGTCACACTAACATTTTTAGCAGTGTATTGACAAAACACACACACAAAACGCGGCTCAGTTCGTACTCTGAAGCAAAATGAAAACATTTTAACTAATGACAAACAATTACTTAAACAACGAGTCGAACGAGAGACCCACACGACGACAGCAAAAAGGTAATTAAAACTACACTACACACATACACACACACACACATGACGCACACCCACGTCGGTGTTTAAGCGTAAAGTTGTCGACTCAAAAATCGTTTGTTGTGTGCGAATTGCTGTTGTTGTTTTTGTTGTTGTTGTTTGTTGTTTCTTCGTTGTCAGTTACCTGGCGCAGTTAATGAACACCGCTTTCATTTTTAATGAGACTCACCTACACACACACTCACACTCACTCGCATATCAGATGCACACACACACGAGTTGAGGTGTAATAAAAAACTTATCGCTGCTCGCTTTTGGGCGACGTTTGATAGACATAATTAAATGATTTTTTATGTGCTTAATTGTTGTATCTTGCTTCAACATCGGCCTTATTAAAACCAAAAAACAATTAAGTGGCCTTTCTACTTACGACCTGCAAATGACTTGTCAAATGAGCGACAGGCGCCAGACTGAGGAATGGGAGGCTTTGGGGTTTTTAACCCTGCTCACATTCGCCCTTCCTTGGCCGACAGCTGGCGTCGGTTGGGTTGGGCTCCCAAATGGGTCACGCAGTTTAAAAAATTTGTTGCGACTCAAACGTGATTGAACTATGCGGGTGAAAAATCAATCCATGATTTTCTTAAGGCGAATTATTGATTTAATCTTTAAATTACAAATTATTTATCACAAATAAAATTTAGAAATAAAAAAGGCGGAAATTACCATAATTATGTAATTATTTAAAATTGTTAATAACGAATGATTTATTAATATTATTATTATTATTATTAAATAATATTAACAAATGTTTTAATACAAGTAAAAATAATTTTATTGAATAAAACAAATGTATCACAAATCCAAAAATCATTTTAAATGTCTACTAATTTTTTTCCAATTTATAATTGGCGTTTAATTGGCATTCTTAAATTTCGATGCAGATACTAATTTCAATTATGAAATTCAATTTAATAAAATGTGTTTGATGATGACAAACACAAATCTGCAACAAAAAATTTATTGTTGTTAAACAACAATTCAAATTAAATCAAAAAGACATTTATTTAATAATTTTCGATTGTTGGTTGTAAAATTGGCTCAAGGTATTTCCAATTTAGCACAAATAAATGCTGAGAACGGTCTCAGATGTGGTCAGAGAACAAGGCAACAAATGCAGTTAAAGGAAATGTATAAATTTAATAGTGGGTGTAAATTAATTATTTATGCTACATGGCAATGACATAGTTGAAGCAAGAATGACTCAGCTGGAAGTGTAGAAAATGTAATCAATATCCAACAGATGTGCATATTAAATTAATTTCAAATAAAAATGTAAAGATATTTTGAGACATTTTGTTCGCCTGCAGTTATACAACTAAAATTGCTAAAATTGCTGTAAAAGCTTAAAAAGCCTTCAAATGGAATACAGAGTTAACTGGGCCAACAGGTTGCAAGTTGTTTTTTTTCCAATTACATATTCCAGGCACGCACTCAAATCACTTTTAATTTTTTTTTGTATTTTTAATAATAATTCGATTTGTAATATTTTTTCTTTCGTATTTTTATTGTTACGAGTATTGGCATTGCCATTGATTATTATTGCTGTTGCATTGTTTGGGTGGCCGTGCGTTTAATTAAAAACGTGACAATTTTACCTGCGGCGAGTGCGATACATATTTCATCATGCATACGCCATGTGTGCCCACAGCAAGCTTGCGGTCGCCGACTATTTATTTAAATAATTCAAAGGCATGTTTACAATATACGCAACTCGTTTGCATTACATTTCACTTTTGATCTCAGCAAATTTAATTAACTTTTTAAATAATTCGGACATGCTTCGGGGTGCCCACAATTTGGAATCAATGAATTGCAAATTGATTTTTCACAACCGTTAGGATAATCCCTCGAATGAATATTCAATTGATTTTCATTTTATATTTTTGTTTTTTTTACACTTGTCGCCATTTCAGGGAAATCGCACACAAGTCAAAAACCGACTGATGCCAGCTTCAGCAAAAGAAGTGAAAAGAACTTGACTTCTTTTGTTTAAGCCAAAAGCAAATTGTTGTCCTTTCGAAAAACTACTTGTGGTATTTATTTAATTTTTACTTACCGCAAATAGTGTTGCTGTTTATCCCTCAGACGCTCAACGAATGTGTATTATAGTTTTCGGCTTATATAAATTTTTTGTTATATGAAAATGTACACAAACACTTCAGAAATGTGTCATGAAAATGTTTATTTGGCCTACTTAGAAATCTCATTTTAATATTTAATCGTTCATGCAATTTTAACTAATTTGTGGCTTAATTTAATGCATTAGATTAAAGACTTTATTGACACAACCATTTTAATTAGGCCAAAAATTCATTGAAGTGTTTGAGTCTTGAAAGTCTTTTAAAAGTCTTTCAATCAACCTGCTTCATCTCAGAGTGCACACAAAAAAAAATGTTTTGCGCATTGGCACCTCACAAGCAAAATTGAACTGAAGACAACTCAACTTCAGTTGGACCACAAGCAAATCAGTTAAGTGCCATGGAAAAATACAAAAAAAATAAAAATAAAAATCTGAAGACGCGACAACTTCAGTTAAGAACTCAGGTAAGTCAATTTACCTAATTGACTTATGGCCAGCAGAAAAGTTTGGCAGTTGGCTCTGGTTACTTGGCTAACTCTCAAATGGTAGATTTTAATTTGCTTTAATAGATTCCGAACGTTGTGCTTAAATTATAATAGTATTTGGTATTTGGTTACAAATATAATTAATGCTTCACATATCAAAATAACAGAATAAATATGAAGCTAAATCCATTTGAAATTAGCAATTCCTATTTTTAACTTTTTTTAAAAATAAAAATTGCAGAAACAACGAATTTGCTACAGAAAATCATCGAACAACATTAATAAACAAATCAAAATGGTTTCATTAAATTATGTTAATTTTCATATTTCTACTACTGGTAACCAAAAACATGATAATTCAAGCATAAAGATCCGCATATTAAAAAATACAAATGAAATTTCGCAAAACTTGTGTCTAAATTTTGCACTAATTAAGAGCGTGACAATTATGTGGCCAATTGTGAAACTCAGTCTTGCTTTTGGCCAACATCAGCATATTCGTTGGCATGCTACCAGTTTATCAAACATAATATTGATGTCAAAAGCGTGATGAGCTTTTAATGGTTCAACAAACTTGCAGCCACTAAAACTTTAAAGCGACAACAGAATACCAGAATACCGAAACGGACTGCCTCAAACTGAGTTGCATAGAGTTGGTGGCAACAACAACAACAACAACGACAAGGACAACTTTGCCAGCTAGTTAAATAAACTTATGTTGAGCCAATGTCGCTCACAATGTTTGTTGCACATTTCCGCTTACGTGAATATATTAATATACCAAAATTTCATTGCCTGAATGTGAAGTTGTGTTGGGGGGGGAGGGGGGTGGCAAAGTCTTCTCGGCAATTCAATTAGTGGGCAACTTGCATTTATCCTATTTTAATGCTGTGTACTTTCGAGGTGCACACAAACACACATACAGACTTATTGAAGAGTGTATGTGTATGTGTGTGTGTGTGTGTGTGTCTGTGTTTGTTGTCGTCATGACAACGACTCGAGCAGGACTCGAAGGACTCGCATGAATTCGTGACTTATGCACTGACGCAACCAATTATGGCCGGGGGGGCAACTATAACTGCAACCGTCTCGCCTAATATCTATGAGTGTGTGGGTGTGTGTATGTGGGTGTGTGTGTGCTTGTGTGTGTAGCTTTCTGTATCTCACATCTTCGTCTGCATCTAAACCTATTTTCGGTTTAAAGCATCTCGAAAACTATGTCAAATGAAATTTATGCGATGCTCCCAAAAGACGGCAATGAAAACACACACACATACCACAATATGTGTGTGTATAGCTGGGTGTGTGTGTCTTAGTTTCCACTCTTTCACTTGCTTTTGCAATTGTGTCTGTTTTTTGTCTGCTCGTTGCATACTTTATGGCGTAGCCATCATTGATAAGGCTTCACGCGTTGGTGACGGCAATATTTCAACAGCAATTGTTTCAAAAGTTTCTTAATTAAAAATGACAGGTTATCAGCAAAGATTTTTGGCTAACTAATTGAATTTGCCAACTTACCGCTGTTCGTGATATGTTGAGTTTTGCCGCTTTTTGCAGCTGAGGGTGCTCAAAAACAGCTCAAAAGTTTACCTGAAGTGGGCACATTATAAGACAAGCTGCTAATTAAGGCAAATAAATATGTTAATAAAGTCAACAAATGATTTATTAAAATATTATATATACTACACACAGAAGTAAGTGTAATCAATTATTATAATTAAGTATTATAATATTTCTCAATTATTTTTATTATGCCTCTTCAAGTATGAACATGAGACGCTGCGAGGCTCAGCTATTTGTTAATGACAAAATATCATATAGAGTCCAATTTCAAGTGGCTGCATTTAAATAAAAAAATATCACATTAAGATGCTCAATTATGAACATTGGACGCTGCAAAGCTCAGCGTTTTTAAGATAAATAAACATAACATTCTTTGAAGAGTGAAGCTCAGCTATTCTAAGAAGAACAGACCACATATGGAGTCGCTGCAAAGCTCAGCTAGTTTAAGAAATGGAGTCATCAAATGGAGTCGCCCTAAAAGCGACTCCGTTAATATAAATAAATATAAAATGAAATCGCCTTATGAAGTGGCTTCATATTTATTTAGGTTTAAGATTTTTGTATAAAATAAAGAAATGCTCATCAGAGCAAACAGTTCGATTCTAAACGTCGTCTCATCCCAACTTTTCTAATTGCGACAGTATATTTAATTTTGAGTTTGTGTTTATAATTTACAATTAAACATATGTATCTAATATTTTAATTTCATTAATTTATTTATTTTTCCAGTTGCATTTATTTATTTATTTATTTATATTTAATAAATTTAATGTGTAATATCTAAAAAGCTTCTCATTAGACTAGCCACAAATATGCAAAATGACGAGTCTGAGGCGATTATATCCGCAGAAGCCAAATGCCAGACAGCAGTGAATTCGCAGTCCCTCACCCCCCCTGCTGCATGGCAAACACTTTGAGCAAGCTGCTGACAAACATTCCTGTTCTATTTGCATGGCCTCCAATGTATCTGCAACACCGCAGCATTGCAGCAAGTAAGTAAGTAAAAAAAAACAAAAAAAAAACAGGAAAAAGAAATTGTGAAAAGTGGAAATAAAACTGATTTCATTACCTTGATTAGTTGGTCCCTTCAAGTCTGTGCCCTGTGTGTGTCCGTCCGCGTGTGGGTGTGTGTGTGTGTGTGTCTGAGTGCAAAAGTCTGTCGGCAGTCAGTTTGTTTGCCCGCCTTTTCCAGCTTTTTTTCTACATATCTGAAAATCCAAACACGGCGCTTATGATGGACAAGGTAGAGAGAGGTAAGTGTAAGGGGCAGTTGGAGGTTGGCCATCTTTTGGCCTCCGCTAGTTTTGGTTCAATGCAAGCATTAACCTCATTAGCATGCAACTGTGAATGGCGGAATGTATAAAGTACAACCATCTCAACTGGGATTCATTTAAGCATCAGCGAAGTTTTTTATTTTAACGGATTAAAATTAAATGCTGAGGGCGATTTTTTGTTGTTTTTTTTTTTTGTATCTTTAATGGCATTAAAGTTGTGAATTTTTATTGCATTTATTTGGTGAGCTTTGCTGCACGTTAATATTAATAATGCAAAATGGCAAATTCATTTATTATAACTGTCAATAAATATTATTATATATGGAAACACCTTTGTATTTTTTTTCGTGCTTTATCCGTAAAACATATAAATAATTTCTAACAATTTGCAACTTTATTCGTCATGATTATCATTTTTCAGACAACAACAATGGCAAACTAACAAGTTAGCTGTTTTTGAAGTTCTCTTCTTGCCTCTATTTAAACTGTGCCTCTTCGAGCAAGCCAAGTGCCAACTGGCAGAAAAACTTAATTAAGCATAATAGAGTTGAGTTGCCAGTCCGACACAGCATGAAATGTAGCGGTAATTTTCTTGCCTCTTTTTTTTGCTATTTTTAGACATTCAGTTGCTGTAAGTAGCTGTTGGTAATTTGCGCTTAGCCACACTTACAGGCCAACACGCTGACAGTGGGCAAGACGAGGAGCTGAACCAGCCTGGTTAGTTGGGAGTTCTTTGCAGTTCCTTGCACATTTTAATTGCATTTCCGCTATTTTTGATATCCTTTGAATTTATAATTCCCAGAATTGTGAACTCTGCTCGCTGGCACGTCCTGAGAAACATAATTCAATTAATTACAAAGACGACAGGTGCAAAGTTGCAAACACCTAATATTAATCAAACGCAGCGTGAGAAAAAAAAAAAAAGTTATCCTTCGAAATTGTTAGACCAAAGTCCTTTTGGGGCAGCATTTGTATCTCATAAACATGTTTATTTCATTAGCGCTACACATGCGGCCATTTCAAATGTATTACTTCCGTTTATAAAAAAAATATATATATATAACAAAAAAAAAAAAACCAAATGTTGGGTACTCCCCCAGGACTTCATTTGCCGTGCCGATTGCCACGATTTCGACATGAAAAATGCTTTCGCGAAAAGTTGCTCTTTATGATTGGGATTTGCGGCTCTAATGTGCCATTGCTTGTCCTATGTTTCCGTATCTTTTTCTTTTTTTTTTACATGTATATATTTTCTGCCTAGTGAATATCCAAACAGGCGGCATTACCTAGGTCCCAATGCATAACATTTTGAGGCATGTAAGGTTGCCGGTTCTGGCACTGACATGCTGTCGACATCATTACAAATAAATTGAGCGTGAAAGATACATTTCACCGACATTGCCGACATGAGGCAATGATAGGCAATTTTTTCGTCCTTTTTTTGAAGAGCTGTGGATGGAGACTAAATTGAGGATCTTAAGGATATGCGATAGTTAATATATGTAGGTATTTTATACTTTAAAAAATTTGTGTTGACTAGCTGATAAATTGTTCACAATTAAATAATATAATTAATTTAAGTTACAGTTTCAATATTTTATCAAATTAATTACAAGTTAAATTGCGATAGTAAGAAAGTGAACTATTAAGAATTTAGATAAATAAATTAAAATAATTTTCAAATTTGTTAGTGTCGCAACTTTAAGTAAGTAAAGGAATTTAAGTTTAAAGTTATTTGCTGTATATATTTTATATGATATTTTTTAATAAGTTCATTATTACTTTTACAAATTTATACACCTTAAAAATATCAAATAAAATATATATACAGCTATTAACTTTATACTTGTATTGCTTTACTTATTTATATGTTCAAATTTGCAATATCTAAGTTTTAATAATAATATAAACACGAAAATGTATATATAAATTTAAGTGTTTAAGCAAAGCTAATCTAAAAAGATTTCAAGCTGAATCGCTTTAACCTCGTAAGCCAAATAGCAAGTAGGCTTTTTCTGTAAGCAACGCAATTGCCATAAGCTGATTTAATTAAAATCCCAAAGATTCGATATAAATTCAAATTTCTCAATTCACACATACACACATAAATGTATAAATATATATAGATGTGGATATTGCATGTGCCACAATTTCAAATGAGAGAATACAAAAGTCAATTTGCTGTAAGACGCCGAGCAGCACATTCAAACACCACATAAACATAACCATGAGAGATATTTGGTATAATAACATACGTGACCATATTTACAAATTCCAAATCAAAATCTTGGTCATAGACAAAAGAGGCGAACCACTCAAGTCTGGGTAGTGGGTGGTGGGTGGTGGGCAGATCCTTTGTTTTGTTGCTGTTTTGCTAAGCATGTGAAATGAATTTAATGCTCGAATGTGAAGTTCACGCAAGGAGAGATAAGTGTGTGTGTGTGTGTGTGCGTGTGTGTGTGTGGCATTCTGTAAAATTTGTTAACATGTCTGCATTATAAATATCAGCTTATGACATTTAACGCTTCAAGCTGAATAATATTATAGCATTATTGTCCAAATGCCAGACAATTTTCTGGGCAAGATTTGCATTCATAATTGCTCAACAAATTATATATTTTTCAATGAATTGCAATTTGCTTTGACCTTTAAATTCTGATGTTGCCCAATTTGCATGTGCGTCTATGATAATTAAATATTACTAATAAAATATAATGCTAATAATTTAGTTTTCTTCGGCTTATCGAAAAGTAAAAAATCACATAAATGTTGATCTTTTCTTAAAAATAATATCTGTCATGCGCTAAATGAAAATAAACTTATTCTTTTTATATTTTTTTTGTCCATATTATAGTAGGTTTTGTAAAATCTATGTATAAATTTATATTTATACATAAGTAAACATATTTTTTGATTTTCAGTAAATGTAAAAAAGTGATAAAATATTGCTAAATTATTTGATATTGTTATTTGTGTAACTTCAGGTGGTTCTTTGAATGTGGATGCATTGCAGAAATCTTTTCCATTGGAAATTGTCAAGTTCTTGGTCTTAATGTAAAATTGGCAAGTAAGTAACGATTTTTGATACTTACTTTTATTTAATTTTTGAGGGGGCTATGAAAGATGCCAAGCTCATCTCTTGACCCCCCCAAAGTCCAAGTCTATCAAATCTTCACACCCACATTGACAGCTGTTTGCTTGAAGCTTAACACACCTCAACATTATGATTTGATTTTGGCCAAAAAATAAGCCACAGATATACGCAATAACTGCAGTATGATAGTGTTATTCAATGTGGTTTGCCTACATTTAAATTAGTCATGTTTTTGCAAACGCAAAAACACCTCTGACAGGCAGCGTGTTGTGTTGACTTTATATGGAAAAAGGAGGGTTTTTTGGCAGGCAACGCGACGTATAATTAACAATAATGAAGTCGTTAAACCGCAATGCAATCAGCGATGCGCAAAACACACAAATTTTACACACACAAAGTAGCGGAAGCAAAGGATGGTCAGTCGAAAAGCCAAAATGCATACCGGATAAAGAGAGAGAGAGAGAGAGAGCCAGTATGATACGGCAAAAGGGGGAAGAGGGTAAATACATTGAGGCATTGTGGCCACAGCTTTCAGTTTCAAGTCACGGCCTGTATGGCTCTATAAAATATTTATGAACCATTTGCACGCATAATTAGACTGTCATTAAATTTTGAGATTGTCGTGAAACATGTTGTCAATAATGAAATCTGTATACGCTTTTGGTATATATATTATTAATAATATATCTGAAACTAACTAATAATCTATATTATCTATATTATTAATAATATGTCGGAAACAAATTAATAATAATAATAATACTAATAGTAATAATAATAATAATAATAATAATAATGATAATAGCAATAATATTAATAATAATAAGAATAATAATAATAATATTAATAATAATAATATTAATAATAATAATAATAATAATAATAATAATATAAATAATAATAATAATAATAATAATAATATAAATAATAATAATAATAATAATAATGAAACTATAGATAAGTAATACAAATGGAATACTTAACAGATGGTTTTTAAAATTTAACGTTGAAATAAACATTTTTAAATTTTAAAATCTATTTTTAAAATATATTATTTAAATATATATTTGTAAAATTTACAAATAAAATGTATTAATATTCGTATGGTATGCTAAGTCATGCTTCATAAATCATAGAAGCTAATACGTATATATATTATTATTTGTAGAGTATAATATTTATATGACCAACTTTGTGATTTCTAACAATACTCTGGTTTTTTAATAATATAATTAAAACTCATTTCATGTCAAAACGAATTTTCCTATTTGACATACAGTTGAGCTTTTCCTTTATTTTTCCAGAATTAAAAGAGGTATAAATTAAGAGATGAATCATTTAAGATGCTTAACAAGCCTCTTGATTTTTAAATTAATTGCTTCTTATTGAAGCTATTTTTATTGTTAATATTTTTTCTGTATATTTAATTATACACTCGTAGGGTATATCAAGCCGGGAACGAGCCAGTCAATGTTTTTGCAACAGGGTGGCTCTCCAAGTTGAGTGTTAAAATGTCATGGCATGTCCTGGCTGGGGTCGGCGCATTATACCTGACTCCTGATCCTGTGTATATATGTATGTGTGTGTATTTGTTTGTTTGTTTACTTGTATCTTTGTGTGTGGGACCACAAAGTAATCAGCGGAAATGTCAATGAGCAGCCACCATTTGCTGATGTGTCGGCGGCTGAGGTTTACAATCGTGCAACACCAGCAACACACATCAAGGTATACTTTTTGCCCCACTCTCCCACTAGTTATTGTTGTCGCCGTTGTAATTGTTGTTGTTGTTGTTGTTGTTTTCTGCATTGTAATTAAACATTTTTCGTTGCATATGCAAAAGCAATTGGCAGCAGTACAGTTTTAATTGCATACGGTGAGTTTGAGTGTGTGTGTGTGCGATTGCGTTTGAGTGTGCCATGTGTGTGTGTGTGTGTGTGTCGAGCGATGACAAATATTTTATGGTGCAGCATTGATAGGCGGTTAATATGAGTATCTGATGCATTGACAGCTCTGCAATGGGGCAGAGAATATGAGGCAACTGTGATTTAATTACGACCAGCCCAAACTGCACCTGCATAAAATAAATGCAGGCATTTTTGTTTGCTTCTTAAATAAACTGTTAAAATAGCTGTTCAAGAAACAACATGAGAAGCTGCGAAGCTCAGCTATTTTTTAATGACAAAATATCATAAAGAGTTCACTTTCAAGTGGCTGCATTTAAATAAGAAAACATCACATGAAGTTGCTCAAGTATAAACATTGGACGCTGCAAAGCTCAGCTATTTTAAGATAAATAAACATCACATTCTTCGAAGAGTGAAGCTCAGCTATTCTAAGAAGAATAGACCACATATGGAGTCGCTGCAAAATTCAGCTAGTTTAAGAATAAACATCAAATGGAGTCGCCCTAAAAGTGACTCTGTTAATATAAATAAACATAAAATGAGATCGCCTTACAAGCGGCTTCATATTTATTTAGGTTTAAGATTTTTGTATAAAATAAAGAAAGGCTCATCAGAGCAAAACAGTACGATTCTAAACGTCGTCTCATCGTGTTGACTACACTTTATACGTGTTTCACACAATAGCTATTGTAGTTGAGACAATTATGTGTAAGATTTTTTTTAATACTTTATTATAATTACAATTATCATTTATATATATTTTTGTTTATATGATGTAACTGGCTCTACGGATTATTCATCTCACAGATATAAATGAATATATATTACAAATTCACACTAACTAGAAAATAAGAGCCAAACGTAGTAACTTGGTTTAAATATGTATTTTAGACATATATACAAAACTAGTATTTCATAACAGGTGATTTGTTCTTTCATTTTAAGTATTAAATTTTACTATTTTTTTACCTAACAGCTACACACAGACAACAACACAATGGCGTTTTGTGGACACATGGATGCAGATGACAAGATGGTTTTCAGCAATGAGAGTTACACTGAAAGCACACAGATAAACCGTCAAACGAATCCAACGATGGAATCGGATCAATCTGGCTTGGATTTGCCCAAACTTCTTACGGATCAACAATGGGAGCCACCCTCCAATTTACAAGCTATTTCGAAATTGTTTCACCAGGATGGGTCGTCGTCATCATCGTCATCGCCTTTATCCTTGCCGACAGCAGACCACATTTATTTGAACAATATTCGAGGTACCAAATCGCTGAATAGCTTCGAGGAGATGTACGGCTCCCACGAGCGAACGGAGACGGACCCCATGGTAATGTCATCGTTAGGATTAGGGTCAAGGTGCAGCACACCAGATTATATGCGTGATATTAAAGGCTTGAGGCTGGATCGTGAGCCGCAGGTGGCATACAACACGTGGTATGCCGCAAAGCAACAACAGCGCCAGCAACAGCTGCTGAACGAGAAGACTCAGTTCGAGAACGAACAACAGAGGAAGGAGCAACGCAAGTTGCAAGCCCAACTATGCTACGAGAAGTGGTTGCGCGATAAATCGCGTCTGGCAGCAGAGAGGCGTCTCGAAAATCATATGCAACACGCAGCGTTAAAGGCTGCCACTGCTGTGGCACGCAAACGCCCGTCGAATAATAAGTCTGTGCGCAGTGCGACACCTTCGGAGATTAGGCAGGTGGTGCAGAGCTGGTGGATGAGGAAAAAACAGCAGCAGCAGCGGCAGCGCGAACAAGAACAATTTAATCAGCTCCAGAAGAGGCGCGACGAGAATCGGCGCAAGCAGCTGGCCGAGAATGCATGGCAAAAGTGGATGAGCAATGTGGAGGATAAGCCCAAGCCGGTGCCAATGAATCAGGGCATGGATTCATTGCGTGGTACAGTTTCCCAGATATATATAAACCCCATGCCCTGGGAACCGCTGAAAAAGGTGGGTAGGATTGGATCTTAGTGATTCTACTAAACCGAAAAAAACAATTACAATAAATTAAGTTGATCTTTGAATTTGGAGGGCTGCAGTGAAGAATATATATTTCATTTTGTTAGATATGTGTCGATCAAGGGAACCACTTCAGATAAAATAAATAAAAAATGAAGAAGTTACTCTAAGAGTTGCTGCAAATTTTGATATAACTATTATAAAGCAATAATAAAAAATACTCAATTTCCAAATTGGCTTTAGGCTAAAAGTTAATTTATGCAGAGCCAATTTGCATGGAATTAAATAATAATAAAATTAAAAAATATAAAATATAAAAATTAAATAAAAAAAAAAAATTTTAAATATAAAAAATTTATAAATAAAAAAATTAAAAATTAAAAAATAAACCCGACTTTTTTTTAATTAGATTACATTCCTAATGCATAAACAGAAAACATGGTATATGGCTGGAAGTGATAATTCCATCAATCGACATTTTTAATATATTTCTAATTTTGGTGTGGACTTAAACCTGTCTTCGAGGTATCCGACAGTTACAACTCTTCACTTTTGCTAAAACTTATAACAATCCTACAAAACTCTTAATTTTGGTATCGTGTTTATTTGTTGTTATCGGTGGCCCTGCAAACATTATCGTTCAACATTTCAAAAGTCAATTTAAGCAATTGCATCAGCAAAGCTTAAGCAATTCCGTAAACCAATACGATAAGTGAATCTAGTGGCACCACTGAGCCAGTGCATCAGATTTGTTGGTGGGGGGGGGGGAGGTGTGGGAAATTGTAAAAACTGTGACAGATGAAAATAAAACGCAATTTGCAATAACAAGCAAACTACTAGCAAACTGCAAATGCAAACAAAATAAGATACAGAAAAGTACACTTTACACTCAATAGGATTTCAATTGTTGTCGGTCTCAGTGTGTGTGTGTGTGCTTGTGTGTGTTTGTGTGTGTTTGTGTGTGTTTGTGTTTGCTTGTGTATCGAGTGTAATACACTATGAAAATGTGGGGAGTGAGTGTGTGTGGCACAAACTGTCCATTTTCGTTAGGTTTTTCGACACTGCCGCTTGGCTTGTAAAGTCACAAAATTATATTGTCAAAAATAAAATAAAACATGTTTTTAGGCGCAAAGTGAAGAAGAAAGCCGCATGAAGAAAACCAAAAGAGGGGAAAAGAGATAGAACGTGTTCTTTGCAGAGCAAAACCAAAATACAAACAAAATAAGCCAAAGGCCTAAAGTTCATTTGCACAATTTCCAAGACTGCTTTCGTTTGTCCTAAACCAGCCCTCCACCCCCCGCAAGCCTCTAAAACCTCTTACACCCCTTATTGCAGCACTCTCGACTCGGTTGCACTGATCAAAGTCAAAGGCCGTGCCAAGCTTGGCAAACAAAAAGACCAAATCCTTTTGATGAGGTCAGCTACCAGCTCAACAGACACACACACACACACACACACATACACCTACGCAAACGCGCACACACACTCGCTTGCGTTGGTCAAGCGGATGTTAACATTTGTGTGCGATAGAATGCTTTACGTGTGCTTAGATGTGTGTGTCTGTGTGTGCGTGTGTGTGCGTGTGTGCGTGTGTGTGTGTGTGTGTATGTGTAAGCATTGGCAGGATTAAATTTGGTAGGTATTGTAGCATGTTATTCGTCATCAATGTAGTTTGCTCTAACCAGTTTGTGTGACTGTTGTTTTTGTTGCTATTATTTTGTGTTGCAAGAACAACAACAAGAGTGGATCAGAGGCAAGACAACTGTGCAACCATTCGATGCACACATTCCAGCAAAATTTGTGCAGTCGACTCGATTTCATGTTGTTTGCATTGTTTACGCACTTTCGCTTTGACATTATGGTAGTATGCATTTCGGTTTGATAGCCAAATGGACCAAAGATGTCAGCGAGCTGTGTCTATCTGTGTGTGCGTGCGTGTGTGTGTGTGTGTGTGTGTGCCTAGAAACAAGGTTTTGTGTACTTCCCAACTTGTATAAAGTAGCATGCTTCATTGGTTGTTATATCTTGCTGTAGCCAAAAGTAGCTTTAATTTGGTTTTGTGGCTGAGTTTGGAAAAAATTGCAGTGAATTTTGAAAATTAAAATCACAATTGAAATTTTAAAGGAAAATGTAAGTAAATTATAGCAAAAAAAAAACCTATTGATGCCATTCTTAAGCACTTCTACCTTCGACTTGCAACATTTACTGATTGAAAATAAATTTCTAACAAAGCTCTTTTCGGGTTTCATTTAGTATAATTTACCACACTTAATCTCAATCCGCCAAGCGTGTGAACATTTTGCATAAGAAAAAAAACCAATACGACCTCCCGCTACGAGGCTTAACTAGGTCCAAAGATAAAACACATTTGCAAAAAAAAAAAATCATGAAAAAAAGAACTGAAAGATAAATCGCCCCGTTTGCTTGTAGTAGAAACAATGAACCCCGTCCAGAAAGTTGTGGCAAGCTTGGCACATAAATAATGCAATGGCAGCCGTTAAGCAAAAGGAGGAAAATGAATCAGAAACCAACACGACAATTGAGCAAAAGACAAAGCAAATCCCACAAGGCGGTCAGGTGAGCAGTCGAGAGCAGATCTGGTTTTGTGCCCACACAATGGACCCAAATATATCACAATGATGATGAGTGATCAATAACCATGGGAAATGGCAGCAGGAAAAAAAAGAGGGAAAAATCTGAAGTCGACAACAACAACTACAAATAGCACAGATGAATAAAGAATTATTAAACAATCGCAGAAGTGTTGCTGGGACAAATTAAAGTGAATTTGTTGGTTTAAAATTGTTAGAACGATACTTAAAATTATCAGATTGCTATAAATTCACATAATATTAATTATAGCAACTATTTACTTTGAAAAAGTTTTGAATACTCCAATTAAAATATTATTATTTATTTATGATTATTATTATTTAATTTTAACAGAAATATAAAACAGTTTCACTAGCAATCTTTGAAGTGGTGGCATTTTGTGACTAAACAAATGTAATTATTATTATTATTATTACTCTGCTTTAAAAAAAAACAAAAGTAATAAATAAAATGAGTAAGATTGACATATCAATAATAACAATTGCTATGAATTCATACAATATTAATTATAGCAAATTGTTTAATACTCCAAAGATTTATTAATATTATTGAATATTATTATTTAATTTTAACAGATATATAAAAAAGTTTCACTAGCCATCTATAAAGTTGTGGTAACAAATATAATTATTATTATTATTTATTGTTATTATTACTCTGCTTTTAAAAACAGAATAGCATGAAAAAAACAAAAGTTATAATTAAAATGAGTAAGATTGACATATCAATAATAACAATTGCATATATCAATAAATTCAATATTAATTTTAGCGACAAGTGGAAAAGTTTTTACTACCCCTAAGATTTATTACTATCTATGAATATTATAATTTAATTTTAACAGACATTTTAACAGTTTCACTAGCAAGTTGTGGTATTTTTTATTATTAAAATTAGAAAAAAAAATGTGTTGGAAAAATTTTGAATAGGCAACAGCTTTTGTAACCTTAGATAAATTAATTTAATCTGCATATTAAAACAAAAGAGCATGTGAAAAAAAAACAAAAGTAATAATTCAAATGAGTAAACCTTTTAGTTATATATATTTAATAAGTATAATTATTTTTGAATAATTAAAATGAGTAAATCTTTAAGTTACATATATTTAATAAGAATAGTTATTTTTTAAATAATTCAAATGAGTAAAGCTTTAAGTCATATATATTTAAAACGAATAGTTCTTTTTGAGAATTAGTAGTTTCATTCTTAGGCTTTACGTATGGTAAATATATTTGTACTACTTTCAGTATGTGCGAACTTTCAGTGGAGCAATTTATTTATATGTAAATAGTGCAGTCAAGAAGTAAAAGACGAATATGACTTACTTAGAAGTCAGAGACGCGTGTTAATAACTTTTAGCCACGGCATGCAAACTTCTGCGGGGATCAAGCTGAAGGGGTGTGGAATGGGGGAAGGTGTAGCAATGTGTGTTATGGTGTCCTTCAAAATGAAATGCTTTGCTGCGTGCGGGACGCAGATTAAAGTGACAGACAGACAGGCTACGCAAAAAAAAAAAAAATAACAAGAGGTGGTTAAGTCCCTGTAAATGTTTAAGTCGACAAGACACAGGTACAACAAGGCGTGGGCCAAGGGGGGAGGGGAGGACAGGTGTTCAACACACATAGTTGACGCTTGCTGCGTGCTTATAGCGCTGTGAAATGAACATTTTGCAGGTGATTTAACAGTTATTAGATTTCTCAAGCCTGCAGGCAACTGCCAACCAGCCAGCCAGTTAGCCAGCCAGTCAAATGGGCCAACTGGGAGTTGAAGCTTGCCTTTTGGTAATTGTAAAAAGTTTTTATTTGATCGCATCATATTTGGATGCCCAGAAAGTATGCTAGATAAAATGTCAAAAGACATTTGCCATGAAAACAATGCTAGAAACAATGGCCCCGGAAAAACTTTTATGCCAAACTTTTCCAACTGCAAGTATGCCTGATTAAATAAAGATTTTATTCTGTCACAAAAGTTGGACAACGCCAAGCACAATTCTTGCATAAGTAAATATGCAATAATCGTATCAAAAAGTGTTGACACAACTACGCAAAAGGCTCAAAGCCCCCAAGACTATACATGCATTATATTGCAACAAGTCAACGAAAAAACAGAGGCATTCCAGAAACAAGTTGGCAACTCAAAATATCATATGTATGTCTAGAAAAAATATTAACTCGAAAAAACTTCAAATTAAATTAGCTACAACTTTAAATAAATAATTATTTTTTATGTTCAGAATTTTAGTGAACTGTTTGGAATAGATCCAAAATTTATTTACGGAATTCTCACACAGTTGTTCACTGTGATAATATGAACTTTTTGCCTAATTATACAAAACTCAAACTTAATGCAATTACAGAGCTCAGTTATCCTCGACTCAAAGTCTCTGGGCGACAGTGCGAAAAAAAATGTTGCCTACTTTCCAGCGAATAAATATGCATTTCGAATGGTAACTTGGTCGGCTTTAAATAAATTTAGATTGGAGTGTATACAAAATGATGGCCATGGCCGGAGCAACTTTGCCACATTTCTTAATTAGCTTTATGAATTTTTGGATACGACACCTGCAGGAATTCCCATGTGTGCGGTCATCCAGGTGTCTAAGGCCCTGGCCTGGCCTGCCCTGGCCTGGCCTCGACTCAACTTTTTATTATGCAAAACGATATTAAAACTTTTTGAGTGATGCTTTTGTTCAACTTTTCGTATGAGACGCATGTGGGCTAAAGCAAAAAGGGTGGTAGGGGAAGTTAGCCTATCAATAGCAACTGCAACAATGGCCAATTTATTGTAAATTTCCTGAGGCGCATAAATTACGCTTGGCCTCTAATTGGACCAAAGGAATGACGACAACGGCACTTCAAATCAAAATTCATGCCAAAAACTAGATCCACGAAGAAAGGAAGTGTGGGGAAGGGGAGTCAAGGCAAACTCTCGACTTGGTTGGGCGTTAAAGCGAAAGGCAACAAGGCGTAACATGCGATAAAATTGAGTTGAAAACGTGTTTCAAATCTAAAATTAACAAACTGAAGAGTCAGGCAAGGCAGTCAACCATTCAGTCAGTCAGTCAGTCGACTATTCAGCCAGGCTGGCTGTCAATCGCCATGTCGCTGCTACCCCGGCCAACAGCGTCGCCTGCATGTAAATGACTTTTTAATGAGGCCCCCAGACTATGGCTGTGCCATGGCTCCAGCTACAATTCCAGATGCCTACCTCATCCTCCTCCTCCTCCCTGCTCTACTCGATTCATTTCCCATGTGCGTCTGTTTCAAGTGTCATAGTTTGCCTGCCTAATTGCTGACATAATTTTACGCTTTAATAGTTTTTTCGTGTCCACGAAACTGACCTGTCCCATTGGCCAGTGGACCCACTGCCGATCCCATCTCGTTGTATACCTGCTATTGAGTTCATATGTAAATGAAGCTCTGATTAGCGCAAGTCATGAATTTCAATTTGTGTCTAATTAATTGTTGATTTAAATTCTTTCACCGTTTCAGCTTGTATAACATGAAACTAAAACTGACAATTTATTTTCTCCTTTTTTTTCCAGTTCCATAATTGTCATTGGAATTGTGCGGGCGTTTCGAGTTTCAAACTTCACTTACAATTAATTACACTTTGGCTAAAGGCATTAACGAAATTAACGTAATTAAGTTAACTTGGTACTCTTTGAAATATTTGAGATACTTGAAGTAGAAATCACAGCTTTAAATTGGCATTACACAAAATTGTTTTTAATTTAATTAATTATTTGTTTTGATTTGTAAAGTAAGTTACTTAGTTATACAATTTTTTACTAAATTTAATAATACGAAATTTTACAATTACTGTTACTAATTTTCTAGCTGATACCTATATTTGCTAGATTATTTTTAAGGAAAAAAAATATTTTTTTATTTACATATGTGTTATTTAAATGTATATATAAAAGAAAAATAAAATACAAAAGAAGTAAATTAATTACTTTAACTTACATTTACAAAATTTGTTTCCAAAAGGTATTAAAATATTCAAAAAGTTTGTAAGCTATTTAGAAAGAATATTAGAATAGACTGCATGTATCTGCTTAAATATTAAATGAATAAAATATTTATAAAATATAAAAAAAAAAAATTTCACAATAAAAACAAGACTTTCCCTTACAATTGACATTATTAATTTATCTGCTTTAAGAATGAATGAATAAAATATTTATAAAATAAAAAATAATAATTCCACAACAAAGACAAGATTTTTCCCTTACATTTTTCCCATACATCTGCTTAAAGAATGAATGAAAAAAAAATAGTTATAAGAATAAAAAATAATAATTTCACAATGTAAACTTTATTTTTCCCTTACAATTGACATTATAAATTTATCTGCTTAAAGAATGAATGAACAAAATATTTATAAGAATAAAAAATAATAATTTCCCATTATAAACAAGACTTTTCCCTTACAATTGACATTAGTGTTATTTATGAATGAAGTTAATCTTAAAATATACTTGAACTGCTGTTGATGAATCATAAATTTGCGAATATTCCAGTGCAAACATAAAGTGCAGTCGCTTGCAACTTGCCCCAGTTTAACTAACAGATTGCACAGATACCATCTGCGGCAGGTACACAAAAGTCCGTGAAATGTAACAAAATTATGCACTAATACATTGAGTTCTCGCATTCCAAACAATAATTTCGATTTCTATCAATGACATTCCATAATACGTCTAAAATCGACAGCGACCCCTCGCCCCACCACTCCAGACATCAGTCCGAACTTGCCCCCCCATGCTAATGGAATTCCATGTTGGAGTAGAGAAATTTGTGTGTTGTCGAATAAAGACAAATCGTGTAGCAGACGCCGCCGTGCGGCATGTACATTATAAAAATAATGCTGGTTGCAATGCCAACGCGGTTTGTGTTTTTGTTTTTACCTGGCGGAGGGCAATCGACTGAAGTTTTTATGCCCGTACGGCTAAGTGGCACATTTTGGGCTTAGCTTTCAGACGGCGGCACTGAAAATGCCCGATCCTGTGGTTACTGCGGCGAGTCGAAAGGCTGAACTGTGGCAGTTGCAAGTTGGGAGTGGGAGTGGGGGAGTTACTGCATGTCTGCCACCACTTACATCTCTCAATTGCATAGTCGGGCAGTGCACTCGGCTGTTGCCGCTGTCAAATAACTGACATTACCGATGCCCCCCGATATCCTCCCGCTGCCCCGTTGCAACGTCGCTCACGTTTCGTGACTTTGCACAATAAAAAATTTCGATTAGAATGTAAAAGCGGCAGTCGCAAAACAGCAACGGCAATCAAATTCTTAGCCGCTGTGCCACAAATGCTACTCAAAACGCATACACACATACGGATATAATAGCTAAATAAAATAGCTAAAGTGTACATTAATAGAAAATGAAATCAAAAATGTTAACTGCCATCGAAAAAAAATAATGATTGCAGACAAACAGCGTATCAAATTAATAGCCATAAGTTTGTTAGCCATTTAGGTATTGCTCAATTGTTTGGCTATAAGTTGAAGAGAATTTTTAACAGACATTTTGCTGGACTTTAACTAATTTAACTTATATTACAATACAGACAAATTCTCAAAAAAAAAGAGTAATTATGGCTGAAAATACAAAGATTAAAAAAGCCACTTTAATTAAAAACAAATACAAAACTTGTGTAAAACAAAACTTAAATTTGCAATAATTGCATTGAATATGCTGTCAAAAGTGTAGAGATTTTTTTTAAAAATTTGTTTATTTTTTTTCATTCTGATTATTGTTGTTTACACATACACTTTACATACAGTTTTATTTGCTTAACATTTAATATAATTTTTCTATACATTTTCGAGTTACTTATTTCACAATTTTGAAACGACAAAGGTAAAAATTAATCAGTTTGCAAATATAAAATAATTTTGAATTTTTTTAGATCTTACGAAATGACATTTTTCGGTCGCTTAAACATTCATGGAAATTATTATGATTGTCCAGCGCTAAGCAGCAGTCAAGCCGTCAAGTTCAATCTGAAGCGGAATACTCCAGTTCCAATCCATGCCATCGATGAGAAAACCGAGATGGAAGAGCGGCCCACAAACTGCTCGCGGACGTACATCAGGTTGTGCAAATCGGAAAGTCTACCCCTTTTGGACACATCACGTGATGTGGACCACTCCGCATTGTCCAGCGACCGCAACTCGATGACCGACACGGAGGAGTCCACACTGCGCTATAGCTCCGCTCGATCCTTCGCTACGGAAGTGGCAACACTGAGGCCCTCTGGTTGCAGCAGCGATAACAGCTCCACGTCAGAAGGTAGCTCAGATGCCGTTGAACTGGAGAAGCCAAATCAATCGTTGCGACTTGAGGACTGCCGGATGGTGGCGCCACGACGTGGAAAAGGCTCTACTATCTCCATGTGCAGCTTGCAGGAAGCGGACCATGAGCAGGCAAGCGAACTAGAGACTCAGAGCAACTGCTATGTGCCTCAACTCGAACTTGCCTCGGACACATGCTCCCTGCCCTATGACGAGCAAGTGCAATTGGACCAGTTGACGGTGATGCGTTGCCCCAACGAGGCCTACGATAATTGGCTTTCGGCCAAGAAATGTGAACAGCAATACAAGCAGCAGGCAGAGCTCGAACAGCTCCGACTAAAGCAACAAAAGGACGCACTGCGTCAACGGCTTAATGAGCAGCGGGTGCAGGAGTGGTTAGAGCGAAAGGCGCGTCAATCCACGAACACATCCTTGCCGAAAACTAATACAGGAAATCAACAGAACCCTGCCCACTCCCAATCCCATGCACAACGTCATCCCCATCCTCAACTGGATGAGTTGGCATTGCGGCGCCTGCAGTGCTGGGAGATGAAAAAAGTGCAACAGGCTGAGCAGCAACGTCAGATGCAACAACGTGTGGCACAGCGAAAGCAACGACAGCAGCTGCAGCGTCAGCAGCAGGCGTCTCTGGCGTGGCAACAATGGATGAAGGGCGTGGCACAACGCCCCAAACCAGTGCCACTTAATCAAGGCATGCAAACGCTGCGAGGCACCATCTCCAAGATCTACATTAATCCAAATCAGTGGATATAGCAACTAAATAAACAGTAAATAAACTTAACTAAAAATATGTTTTTATAAATAAATAAAGTACTTAAATTGAAAACAGTTGTTTTATTATTATATTTATGATTTAATTTAAGTTTTTTAATTAGGCTTAGTTTAAATATCACAAATTTTACTAGAATCGTATAAAAATAACCATAAATAATAATAATCATTTGAATCATGTTAAATATATATTTATAATTATCAAAGGATTAATATAATTGGATTACCACTCGTTGGCTCATTAGCTCATCTCTGCATGCATCGGTGCTTTCAAATGTAAAAACACACACATCAACACACACACACATTAACGGTACATATACCTAACTCATGTGGATGTTTGATGAGTGATTAGGGCCATGGCCTGAACCGAATACCTGTGTAATCTTCATATTCCACACCAACACTTGCTATCAAAGCATTTGCAGACATTTGTGTGGTTTATCCATTTCACAGGTTAACACGTCTGGAATAAGATAATATCCTTCGAGGCGTCCTTTTCAATTTGATTCAGTTTTAGATAGAAAACTTAAATTGTTACATTTGTAACAGTTGCAGTTTTAATTTATGTAAAATAATTTACATTTCGTTTACCATACATTTATTTATTTAAATTGTTTTTGCTCTTATCAATAATTGAATTATATTTCAATTATTAAATAAAGTTTTCTTAATTCAACTTAATATGATCATAAAGCACATTTATATTTACCTAAATTAGTTGATTTTGCTTGATTTAATTTGAGTTTGTGTGTAGTTCCTGAACCCAGCTGAGCTGCTGAAACGCTGTGAAATTGTTCACCTGTCGAGTCTTAAAAGAAACAAAAAAAAATATTCACAACAAAAAAATGAAAGGAAATAACTAGGAACACAGTAAATATATACAAAGTTATTTAATATGAAAATGGCGTGCAGCTGAAATTTTATTTGAGCTTCAGTTAGCATGGCTGGCAGTTTGGCCTTAAGCGATTTATTTTTTGGCAACATTTTTCGCCCGAAGTAACATGGAAATTAAATGTGATTTCATACTGAAATTGACGGTCGCTCATATCTTTTGCTCTGGTTTCTAATAAATATTGCAGAAAACTTATAGTTTTCTAATATCACAAAAGATCCCTTTTACTTCAGTGTAATTGCATAATAAAGTTAAGAGTTAAGCTCCTTTGAAATACCAATTTCACAAATTTCTTTCAAGAGAAACCTTACAATAATTTCGACAGTTTTTTGACATTAAAACAAAAGCCAGTATTACTTTGTGGATACCCCAAGCAATTTAAAGTATCTACAATTTATTAAATTGCGGATATTCAGATATTGTTGCTTGTGTTGTGGGCATTTTTTAATAATTTAATCCAGTACAATTGAGCTGCACAGCAAGCTTGGGCCGATTTATTGAAAATAAAAACAATATACTCACAGACGCAAAATAAACACGAAAAGGCCTAAGAGTGTTGAGTTTTTTTGCTGCACAAACATTGATTGGCAAAATCCGGGTAGCTGAGCGATGACAGACGAATACAAGCATATATCTATATATATATACATATACATATACATTTCACAATACCAAAGTTGCATTCACAAAAACGCACTGCGGCACAATGAGACTCTCCGTCGTTGCAACGTTGCAACGTGGCAAAGTCGTGATGAATAACCGACGCCCACTTTAAGTATGAGTTAAAAACAGAATATTCATTGAAAACTGATAGCGTGTAAAAAAAAAAAATGTGTAAACAAAATATGAAGTACCAATTGATTGAGCTGTGATGTTTGAAGGGATGCTTGATACCCATACACATATCAATCACCTACACATCAAATACTACAGCGATTAGTTATGGAAAAGCACCAAAATATGAACATTTTTATAAATGTACCTCATCAATAGTTTTTCTACTTTTTAAATTCATAAATAATGTTACATAAAAAATAAATTGTAAATATTTTAAACATTGTTTTTTTAATATTGTCCACATTTTTTTTAAATTTTAATAAATAGTCACTCATTGATTTATTAAAGTAAATAATTTGTATGCTTTGTCATTAAATTTTTATCGAGATATAAATAAATAATTCTACTCATTATGGGAAATGTTGGGTATTTATTTATTTTTTTAGCTGACTGATAGATTTAATCCACTTTAATACAATTCTGTTTTGTATTATTTTCCCTCAATCATATATAGTAGCTCATTTAAGTTCAGTTAAGACTTTGTATGAATGAATCAAAGAGATTACTTTGGTTCTCAAACATTTGAAATTTATTCAAATGCTTTAATAAAAGTCAGTGATGTGCCAATTCCTAGTGCCAATTAGCAGTGACACAAATGAAAACAAAAACCAATTCGATTTGTTAACATGCTGCAACAGTTGAGCCGAGCATTAATTAAAATAAATTGGCAAAATTTTGAATAGACAACTGGAAGTACGCCATACTCAAGTATTGCTCTCGAATAAAGGATTTGTGTGGATTAAATGAGAACACCACAAATTATATCTCTAAATTGTCACTTGACAATTTCTCTATTTTAACTGACATTTCGACGAGATTCTTATGAAATTGTATACGTAATATTATTTTATCCAAATATATGAATGGCTTAAAATAGAAATTTTAACAAAATTGAGTTAATTGATTATAAATATAACAGCAGTGAAATATTATCGTTCAAATTACTCAAATGGAATCACAAACTAACCTGAATTTTGAATATTGTTCGATATTATGCAGCGCACATAGATAAATAAGCAATATAGGATTTAGTTATTCCAACAATGGACCGCAGTTATGTGGAAAATAATAATTTAATTAGCCCTACATATACACACACACTAACACACACAAAGATCGGCTCTTATGTAGAAAGGCCAGATTATGACACGGACAAATTGTATGCATATCAAAAATACTAATTATAACAGAATTTTGTACATCTGCCTTTTATGCAACCGAACCGTGTGTACGTATTTTGAGTGTGTGTAGTGTGTGTGTGTGTGTGTGTGTGTATGTGTGTGTGCTGACATTTCAATGGTGCTTGAACATTAACGTTCAAAAGTCAATTAGTGGTTTTTATAAATGTGATTAAATTAAGTGACAATGTTGTTTACTGTTTTTACGGCTTGTGAAATTTTGCTCGTTTTAATTGTGACTATGTTGTCCGAATATTTTTGGGTAATTAATGGCATGCGATGGCTTTCCATATATTTATGAAAATTATGCATAACATAATATAAGTTGGGGCAATAATGATGTTATGCGAAATGTTGACATGCTAAATATATTTAAGCTGATTTATTAAAAAGTTTCAACACACTTTGCTTAATTACTTTTTAAGATATTATATTTTGTAGTTTGAAATATTATTTTTACTTACAGTTTTGTGATGCATTTCTAAATGCGAATATTTTTTGTGTGGAACCAGACAAAAGCAGCTTTTAAGCCCTTAAGCGAAACAAAACCATTTTCCACTTGTCACACATACTCATCCGGGGACACATATGCATAGATACAACCACCCACACACACACACACACACATAGCTGGGCCTTTCAACTCGTTCGTCTTACCATTTTTTTTGTTTAAATCAAAAAGCGACACAACGTCAAAACAATTTGTCGTCATTTAAAAGTCGACATTTAAATAAGAAAATGCAAATATGAAGGCAACTGCGCTGCCTTCCAGGCTGCCTGCCAACCTGCCTGCCTTGCTAGTAAGCCAGGGCCCAACTCAGGGCCAGGCCAGAGACAGTAGCTGTGCAGCTGCCTAAATGTATGCAATAAAATTTTTTATGCGCGCGAAAGACGCCGCATTCGTTTCGTATGCATAAAATTAAGCCGGCAACGAGAAACGACTGCGAAACCGAAGCGGGCAGCAGGGGGACACAGAGGGGAGCGGAGATGGGTAGATAGGTGGGCTGGGTTTGGTCGAGCGTGTGGAGCGCAGCTGTAAACATAAAGTGTGAGGGCAGAGTGGCATCCACACACACACACACACACTTACCCCCACACACACACACACACAATTGCACTGACACACACTGTCATGGAAAAACGTGTCTATTACAATTCAATTTGACAATAGGCGCACACAAAAGCCAAACCAACCAGCCGCACTGAGCTGGCAAACACACACACAAACACACACACACATGCAACGACACTCACACACAATCACACAAAAACCAAGGCAAGCCCAAAAGTATACTATAGAAAACACAAGTACGACAACAATTTGTTTTATACTTTCAGTTTGGTTATTTCAACTTAATGGCTGGATTTGAAACAAGCAAATAAAATAAATAAATAAATATATATTTTATTTAGAAAAAAATTATATAATCTAATCTGAAACTGTATTGATTAAAACTAAAATTATATTGACTTCCAAAGTTAATTATTATTTTTGAAAAATATCTCTGGTAAATAGATAAAGCATGAGAAAATATGATTAAAACACAATCTTTAAAAATATATTGTTAGCTTAATTAAAAGATGTTAACGTTTAACACAGTACTTAATTAGGAGCTTACTTATAAGTTGTGATGAAAAAATATATATTGAATATGTATTAATATATAGAATCACAAAATATAGCACAAATTCTGTAGCATTGAAATCACAGAAAAATCAAGAAATATTTCCATAAAATAATTTAACATTTTATAAATGTATAAAAATATATATTTAATAATACTTATTTAATTTTTTTTAAGAAATCGATAGCATCGATAATCCTATTTTAATGGGAATGGAAATCTTTTTAAATAAAAAAAAAAATGAATATAAAAAAGTAATACAAAGTTTATATTCTGGGATATATTTTTCTTTCCTCTGTTAGCATATTTATCCGTCGGCTTGCCAATTGGGTTTTTTGGGACTCTTGTTGGTTTGTTTGTTTATTTGTATTTCGGCCATGTGTTTTTACTGCAACGGAAACGTCAAGTAAATTTTTTTCTCAACGTAGTTAGTTGATGGGAATAAAAAAAAAAATCTGAGCGACGCAGGTGGCGACGGCCACAACAATGGCGACAACAGCACCAGTTGAGAATATGGAGAACGTGGAACATGGAGAACTCTACTTTGCCTAGTCCCTGGGGCGTTATTTGCACGTTTCCGGTATAAATATACAACGCCCGAGATTTGTTTATGCGAAATGAAGCGCACAAAAGACAATTCGCATAAATGTTGTTGGGAGACTTCAATTCAAACCGCGCAACCCACTTTCCCCCCCTCGCATTGTCCAGGCAATGTAAGCAAGTGGGTCGGCAGCTCAGTGACTTGTTCCCCGGTGCGTGACTTTAGCGGAAATAAAATTTGTCAGCTTTTTGCGAGTGCCATGACTTTAAATTAGTCAACAAATATTATAAATGCTGCACGCTCCTGGGTGTGCTCCACAGAAACTGTGAATTATATCAAATGCATACCATATGCCATCATCACCCCAAAAACAAAGATATATCACCGCAGAGCGTATCCATTCCATTCCGTAATTAAACTCAATGCCCGCACGCATACCTTAAGCATCTTATCAATTAATCAATCAATCAATCAGTAGAGTACCCAGCTAGTCTCAAACTACTAAACTAATAAACTTACCCAGCACTGATGCCATTAACATGCCATGCCACATGGCCCACACAAATGCTTATTGGACATTGGGATTGAAATCGAGGGGAACGGGGAGGGACACTTCAAAATGTTCCTTGGCATAGCTACAAATCAAATAAATAAATCATATGTGAAAACTTTTTTCACTTAGGCAATATTTTAACACAAATGCTTTTCGTATTACAATCACTATAAGTCTTGGCTTGAATTGTGTGTTGAGGTACAGTGGAACCAAAGTTGGTTTGCAATATATTATATTTATATATACATATATATATATATATTTATTTCTTTATAAAGATTAACTATAAAATACACAGAACTATATAAAACTTTTCTAACAATTTTAGTCGTCATTTTTAATTGTATCAATTTATTTATGTTCGCTAAATTCATTTTTAAAGAGTTAAATATTTTTTTACAACTGTTATTTATTTTTATTTTGTTAAATGAAGTGAGATAAATAATTTATTTAATTTATTTATTTTGATAAGTAGGAGCCTTTCTTTGTAAACTTCAAATGATTATATATTTTCTTGGAACGTTTTAATATTATATACTTTATTTTTTTTATATATATATTTTATGTTTTTATATTTTTATTTTTTTATATTAATGTCTTATGTTCTCCATTCCACTGTGCCAAAGTTTGAATACTGGTTTGGCTCAAAGTTGATCCAGCCAAATAGCCTTAGGCTGTAACTTGTAAGCTTATATTTCTTTACACACAGTCACACACATGCACACACTCACACACACATACACACACACATACACACAATGAAGAAGCGTCTACCTTTTATCCCGTTTGCATACACAGAAAAAGTGCGGATTCTCGTATCTAATAGCAGCTCCAAAGGGCAATCGACCAAAAGGAAAAAAAAAACTGAAAAAAAAAAATATAAATACAAAAAAGAAACTAAATAAAATATTCAGCTGCCGATGATGATGAATGGCGTTTTGGTTAGCTGGCGTGTTTGTTGTTTAGTTCTTAGTTCTTATTTCTTAGTTGTTACATAGTGAAACATGTGAGCAAATTCACATCAATTTGTAAGCTTTCAAGAGTTTGCCCCACTGACTATTTTTTGGTCTATTTTCAACTAGACATTGCTGTTGGCTTAAACACGAGTCGACTTTAAGAGTCAGCTAGTGGTAGTAGTAGTTGTGGTAGTTCTGAGTAGAGACCAGAGACTGGTCACGTATTATTATCGCTTTGCATTGCCCACTGCGAAGCTTGTCCGGTTTGGCAGCAGAACAATCATTTGATTTCGTTGCCAACTTATAGGCGTTGTGCATTTGACTCGGACGCTTTGTGTTTTTGGCCACGTTGTTTTGGTTGTAGGTTTTTGGGGCGTTGACAGCGTCCGTCAGTTTGTCAACTCGCCCAGGTCGTCCATGATGATGGCGTTGCTGATAACGTGAGCTGCTCGCCTGGCCAGACCCACTAATTTTTTATGGCCATCGTCACGAGGTCGCAACGGTCTCGCTGCTCTTTTTTTGTTTGTGTCATTCCTTTTTTTTTTTTGCTGTTTTGCTGGCCAAATGTCAAATTGTTTTTAGAGCTGTTCAGAGTTTTCCTTGCTTTTGTTTCAGTCAGCCACTTTTTATTGCTATCGTATTGCGAGCTTTTGCCATTTGCCATTTGCCTTTTGGCTTGTAATCTGCGCTTGTGTCGTATTTGTCTATGCTGTGAGCTGTGTGTGCTCTGTGCTGTTGCCAGCTTTTAGGCGCACCTGGGACTACAATGGCAATGTGTGAAACCGCTATGTGTTCAAAGCAACCAACAGCAGGCAACTCGAAACGTGCTTATTTTGCGTACTTGCTTTGAGACGAAATCAGCAGTTGCAGCTGCACTCGTCAGTGGTCAACTCAATTCAACGCTTGTGGTTTCTTTGCCATCACTCCACAGCCACAAAACTAGAAACACATTCCACTCCTTACACAGAAATAATAGTTTTCACTACATAATTTAATCAGCACACATCGTGTAAACAAATTCAATTTGAATAACATGTAATTGTAATTCATGTCGCACATTCATATCTCTGATAGAAAAATACAAATATTTATATTTACTTTATATTAAATATAATATATTCATAGAATGTGTTCATTATAGATTTACAAAATTACTAATGCATTGATTAATAGACCACAATATATTTTAAAGTTGATCATCCTCAACACAATCAAATAATTATTTGATCAAAATCATAAATATAGTTGAAAATATATTAAATAAAATGCCAAAACTAATTTAATAAAACAATTTAAATATCAGAAAATAAAGTGGGTCATCTATATTTATCAACATGTGGTGTTTGCTATATAAAATGGATAATTTACTGGACAAACATACACAGATAATACCTACATATTTACCCAAGCCACTTTAATTTTAACACACATATTAATAATTGTATAATTTAATTTATTTGGAGTTAAATTTAATTTTATGCTATGCTCACATGTTGCGTATTGTCAACAACTGTATTATAAAATGGCAGAAATTCAAATTTCAAGGCTTGAATACTTTGAAATCGCCTCATTGGGCCCTTTTGCTTGGTAACTTTCCAAATTGGCTGACCAAATGTTGTGTGTGTCATTAATAAATTTGGAATTCATTACAAAATCTATAATTTATATGAAAATAATTTGCTCAACAAATTCAAAATTCATGAAAATCATCTTAATGTTAAATCTCAAATCAATTTGCCAAAATACCACACACTCACTCACCCACACACACGCATGCACATAAGCACGCACATGCAATTGAGCAAAATGTAATCACAGGAATTTATCTTAAGTAGCTGGGGAGCGGGAATCAGGAGGCATTTCGATATCAACGGCATTTACATAAACTTGGTGGGCATTTTGTAGTTATGTACTCTATGCAGTCCAGATGCAACCCGCAGATACACAGGAACTGCAATTGAAGACATTTCTCATCCAAAGCGTCTTGGATGCACGCAGTGCCCTGAGGACTTGCGGGTTGCGGCGGTGCACAACTGAGGGGCAACTCTGCAACTTGGTTAATTATAACGGCTACGGCTAACGCAGGTGAGCGTTAAGAGGAGACGAAGGGAGAAAGGGCCAATGATAGCTGGCGGCTGTGCAGCAAATTGCAATTCCAAGAGACGATGCACCGGAAGGAAGTGTAAAATTCAAATATGACAAATGACATGAAGTTAAGCGGCTGCTTCTGCAACGGTTGCAGCTGCCTGGTCAGTAAGTATGCCCCCAACCGGGGCAGCCACCCATACTCAAGCACAAAAGATTTATTGTGTGTGGTATATGGAAATTATGAATATCTTAATATTGTGGCATAATTTTCTAAGAGTCTGCGCCCAGCATGTCTACTTCAAGCTTTAATTAATAATTTTGTAATTTATCAATTTATATTCAGACAACGTAAGATTGAATACTGGCAGGCGCAAAAACAAATATTGTGACAAAATGCACTTAAATTCCAAAACCTGAAAATTACGTTGAATATCGTTCAGGTCACAAATATTTCGTATGCATCATGCATTTTGGGCGACTCGATTGATTAATACTTAATATTCAAGCATCTCGAACGCATTTGAGGCGATAATTTTGCTGCAGCTGCAGATGTCGAATTACAAATATATATATATGGCCTCTTATGTAAGTTAACCGGCTTAGCATTGGAGCTTTTGGTCAGTATTCCCCTAAGCCTATTGTGGTAAATTAACAGTGGTCTTAAAAGGGCACGAAGATGAAAACATTGGTTTTACTTTAGAAAGTAAATAAACTCATAATACGTAGACATAGCAGCAATCAGCCTTTGCCTTCGACAAACTTTAATTTTTCATAGTAATTACTAACGAAATTTTAAATTAGTTAAATAAACTGCAAGACTATCTGGTGTGACTGGCTAAAAGTGATGCAATATTTTTAAGACTTTAACATAACATTTGTAATATAACAGGCAACTATGGACTTAACATTGATAACGATGTTGATCTACCTAACATGCAACTATTTATTTAACATTGATATCGATGCCGATCGACCTAACATGCAACTATTTACTTAACATTAATATCGATGTGGATCTACCTAACATGCAATTATGTACTTAACATTAATATGCATGCCGATCGACCTAACATGCAACTATTTACTTAACATTAATATCCATGCCGATCGACCTAACATGCAACTATTTACTTAACATTAATATCCATGCCGATCGACCTAACATGTAACTATTTACTTAACATTAACATCGATGCCGATCGACCTAACATGCAATTATGTACTTAACATTGAAAGCAATGTCAATCGACATCAGTTGTATGATCGCCATCTTGAAAAAGAAGAGCAGAGTCGTTAAGAATAAAGTAAAGTAAAATGACTTGTTTTAGCAAGAAAGTTAATTAAGTTTTAACTGCCACGAATTCCAATTCATTGCGTTAATTTTCATCCAGCTTTGTCCCCTGTCAACAATGACGTGCTCTTGCAACTTTTCGCTGAAACTTTACCCACTCATCCACACATTTACAAGTTCATAGAGAAATTCAATCAATTGAAATGTAAGCCAAATCAAATTCAACTCTGGCTAACTGTTGCCACACTTACTTTAGTTTCTAACACTTCACACACGGTTTCCAGTTACAGATTGCTTAATTGTGAGTGAGCTTTAATCAATATATATATAAATTTGTTCCACTAAATACACTAGAACTGATACATACATAGATTTGCCATTTCCCCTTTATAACTTCTGTGGCCAGCCAAGAAAATGAAGAGCTGCTGTTGCTGCCACATTCGAAGTGGGGGGGCTGGAAGGGTTGTAAAGTGTTCATGTGTAGTACATTAGGTTTTGATTTTGCTCTCAGTTTACTCACTTTGATTTCAATTACAAAGTTGCTCGAGTGAAACAATAACATAAAATTGCTGTGGGGTAGCAAAAGGCATAACTTCTATAGAAATGTATCAGCTGCAAGTTTTATGCTCACCGCAAATTGCATTAGTAGCAAAAACCCACCCAATCACCCACACCACTCATATGCCTGAAGAAAGCCTTGACTCAAGTTGCAAGCGCCACAAGTTGCATGTTAACAGCGCGTAAATTTTTTTGTTTATTGCCCCAACAGTCTGACAACGGACAGACAACAGAACGAGCAAGTTTTATGTGCAGCCCAAACAGACAAGTAGACAACAACAGAAAACGGCTTAGTAAATTTTTTTAATTTATTTTCAGGCTCAATTGTACGGCGGAAGCGTTTAAAATCGTAAAAGCGGCCACGCCCCGCCCACTTCAAGGCACTTTAGGTGTAATTAATTGCATTTTAAATTTGTTTACAGGTACGCTATATAAGAAAGATAAATGGCAAAAACACATTAAAACTCTTAACTATTTTACAAATTTCGTAATAGCATTTATATATTTATATATGTAGTATTGATTATATACACCTAATTACTCAAATGCTATTTGTCTGTTGTTTGCTGTGAAAACCACAAAATTCTTAAAGGCCCATTTTCATAAAAAGCCGCAAAACCACCACACAAAACATGGCTATTGATGCATCTACTAAGAGTCAACTCAAGCAGCAGCACTCAATTTAATCACAAGCTAAATCACTTGACCAAGAGAGCGCTACACACACACACACGCACACAGGCACACACACATAGACACACTAGAAAAACTCTTAACAGAGTTTTAGCCACTTACATTACTTGGCGTCATCGGTAGCTTAAGCCATTCGCATCCCAGACTGGACTCATGGAGCAGATCTCACAGACGCCGCTGCTGGAACCGTCGTCGTCCGACCCAATGAGCCACTTCAGCTTGGCCACATAAAGTGTCATTAGCTCGAGTGGAGGAGCAACAGCGACTGAGATACAGATTGCAGCTGGAGACGGGAACTGTTACTACATTTGCCAGATTACATCGCTGCCAGCCGCTAAGCAAATAAACGCTTAAGCACAAAAATATGAAATTATTTGCTTAAAAACAAAATTCCAAAAGAGAAACAAATCTGTTCTATTTTTCCAACATGATATTTATATACACTTACTTTTGGTTTAGGAAAATTTTAGAAAAAAATGTTATTAATCTTACAAAAATGTTAAAATATTTTTTAATAAAATCTTTGACGATCGAAAAAAATATTTTTTTTAAAGAATTTAATATTTTATCATTTCGATTTATTACTTTTAAAAATATCAACTTTTATTTTAGTTTTTAAAATTGGTTTCACATATTGCAGTCTTCTAAAATTTATCAAGCTGAGTGTAATTAACATAAAGCATTTGTATTCCATATGTATATATATTTAAAAAATATATATATATATTTAAAAAAAATATATATCCAGCAATACCCCGCAAGATGCCCTTACCAAACTCACTACTCGAAGTTGTACTTATATAAAAAGTTTCCAAAAGACTGCCATAAATGCTGATTATATATAGCAGATAGCGCTTTATTTCCCTCTCCTTCTCTTACTCTCTCTCTCTCTCTCTCTCCCCCTCTCTCTCTGTATCTTTAACTCTCTTTTTGCTTTATCTACTTTCTGTGCATTCTGCTGATGCCATTGCAGCAGTTTTCCGTTGCTTTGGATTTTGTTGTTTATATTTTGGCCAGCAGTTGATATTGCTTTGTGGTGGATTTTCATATTGGCACTAAGTAGCTAACAGCTAACGGCTAACAGAGCGTCGACGGAGCATTCGAACTGAAGTGGCAACTTGTTTATTATTGTTATTATGCTATGTTTATCTTTTTGTTCAGATTTAAGAAGAGTGGGTTGATTCGTAGACGAAGTCATGGTCGTAGTCGTAGTTGTAGTTTTTTCGAGTGTCTACTTTTGGGCTACTTATTTTCTTTTAATTAAAAAGCAAATTGCAAAACTGAATGGCTATGTCATTAGACTGATTGAAAACTGCAGAACGAGGCTTGAGGTAAGTAATTTGGCAAAGGTAAATAACAAATAACTGCATACCGTGTCGATTTTTAAGTGCTTCTAATGAAAAAAAGCCAACTCGAAACTGCAACTGCTGCATAGTTGAAGGCACTCTCCATACAAACAGCCACTTGAGCCACGAAATGTTGAAAATAACCAACCGCATAATGACCACGGCAAGGGCTGCAATCGTTGTATATGTTAGTGTGTATTTGTGTGTGTATAAGTGTGTATGTGTGTGCATACATCTACCGTCTAATGACTTTGAAACGTATGCAGCAAAGTCAAAAGCATGCACTTAGTGACTATTATAGCCATGTTAATCATAGATGCCAGCATAATGGTAAGTTGGAACGCAATGTGCATGACGAGCATGCAAAAAGAAGGAGGTTAAATAGTAATCTGAATGTAATATAACTGTATGTACATATAATGTACACACATATGCACCTGTACAAGTCTACATACATTGATGGGGGTTCAATTTCATCGCTGTTAATATTAAATGAATGCTAAAACTTTTATTTATAGTAAAACTTCTTTTAATTGTTTTAATTCTATATTTATTAAGGAATTCTTATTAGTAGGAGATGCCTCCCACTGCCTGTTTTTTTTTATTTTATATTTTCAAGCTGACTTCAAAATCTAAAAATCAATTACGTGCGATATAATTGCACATTACAGGTCAATAAAGTAATGACTTACGGGAATGAGTTCTGGTAATCATATCATATCATCATAAAGAAGGTTTCTCAGCTTTGAGGTGAGTTTCTAACAAACTCAACAGACGTCCCAATTGAAAGATAACGACTCTTCAAACAAGGTGGCAAAATATAAGAATGAATACTTTTCTGCGCATCGAAAAGCGGAAAATGGGTAGAAAAAAAAAGCAACTAGAGCCAAGGGAAACCAACGAAATATGCGCAGCCGCCAAGAAAAAATAACTCGTGGTACATATGTTTGTAAATAGCAGCTACATATGTATATTTATAAGTACTACTAAGTACATCAGTCTCACCTAAAAAACTTAAGATCCAACAAAAAATACAAGTTAGTAGGTTTAATTGGCCGTCTGCCAACTCACAGCAAGCATTTAATTTTTTTAACATTTTTCATAGCATACTTAGCGGCGCTGCTCTGCGCATTACATAAGATTTAAGCTTGTATGTATGCGTGGAAATGTGTGTGTGTGTGTTTCTGTGTGCGTCGCGTATTTATTTATTATTTAACAGAAACAGCCTATCATATGTCCGGGTGGGCGTATTTATTCCACATTTTCAATGTCTTCGCATTGGCGGCTCATTTCGGGCTTCGGCAATTTTGGTCTCCTACACATTTCGAGTCTGTGCGTGCGTGTGGTAATATCTATTATGGTTGCCTATTTTGTATCCAAAATATTTGAGCTCTTCTTTGTTATTATATTAATTTGTATGCCTTTGAGAAAAGCAGCAGCTGTGTCACGCATTCGATTTGCAGTTATTGAGCGCGATTTCACATAACGTCGCGATTGCATTACATTTCCAGAAACACACTCATAATTAGCTCATTATTTTGATAACTGGGTATGAGTAAAAAAAAAAACCATTACATAAAGTAAATGTTTTATTTTTTTCAATTAATTATTTTATTAATCTATTTTAGAAATAATATAAACACAAACTCTCGAATTAATATATTGAAATATATTATTATTTTGAGCTGATTTAGGAGCACAAGAAAATTTATAAAACTAAAGAAAATAGAATTATTTTTACTGCTGGCAAAAATAATATATAAATATATAATATATATATTTTAATTAAATATGTTTTCATTCACTTAGCAAAATATTTTTGTATTTCTGTTCAATTTAAGCCTTTGCGTAACAAACGTGGAAATTCACCACTGCACATCAAATTTCCCTCGCATTCACTAAAATTCCCTTTCAACAGAATTCCCGCAGTTAGCATGGGAAAATCTAAACATTTCAGTATCGGAAGGCAGTCGATGGATTGAACGCCGCACGGAATTTTTTGGAAATTAACTTTAAATTGAGCTCATTAATTTTTGTGATCCTATTATGCGTGTTTGCGAAAGGAATTATTATGCTGTTAAATATTACACCGACAGCGTGCTTAAACACTCAATTGCGATTTATCAATTTGTTATGAATAAGTCAATATAAATTGTTACAATTTGTACACAATTCGTTTAGTATTTCATGAATTTATGACTAAATATTTTTAATTATTATCAGAGCTGAAAAGCCATTAATTTGTTCAATACATATCACAGTCTATCAATTACAGATTTATCGGTACACAAAAGCATTTGATTTATATATTCTTTTTATTGTATTTATATTTGTATTATTTTTTTTTTGTTGTTGTTGCCATCCAGTCCAAATGCCAAACAATTAAACAATCATTAAAAATAGTAATAAAATGCTTTAATTGGCGTCAGCTGCAACTACAAAATTTTCAAGTCAATTATGAACTGACTGCAAATTAAATGGAATAACAGATTGAAATTGCAATGCCCAACAACAACAAAATTTTTCATTAAAATAAAAATTGGGGCCAACTGCCAACATGGTTAGAGAATTGGACATTTTTCGGTTCTTACCAGTGTCACTTATACTGCAGATTGCGGTCTCCCCCCCTCCATTCTACCTGCCTCTCTTTCAACTGAAGCAACGTTTGGCAACACTTTGACATTGACTTCAAAATCAAATCAATTTAACAACAACAACCAAAAGTTCAGACGCAATCCACTCAGAATGCACTTGTTGTGGGCTGCTGCAGTATCGTTGTAATTCCGTAAATTGAATTCAATTATTACGTTTTGTAAATGTCATCAGATAGTTTCAACTGGAATTCTACTATCTACTGTCTACTGTCGTCCCAGCAGCATTACTCTTGTGAAATAGCAGGCCGATTAAATGACACTCCTCTTAGACCAGCCAACTGCAAATGGAATTTAAATTCAACTCTTTTAAAGTGATGTTTGGCCAAAAATCACATATTCATTTGTATTATCAATTATGCATATTCAAGCTTAAAATCAATATAATTATATTATTATTTAAAATAATATGCATTTTAAAAATCAATATAATTATATAATATTTGAAATAATATGCATTTTATAGCGTGCAATATTTTCGTAAATTCCGTTAAAATAACATAAAAATTGCATTAAAAAAAATATATAATTTAATTGCGCTCATTTGCATACTGCGCTCATTTCAGCGCCATTAATTTACTAACCCTGAAAGAGAAAGTGTCTGTTTTTGTACCAATCAGAAATTAGAGAACTGCCCAACCGAATCCGACCAAAAGCGATTAAAAGTCAACAAACACTGACCACAATTAATTTTTGTGCAAATTTAACGCGCGAATCGCGTAAATAGTCAAAAATTAGATCAGAACAGATGCTGGTAATGCTTTTATAACCCCCCCACTTTCCCCTTGACCGACGACTAGCTACCTTTTACCCCGCCCGATTCTCTTTGCCACTTGGTTACCGCTGATTGCGGCGAGCGAGTCAGGTTTTGCTTAGGCCTGATTCTCGTCCCAGTTGCAGTCATGAAACAATAATGTCCACAAATTGACGCCACAAGCTGTTGGCTCAACGAGAGCACACGCACACACACACACGCATATCCACACACACACTGGTTGCGTCTGTTGCACTTCCTCTGTGGCGCCATATTGAATTTGTGCCTACTGCCTGGTGCATGGTGCATGGTGCATGGTGCCTGGTGACTAGTGCATAGTGCCTAGTGCCTCTTTGCTCGGGGCCTCCTCTCTTTCAGTTCGGGGTTCTGGCTCTGTTTTTATTTGCCTGCTTGTTTTCTGCTGGTTAGTTGGCTGATTTTCCAACTGGAGCCTCGACCGGCTCGTTGCCGCGCGTGTTGCTAACGAAAATACAAGCAAACATATTGCCACTGCCTCTTCACATATTGTTGTTTTAGTCGTTTGCTGCAGGGGCGTTGGGGGGGGAGAGTGGGAGTTATGGGCTGCCCGGCTACTTGTTGTTCAAAATGCATTGTGGCTCTTCGTTCCAAGCATAGATTTGTGTGTGTGCCATGCAATTTTAAATGAATTTTTAAGTCGCATGTTGTTCAGATTATGCCAAAAACTCGACTCGGTAACTTTGAATGTATGTTTGCAACTGTGGAGCCCTGCAAATTGTTTACTGCTCGTTTGCAGCCAGATTTTGATGACTCGTTTTCGTGGCAACTGCTCGAAATTATGCCTTTGATTAAAATATAACAAGCACTTTGAAATTGTGTTTGCATAACTAAACATTAATGTTCGAAAAAGCAATCGAGCACTCACATACCTAGTTATATAAACTATATTTATTAATTAATTGTGGCTTATCATAAGTTATATCAAAGTAATAATATTTCCTTTAATAAACACTGTTCCAAGTTGGTTTTCTTTTTATTAATTTAACAGGCTAAAATTCAATAACTATTCATTTATTATTTCCACAAATTTCTGTTTCCCTAAAATTTAGTCAACTGTCAGCTATCATTCACTGAATTATTTGTAACGACTTAGCTTAGTTCGAATTAAAAATTAACTTTTAGGATGTGCTATGATATGAATGAATTCCTGTGCAATATAAAAATGGGACAACATAAAATAAATATAAACTTTGCATTCATTTATCATGTTTCACTTTAAATTCTATTTCTGCCTGCTGCAAATAATCACATTCCCTTAAAAAAAAGAGCTCGTCGGTTCTTTCAATCAATTAGCAACTATGACAGCTAAATTAGGCTATAAAATTTGCATGCCGGACTATAAATAACAATTAAAATTTCATCTGGAAATGCAAAAACACAATAAAACAATTTGAGGTTTGCTTTGGACATATGGTATTTAAAAAACTAAAATACACACAAACTTTCACAATGCTTAACCGCACTCAAAACAAAAAAAAAAATAAAAACAAAAACAAAAAACAATTAAGCAATAAAATCAAATGTGCAAAAAATAAAATGCAGTACAAATATGAGGGGAAAAGGGGAAAAGGGTGCAAAGTAGGTGACAAATCGAATGAGTTTGAGTTAAATCCAACTAATAAAAACCGGAAACTGCTGTCTCGCTCTTTCTGCTGCATACGCACTGTTCGCACTTGCACTGGCAACAATGTGTTTATTTTCCTTCATTTTTTCCGTTTCCTCTCCCCTTTCCCTTGTGTCCTTTGCTTTTTTTTTTGCTTTTTATTGGTGCCTCATGTTTATGTTGTCAGGTTGATTCTTTTTTTTATTTTTGTTTGTTTTTTGTTGGCTGTGTAATCGAGTCAATTGTTTCCGCTCCGACGATGAGGCAATCGACTGCGTCTGTTTTTATAGGATTGGGTTTTGTGCTTGAGTTTTGGCTTGGTTTGGATTTGGGTTTTTGTTCTGTGTTCTCTTGTTGTTATTGCTGTTTTTGTTATTTTATGGTGTTGTTATTGCCAACATCCGTTTAGGGCAAAAGTTTTTTCTCGTTGTGTTTGTGGGCGTTTTTGACATGGGCTAATAAGCTTGTTTCGGTCTGTCATTTTTGGCAGAGATTGGAAACACTTTCATTTTTTTTTTGCACATTTCTCACTTAATGGGCTTTCATTTAGTTCTGTGTTTTCATTTTGATTAAATCGCTTTGACTTTAAAGCGAGTTTTTAAGAGTCAAAGGGTTTTTGGCTTGGGTTTTAATATGTTTTTGAGCTCACTTTTAATAGTTAATTAAAAAATGAATAATATAAAAATGATATAGTACTTCGCAAGTTTATATCGTATTGATAATTATTTTATTTTGTATATTGTAATAAGTATATAAATCACAAAAAATCATAGTTTATAAAAAAATAATGTATGTTTCCACTGAATTATTTTTTTTACTTCCTGGCTATTAAATAAAATCTAGTTTTTGTTATTTCATTCCTACCCTTAGCTCTGCACATTTTAAGTTGAGGTCATTAAAATTCCTATAAGGCAATTGCCAGTTACAGTTTAAACATCTTATGTTGGCACTCTGCACGTCAACCCAGGGACATAATTAACCCTTATTTGCACATTTTATGAGCAGCACCGTAAAATGACCATTTTAATTACAAAGCACAACACAAAGGCTTGGGCCATTTGGAAAGTACTTGGCAATTTGTTGATAGCATCGAGTATGCCCAAAAGCAGGCCATAAAAGACACCAAATTGGCCAAAAGATAAATGTGACGGCTTTAAGGCAATTGTTCGTTGCGGCCTTAAAGCAGCTTACAATTTGAACGCAATGTGGCCAAGCCGCTTAACTTGCATAATCCAAATATCTGGTCAGGACGCACGGCAGACTCTTGACCCTTTTTTTATTTTACTCCTCTTTTTTTTTTTTGGGCAGTCCCAGAGGCCATCAAAGCTGAATGCGAGTGCGTGCCCCATGCGGGCAATCCTCTTCATGAAGTGGTTGGCTCCAAATAAGAAGAAGAAGAATTGCTTGTTAGGTCATAAAAATTCAATAGCTACAGTTCAAATGTGGCAAACCACTGATAGGGCTTTAACTGCCACTGGGGTGCACTGACATTGTCTGCTATTCCAATTGCCAACTGATGCAATTGAGTAACAACTGGTTTTAGCTTTGGCAAAGAAACTGGTTGGATTTTTATGATCAATTGTTAAGGGTGAGCTTGCAGAAGCTTGCCTTTCCAGTTCCTACAACCCTTACCTGTTTGAGAAAGAATTCACCTATAATTCTCAACATGTTTAGGCAAACTCCATGTATATCTGTGGCAAGTTCACAGTGAGAAAAGTACAACCTTGTGCAGTGGCAATATCGCAAACAATGAGGTAACAACCGAGTTGCGATTATTGCTAGTTGAAAACTTTAACCAATAACTCGCCCTGTTTGAGCTCTGCTCTTACTGAGGCAATTTTTCTGGGTTCGAAAGAGCCGATTTATTAATAAATTTAAAACGAGAACTTGCATCTCAAAACAAAACCATTTGATTTCCCCCTCAGCTTTTATTCTCCCAATGTGAACGGTCTTCTTTCTATTGGGAGGATGCTAATAAAATCTACTTTATATTTAAAAATGAAAAAACAAAAGTAAATATAAAAAACTGACAGTTTATTTCATTTTATTTCAATTATCTATGTATATTCATCAAAAGAAATGCTGATTTTTTCCTATAAATATTTTATTAAAATTTTACAATTACAAATGCTTTTTGAATGAATGTTGCAAGCGTTAAATGCTTTTTACTCCGATCTATTTTTCGATTTTTTCTTCTTCTTCTTTACACTGGAAATACTTGACAATGGTCCCATCGAGGAGTAGCCCGTCGATGTGGAGTCCCGACTCTGGCAATGTGTCTGCGGAGGTTTTCGCGTCTGCCAGACACGTATCAGAAAGTTAAACTCCCCCTTTAATGCCACCATGGGTTTTATCTGCAAAAACCCATCAAATATTATGTATTCGATAAATAAAATACATAACTTACCCTTTCTTTGAGAGCAATACGATGCACATGCCACAAGAACTCTGCCATGCCAAGGAGAAATGCCACGAATATGCCCACAACAAGCACCACAAATAGACCACCCACGGCATCCATGCCAAACTGGCCATCATCATCGGTGGATCTGTTGCTATCACAAACTGTGTCATTCGCATTGAACCATTTGTTGCGTAGACTATAAAGGACACCTCGTTCGCTCAGCTTTAGAATGCCCACACTCAGATTTGAACGAAAATTTGCATCTATATATATAAAAAAAAAAACAGACAGTAAATATATATTTTTTCTCTATTTGGATGCACTTACTCAATGGCACTGCAATACCGTAGTGCTTTTCTCCAAAACTCTCCCCTAGCTGGGTTAGCTCACAATTTCGTTGGACGTAGTACTGCAGATTTGTGGTTTCCATGAGAAAAGCATAGGTGCCACGACTTAGTTTGACGCGATCCACACCCTCCTCATTATTTTTGGTAAATGCATCTGGTTTCACAGACAACATCTTGTTCCAGGCCATGCGATTTTCGGTATCGTTCGATTCCGAAAAATACACAGAAGTGGCGCCTCCTCGAATCGTACCAAACTGCACCTTATTCTGATCAATCAGATCGTGCAGCGATTCAATGCTTCCAGTCAACTTGGAGGATGTGATAAAGGCAGCCAGTTTGGCAATGTAAGTTTGCGAGATGAGCAAAGTAAAGATCCACCAAAATGCGGTTAGCAGACGCATCGGAATTCCCCTGAAAATATAAATATTCTTAATAAATAAAAGGAAGTAATTTCTATTGAAATATTTTAAAATTTATAATGGCCCAATTTCTAATTCTCTCAGGAACATCACTACGCACCTGGGTAACAGATAACAGCCCTGATTGAGTATTGAGCCCAGGACAAGCCACAATGTATTGTTCAATTTCCAGATATTTTCACTTTCCATCTGATTGTTCTCATTCACCACTGGCGGCTCCCATTCGCATTGATCCATCCGACCGGTTAAAATCAATGCCATTGATGTAATTAGCATTGCAACCATTACATAGAGCCACACATCTACACCGTAGGGATTGAGGAAGCCATAAATATCCGCTTGGGGAGGTGGCTGCTTGTACGACAAGATGCTAATGCCCAGCTGCATAAATGGCACAGTGAAGTCCACAACTGAACGACGCGCCTGAGTAATGGTCAAGTCACAGATGCCAATCTGTGCATTCTGCATGGGAATGGGTAGTAAACCGATTTAGCCATGATTAAAATGTAAATTTAACGCGCACTTACATTGTCAATTAGCTGCCTAATTATGCCATCCCATTCATCGGTGGACGCATCGTAGCTTCCATATTTGTTATCCCTCACCGGCTCGAATTCAAAATCAAATTTGCATTCCTCGGCCAACTTGTATAACAAATCAACCGCATATCCCTCGAATCGTTCATTGCCCTCGTAATGTACACCTTCAGGTTCCTCACTAATTGAATATATTATGGAATATAGAATTTGGTATCTTTTGGTTCAACTAATCCTACTCACCGCCAGCTGAAGTAGGGTTTGCCCACTCGAGTGGCCACTGTATACCGCACGGGTTTCTGTGAGAAATCTTCCTTGTTATTTTCGAGACGTCGCTGTTTCAGCGCCTGCGTTGAGTTCTCCCTAATCTTATCATAGTCCACCAGCTGAAATTCCTTGTTCCAGATGTGTGTCACACGGTCAATGATCGGATTGTAGACATCCAAATTGAAGTCCTCTCGCTGCCCATCCGCTGTGAGTTGCAGCCGCTGTGTCTTATATGGCGGCCTGATTTGCTTTGGTGTCAGCTAAAATATCCAATAAATAAATAATAAATAAAGAAAATATTCAAATTACCATAAGACATACCTCCTTCATCAGTTGCACTAAATGTGGTCCTGGCTGCCAGAAGCCACGCCCACAGCTCATCTGTGGTGGATAAAATCCCGTTCGTTGCCTCAATTGGAGTGCAGCATTGTAGAAGAGCACAATGGCATCGTAGACGAGCTGAGTGCTCAAGGAGGTGAACTGTGCACAAAAGAAAAGTAAATTAATAAATTATCGTTTTTATTTTTTTTATATATATTGACTCACTTTATCATCGACTTCATTATCGAACACATCGGTTTCATCATGTAAGGGTGGTGGAATATAGGAACGAATTCTTACAGCTGCAACGGCCACAGTGAACTCTCGCGAATAGAATCTATCGATGCCACTGATGTGTGTATCCAGATTGGTTAGGAACAGATTCTGCAAACAAAGTAAAAGTTAACAAACAATTCTGTTATTTGCTGACTAAGCTACTCACATTAAACGATCCAGTCATATTAAAAGCTATCGAGGCATTGACCACATCCGCCAATATATCGGAAGGGCAATCGAGCAGCACAAATTTCTCACGTGCATTGTTAATCCGTTTCCAAAGTACTCGATAGTCATCGCCGCGCTGAAACTCCTGGAGCTTAATGCCAGTCTTGTGTAGCTGCCTCCAAGCTAAGATATGCTGGAATCGAGCAAAGTCTAAAGAAAACAGTTGAAAATTAGTATATATATATATAGATTTAATATAATAATTTGGGGAAAAAAATATATTAATACTAAGCCGAAATACTATTTAAAAAAAATAAAGAAAAAGAAACACATTTAAATTTAATAATATTAATAATATTTAAAAATAATAATATTAATATAGAAAGCATAAATTATATTGAAATTATATTAATAATAAAAGCTGATTTATATTGCATTTCTTCATTCCCACTCCGTCAATTTACTTACGTGCATCCCGCTCATAGGCAATAGTAAAGGACTTCCAATCGAAGTCCTTGCTCCGCAGAATGTCAGCCAGGGCCATGGATAGTATTAGTTCAGAGGGCGCCACATTGATGGTCAACTGATGATTTAGACGCTCACGTGGGGATTGCTGTGGATGCCAGTCGAACTGCAGATGGGGAATGCCCATCATATTGCACAGCACCTCGACAATATCTAAAAGTGGGCGTGTGCCAGAGGAAATCATTAAGTATACAAATCTCATGGTCCATGTATATTTTTGTTTAGAATGACTTGGCGAACTGGCAAAACATACAATGAAAGTGCCGAGCAAAACAACGGAAAATGAAATGAACGAATATTTTGCTGGCAGCGATCCAAAAATTTGATGCGCAAGTGTCCCATCTATTTGGGACAATATAAACATACATATATATGTACATCAATATAAACATTTATATATGTATGTGTGCGTTCGAGTCTTGTCGTTTATTTACTATATAAATATTTGGCTATAAGGTTTGCTTGGCCAATTTAATGCAAAACATCAAGAATCATTAACGAGGTTAGTGGCATTAATTGAGAATCTATATCAGCTGCACTGTCTCTCTCTCTTCCTCTCTCATGTTAAAAACAAAAATTACTTTCTCTCTCAATCACCTACTCTCTCTCTCTCTCTCTCTCTCTCTCTCTCTCTCTCTCTCTCTTCTCTCTCTTGTTCTAAAATATTCAATATTTTTCTCTTTTTTGTATTTTTATGAATTTAGTCTAGACGCCGAGAAGAACGATAAACATGCGACAACAACAAAAGTCTCAGACATAATTTAATGACGCCGATTTTGTTTAAAAATATTTTTTTTTAATTTTTCGACATTGTTAGAAAGTAAACTTACCGCTGCTCGTCTTTGAACTTGGTCCCAAAATAGCAGCGACACCATTTCCAATCAAGTCACAGGCTAAGTAAAATAATATATCACAAAATGGCCAGATAATTAGTATAATAATTTTGAATACTCACATAAATCCTGCAACACAATGCTATCGTCTACAGTTATATAGTGCTTAATGGGTTCCAGTTGTAAGTCTTGGCTTAAAGCATTTACCTCCTCGATGGCAGCATCAAAAGCCGCAGCTAGTTTCATTTCGGTATCAAAGAAGATAGCTCCTAATAAAATGATAAAAAATAATATAAGAAATTTATAATGTTAATTTCAAGACGTAACTAATTTCGTTGCAAAAAATAAATTAGAAGTAAGCCTTATTTAGATAAGTCATTATTTAAACTAATTATATTATATAAAAGTGATTTGCAAAAAACATTCACACAAACTTCAAGAACTAATAAAATGAAACTTAATTATTAATTATAGTATTAAAAAGTATTTTTTAATTTACTTACCAATTTTGATAACCATTCCTTCATTATTATTAGCGTCACAGCATAAAGCTAATGCGGCAAAAACTAGGAACTTTAGGGTAAACATTACTTATATATAAGGTCACATTTGCATGATTATAATTCCTTGGTCGAAATGACATTTATATAATGCGTTGCATAGAAAACACTTCACAATTCACTTTATTCATATATATATATAAGTATCAAAAACAAAAGTAACAAAAATATCCAAAATTTTGAGCGTAAAATATATATTCCATTCGAATAGACGCCAGCAAATGCACAAATCGGGATCTGGTCGGGGGCGCTGCTCGCGAGGCACTGAGCCGCTAGAGAATTGAATTTTTTGGAACAAGGCGATCGCTGGGAGAGTGCTGCTTAATTTAGCAGACGAATCGTAGGTGGCAGCTAGGTCCAAGAGCCATTTGTTTTATGGACAACAGACATACATACATAAGGCGGTCACACAAAAACACGAGCAAGTCACACACACAGTCGGCCAGGCAGACTGCGACATGAGCTGCCGGTGGAAATGAGCCAAGTAAATGGCATGCAGATGTGGCCACAACTGGTGCGTGCCGAATGTCCAAGCAGCAACATATGTAGGGTGAAGCAGCATTAAAATAATAAAAAAAAATATATTCTGAGAAAAAAAATAAAAATCTATATAGAATTTCTATATATACCAAACGATATGCATATGGCACACATCGATATAATATATTACTCAATAATTAAGTATACATTTTGCTGAATTTCTCGAAAACTGTTTATTCAACTCAACAAATTTATTAGTTATTTAACTAAATGCTTAACTAGCCGTTTTGCTGCGCGTTTTCTCCTTGGAGCTGCGCCTGGACGGCGAGGAGGAGCGTCTGGAGGATTTGTCCCCGCCACTGCTGCTACTGCTGGATATGCGCATCGGCTTCTTGCGCACCCAAAACTTGAGCGCAAAGATCAGTTCGGCCTTCAGGGCCTGCCAGGGTGTCACACGCTCCTCAACGGCCACGTTCTGCACATTCCACAGAAACTCAAAGATGCCCAAAATAACGCCAGTGACCACACCTCCAGCGAGTACGAGAAAAACACCGCCCAGCTCTATAATGGAGAGCTCATCGCCATCCACCTCATGAAAGGATTCGCAGGTAACATTGTGATTCTTCCACCATTTGTTTTTCAGCTTATAAAGTTCTCCCTTTTCACTGAGCTGCAGTATGGAGACACTCAAATTGGTGCGATAATCGGCGCCTGTAATTAATTTGATTTAAGTTTATATTTAAATTGTTTTATAACATTGCTTAAAATATAAAAATATAAAAAATATAAAAAATATAATATAAAATATAATATAAGAGAGTTCGCAATGTACTATCGATTCAATTTTTTTTTTTATTATTATTATTACAGCATAAAACTACAAAAGAAACGACTTTTTTCATTAGCTGTTCTTTGTTTTCTAGTCTAAGAAGAATCGAATTTTTTTATATTTTAAAAGAACTCTTCTCAAGGAGATTAATTTATTTATGATCTGGTATAAGGAAATATTATAAACCCAACAGAAAGAACCGAATCCAATAATAATAAATAGTATAACATTTGCATAGTTTTACGTCGTATTTAAATATGGCAGACTGACAAAAAAATAATTTGTTAATAGATTTAATATTATTAATAATATGTTTAGTTAAAATTTTATTATTCTTAACATTCTCTTCATAATTTAAATATTTATATATTTTCAATTTAATATTCATAGTTTTATATGGTTTCGCAACAATGGACTCACCCAATGGCACTGCTAGGCCATAATGCTTTTCACCAATCTGTCCCCCAATCTGGCGCAGATCACAGTGACGCTCAATGTTGTAAGTCATGCTGGTTGTCTCCATAAGAAAGGCATAGTTGCCCTTCTCCTTGCGCACACGATCTACGCCTTCTTTATTGTTGCTGGTAAATCCGGACGGATTGAATCCCTTCATCTGACTCCACGCACGCTGATAGTCCGTGTCATTCGACTCGGAGAAGAATAAAGAGGTGCTGCCACCTCGCATGCTGCCAAACTTCACGTCGTCCTGATCGAGCAGATCCTGCAAGCTCTTAATTGTGCTCTGCCATTTGTTACTGGTCAGGAAAGCTGCCAAATTCGCTGTGTAAGTGCTGAGCATCATCAGTGCAAAGAACCACCACATGCCGGTCAAAATACGCATATGGGGACCCCTGGAATCGGAATTCGAATGGAGTATTACTTTTGATTAAGGATTAATATTTATAATCTTGTAACCTGGGCAATATATCGCAGCCCTGTTGCATAATGGAGCCCACCATCAGCCAGCAACTGTTGTTCACATTCCAAATATTCTCCAGTTCATCGGGATCGACTATGGCTGGATTCGGAGGCATCCACTCACGATAAGAGAGTCTAAGGAAAAATTATATATCAAAAGTGATTGGGGTAAGCCGGAAATCACACCTCACCTGGCAATCAGCACAAAGGCCAACGTCATCACCAACTGTGCAAAGACCATATAGAGCCACACCTCTGGCGCAAATGGTTCCAAGAAGGCAAACGGATTCTTTTGCTCCGGCGGACTCTTGTAATGCAATATGCTAATTCCCAGTTGCATAAAGGGCACTGTGAAATCCACAGCCGAGCGACGCAGTTGAGTAATCGTCAAATCACAGACTCCAATCTGAGCATGCTAATGGAATAAAGATTTCTCAATATTAACTACAATTTTTAATATGGAAAGACAACTCACATGATCAATGAGTTTCCGAATAATGCCATCCCATTGCTTGGTTTCGGGATTATATTTGCCATTTCCATTTACAATCATAAATTCATAATCGAATTCCATCAGCTCGGATAGCTTTCTAATGAGATCCACAGCATAGCCTTCATACTTTTCCTGTCCCCTATAATTCTCGTGATCCTGCCTGAAATTTAAGTTTTTTAATATATATAAATAAAGTGAATTACTCGAAATACTTACTTCATCATAAAATAGGGCTCCTCGTGATGTGTGACCACTGTAAAAACCTTGCGCTGATTTGAGAAATCTGGCGTAGGCAATGAGTTTTCCAATTCCGGATTCAGTCGTCGGACCTTAATGCCATTATCGGGTGTCCAGACCATAAGTGGCTCATTGACAGTCGGTTTGTATATTTCCAGATTGAAACTCGTTCGTTGTCCATACTCATTGAGTTTCATGTTTTCAGTTTTAAAATGCGGCTCAACATCATCCTCCGATATGGTTTTCATCTCGTGCACTATATAAGCACCCATTATCCAGGCATTCCCATAGCCGACGCCACATCGGCTATTGGGTTTATAGAACTGTTGCATGGATGCGATCACATTTCGCGCCGAATTGGCAAAGAGAATTACGGCATCATAGATGAGTATGGGCAGCATCATTTGGCTGCCAAGTATTTGCTATAAATGGAAAAATTATAATACCATCTATGATTCATTAAATAATTACTACTCACATCCACTTTTGTAATCCGCGTCTTTTTGCGCTCGTAGGGATTCGGATCGACAAGTTTCAGGCGCACTGAAGTTATATTTGCCTTAAAATCCTCATTGTAAATATCTTTCAGGCCCGAGCTGTGTGTGTCCAGATGGGTGATAAACCAATTCTGTAAGTTCACTAATTAATCATTAGTTTTCATTTAGCTACAATCAAATACTTACTCGAAATGGTCCTTGAAGCTTAAAGTCTACGGAGATTTTCAGCAGCTCTTTCAGCGATTTGGGCTCACAGTCCAAAATAATGCGATGCTCATGAAAAGTTTCATCAGCCTCTTTCCATAGAACGCGATAATCCTCAGCATAATCGGCCAAATTACGCAACTTGACATAATCTGTATTGAGCGCATGTATTTTTAAAAGATCTTGCAAACGAGCCAGTCCTAAAATTAATCATGGGATAAAAAATAGATGATTTAAATTAAGATTATAAATAAGAAGAATAGAAAAACTCCCATAAAAATTTTTCTAATATTATTTAAAATTATTATTCATAGATTAGTTTCCCAAATTGTTCAATATTTCTTGGTACCAGTTAAACCAAACTTTGCACAGGTCTGCCCTAATACTTAAACTATGACTTAGGGAAATACATATGGAATACCTACCCTCTGGTGTCTCATAGATAAGCGTAAATGTGCGCCACTCGTAGTTGAATTTGATGATATCATAATAGGCCCGCGATAGTACTGACAATGAGGGAGCCACATTCACTGTCATTTGGTGGTTTAGGTGTTCCTGACGTGTAGCCTCGAGTTTCCAATCGTATTCTATGTGTGGAATGCCGGTCGTGTTTGCGATTTGCGCAACAATATCTAAGGTAAAATAAACAAAATTATTACAAAACTATCACGAAACATCTGTTGATCAATGGCAGCCACTACGAACCACTAGCTGCCTTTGAACTTGGTCCGAAAATAGCCGCAACGCCATTGGAAATCAGTTCACAAGCTATACGGAAAATATGTGCCGGATATTAGTACCGTAAATATTTTTTATTATTTACATACTTACTGATCTGTTGCAGCAGGAAACTGTCATTGGTAGGCATATAACGTTTGATGGGTATAAATTGTAGATCGGAGAACTTTAAGTTGTTGACCACACGAAAGGCCTGATCGAAACTCAATTCGATTTCCTTTTCATTTTCATAGAAAATGGCGCCTAAGGAAAATTTTTTAATAATAATATTTATAAAAAGGAGACATAGCAAAATAACCTACCCACTGTGATTTTGGTATGTTCGTCGCCAATGGCGAGTGCATATTTTATAAATAACACAAAATAAATGTAAACTGGATAGAAATGCATTTTTTCCAAAAGAGAAAATTCTACTTTAGCAACGCACTTTAATTGAATTTTCTAAATGCAGCGGCCATTTCGTTGTTAAATTTTGTTTTTGCTATACATATGTAAAAATATACATATATATTTATGTATACTGGCACACAAAATTACGTAAAATTTCAAAGATTTATTATTATTTTAAATTTTTATATTTTCAGCTCTTGCTCCAAGCAACCGAACGCAGCATCCAGTCTTGGAGCGCCCAGCACGCACACTGACCGCCCGGCCTAACTGCGTCTGCTCTCCAACTGGCAGTAGAAACGATCTCCGCTGCTCTCTGTCTACGCTGCGGCAGCACTCTCATTGTGCTCTTGGGAAATTGCCATGTGTCATGTGTGTCATGTGTGCCATGTGTGCCCTGCACCATGTGCCTTGTAGCATCTCATTATTAATGGTGCCTGTCGATGACGTAGGCGGCATCCAGTCTAGCATGTCTGGCCATTTTCATTCTATGATTATTATCCAACTCACTCAAAATTGTGTTTGCCAGCAGCTTTTCATATTGTGTGCCAAATATTGTGATGTTTTTTGCTTTTGTTTGCTCTTGGCTGTTTTTTGATCTTGCAAATTGCGTGATCTATTCGAAAGAAGATGCTCTCAAAGTGGGAGAAGAATACAGACCTTAAAGCATTTCAAAGAGGCTATAAAATTTAATCAAAATGTCAGAAAAGATTAAAGGATTAATCAAAATTGTAAAAATAATTTTCGATCCATCGCATTTTGTTTAATCTTTACTAATTCCTGTTAACAACTATAACGTAAAATAATATATATAAATTACGCATAAAAATAAATAATAATTTTGATAATTTTCTGTAATATTTTTTATATTTTACATTGATAATTTTAATTACACGTTCATCGTTTTTTAGACGAACTTTTTTTCTTAGTTTACAGTTTTTTGGGTTGTATTGACTATGGTTTTGTTGTCAACTGCCTTAGAATTACTTACAGTTCAGTTCTGTACACTCTACACAATAAAAAAAAAAAATAAAAATAAAAAAAGATAAAAAACAATAAAAAATACTAAAAACCTTTACTAAAAACTAATAAAAATGAGCCAAAAAGTGGTGGACACAAGTGTTTTGGGCTTTGAAACTTATAATGATTATTTAAACTCATTCTTGACCACAGAGGATATCAGATATTTAGGCAATATTCGTGTAGCCCAAAGCATTGCCAAATTGGGATATCGCTCCACGAAGACACCCTACGATGAGGAGGAATTCGTGAAGCGTGTCAATTTGGCAATGCTTGCAATACATCCAAAAATTACAGGCATCGAGAGATATAGTAGATTTATGTCACCAGACAATACGGATCCAGTGCTGCTGGAGTTTAAGCGACGCGAGGAGCCCATATTCTCCAAAACCTTAGCTGTAAGTATGAAAGTCACAATAAAATCAACTCAAACTTAATATTCCTATCCCCAAAAGACAATTGTGTTTACAAGATATACAGCATCCGATAGCTCAGACGTTTCGGGCTATCTTGATTTGGGAATGAGCTGGCAGAATACATTGCGCAAAGCCATCCGCCACACGAATTGGAAAGGCGTCTTTGAGGGTTCTGCTCGACTTCTGCCCATGTCCAATCATTTGAGCTACAGCAATCCACGTTATAATGTGCTCAACTATACGGATAGCGATAACTTTTGTGTTATACACGATCATCGCTATGGATTATTGTTTATGCACAGAGGCGATCACCGATATATTCCGGTGGGTGGTGCTCCCACTCCGTTTGATAAAAATGTGAAAAGATCAATTGCATCGTCCCCCAAATATGGCACTATAATATTCTACGATCATATTGTGCGCAAGAAGGTGTAAAGCATATATGAATATCTGAATAAAAGTATTGAAATGTATGAGAAATATTACGTTATTTGTAAAGATACTTTAATCACTGGCAAAAGTCCAAAAATTTAATTGTTCCCATCTCTTGTTTAGAAAATGTTTAGCACAACAAACATCAAATGGAGCACTCTGCCTCTCTCTCTCTCTCTGTTTGACTGTCTCTTTTTTTCTCTCTCTTTCTCTGAGAGCATTTCTCATGCTTATGCTCATAGCTTTTAAAATTAGCATAGTTCAGTTTTATATATGGGCGACATAGCTCATTGTATTGCAGCTCGCTGATCATCACAGTTGCACTTTGTCGAATTTTCCGTGGCCAGTTTTACATCATCAGTAAAGACAACAGTCAACAGCCAAAATCAACTTTAACTAAACAATTAAAATGCAAAAACTGCAATAAAATGTGGCTAAAACATTTTATATGTATTTCAATTGTGTTCCACTGCGCCACAGCCAGGGAGAAGTTTATGGTCGGTAAGTGAAACAAAAATACATTTATTCATGTGCATACATAATACAAAACTGGGTCAAATGCATTGGGGTTGGCTAAAAGTGTTTGCAAACATTTATTTTATTTTTTTATATTTTTTTTCTGTAGGCAGCATTTTCACATCGGATAAGGATGAGGCGGAAATTGCATTTCGCACAGCTGTGGATCGAGCAAATATTTTGGAACGAAATATTGAATTGGTGCCAATTGTGGTCTATGCCAACACAGAGGACAGTTTTATAATGGAGAAAACGGGTAAAGTTTAGTTTAGAAGTGGAAAAGGAAAGTGTCCAAAATTTATAGATAAAACTTTGCCTGCAGTTTGCAATCTTATTTCTCAAGGGGTTATTGCTATTTTTGGACCCAGCACTGGCGGCAGTTCAGGCAAGTTTTAGTTTTATATTTTAATGGTTTTCCCCGGTTTTAACCTGAACTACTCTGTAATAGACATAATTTCTTCGATTTGCCATACCTTGGACATACCAAACATTGTATACGACTGGCGTCCAGATAATCGTCAGTATGAACACTCTACAATGACCCTCAATGTGCATCCGGATCACTTGCAGCTGGCACGTGGATTTGCCGAAATTGTGCAAAGTTTTGGCTGGCGCAGCTTTACAGTTGTCTATGAATCAGAGAAGGGTAAGTGGAATGAAGGGAATATGGAATAGCCTTATCATATTTCTGTTGCTCTATTTTGTTGTAGAACTGCGCCAGCTGCAGGATATTTTACAAATTGGTGATCCAAGCAGCAATCCAACCACAATCAGGCAGCTGGGCTCCGACGACGATCACAGACCATTTTTAAAGGAAATTAAATTGTCCACCGACAACTGTCTTATATTGCACTGTTCCCCGGAGAAACTATTGGGCATCTTAGAGCAGGCCAATGAGCTGAAGATGTTGGGTGAATATCAGGTAAGGAATATAGGAAAAGTGAAATTAGATTTTTTATTTTTTTTTACTGAATATTGTGACTCTTTCAGAGTGTTTTCTTACCCCTGCTCGATACACACACATTGGAGCTGGGTGACGTCCTCAATGTGGAGGCGAACATAACCACAGTTCGCATCATGGATCCAACAGACTATCACGTCAAGAACGTGGTGCACGATTGGGAGGAGCGCGAGAAGCGGGAGGGTCGCTACTATAAAGTGCTGCCCACACAGGTTAAAACCCAGATGATATTGCTCAACGATGCGGTCTGGCTCTTCTCCAAGGGACTCACCGAGTTGGGCATTTTAGAGGAGCTTACAGCGCCAGAAATTGAATGCAAACGCAAGAAGCCCTGGCCACATGGCAGACGCATCATTGAATTCATGAAGGCGGTAAGATTCAAATATCGTTAAAAAATATGTAGATTAAAATAAAAAGTATGTTTTTCAGCGCTCCGAGGAGGTTGCCACGGGACGCATCGACTTCAACGAGTATGGACAGCGTAGTTATTTCAGTATGCGTTTCATGGAAATCGAGTCGGGTGGCTTCTTGGATCTGGCCACTTGGGATCCGGTCAATGGCCTGGATATGCTCAATGATGACGAGGAGAGCGAGAAACGTGTGGGTCAAAAGCTGTCGAATAAAACTTTCATAATCTCCTCGCGAATTGGAGCGCCCTTTCTGACATTGCGCGAGCCCGAAGAGGGCCAAGTCCTGCAGGGAAATGCCCGTTACGAGGGCTACTCCATTGATCTAATTGATAATATTGCGCGAATGCTGAATTTCAAATATGAATTTCGCATGTCGCCGGACGGCAAATATGGCAGCCTGAATAAAGCAACCCAAACCTGGGATGGCATCGTCAGACAGCTGATCGACGGGGTGAGTAAAAAAGAAGAAATCCAAGCCAAAAATACAGATTTTAATTATATACACATTGATTAGCTAATAATAAGACTTAATTTATATATATTTAATCTTTAAATTTATAATAATCTTTTAGAACGCTGATCTGGGTATATGCGATCTGACAATGACGTCATCTCGGCGTCAGGCTGTGGATTTTACGCCACCCTTTATGAATCTGGGCATAAGTATTCTGTTCTCCAAGCCACCCATACCGCCAACAGACCTGTTCTCATTTCTCTCACCCTTCTCTCTGGATGTGTGGATCTACATGGGTTCGGCGTATCTCTTTATATCTTTTTTACTCTGCGCTTTGGCCCGCATGGCCCCTGATGACTGGGAGAATCCGCATCCGTGCAAGGAGCCCGAAGAGGTTGAAAATATCTGGTTTCTGCACAACACAATGTGGCTTTCGATTGGTTCGCTTATGGGTCAAGGTTGCGACATATTGCCCAAGTGAGTGGATTATAATTAAAATAAATATTATATTTTTTATGCATGCACTTTTCCTAGAGCTGCCTCAACTCGGCTTGTCACTGGGATGTGGTGGTTCTTTGCCCTGATGATGTTGAACTCCTACACAGCCAACTTGGCTGCATTTTTGACCAATTCGCGCCAGGCCAGCTCCATCAACAATGCCGAGGATCTGTCTGCTCAGAGCAAGATCAAATATGGCGCTCTATTGGGAGGCTCCACATTGGGCTTCTTCAGAGACTCCAATTTTAGCACATATCAACGCATGTGGACAGCCATGGAAAGTTCGTCTCCTTCAGTTTTTACCAAAACCAACGACGAAGGTGTGGAACGTGTGCAGGTAACTGAAATTAATATATTTTAAAAAATACCCATTAAAACACAAAAATTGGTTATTCAACTTAAATAAAATAAGTAAACTTTTTATTAGTTCAAATTGTTATCAAAGGCGAACGTTTACGAAAAAATAATCAGTTGCTCTCTGTAAAAGTCGAATTATAAAAAATTGCATATAAAAATATTATTTTAAGAAAATCTTGCTTACTACAAAAATTATTAATTTATAAAAGTCAGTTATTTAAAGAGTTCAAAATTATTAATATACTTAAAAAAAATTAAGGTTTGTTAAAACTATATTAATAATCGTAAATTATAAATAGAAATACGTTTAAATGATTAAAGATCAGCTCAAAAATATGCATTATATATTTCCAGAAAGGAAAAAATATGTATGCTTTCCTAATGGAGTCCACCACGCTGGAGTACAACGTGGAGCGAAAGTGCGACCTAATGCAAATTGGCGGCTGGCTGGACTACAAAAGCTATGGCATAGCTATGCCATTCAGTAAGTTAACAAGGAGTGGGAATTTCAGTTAAAAATCTATCTAATCGTATATCGCCTAGATTCACCGTATCGTAAGCAAATTAGTGGAGCTGTGCTGAAGCTGGGTGAGCTGGGAGTGCTGGCGGAGCTGAAGCGCAAATGGTGGAAGGAGATGCATGGCGGTGGCAATTGTGGGGGTGATGAGAAGGGTAACGCTGACACACCGGAGCTGGGATTGGAGAATGTTGGTGGTGTGTTTATGGTTTTGGGCTTTGGCCTGCTGTCGGCCATGGTGCTGGGCTTCACGGAGTTTCTGTGGAACGTCAAAGCGGTGGCCATCGAGGAGAAGGTAAACAACTTGAACTGTCTCCAGTTGAACATATACTTTAACCATAGTTTAATGGAGTAGATATCGCTGAAGGAGGCCTTCATGACGGAGGCTATGTTCGCCTTACGCATTTGGATTACCACGAAGCCAGTGCACGCCAGCGACGGCTCCAGCAGCTCATCCTCGAAGTCCTCGAATTCGTCATCCAAGTCAAAGGGGTCCAAGTCGCATTCAGTGCGTTCCAAGCATTCATCCAAGTCATTGGGTATGTCCAGCAAGAGCCACAAAAGCTCTAGGGATCATGATGTGGAGTCTTCCGTGCACAGCAAGCTGAAGAAGATCGGTTCCATGTTCTCGCTTAAGTCTCAAAAGGCTGCAACGCCTCCCACGGAAATTGGTTGGAAATTGGATAAGTCGACACAAATGACTGACTCACCACCGCCAGAAGCGAAAGAGGAGCAGGAGGAGGACGAGGCACCAGTGCAGCGGCGACATCACCATCATCATCACCACCATCATCATCACCATCAGCAAGATGTGGACAAGTCTGTGGATCAACGTGCTAGCAAAATGAGCAATGGAGTTTAAAAAGTTCTCAGTCAAAGTTTTTCCCTTTACAAAAAGAGTTTTCAACTTATTAAATTGTTTCATTTTTACAAAACTATCTGAAAGAATTTCAATATTTACAGCATATACAAAAAAAGTATAATACGTAAAATGCATTTACACATTAATTTTGAGATAAAAAGAATTCATAAATAATCATTTTATAAATTTAAATGTAAATAAGCTGAAAACTCTTTGATTTTATCTGTTATTTCAAATTGATTAATCCCACAAAGTATTACGAGTTTCTAATAATATTTTCCTATATTTTTCATCAGAAAAAAAAGTAGAAAAAGTACATAATTCGGTTTTTTCAGTTTTTATTGTTTTTTTTTTTTTTTGCTTTGCTTAAATTGCTGATTTTTTATATTAGGGGTAATATTTTTTACATTTTCTCACTTCTTGTTGTACTACACAGATTTGTTGTCAAATTAAGTTGCTTTGCTTTTTTTAAGTAAATTTGCTTGAGAATTTCAGATTGTTTATACGAATTCTTATTTGATGTTGTTGCATTTGCAATCTCCTAAACATAGATTGTTTAATACTTAATTTAATTTTGTTATCATAATTGATACATTTTTATTTTAATATTTATTGTTATACATATATAATTGTTACTTGCAAAGCTAATTGAATACGCATGTTTTTGCTCATTTTTTAAGGTACATTTTAGTTGATTATCTTTCCCTGTCTGACAGCTTCTTTTTTTTAGGATTTTGGATTTTTGAGCTTCTTTTGAATAATAGCCTATACATTAAAAATATTGTTGCTCCTTGCCTATTAATAATTATACATAATTATATATTATACAAAATATAAATTTTCATAATTTAATTCTTCAACTTTGAGAAAGTGCTGAGATAGAGTGGTCTGCTAAAGGAATGAGATATTTAAGGATTTCTAATCATACATTTTAGTTACAGTTTATATACATATTTGCAGAATGCAAAATATTGCTTAGCAGGAAAATTAATTATACATCTTAATTAAAATACTTTTTTTTGTAAATTTTTCTCTGTCGAGTATTTGTTTTGTTTTTTTTAAGTTTTTTTTTTCCTTTTTTGGTAGTTTTCACATTTTGTTACTGGCTTAAATTAAATAAATTGCTTTAAATAATTGAATATATTTTTTTTGGGGGGCATTTTCTAAGACTTTTATTTGGGTTTATGAAATGCAGAGAGCGTTTTTAACCACATTGTGATTTGTCCACATGGACAATATCCTTTTGGCTCTTACGCCGCTGTCAATCCTTGGCCATTATGGCCACGGGAGGAAACTGTCGCTCATCGTACAGCTTTGTGGGCGTGTCAATGGCATCGCACAGCTTGCGAAACTTGGCAGAATCTGTAAAAATATATATTTTACTTGTTTTAGTTGAGTTGAGTGAAGAGTGTTTTGCAGTATTGTTTACCACACCCACCTGACATGGCATCCGCCTGCTCGCCACGCAAGATTCCCGCATAGCTGTTGTCCTCTACCGGCTCTGGATTCTCGATTAGCACACTGGCCGCACAGCTCTTCAGCATGGTGAGCGACTGCTGTGGCAGCGCCGTTGCTGGCAGCGACTTGGACGTTTTCAGCACGCTTTCGCTCAGCTGCAACTCGATGACGTCCTCGACGTCGCCACGCAGATCGTGCACGGACAGCAGCTTACAGGCGCCACCCCGTTCCGCACTGAAGTCGTGCATGTAAAGGAATCCATCTTCGCAAGCAATCAGCAGACGCAGCTCCTTCTGCACATGCGTCAGCGCACAAATGTTCTTCAGGCCCGACTGTGGCAGCACCACTGTGGCAAAGGCCCGATCCTGCGCCAGCACATCGCTCACCTGAGCGGGTAGTAGCAGCGATGAGACCGCCTTGGAGAACATGCCACTCCAACTGCTGGCCGTTGAAGACGCTGCTTCACTGCTTGCATCCTCGGCTGCTGCGCCCGCCGCAGCTGCATCCGCCGTCTCCTTGGTCTGTGTGTCTGCCTTGGCTGCCACTTCAGCTGCACGCGTAAATAGATCAGCTAGTTAATATTGGTTTTAGTATAACTTATTTGACATAACTCACCAATGGCTTTCAGTTCTGCCACCTCCACAGCCCGCGCATCGATCTTGAAGACATGCACCGTTTCCGTGTTGGATGAGGCGCACAGGAAGTCGCCGGCCGCGGCAAAGACGAGCGATGCGATTCTCACGCAACGTTTAACGCCTCGCCGGAACTCTTGGACCCGCTGGCCGTTCTTCACGCAGAAGACCCGTATCACAGTGCCCCGCTCGGAGGCGGTTGCAAGTAGCGCGCCGCTGGGCGAGAAAGTGAGTGCCGAGAGGGGCGTGTCGTGCGCCTTGATCGTCATGCCCGTTCGCAGTTTGCTTGCATTGAAGATGCGCAGCTCGCCGCTCGACTGACAGATTGGGAACGCCAGATGCGAGTTGAGTGACAGTGCGCAGAGGCCCAGCTCGTTGGGCGCAATGTTCTCAATGGAGTGCAAAATCTTCATGTCGCGTATGTCATGTATGTGTATACTCTCCGCGAGGCAGACGATTAGGCGCTGGCGATTCATGCGGACACAGAGTATCTCCGATGGATAGAAACAATTGCAGATGTCTTGTTTCTTCTTGAAGTGCAGCATTTTCAGGCAGTTCGGCTTCTGGGCGGTGACCAGCACAACCAGCGAACTGTTGAAGAGCCTTTCCACAATCTGTATCTGTTCCGTATTGTCCTTGGCAAAGATCTCCTCGACTTTGTCCTGCCCTGCAATCGAATAAAGTCGGAGTCCGCCGCTGCTCAGCACGGATAGGGAACTGCTTGTGGGAAGACAAGGAAAGAAAAACGTGTTATTAAATCTATGTATAAATCTTTATTTTATTCCAAAAGTTGATTAAAACAATATGACAAAATCAAACCATTTCCGTATTTTCCCTAATTAAAGTTCAAAAATTACCGACAGACTTTTAATCTCATTGAATTATGACACAATATAAAAATTCGTCATTATTTTGCGTACTTACGCATGTTATTAAAACAAATTTACTCTAAAATTGTTAAAATCAGATCTGCATCTACCTATTAAAATATAGCAAACGTGCAAATTACGTAGCGCAGCCAAAAAACGCAAGGACAATATTTAAATAACGTAAGGATTAACGTCATTTAAGTACGTGTAGCTAATCAAGTCCAAGTTTAACTTGTAAATCTAAGTTTCAAATTTATTATGTAATTAGCCCTCTCGGGCTTCCAAAAATTGCCGTAGTGGACGGTATTTCACGTCCCCATGGCGGGGTATTGGTTAAAGTTTTCAACTAGCAATAATCGCACCTCAGTAGAACTTCATTGGTTACGATATCGCCTCTGCGCAAAGATAACCTAACACAGCTAAACTACCACTACTCCATGCACGCTAGGCTAGAATCGGTTGGGAATTCTAAGCAATCAACTTATACGTTTACAGTGTAGCATGATTTTCGGCTGCATTTTTGTTATTGTATGTATGAATGCGTGCGTGTGTTTTTGGGTAGCTCTCGACAAATGCATCCCTTTTTTTTGTCTCATGATGATATCGAGGGTGTGAAAGAAAAAATAGGGGACGAGTACAGAAGCAGCTGCAATATGCAACTGAAAACACGACTAACAAGTTAAAATAAAATATGTTATGAAATTAAATAATCTTTAAATATTATGAAAAAATTATTTATAATTTTAAAAGTATAACTAATGGTGTTTTTTTAATATTTATATTGTTATTTCTGCGCTGGCATTTGAACCCGCAACCTGCGCGTGATATTTTTTACTGAGCCAGCAGCGTTTTCAAACCAGGTTGTAATAAATTTAAATTATATATAAATAACCTATAAATATATATATGTAAATAAACGTTTATTTAAATGATATAAATAAATATTTGTATATATATCTGCTACATATAAAAACAAATAACAGACAAACCAGCTGCAACAAGTTGTGAATGGCGCTGATTGAGTGTACTGCATAAGCAAGAGCGAGACAACTATATATGCAACTAGGAAAAATACTAAAAGGTAATTTTTAATTCATTTTTAGATTTGATATATTTGTGTTTAAATTATAATAAAAATCGACAGAGTTTATATTTTAAATATTTTATTTAGCTAAGCGTTTTATATTTAAATGTATATCCTATTTTCCCTTTTTTGTAATGAGATCCAACTATAAAATACTTTGGCGCATTTTTCAGCTTTTCACTTTCCGGTTTGCACTTTGTACGTCTCTAAATGTTAAATTGAGAAGATGCTTAGATTAAATCACTGGGCGACAATTGAGACTCGCCTTCCGCCATAAAGATGTGCAGTGCCTTGTGCAGGAGTGCAATGCCAAGCTGCTTCTTCTGCTTCATCGTCCAGATCTGCGCAGGGCCATAGTAATCGCCACGCTTGAGATTCGTAAGATGCGTCAGACCCAGCGCATCAATGATGGATGCCTCACGTGTGTACGCATCTGTGGGCAGTATGTTGTGGAAGACATGGAGGCAGACGACGCCACTGCCATGCTGCCAAATGTCCAGGATGCGCTGCAGCTTCTTACTGCCAGCTAGCGCTTGACCAGCCGCTGGCGGGGATTTAAACAGCTCCGGCATCAGCTGGATGCGTCGCTTGCCACGTTTATTGTGCTGCTCGTGCTGCTGCTGCTGTTGATTGGCGCGCGTATGTTGCCTCATTGCGTCGTACAGATGTGCATAGGGGCGCGAGGATTTTCCCTTGCCCACATAGAAGATGGCGTCGAGGAAACGTGACCAAATGCTCAGTGGATCCAGATAGGCGCGTTCCCCTGGCAAATTCCTTGAAATGCGCGGATCAATCAGCATGTATATAAAACTCTGCTTAAGATGCCCCTCGCGCATCCGGCGACCACCTGCTCCCGCTGTGGCAAAGTGTGTGGCAGAGTCGACCTCGTGTTGCATAAAGCGCTCGATGTGCTCGTAATCCTGCTGGGTGCGCAGCGTATGATGCAGTTCTACGGAGTACTTGACATGGGCCGCCTTCGCGTGCTCTTGCGCAGCCAGCAGAGCTGCCGTGTTCCGCTTGTACTTGATCAGCTGCTTGATATACAGACGCTTTGTGGTGTGCGTGATGGGTCCAACTGACGCACCAAGTTGCGTCAATTCCGCACGCAGTGCATCCGTCTCATAATCGAGAGGCAGCGTGAGATTTGTGCTTACACTGCTGTCCATACACTGCTCATTAGGCACTGGTAGATACTGCTGATGCCGTTGCTGCTCCTGTTTTTTCTTTCCAGTAGCCTTTTTGGTCGCATTCTGCAGCAATTTGGTCTCGTAGAAGACGAGTCCGTTCTCATCATCCGTATGGACATATGCCTCCGTCATTTGCAGGTAGTAAGCCTTGTCCGGCGAAGACTGCTCCTGATCCTCTCCTCCCTCTGGAGCCGTGTGAAAGCTCTGCTCAAGGACGCACGCCTGCGCCACTTGCTCTACCAGCTGGCCAAAGGCAGCGCGTCCACTTTCGGCACCACCAGCCGATCGCAGCTGCTGCTGCTGCTCGAGCTGCTGCTCCTCCTCCAATTCGGCATCTCGAAGAGTCTGCTGCAAGTGCTGCTCGTAGCTAAAGTTCTCCTGGGACATGGCCTGCTCCACCAGGGACTCTACTTGCTCCACCTGCAGCAGAGATTTGCGGGCACGTGACCGTTCCACCTTATCGCGCCAGCCCTCGATGAGGGTACGGCGACCACAGCCGGTCTCCTGATTCAGCTCCTGCAGATGATCTCGTGTCAGCGCAAAAAGATTCACGGATTGCTCCTGCGCCGGCTCCAAGTCGTCTACATCTGCAAAACTAGGCTGTGGCTTGCCGCGTCTGTGTGTGATATTAATGTAGTAGGGCGAGGTCATATCATGGTTATACTTTAGGCCCGTCTTTGGCGTCAAGTGCGACTGTTTCTCCTGCTGCAGCACCTTCTGCCTCTCCTGCTGCTTTGCCTGCTGCTTCGCCTGCTGCTTCTCCTTGAAGATGTGATCACGCATCAGTTGCAGCACCTCGAAGTGGCACTCTTCAATCGCATAGTGCACGGCCAGCTTGTTCTCCTCATCCTTTAAATCAGGCCGTGCGCCATGCGCCAACAACAGACGCACCAGCTCCACCCGTCCATAGCTCGCTGCGATGTGGAGTGCCGTCATTTCGCCATCGCAGCGCACATTCACATCCACCGGCTGGCCGCTGCTGCTGGTAAGGAAGCGCTGTAGTATTCGCAGCGCCAGTTCTTCGTTCTCCATGCCGCACACATAGTGTAGTGGGGACAATCCTCGCTCGCAGGGAACAATTCCGGCGTTGATATTGTTTCTATCCAGCATTGAGAATATGTCGGATTCGTTCTCATCTTCGAGTGCGTCGAGCAGTGTTAGAGCCAAGAAATTGGAACGCTGCTCCATCGCGTGCAATTGATTTTTCACACACTTCGACGGCGCAATTTGCTCCAATTATTTTCCAATTTACGCTTTTTTCAATGTCAAATGCACTCGGGATTTGTTGTTGTTTATGTTTTGTGTGCGCTTCTGGTATTTTTCTTGGTATTTTTTTTGTAAGGCGTTGCCAGATAACGCTGTGGCAAAAGTGTTGCAAAACGGAAACAAGCGCGCTCATTTTGAATTGTATAATATTTACACACTTTATTATATATTAATTTATAGCTAATCACTTAATTGTTAATGTTTTTCTTTTAGTTGTTTATCAAACGTATTTATTTATATTATTAATTTAATTTGTATATCTGTTGAATGCGCTCATTTTGGTTCTTTGTCTTGTTTTGATGATTTTTTCCTTTTTTATGAATTTGCACTTAAAAATACGCACACTAGTTTGACCGTGGGTAAGCTTTGAGCTTGTATTTGTGCCAAAAGTTGTTTCTGGCACGTTTCTCCGATAAACAACAGCAACGTATTTAGCACTGAGCGCAACACGTGTCTCCTGGTCGGGCGATACGTTTTTTGTGCTTATCTTTTTTAGTGGGAATCAAAACTAGTTTTCCCATAGACGTCTCCATATACAAAAAGGGGCTCAAGGCTTCTACGATTTGTGCGAGACCCCTTTTAAAAACCGATAACACGACGGCCTTGTTTTCGCTTGTTTTGCTTTGCCTTTTTTTGCGTGCGCGCTTATTTTGTTTTGTTTACTAACAAAATAACTTGAGCTTATTGTTAGTCACAATCAACAATAATATTTGTGTGCTTACTTGACTAATGTGAATCACAGATTAAGTACATGATTATATATAGATTTTTAAAATCAAAACATAAAATGAAAAGTCAGCACTGCAGTCGACTTCGTTCGCATTTAAAGGTAAATAAGAAAAACTTTCTTTCTGACGAAACTTAAATACTCTTCATCACTAAGATTATAATCAATATTTTAATAAAAGTATCTTATACATTTTATCTTTCTTTTCATATTTTAACAAAACAGTAGAAGCGGAAGTCGCGACTTCAATTTATTTGAAGCAAATAATTATGTTATCTGTAAATGGTTTTCATTGTTATTTGCTAAAACGCTTTTTAATATAGATTGCTCAAAAAGGCAATGAACTTTAAATTGCTTGTGAATTCTAATCACATTAGAAAGTGATGAATTTCTTTAGAATTGTATTTTTGAAAGTAAGGAATATTCAATTAGGTTCAAAACCATCTTAAAGGCTCAATTAACTAAATTGTAGATAAGCGCAGCAAGCACGTTAAATACCGGAATGCAGCACAACAGCTGATGTAAACAAAAATATATAAACTCATATCCTGAAATGAACTTAACTGCACTATTCAAGGTAGTCGAACAAAAGTCGTTTTACAACATGTGTTTTGTTGTGGTTTTCCGTTTGCCTTCTTGTTATCAGCGCATCTTTTCCACACCTGCTCTGTGACCTTGAACTTGACTCTTAATTCGATTGCAAGAAAAATGTATTATTAAATTGATTTGCTGGTGCATTCACCCGCGTCGCTCTTCAAAAGGTAATTGATTTATTTTCATTAGAAAGCATTTTTTCTATTTTTTTGAAGGCGATCTTTGTTCTATTGGCTATCAGTCTGGTTAGTAAATATATGCAGGTATCACACACATACATATGCTCTTAAGAGCTCTTTGCTAAGTGTTTCGCCATTAGCAGCAATATTGATTGTTATTGTTGTTATTGTTTCTGCTTCTACCGTTTGCGTCACATGCACTTTGACAAAGAGAGAGAAAGAGAGGAAAGACGGAGGGACGCAGAGAGAGAAAGAGAGGTAGAGAGCAGCCTAACGGCTCTCATCAAGTAACGGTTCTGCACCAATATGACATCAGCTGAGCAAAAATTAACAATATCTATGTACAAAAGCAAATAATACAAGTTTATTCAGTTTGCAAGTCACAGCACAAAACAAAGGCAGCATCAGCTGTTGCGCATTAACAGTATATGCGTATTCATATGCGCGTGTATTTGTGCGTGTATGTGTGTGTGTGTGTATGCAAACCCCAAACACTATTAAGCGAAGCGAACAAATTTTAGAATTTCTCATTTTCTGTAAATGTTAAGATGACGTCAGAGGTGTTTTATTACAAATTGTCAAACAGCAGTAGTAAGTTTAGTTAAATGCTAAATTCCTGCTTTAATTAACTTAGTTCTCAATGTTTGCAGTTTAGTGTAGGTGAGCTAGTTTTCTATTGTCTAATAAATACATTTCATAATAAATGTATGCATGTCACACTTATTAAAACTGGTTGTTTGCATGTTACAATAAGTAAGCAAACGACGCCAATACACGCTCGCACACAAACACACACACACACATACACTGATAGGCGCTGTTACAGTTCAGCTATTAGCAGTAGCCTTGCATGCGATCCCCGCTGCTGCCCCCGCCCAGCAGCAGCTGTTTTGCTTGTTTACTTGTCTCGTTTGTCGTTGTATCTGATTTTTTTGTTATTCTTTATTTTTTTTGTCACAATGACCTTCTTTCTTCGAAGGCTTTGGTGTTTGATGAGGATGAGAAGGGATGAATGATGGGCTCATGTTGATTAAACGTTAAATTTGGTGCAACTTACGTAAAATCTTGGTTGAAATTCATTTGATATGCTGCCATTTTAGCAATCTGTTACAGCTGTTTTATCTAATGTTTTAATTTTTTCACCCACTTTCACTCCCGTTTTTTCTTTTTTTTCGTTTGCTTTAATTCGACTTTGAAATATTGTTGTATTTATTGCTCTTTTTATTGTATAAAAAAATGCAAAAAATAATCAAAGAGATAACACTGAGTGTTGTCTCTTTTTATTTTGTAATGTGTTTTATTGAAATAAGTTCGATTTTCGACGATGTTTTTGTCCGTCTTTGTTGTTTTTCTACGCTCTTCTTATTTGCTTCTGTTACATTTTCAAACAAATGTTAATATTGCTGAAATGCTCAATTGAGCTTTCCAGCAGCAAATGAGTTATCTTTCGTCAAATGAGTAAATTTCGTTAAAATATCGTTCGATATGCCGATATACCTATTGACCACAAATTCTACAAGTGATTGTGCGACCACCACAATTAATCGGTCGTCTAATCGTCTATCGGTTCTCATGCGTTGAAAAATAAAGTAAAATATTGCTATAAAAACTGTTTTTAACTATGTCCAATTTGTGCAATAAAAAGCCGTGCATTAGGTGTAGTTGAAGTTGAAGCAAATGTCGTGCGTTCTTTGCATTTGTGCTGTTGCTACTGTTTTGCAAGTGTAGTGTACAACTTTTCGAGGGCCTTACACATTTTTTTTTGAGCAGACGCATGAAAAATGGCGGCGTCTTCAGCTACGGCTGAATGCAAAGAAGAATGTAAAGATAAAGATGACGATGCAATAACCACAACGCTCCATTCGTGTGCAAACGATCCAAATTTCGCAGTAATCTGTGCGTTTCTTCAAAAATTTGCCAAAGATTTGGGCTTGGCATTGCCAAATTTTAAGCATTTGCAGGAGTGGTTGACAAACAACGATGAAGGTACCTATCTATGTGTGTGTGCTTGTTTGTGTGCGCATTTGTATGCAACTGTTTGAGTGCGTAACTGTGTGTGTGTGTGTGTTAAATTGAGAGAGTGAGAGCGAGAGAGAGAGCGCATTCGCTATTTTGTGTTATTGTTTGGTAAGCGGAGTAAAGCGGAGACCGTAAAAAAAAACAAATCTGCTTCAAAAACAAAACAAAAACAAAAACATTGCATTTTAGTTAACATTGCACACATTTTAAAATTTGTTTGTTATTTGTTTTTTTTTTTACAGTGGCCGAGCTACGCGATCTGCACATCAAACTGTTGCGCAAGACACGAAAAACGGTGCACGAAAAAAGCTGGGAATCGGCGCTAAGCAAATTTTGCTTCGGCTACTCCTTCCAGGATGCTTGGGAAATTGAGCGCTTTGGTTACCGCAACTCCAATCTCAAGGTTAAGCTGCGCATTCTACGTGTGAGTAAAAAAATAAATGTTTAAAGCTGCTCGTTTGGAAATTAGAAATCGTAATAAAAAAGTCACTTTATGTTGCTAGTTTTTGTAAAGCAAAAAATAGACATTTTTCACGTTTCACATTTCCAAGCGATCACTTAGCGAATTTTGAGGCTTAATTAACAGATTGTTCGGTTATAGGAGCTGCTTGAGAGTCAATTTGAGCGCAATGCCAAATTTCGGGCTCATATTCTAACGTTAAATGCTAGCTCAATGCGTGCACAGCCCATTGGGCGAGATCGGTTGGGCCACGCCTACTGGCTAACGCAGGATGGCGACTGTAATTTGCGAGTCTATCAGGAGCATTTGGATGAGGAGATCTGGCAGGTGGTTGCCACAAATCGCGATGAGTTCGTTAATTTGATTGCCCGCCTGCGAGGAAATGAAGTGGTCCTGCCATCCAAGGACATTGGCGAGGCCGACGAGGACACCACCAGTAGCAGTAGCAGTAGCAACAATGCAGTGTCCACTCTGCCAGCGTCCGAGGAGCAGCCAGAAGAACTCGAAGATGAATTGTGCGAAGCAAGGGTGCCCAATTTGAAGATCAAGCTGCGAACACCCGAACAACAGCAGCAGGAGCAACAGGAACAGGAGCAGTTGAAGCCCAAGAAGGTCAAGGTGAGTAGCTGGCGATTAGAGAGTGAATCCCAATTTATCCAATTTAAATTACAGCCACTGCTCATAAGCCAAGCCAAACTGGGAGGTTCGCCTGCGCCCGCCAGGAAACGGACATTGGAGGATGCGGACAGCAGTCCCACTGCTCTGGGGACGGAGGAGCAGCAAAAGAAACAGCGGCCTACGCTGCTGGACACAAAACGAATTAAGAAACCCAGTCGATATGAGAGCACTAAATCTGAAGATGATAATGAGGCGGACTCGGAGGACTCCGAGTTGGATGATGGCGAAGAGGAGGAGGAGGAATCGCTAGATGGCGATGACGAGTCGCTTGACAGCGCCGCTGCCGATGAAGATGAGAATGAGCAAAAGTTTAATGAAGATGACAACGAAGAGGCCGAAGAAGGAGGTGATGACGATGGCGATGACGATGGCGATGAAGATGGCGATGAAGATGGCGATGAAGACGAGGATGAAGAAGATGACGACGAGGTCGGTGATGCCATCGAAGAGCCAACGTTAATAGTTCGCGGCAACGGATCGGGTCGTGAGTGTCAGGCGATGCCAGAGGGTACCGAATTTCTAAGTGCATTTGTAGAAGCTGATGAATGGGATTCGCCTGTTGGCGAGACTATTGAGGAACCTTTTTACTATGTGTTTGGATTAGGCAGCGGATCTGATTGCTTGGTGGGCAATGGCAAGACCGAAACGAGTGCCGAGGAGCCACCAACACAGGCCAAGGAGCCGCAGGCAACGTTCTTCTTTGGCGAGCCGGGCTGCCTCAAACTGAGTCCCATCAAACAGACGCCAAAGCTGGAAACTAAACGCAGTATATTCGATAGGATGGCAGCGCCAGAGGAAGACGATGAACCAGAGCCAAAGCCAGAGAAAACCAATGGCGAAAGCCTGAAGAAAGTGGAAACAGTGGTGGAAAACAAGGAAAAACCACAGGCAGTGCTGAATGGAAATGAGTCTGTGGAAGAGGAGGAGGCGGGTGAAGAAACAGAGTATCAGCCTAACGCATGTGAAAAAAGTCCAATTGTAGCTAAGGAAAGAACTGTAGAAACAAATCAAAAAGAAAAATCGCCAGAAACAAGGACTAAAAAGAGTGAAACAAAAGAAATCTCAAATGAAAAAACCGATGAAATACCTAAAGAATCGGAGGAATGCGTGGAGCAAGCATACAAAGTCCGTGTGATTGAAACTATCGAGGATAAAGTGAAAATTGTGAACGAAAGCTTTAAGTCTGAAAAGAAAAGACAGCCAGCTGAAGTGGAACAAACTAAAAACGTTGAGCCTCAAGCAGAAAATGAAGAAGATATCAAAGACTTAAACCGGAATCATACTGTGAACAAAGCAAATGCAAAAGAAGCATCTGGAACTGCTGTAGAAACAGCTGCAAACAGTAAAGCAACAAAAACAACTGAAATTAAATCGAGTTCTGAACTTGAAACCGATTTGAACGTTAAGAAATTGCATGAAAAACGTAAAAATTCGAAAGAAGAAGAAAAGCTCGCACAGGATCTAAAAGAGGAAACTCAGGTCGAAAATCCTCCAGCAATTGTACAATCAATCGAAGCAGTTACCAACTGCGAAACGGCTAAAGAAACTGCGGACAAAGATGCTGAACTAAAAACTGATGGCAAAACGCTTGAAAATCTAAAAACAAAAAAGTTAAATGACACCGTGGAAAATGAATTGCCCAGCACTTCAAAGGACACAATTAACTCATTAGATAAGCAAGAAACGCTTAAGGAGGAGAAATCCGAAGAGAAGCTATGCGAGACAAAGGAAGCGGCGAAGCCATACAAACCGGAAATCAAAACGCAAACAGTCCCAGAGACAGCAGCTAAAATTGCCATTCAGCTGCCAAATCGCAAACGCCGTCTGGTCGATTTTACAGCGCCCACAGCGAGACTTTCCACATCAGAGAGTGAGATTGATGCACATGCCGAACTGGGCCAGGAGGACGAGCAGCAGCAGCAGCTGCTGTTGGCCGTTGAAAATGAACACGATGACGATTTGGATGTGGGTGGCAAGCGCATCAAGATGCGGCCTAAGATCAGCAATGTGGAGGTGCGTCGCAAAGTGGAGGCGCAGAAGACACAAATCGAGGAGACAACATCGTCGAGCGGCGAGGAAGATCCTCGCAGTCGTCGCAAAATCATAGCGCCCAAAAGGCATCTGGAAAAGCCCCCCAATCCTATTAAGCAAAAGCCCACTCTTGCCGAAATCATCGAAAAGAAACTGAAAAAGACGCCCGAAAAGCCAAAAGAACAGTTTCCTGAGCCACCGACGCCGACGACACCAACGACGCTGGCAGTTCGTGAGGCGACACCAGAGAAGCAGGCACCAGTACTATTTGCTGCACCCAAAAAGTCACCCATTACGAAGCCACTCAAGAAGAATCTGCTGACACAAATCCGGCAGGAAGAGAGCGACGAGGAGGCGACACCCCGCAAGCGGACCAACAGCGAAACAGTTGTCGCTGCAGCTCCACCAGCGGCATTGGAGTCTTCGGTGCAGCGCAAGCGTCGCAGCAGCGAGGAAGGGAACGTGTCCAAGGAAGCGTGCGTCAGCGTGGAGTTGCCTGCAATCAGCGAGAAACTGATGCGCAACAATGAGCAGCAGTTTCTCGTGGAGCAACCACCGGTCTCAAAACATCGAGAGGTGGAACAGGCTAAGGAGAAAATCTCGACTGTCAAACAGGAAACGCGGCCAGTTCCAATTGCAACTTCGCATCCGGTCAAGCAAACAACTCCTCCCCGGGTCAAGGAATCCACGCCGCCCAGAGTGAAGCAAGTCCCTAGTCCTTCAGTGAAGGAAGCCACCCCTTCTCCAGTAAAGGAAGCTATTTCGCTCCCGGTCAGGGAAGCCACTTCTTCGATAAAGCTAGCCACTCCTCCAGTTAAGGAAGCCACTCCTCCTCCAGTTAAGGAAGCCACTCCTCCTCCAGTTAGGGAAGCCACTCCTCCTCCAGTCAAGGAAGCTACGCCACCTCCGGCCAAACAAGTCGCTCCTCCTCCAGTCAAGGAAGCGACTCCTCTAGCCAAGCAAGTGACCCCATCAGCCAAGCAAGCGACTCCACCAGCCAAGCGTGCCGCATACCCTTCGATTAAGCAATCAAGAGCCACTTCCAACGAGCAATCATCAGATCCTTCCGTCAAGCAAGCAACTACTACTCCGGTTAAGGAAGCAACTCCTCCTTCGGTTAAGCAAACAACTCCTTCGGTTAAGCAAGCAACTCCTCCTCCGATTGAGCAGAAGTCGCAGCTAGTCAAGCAAACAACGCCTCCGTCAGCTAAGGAGGATTCGCCGCCACCAGCTGAAGGTTTGGGACGACGTTCTGGACGTCGTGGAGGTGCAGCTGTCGTTTACTCCGAGTTGCCGCAGGCCAAGCGCACCAGGGGTGGCCCCAAGGAGAAACTTGGTACAGTTACCAAGCAGCCATTGCTGGAAGATCCACTGAAAATCGACGAGCAGCCACAGGAGGAGCCGGAGCCGGAAATTAAGTCAGTCAAGTTGTCACCAATCAAGGAGGAAGCTAAAAATGAGGCTACTCCAAAGACGCAACCCAAAATCGAGCCAGTGGTCAAAGTGGAATCGAAAATCGAGCCAGAGGAGCAACCAAAGAGTGAAAAACCCAATGAGGAACAGTCAAAGCCAGCCGGGGTTGGTCGTGGTCGTGGTCCGCGCAAGAAACGCGATGTGGACACCACCAACATAATCGAATCGAACGATTCGGAGACGCCGGTCCGTCAATCCCGTCGCATTGCCCAGCAGAAGATCAAGGAGGAGGCGGAGCGACGCAAGTTGGAGGAGGTGGCGCTGCGCACAATGAAGCAACAGCTGAAAAAGAAGAAGAAGGCCGAAGCCGAAGCTGATCCCACAGTGGTTGAGCCATCAGTTGAATCCGAGTCCTTTGAGTCAGCCAGCGAAGCGGAGGAGGCCAAAAAGAAGGTCAAGAAGAAATGTCCAGGCAAGGATGGCTGGTCCTCAGACTCCGAGGAACAAGCCGAGAGTGAGGAGGAGGAAGAGGAACCACCACACTACGACACAGATCACGGTTCGCCCCTCTTCAAATCCGATCATGAATTCTCCCCAGAATCCGAACTGGAAGACGAATCCCAGGTGGTGCCCATGAAGCGGGCACGAACGCTACGCAAGGAGAACGCCGACGATAGCGAGGAATATGCCGCAGCAGCGGACGCAGATGAGGCATGCCAGACGTGTGGCAAGTCGGATCATCCCGAGTGGATACTGCTCTGCGATACGCCCGACTGCAACAAGGGATATCACTGCTCCTGCCTCAGTCCCGTCCTTTTCTACATACCCGAGGGCGACTGGCACTGTCCGCCCTGTCAGCAGGAGCAGCTCATCAACGCCCTCCAGCAGCAGCTGCTGCACTTTGATGATCTAGTAGCACGCAAGCATCAGGAGAAACTAGTGGCCGAGGAGGCGGAGGTTCGTAAAAACACCCTTTTTACTCTTAGGAGTTGTTGTTGTTTTACAAAAGGATTTGTAAGGATTGGGAATGGAAAAATGGTGAACTGGAGAATAATTAAAATTTTGGTTTATTTAATTTTATTTTTAGCGGCAAGCTGTTGCGGCAGCAGCGGCGCGTACTGCCAGCGAGCTGGAGGAGCGCTCGAATTTGAATGCGCTTAAGAAGTATGATGACGACGATAGCGAGGACAATGAGGATGATGATGATGAGGATGACGATGACGATGGCTCGTCCAGCAAGGCGAATAAGCGCGCCAAGGCGGACAAAACAAAACGACGACGAGGCGATGGACGCAGCAATCGGCGAGCTGCCAAACGAGGCACACGTCGTCGCCGTGGTGGCAAGGACGATGGCTCCGAGAGCGGCAGCAGTGCCACGAAAAGTGTCAAACAAAAGGGAGCACGCTCGGTCAGCTCCAGCAGCAGTGGGAGCAGCAGCAGCAGCTATTCAGACTCGGATGACGAGCCCATTTACAAGCTGCGCAAGCGTCGCCAGATCAATGTCAGCTATCGGCTCAATGAATATGATGATCTGATAAATTCGGCGCTGAAGAAGGAGATGGACGAGGTGGCGGGTGCTGGCAATCTGGGAAGGGGCAAGGACATCAGCACAATAATCGAGGCGGACAAGGAGAAGATGCGACGCGATGAGGAGAGCGACCAGGGCGACGAAAAGGAGCCACTGTCCAAGACAGCAAGTGTCTCGCTCGACCCGCAGGACAAAACAAGAAACAAGGATGACGACGACGACAAGAGCAAAGACTCCGACTCCGACTCCGATGACGATGAGGATGAGCAACCGCTGAAATCAATTGGCAAAGCCAAGAAGAAAAATTTGCCGCCACTCAAAAAGAAGCAGCGCAAATTGACCACGTTGGATGTGAGTTCCGAGGAGGATCATGGCAGCGATGAGGACTTTAAGACATCTAGTTTCTCTGACGAGGACAGCTCGCAGTCCGCCTCCGATGACTCGGACTCCAGTCTGGAGGTTTATCGCCGTCCAGGACGTGGTAAGAAACAGCGGAAAGCTGCTCGTCGTGCAGCTCGAGAACGTCGCAAGGATCGCAAATTTGTGGTTGAGGAGAGCGACGAAAGCGACGAGGAGGAACAGCAGCGTGCCAAGGCTAGCAAATCCAAGAAGAAGAAGAAAGTGGATTCAGACTATACGGAAACCGAGACGGATGACGACGACAACGGCTCGGAGCTGTCTGAGAACATGGATAGCGCTGATCTGTGCGATGATACGACAAGCGAGAGCGAAGATGGCAACTGGAATCCCTCGAAGCGCAAGAAGGCATCCGCCAAGAAATCATCCTCTTCCGTTGCTGTTGCACGCAAATCTCCCAAATTGAAGAAACCCGCAGTCAAAAAGCCCAAGAGATTGGAATACTCCGACGATGACATCAGCGAGAGCGAGGAAGAGGAGGAGGAGGATGACGACGATGAAATCCAGATGGGAGCCAACGGGGCGCCCATGTCGGGCAAGGGATCAGGCAAGCAGCCGCGTTCACAGCCCCTAAAGAAGACGATGCCGCTGTCGGCGCAGACGCAGGCATCCGCTGGCAAGGGCAAGGGCAAAGGCAAGGGCGGCAGCAATAGCAGCCCACAGAAGAAGAAGAAGAAGCCGCCGCCATCAGCAGCATCCTCGGACGATGGTGGCGCCGGCTCCGATGAGAGGACGCGGACTCGTGGCCGCCGTTACGCCTACATCGAAGACTTTGACGACGACAGCTCCGATGGCGGCATCAAGCCCGGCGTCCAGCGACCCGACACGCCGCCCGAGGAGCGCCAAAAGTTCATCCAGAAGCAGGAGGAGATCAAACGTATGCTGGCCGAGAAGAACGCCGAGGGTGCCAAGCTGGCAGCCACTCCTCGTCTGACGCCTATTAAGGGCTCAACGCCAGGTGCAACGGTTCTGCCGGAGAAACGGACGCCCAGCAAAGCAGGTGCAGCAGCATCTGCTGGAGGTGATTCACTGTCAACGGTTCCATTGTCTGTGATACGGCAGGCCAAGGTGCTGGACATTGACTATCTGCAGCGCAAGGGCGAGGCCATTGATGATCTGGACGATGTGGACGAATCGGAACTGGACGATGCCGAGCTGCCCGATGACTTGGAGGACATGGAGGATGCTATCGCGCGCATGGTCGAGGAGGAGGAGCAGTTCACTGCAGCTGCCGCTGCCAGAGAGCTGCCCGCACCGGATGAAGTGTTGCGTACAACGCCCTCCAAAACCAGCAAGGCCTCCATGCCCAAACCGTCAACGCAGCCGGAGCAGCTGCCGAGTGTGTCTGGTTTGCAGGAGCCGATGCGCAAGCGATTGCCCATGCCCACAATGCATCCACCGCTTCTGCGTCATCAGTTCCCGCCACAAGGGCAGCTGCCCGCATCGCTGCTACCACCACCACCACAGCAACAGCTGCCTCCGGGCATGCACCCCATGCTGCAGCGCCACTTGGCACCAGCACCACCGCCACAGGCCATGCAACTGCTGCAGAATGCACTCTCCGCTCCCCTGGGCCAGCCCCTGAGCCGCGCTAGCTATGCGCCCCCACAGCAACAACAGCTGTCCGCCATGCAACGCCTGCCCATGGGAATGTCCATGCCAGCTGCGGCGGCTCATCTGATGCAGGCAGCAGCTGCGGCGGCCAATATACGTCCACCTGTGCCAGCGCCAGAGCCCAAGCCGCGTGGCCGCCGAAAAAAGGTCACTCCGCTGAGAGATCAAATGCAAAAGCAACAGGCCGCTGCGGCTGTGACTGCTGCCACGTCGACCAACGAGAAAGCAGCACCATCTGGCAAGGCGCCACCTTCAGCGCCTCCAGCAGCACAGCAGCATCTGTTTAAGCCACACGAGGATGCGCCGGCTAGCATCCCACAGACGTCGGTAATAACACGCTTGCCGATGACCTCGCTGCTGCCGCCGGCTCATTCGCGGGGTCCACCACCACCAGCTCCACCGCCCGGCGCTGGCATGTACCCAAGTAGTGCGGAACTGGCACGCTTCTATGGCCAGCCATTGCCGCCAAGCTCGGCGCTGCGACCCACCTACGGTGCACCGCCGCCACTGCGTGGCGCACTGCCCACATCCACGTCTGCACCACCGCCGGGCAGTGGACCGAATGCTCGACCGCCGCCCTATATGCATGGCCCGGAGCATCATGGTGGTCCGCCGCCACCACCCGGTGCATTGGCTGGAGTCTATGGCTCTGGTCCACCACCAGCTCGGCATGCCTCACCGCATCTAAATCCCTACAGGTGAGTTAAAATATATATTTAAAAATATTTATGAGAATTCAAAAATATTTATTGATGTTTCTTTCTCTCTGTCAGAGCACCGCCCATTTATGGCAATCCCAACTATGCACCGCGTGTTGGACCACCTGGCAGCGCCAATATGCGACCCGGAGCGGTGGACTATGCAGCCGGTGCACGTAAGTAAACTCCACAAAGCCTACAAATTACACAATTAAATCCAAGCACAACTAATACTCCTGTTTTCCAATTGAACAATTAGGTGGCTATCCACCCTATGGCTATTATCCACCACCGCCGCTTACGACACCACCCGCGCATGCGTCGGCACCCAGTTCAGTGATTGTTAGTGCACCGCCACCGCCGCCAAGCACACCCACAAATCATTCAGTCTCAGCACTGACTCGCGGCAAATCTCCAGCACCGGCACCCGCACCAATGCCAGTGCCAGTGCCAGTTCCTGTATCAGTTGTAGCGCCTGTGGTTAACGCAGTGCCACCAGCAGCACCACCAGCCGCAATCACAACGGAGGTGGTGCACAAATCATCGGTGATAACCAGCAAAAAGCTCATCACACTGGAGGCCTACTCCAATACGAAATCTCCACTGGCCGTGGTCGGTGATTCAACGGGTGATTCACCATCAGCTGTTGCCGAGGACGATTCCAGTTCGGCGCACGGCATCAGCAGCGCCGCTGCCACAACGAACAGCGTCGGCGGTGCTGTTGGCGAGTTCAGTGGGCTGGTGAGCTATTTTAGTTCCCAGCAGGATGATTATGATACATAACAAACGCCGCCGGCAGCCCAAGCTTGTAAATAATGTAGTTGATCTATATCAAAGTGTATATGTATTTGTATATGTGTAGAGTATGCAAACTACCTATAATAAGGTGGGGGCGTGGCTAGCCCCCCGCTTCTGGCCACTTATTGAAAATTTCACTCAATACACCCACACACACACACACACACACTTACCACGCAATTAAAAAGTGCATATAAAGTAGCGTAAAATATTTCACACGAAATTTATAACTAAATTGTCAACTCGTTTGTTTTAAACTAAATATATTTATTTTAAGTTAGGCCTTTTAATTTTCACAAATTCTTGACATGCTCTATGTGCTCCTAGAGTCGCTTCAACAGCAACAACAACAACAAACTTAAGTATTTTAGTTTAATTGTATAGTACGATATATGCAAATGTTTAATTTGTTAATGTTAGCAGACGATTATCGAGCGATATCAATTAGAAACATTGCGAAATAATGATAATAATTTATATAACTACACTTTACCCTATACGATATATACAAAAAAAAATATATATATATGTACGTATACATATATATATATATGTAGTTACCTAATTTAAACTAAACTACAAATAATTAACAGTGCATCATATACAAAGTTAATTTACGATAACAAACTAATCTAACAACTAACTATGGTTAAAATGACGTATATACAAATGAAATTACAGAGAAGCAAATCATCAAATAAAACTATTTAATATTAGTTGAACAAAATCAAAATTGCACATTTTTCATTTTACATTAATACGTGAGATATAAATTTAAAATTGGGTAAAGTTAATAGCAGGTAATAAAAATGAAATTACTCTTTCAGATTCGGTGTCCATTGCCTTGAATCCACATAAAATTGGCCTAAAATTAATATCATAATAACTTGCTTAAGCAAATGCAATTTATTTAATATTAATGAATACCTGCAATAACAATAAATAACTGCATACAAAATCAATAATCAATGAAATCGGAAGCAAAATGAATGTATGGCATTGTGTTTCATATTTCTTAATTATATGATGATATGTAGGTTAACATATGCAAGTAGTTTTATTGGATCATAAATAACACGAAACCTTTAAAAATCGATTAAACATAAGGTATTTCAAAAGAGTTAAGAAAGAGTCATTGAAAATTATATCACAGCTAAAATTATTTTTTAAAAAGTGCATTAGCTCACAGGTGAACTATAATTTTTTTAATAATTTAAAGAAATTGAATATTTTATTATTTTTTATATTAATGAGCAAATTCAACATTTTCTTCTGTTTTTTCATTAAGGTATAGTATTGTAATTATAACCATAGGTGTCCTACTTTCCATATTACAATATTCGGGTAAATTATTAGTTTACTCAACTGTTTTAATTACACTATAAATGGGCAATTGAGATTAAATAATAATTGCATATTTAACAATCAATTTATTAGTTAATCGACGTTGAAAACTAAATGTTTGCTTATATTTTGTCTGCTTATTTGGACAACTGATTCGTTGACATTCATTTTTAACACAATATTTAACAAGTTTTTATTGTTATTATATTTCTTTTCAACTTCATTTTCAAAGTGATAAAAACGGCCGATTTGCATAATTTTGGGGAATTTTTAAGCACTTGATTTTGATGACCATTGAAATCACGTAATGCTTAACGTTTAAAGGGTGCTCCAAAGATGCGTCGATTGAAAGATTGGTGTTTTTGTAATTTTAATTTTATATTTATTTGCTAAAAATCTCAGCAGAGACTGCATAATAACAACAAATGAGCAGCAACAAAATAGGTGGAGGCCACTTCTTAATTTAACAAACGGCTCTCCTAAGATGAAGATGGTGATGAGCACTTAGAAGCGGAAGCGCTTGGCTGGCACATTATATTCGTATCCGTTGGACTCGCCACCGGGTGCAGAATAGCTTTGAGCTGGAGCGGGTGCGGAATAGACTGGAGCCGGAGCTGGTGCAGAGTAGACTGGAGCCGGAGCTGGAGCGTGATATTGTTGCACAGGTGGCAGATACTCAGAAGCAGGGTTCGAGAAGACTGGAGCTGGAGCAGGTGCAGAATAGACTGGAGCTGGTGCCGGGGCAGAGTAAACTGGAGCAGGGGCTGGAGCGTGATATTCTTGCACAGGTGGCAGATACTCAGAAGCAGGATTTGAGAAGACTGGAGCTGGAGCAGGTGCAGAATAGACTGGAGCTGGTGCCGGGGCAGAGTAAACTGGAGCCGGGGCTGGAGCGTGATATTCTTGCACAGGGGGCAAGTACTCAGGTTGAACTGGAGCAGGAGCACTGTACTCATGGGCTGGAGCTGGTGCTGAGTAGACTGGTGCTGGGGCAGGGGCCGAGTAAACTGGAGCAGGAGCTGGGGCAGGAATATCATGGACAGGGGGCAGATACTCGTTGGCAGGGGCGTGATATTCGGGAGCTGGGGCCTGATATTCAGGGACTGGAGCGTGATATTCAGGAACTGGAGCAGGTGCTGGAGCTGAGTATACTGGAGCGGGGCTGTCATGCACAGGTGGCAAGTACTCAGATGTAGGATTCGAGAAGACTGGCGCTGGAGCAGGTGCAGAGTAAACTGGAGCTGGAGCAGGTGCAGAGTAAACTGGAGCAGGAGCAGGTGCCGAGTAGGATTGTCCTCCCGAGCGGATGTCAATGTCGAAAGATGGCGTTGGCCTATCATAGGAGTAGCCGTTGCCGCCACCACCCAGATTCAAATGTGAAACATCGGCCGAAACGGCGGCAATGGCGCACACAGCCAAGATGAACAGTTTCTGCAACAAAACCCAAAAAGGCGATTAAAAATCCGATGGCCGATTAAACGCTTGCGATTAGTGTGTGTGGCCAGTTAATTGACAGGCCAATGCTAAAGGCAAATTCAACTTAAGGTCAATCCCAAGCACATGTTATCTTGATGGATGTGTGGAAATGTGCACTTGTTGCTTCTTGTATATATATAAACTTACCATTGTTGTTAATTGTTGTTGTTGTTGTTGTTGCAACACTGCGTAAAGTTCGTTGGATTGTCTGGCTTTTGACCAAGCGGCAGACGTTGAATGATGACAAGCTGCAGATGCGCCAGCATTTATATACCTATCCAAATCTAAACACACACTCAAGAAACAGCACTCGAAAAATGGATTTAATACGGTTAACGGTTGCTGCTCCGCCGTTGGTCAAGTGAGCGGGCTCAAGACAAATTCAAATCTCTCGCACGATCTTTCTCACTCTCTCTCTTTCAGATGCTGTTGAGGTCGCCCCATGCGTGGCCAGTTGTTTGTTTTGCAATGCCAATAGGGTGCTATAGCTGGGCTTGTAACCACGGTAGCCCAAACGCCAACGCATTAGCATATCAACAAACAAAAAAAATAAATAAAACAAAATAAAATTCACACAAACATCAATCAAAACTCAGAGATAGGGCCCCCAAAATTCGTAAGGGCAAATGTCAAAGTTTGTTAATCCATTTTATGCAGAGATATAAATCTATATATATATATTTATATATATATATATATTTTAGTATTAACTATTTTTATTGGACACTAATTTCTTTTATTATCGTTTGTGTTAATGAATGCATGCTTGACTTGACCAGCTCAAGGATAGCAGACATAATTAATTAATATAATCACATCTCCATGGGTTTAACTCTTTAGTCACATAATAATATGCAGACAGACGGACCATAATTAAATTATTTTTGTTACATGTTTTTCAGCTATTGACTGACTATGAAGACATCATTTTTAAACTGTCCATTTGTGTGTTACTCAAAAGTCTATTGTGTTTGTGCGGTTTTTTTTTGCAAATAATCAGGTGGGGTTACTTTTACCCAATCGATACATTAGTTGGCATTTTTTTTTTGTCTCTTCTTATTTCTTGGGCACGACATCTTTTGCTTTTCTTGAGAGTCTGGTTTTAGCAGCGCATACATATAGATACATATATAATTTTTAAGTGGACCTTCAGGGTGCGGACCAAACCTGATTAATTTTCTTTTATTTACGGTAGCGCCAATTAATGCATATTGGTTTATGTTTTAAACATGCAATTTTGTTGGTATGTTTGACTTAAAATCAAATCATATCACCCAAGATGCGCATTTGCTTAGCCTACTTTAAAACCGACATCTTTTGACCTGACCGGGGCGTTTTTTTTCAAAATCGGTGATAATCACAGTTAAAACGTCACATAGCAACGACAGCGATATTCGCCAAATAGTTTGGCTCCACATTGGCTGTCAAGATCTGGCTATTTTTGGTCCATCAACATAGTAATTAATCAATTTTGGCCTTGGGAAAAAGACTTTGAAACCTATAATATCGATGCAGACTTTACAGATATAAACGATGATTAGCAAAATTCCAATAACTGGTCCTTGTTATCATTTCCTATTTTGGGTAGATAAATTAAATTTTGGGTTGCCAAAGAACTAGCACAGAAATCTATCTGCAAATTTAATTTATTTATAGATATTGTTGAATTTGTATGGCTTTATTATATACATAAATGTTTTCATAATGAACATTTAGAGCGAGAGCAGCGGTAATATAAAAGCAAATTAATTGATATTTTGCTGTCACTAATTAGTGACAATTACAAAGCAAAACTGCAAAAAATTTGTGAATGGGTAAAAAGCTTGACAAATATAGCTGTTGAATTGAAAAGCTTTTGTCTTTTTAAATTCCAAAATGAGCGCGCGAAAAACAACTAAATCGGCGTTTTCGAGCACTGAAAATGGAGTTGTAATGAACACTGCCTTATTTTGATAATCGAGTGAATAGGACAACACTTTTTAAATGTAAATGTGGTATTTAAAAATGTCATCATCGTAGCATATAATATTAATTACTTCGCTAATGAAATAAAATGTTTTGTTGAACTTCCAATAAAATAAATATAGTTTGATTTCTAAGCAACTTCCGTTTTTTTTATACACAACCAATTGTGTATCATAAGAATTTAGGTACAAAATTTTTTATTTTGACAGAATCTATATAAAAAAAAGTACGTTACTCAGCAAATTTTCTCTTAATTAATTTATATTTTAAGGATTAGTATTTCTAAAATATGCAGGATAAGTGTTATATTATTTGATTCTACTGGTTCGTTAGTTAATCATTTTATTGAATTTACTCCGCTCGATTTAACAGGTACTCTTATTCAAAAACCTCCAATGCTGAAATCCAATGATTAAATTTCCCATCGACATTGTCAGCCGAATGCAATTCATCTTTTTGAAAAATAGCAGCAAAGTGCTTGGCAATAAATCCGCCAAGCAAAATGCCTGGTACAATAATAACCCCAACGGCCCATAGCTTCATAATGGTAGAATTTTTTTCAATCGATTCAGTGTGATTCAGGCGATTCAGACGCCTTCTCGCTGTCCTATACATAACTCGTAGATTTGTTCGGATCATTTTCAAGTAGAACTGACCAATTTATAACCGATAAGATTTCCAAAATATTGTTAGTATATTTCAAAATTTGTTTTTTTTCGTTTGATTAAATTTAAATTTGAATTTTAACATAAATGTGGCAACTTTCTCTACGCATAACTTGTTCAAGCCACACGCACTCGAGCCAAGAACTCATTGCGCATGCGTTTGTTGTAACGGTTTCGACCATCGAACCTGCTTTATATGGCACTTCCGTTCTGTTCTGCAATACTTGGCGACTGTCGTCAGTCTAAGTTCCACTTCTGTTTGTCTATGGATCAGCTCTCTCTCTCTCTCTCTCTCCCCATCCCAGTACTTGTGCCTAATTTATTTTTGGTGTGTATTGACTTGCAGTCACCAAAATATTTAATTAACCTGTACTTGCCACAGTTTTCTACTGGGGTTATTTACTGAGGCGTAAAAGGGTTCGTTCTTTGTGTAATCAAGCATATGTACAAAACATGCATTTCTTGGTTTGTATAAACTTCATTTATTTAAAATAAAATCTAATTTCACGTAATGCTATCCGTGAATTGTATATGAAAAAAAAAATTATCTGCAATTCGTAAAAGGCAATAATGCAAGTCACAGATAAAGTATATCATATTTTAAAATAAAAATACAATACCTTACATGATTTACATGATATTTAAACATAGCATAAGCTATAAATCAAAATACTAGATAAGAATATTATAAACGTGTACTTAACACCATAAAACCAAATGTACATACAAAAATTAAATTGCATTAATAGAATAAAGACACTGTAAAACTTTTTTATAAATAAAACTGGTTATTTTTATTGCTTAGTTATACAATCTAATGTCAGCTCCATTTTCAGAATAGTGCGAGTTCTTTTTTGGCTTTAATGACTGTCGGTCTGTCATTATTATCTGGTCTTATTACCGATTCACATTCAAATACTAGTTTATAATTACGTCTCATCCACTGATTACTGCACAGTTTATCTTTGCTTTCTATTTTAGCATTGTATAACCACTTTAACCGAGTTCCTTGTTGACCTTGTAAGCATCATCCTTTAGGACTGTTTGCTTGCCCTTTTAGCATAGCCCTTTGGGCAAGTTCGTTGCCTAAGTCTTTCGATGTGTTAAATCGCCACAATAAAAGATACAACAAGAACAGCGCATTAGTAGATACCGCTTCCGTTTGTCAGTTCGCACGTACAGGATTCTCGCACCATTTTATGGCCCCGGGCCCAGATCCAGGCCCAGACCGGTAAATATTTGAAAACAGCCGCCTAAATAAAACACAAAAAAACCCAAAATAAAAGGCACATGTCGAAAGTGCAGTGCAATTAGTAAAATTTTCCAAGGAACTAGCGCCTTATCTCGACGTCTTGGCCAAGATCACGCAGTTGCCTGGCCATAAAACCAAACAGGTAAAGATCACTCAATTTGCCACGAATTTGTGCAGCTCCCGAAGCCGCCTTTTAAAAACAAGTCAACGGCGTTGCAGTCGCCTAACTTGCCGGTTACTATCAGCCCGCCAAAGCTTTCAGTATGTTTTCGACTGTGGCGCGTTGTGGACGTTGAGGCTGTCACTTGAAGTAGTTGAGCGTATGTAGACGTCTGAAAGAGTGTATATGTGTGTGTCAGTGTGTTTGTCCGTCTTTGTATGTGTGTGTGTGTTAAAGCCGTTAAGAAGTCTAGCACTGAGTAAGCCAACGAACGAGCAGGCAACAAAAGCCGCAACAGAGACAAGACTCAAAGAAAAAAAACAACAACAACAATCTGTAAAACGGGCACGTCGCGCTATTTTATTTTCATCTCTTCGTCGTACTTTTCTACCTATATCTAGTCAGATATATATTTATGTATTGACTGCTCTGTGGCTCTCTACCTTCTTTCGGTCTGCGTTTCGCCTTTTCTGCTGGCGTGTCTTGTGGTCTGCTGTGCGTGTGTGTGTGTGTGTATGTGTGTTGCGGTGTCGACTGGAACTTCAGGTGCAGTCGCGTTGAATTTCTTGAACAAGTTTTAGTCAGAGTTTGGCCTTCGTGTGGCATGGTACAGTAAACGCATAGGCTCCGTCGCCGAATCTCCGCTTAGACCTTAAAATAATAAGTGCCAGTGATTGTGCATTTATATATATATATATATTTATATATATATATGTGTGTGTGTGCTTAAGCGGCCTAAAACTGGATTTTGTACAATTGCTTGAGCACTGCGTGCAATTGTGATTGTGTCTGTGCCAAAGGATTTGTGTGCAAAGTTTATTTTTCGCCATTCAATGAGCGTGCGCAAATGCGAAAAAATCCCTTGCAAACAATGAATTTTAAGTGCAATTTTTGCAATAGTATCTCAACTGAATATTTAAAATTTAACTTGAACCACGAAAACAATGTGCAACAGTGTAAAACTTTATAATGAAATTGTTATTATATGTTTAAAAAAAATGTGATTAATATTAATTAAATTGGGAACAAGATTGTATGTGAAATCTAAGAAAAGAAATATATAATTAAATAAATTATTTGAACACGACTACAATTTCTGCAAGATAAATGTCTGATAATATTCCCTGAGCACAAATTTTCAATGATGGTCTTTTTATCCAGTCTCGAGTCTTTTGCTCATCAATCTAGTTGTTCGTTGTTATTGGTCCCGACATTTGTTCAAGCTTATCCATGCAAGTTAGCTGAACTAGAGTTGGACAGCTAACCGCTTGCTGAGTTCTGTTTTTTTTTTACCACACCATTAACTTGTCTGGTCTTGGGGCATTTGCACTTTACTTTAACTGACATTAGAATTCGTTCGAGTACAATTCGTATTCATACTAACTTCGCATGCCAGCTGCGCATTTACGCTCCCATTAACCAGGTAGAAATTACAAACCCTCAAACACACACACACACACACATGCATAAGGGAAACGGGGAAATAGGCAGTAACAAAAAGAGCAACTGGGCAACAAGTGCTTTGCGCAATGACCAAGAAAATTGAAGTAAATAAAAAAAAACATTTTAAACAGTATCTGGAAGTACTCAAAAAGGCTGTAAAGTTGCAGTTTGTGGTTGCAACTATTACATTGACGTTTAGGAATGAAAGCAAACACCAAAAACTGTTAAGCAAGAGCAACAAGTCAACTTTATTCGAACAAGTTTGTGGCTTAAGTCTTTTGTTTGTCATGTAGAACATGATAGCAAGTTTCTCGTTCTCAGTCAATATTCCTCGTAATTAGCATATAAAATTTTCTTAGATTTCTTTTACAAAAGTGTTCACATTGCTATCTTGGCGCATTTTTAAACGTGCATAGCTTCGTCAAGCGGCTCAGGAGCTGTGAAGAATTCTTGTTGCTTCTTTCTGCATGCATAATTAATAGGCCTCCATGTTAGGCCCCGCCCATTAAAATATTTGAGAACGCTGCATAGACATGTTCGTTTTATAATTTATAAGTTTTGTGTCGCGATGGAAATCTTGATTTTTTTTTTTAAATTTCTAATAACGTCTTTTAACTACAACCTATTTCCCTATAGTGCAACAGCGTTGGCCTTGCGCTTTAAAAACCACGCGTATTTTTAATAATAAATAAAAAGTAAACCTTAAGTTGCCATAATCATCAAAAGACTAAACAAAAAAACAACAATACTTCGAGATAAAGAGAGCACAGTGTTGCATACGAAACAGGAAACTTCAAGGATAACCAGCTGACATGCCACATAAATTGGATTATTAAAAGGCGTATCGCGATAAATAAACGAACGAAACTTTTGTATATAAGCCACATATTAAATAGGTGAGTTGCATATTAAAATTTGAATTATTGATTACAAAAAACGAATTTGCCTTTCTCAAATGAAATTAACGTGAGCTAAACAATAAATGCCTTCGTGTGTTTTAATTGTTAAAAAATCTATTATTTATAGCAAGAAAATTAAATATCATATTTATTTGTTTTGAAAGGTATTTTTACTTTGTATAGTTCAGCAGAGTTTCTATATTTAAAACGCTTGTAAGTTGGTTGATTCCATTGAAGCTGACATCATGCAACAAACCGGGATATAATTTATTGTTAACCGCACCGCGCCTCAATCAAAAATCACATTTTAATGCCACGCCTTTTCTTGTTTTATTTAGTTGCGTACTCATTGCGCAAAAATGCGATTATATATCGATTAACGATAAACAATAGTCATACAAACAATTGGCACGCTTTCATACCAATTAAATTGATTGTGTATTAAGTGTCAATTTAATTGTGTTTAAATAATTGATTGATCAACACGATTGAGCCAGAAAGAGAGAAGACTAGATGACTGACTATGCAGCAGTTATGGCCATACAAGAGATGGCCTTATAAGTAGCACAGCAACAATCAACATCAAAGAACAATTTCTTTTACTTTCTATAAAGCAAAACAAAAGCGTCGACTGGCTTGTAAGTGCGTCAGTCAGTCAGTCTGTCAGTCTCGCATTCGTTTGTCACATTTATTCAATAAAGGCCAAGACAACTTCCAAGTGGAGAGTCAAAAAGCGAGAGCGCTGCGGCACAAAAAGTTAACCTCAATTTTTCGAGAAGCACTCACCGCGTTTTGTTGCTTAACACCAACAGAAAACAATAACAAAAAACTGTGTAGTCTTGATGTTATTGTTTTTTTTTTTGACTGCTTTTTTTTTGGCTAGTTAACTTCAGTAGAAAATTTCACTAACTGGAAGTGAAATGCAGAACAAATGACGTGTTGGCTCTAACTCCCTCTAACTTCTCCACTTCCACTGTGGGATCTGTAAACAGAAAACACTTTTTGGCAAACATTTTTATTTGCTGAGTTCATAGCAAATATTTGACTAAAGTAGATAAACTCGTTTCGTCGCTGGAAATTGGATTGAAATGATTTCTTTAGTACAGCGATTTTAAGATGAGTTCTTCTAAATAACTAAGATAAATAAAATTTGTATTTTGTGGTTGAAAAAAAAACCTGTGTAACTGGTTTTGGCGCGTGTTTAATGTGTTAAGTCTTAATGATTAGTCATAATTTGTATATTGGCATGCGAAACCAACGGAAATTGAGAGTCTGACTAGTCACAAGTGCTGGCAGAGAAAATATTTGAATATATATTGATGACAAATGCAGTGTTGCATTATGCGGTTTATACAAACACAAATCTCGGAATTTTTAAATGAATACATTTTATAAACGACCTTTTTACATTTATTTTCTCATATTCCAAGAATTTCAATTTAATCCACTAAATCACAAACAAACAACAGAAAGTCACCATTCAAAGGCTGTGATCTAAGCCAGATTGAAATAGAAGATGACGCCTAGACGGCGGCAGGTAGACCTGTAGTAACCCTAAAAGAAATCGAATGCAATTCACAAATCCCAACTCATCTGCAGGTAATAAAATAGTAGCATACACAATGGAAAAGAACTGAAAGATTTGCTTACCTGAGTTGAGGCGTAAGAAGTTAGTTGAAAAGAAGTCACAACTAGACACATTTTGATTGCCATTGTTAAAGAATGCCTATTGGCCTATAAATAAGCCGCCTTTCAAATTTGACAAAGAGCCAACAATACATCAAACGTCAGTTAGCTACAAAATAGGGGTACGCATAAGGGGCGTGGTGGCATGACTCATGCAACATGATCTATTGAACTGATTACAGCTAATGACCAAAGAGCATTCGAAATATATTTCTTTACTGCTCAGGTTCGTGTCTTAAGTCTTTTGATTTGGGCAGACATGCGAGCTATATATTGTATGTATTATGCCTAAGTAGGTTTTCTCGTCTGCAGCATCATTAAAAAATGTATGCGTTGCCTGCAAATAATTTGGTTTTCAATCAGCATCATTTTCTAATCAGCAACTTTTTCTTAATCGTCAATGCTCAAAGTCCGCATCCGACTTTTGGACAGTGAAAGTGTTTGCTGCTTGAAGCCGATTCTAAGACCAAATAATGGCACCCTTAAGTGTCTTTTGTGCGAGTGAAATAAAAAAAAAGGCGCTTAATCATCTTGAAAAACAGCTGACAATACTCGGTGCGAGTAAGTTTCATAAGTTTTCCGAGGCGCTTTCACGGCGCCGCCGTCGATTAGTTACAATTGACACGAAAAATTTTTACTTTTCTTTTGCTGTTTTCATAAAAATTTTTATTTTTTAATTGTGAGAATTGTGCGGTACGTGCACATAATGCCACAAGAAAGTGGATCTGTCGAGCGTCCGGCAAAACGTTTGACGTTTCGGCGCTGTCATTGTCGACAATTGTTAAAAAGTGATTAAGCATTGTGTGGCACGCATTTGGTGGTAGGGAGGGGTGGTGATGTTATACCTAAAGTATTTATATCGATGATATTGATGAAAAGAAATCTACAACATGTAGCAAATTAATATTTAAAAAAAAATAATTTTGTTATTAATATTATTAATAAACGATTATTGTTTTTGTGACTTATAAATTTTTATGAGAATTTTCGATTTGTTTCTTTAATTTGTATTTCTTGTACACAATTGTTATATGTTACAATAAATTATGGACTTAAGTGTTAAGCAAATAATAATTGTATTAATGTTGTCTAATATTGTCTCTTAAGTGTTGTAAATATTTAAATTTTACACAAGTTCGAGAATTTGCAATTCATAAAACAGATTGATAATGAAGAGCGCGTTTCGCGAAAAGAATAGGAAAATTAGGTAAAGAAAATTTACTTGCTTTTCCTATTCTTTTCTCAAAACTCCTCTTTTTTCTCTCCGTATTTATATTATCTATTTTTAGTAAAATAAACTTAAGCATTCCTTAGACAACGCTCACTTTCAGCTTGCAGTCAAAATATCAAATAAATACCTTTGCAGAAATGCCATTAAATTCACATGAGTGTTTCACACCAGAGCTGCATAAACAAACACACACACACACACACACACACACATACAAACGCAGTAACAACAACACACTCTTTCAGCTCTCAGTTTGACTCTTGACTTGTCTGCCTGCATAAACGTATATGTATTTCCAAGTTGGCTTTAACCTGTTTTGTGTATTGTGGCTTTTCGCTACATTCTTGGGCCATCTTTGTGTTTCGAGCTGCGTCTTGAATTTCAAAAAATCACTGAAAACTGTTACTGATTCCTTCGTTGGCCATATCATGATAGCTGCTGTATGTTTGTACGTGTGTGCATGTGTGTGTGTGTGTGTGCGTATTTGTGTGTGTGTCTACTGAGGTGCGGCCGATTGCATATTTAGCATTTTAAGTTCGCTTTTGCCAGCTTATGCATTTTTTTGGTTATGAGCAAGTTTTTCACTTCGCTTTTCAACGTAACGCAAACACACATTGAAAAGCAAAAACTTTTTCTTGTCTATTTACTAGTTAAACATTAATTGCGCCCCCGGACTACGCCCCTTCCCCGTAATGCTCGACTTTGTCTCCTTGCATTGCATTGTGAAAGCGTTCGGACAGTAGAAATCATTTGACCATTTCTGTATGAATGCATGTTTATCTGTGTGTGTATGTGTGTGTGTGTGTGTGTGTGTGTGTCTCTTTGTGTATTATGCTTGTTGTGCTCCGCTCAGCTTTCGTCAGCTTGCACATGAAAAGCAAACATTATTTTTAAGACTAAATATACTTGGTGTTAGCTGCTGTTGCAACGTCGGTGGCAGGTTACCCAGAAAACAACACACACACACACACACACAAATAATGAGTTGACTGGTAAATATTTTAGCCAAACTTTAACTGCCTATCCAAAATTAGCCAATATGGTTATCAAAGAAAAACGAAGGCCATTTGTATCAATGCAATTAACCTGTAGTCGAACTTTAACCGTAATTACATGAGCACTTGAATGTTCTCACAGCCCACAATGCTGACCACAAATTGTATGTGCACAACACAACACACCACATGACAACCTTCACAGCTCATTAGACCCTTTGAGTAGCGCTCTCTCAATAAGCCGCAACATGAATACAGTTTGCAGCTTTTGATACATTTAATATGGCAACCTAAATACCAAAGACTCCAAAATGCTACATGCCACAAAATCGAAACTAGTTCAATGGGGCTGCCCAGCTGGTTTTTTTTTTTCTCCATCTGTAAGTGGTGGCAAACTGGGCAGTGGCCGGCAAAGCTAACCCTGATGCTACTACCTGCGAGCCAAAAAAAAAAAAATACACAAATTTGTGCTAAGGCAAAAGATCAATAACACACACACACACAACAGCTGAAGTCGCTTACAGAAATGAAATCATGCTGCGATCAGCAACAACAACAACAGGTTAAGGAAATTTACATAAAAATCTGGTTTCCGATTTGTAGAACATTTGTTTTTGGAACGGTTTAGTTCGATTCGTTGCGCGGCAGTCATTCAGTCTGGAAAGAGTTTACAACGGCAGCAAGGCGGATATTGAAATATATATATTGGATTATTTATAAACTAAGAGTGAGTCTGAGTTGAGTATAAGTAAATATGTAAGTATGTAAATACCCCTTATGGTTAATTATAAAATAACTGTGTCAGGCATTGTCTTAATTAAGTATTTATACAATTTAAATATTTATCTCTTGGAAAAATATCTTACTGAGACTCTTTTGATTATTTTATTCCTCTCTGTTTCTAATTTTACATAAGTATTTAAATAGAGATATTTTATATTCTCCGCTTATCACAGCTTTGTAAATTTCATGGATAAGGAAAAGTATTTAAATTTGAAATAAAATTTGTATTACTCAGAAACACCAAATCAGTTTGAATATTAATCAGTCTATCAAATTTCAGCTCATTTACATTAGTTTTTTTTTGGCATACCAATCTATTAGATAATTCTGAAACACGCATTACATTCTGATATCTATCCCAAAACTACCCATAAATTTTATGCTTCTTTTGCAATAAACCCAATTTGTGAAATGTCCGCTGTCATAAAACCAATTGACCTTCAAGCGATACGATATTAGGAGCAGCTGTAAAATCACTGAAAACTAAGACTAATACAGTTTTGGTCATTAGTTGGCTGAAACGAGTTTGGCACACACACTTCGATCAATATTGACTGACTGACTGACCAGGCGCCAGACGAATGCGCGAGTGAAAGTTCAGTTTCGCACTTGGACTGAAAAACTGGTAAAGACACGAGAAGTTGCCGTAGTTGCCAATGTGAAATGGAAAACTAAACGCGGCCCATAAATGGCAACACGGCAGCTGCTGCTGTTATTGCTGTTGCATTTGTTGTTGGCGCAAAAAAAAAAAAGCTCAAAATTATTTACCAGTTGACTTTTACCATTTATCTGAGCTTTTCTTATAGCCAAAGTCTACTGTATGCTTACCAGGCCAGGCCAGGCCGCATTTAGTCATCGTCAACGTTTTGGCTTGCTGCGCTTAAATGTCGAAGGTGTCATCTGTAATGTGTGCTCCATTCCCAAACCCCCTGAAAAACCCAAAAAACGACCGGTTTGCCCGCACCAAACAATCAAGCTGCGATTGATGCTGCTCTTTCGATTTCTTGTTTTTTTTCCTATTGTGGCTTTTGTTTGGGTTTTCATCGTTGCGATCGTTTTGCATATGCTTGAAAATTTGAATTTTGATTGACGCTCCATGAGTTTCGGCGTTTTCCGCTTGTCTCGTGGGCATTGCGAAACCAACTTTGCAAACATGTTTGCTTAAAAGGTCTTATTTACTACGTTGCCTCACTCAAAGTCTTTTTGTTCTGTGTTGTGGTCGATGCTGATGATGATGGTTGATGATGGTCTATAGATTTTGCAGTGGTTTTTTCTTAGGTATTCAGCAGTTATCTGCACAGTTCGTAGTTGGAATTTGTCTAGTTTGTTGCCTAAGTCATTTGTTTTGCATCAAGGATATTTAAAGGTTAAAAAAACTAAATGTTTAATGTGATTTTTTTATATATAAATTTAATATATATTGTGGATTTGTGATATCTAATTTCCTCTCCCCTCAATCAAATTTAAATGAATGTTCACAAAAGGGCTGCGCTCATTATGAAAATCGCATATAAGCCAGAAACAATACACTTTGAACAAGTTTATCTTAAGTAAGTTACCAAGCCGTCTATTATCATTCAAATTTGTAGAGTCTTGCAAAATAATTTGTAACTTTGGCGTATAATCAACTTTATACATACGCAATCAAGTTAAATAAAAAATTGGCTATAAAACCAAACCTTTCACTCTCGCCAGCTGTTTGATTAGCATGCTAAATACGTATTCACTTTTTGATTATTATTGGTATGTATAGGACAAATGAAATTTGCATATTGCATATTGCAGTTTGGTAAGCGCTTTCAAAATGAACATTGAGTCAGAGACTGGGTGATGCGATTGTCTGTCTGCAATTTAAAGTCTTTTCCTGTTGTTGATCCAGACAACATTTTTGGATTTTCCATTGCCTTTTGGCATAGTTCGTGCTATGATTCGGTTCGTGCTCACGGGATTCGTTCATTAGCTATAATTATATAAGCAAAATATTTGCTGGAGTGTTGACTTCTAACAGACTGCTAATTTTATGGCCCAAGGGATGACGAGTATCTCAAGATTTGAGGAACATGATAAAGTAATTCAATTAGCCATGGAAATGGATAGAAATGAAAGGAAATAACAGTTAAGCACAGTTTGTGGCACTTACAGCTCAGTTTTGTGTGTTGGAAATATAATATGTAATAGAGAATAAATGTATATTAAATTAATAAAATGTTCATGATCTTTCATTAAAATATAAATTGCCTTAAAATGGCATTTAACCTCACAGTTTTGTAGTTGAAAATCTCTGACTTTGACGCGTCATCACAAATTAATGTCAATGTTGAACAAACCTCCGTTTAATTTACGCTGATCAGCTTAGCTAATGACTAAGCTGTTTTTGGCCATACCTAATCGGCCCACGCCCCCAAATTGAATCTGTCTAAGCATCATTAAGCCACAGTGTAAATACACATGTGCATAAATATATATATATAGATGTCGCTTATAAACAAACTTTGGGCTTTTTGGCGCCTTTCCGTAGACTTAACAATGGCAGTCATCACCCACACACAAATATTTGTGTTGTTCAGCTAAATAAATAACACTCAGCATAGACAACACTGGCAGCAATAACAACAACAACAAAAAAAAAAACAACAACAATACAAACAACTTCGCATAGCTATGTTGCCAGTTTGTTGGCTGCAAATGTTTGGCTGCAAGTTGCTTTCTGGGCCAAACCGCATAGCCAGCTAATTGCAACAATAACAACAGGCAACAGCTGCTGGCTGGTGGCTTACAAAAATGTGGTTTGGGTGGCTACACAGCTGCATTATGGCGAATAACAACATTTTAAATGAGTCGTATGCCCTGCATAAAAAAGCTAGAATGGAATACTTGCAGTGCAAACAAGGAAAACATCTAACCAAAAATTATGCATTTTTTAATTAAAGAATAAATATTCTTATTAAATTAAATAAATAATTGTGAAAGCTACGTCAGATTTCAATAGCCCAGTTTTCTTGCTCGGTCCAATTCTTCGCCATGGTCACTGAATTCTCAATGAACTTCTTTTGAATTCTCTTCTCCTTTTATTTTCATTGACAAATGTGTAACATTTATGCACTTTTTTAAGTTTACACAAAATAAGCCAAAGCTATTATGGCTTAAAATATTTTTAATTTTCACAGTGTTAAGTTACAAGCCCGTTCTCTTGAAACGCATAAAATAGTGAAATTATAATGAGAAAATTGCTCGCGTGAATATTCGCAAATGTAAATGTAAAAATTATGCGGATTGCATAATGCAAGAAATTAAGAAACGACCACCGCCCTTTTGCTTATATTATTTAAGCTGTAAGTGCGGGAAAAACTACATTATAAATTTGTTAATTAACGTTGAGTGGTTTTGAATCTTAGCTGGTGTCGTGTGGTGCGTGTGGAGTTCGCTGCGCTTACTTGCAAATTAATTTGCCTTTCAATAAAAAAAAAAAAAAAAACGCCGACACCAACGACACCGTAAGCCGCTTTGAATGGCACTTGGCTTAAGTTTCAGCCTTTCTCGCATGCATTAATCAAAAGTTATCTAATATGTATTGTTGTAGCAATGTGTGAATGTACAATTGTCTCGCTCCCTCTCCTTTCTCTCTCTCTCTCTGCCTATCTCTGTCTCTATATTTGGAAATGAATCATGTGCAAGGTACCAAGTTGTACAACCTTCGCGTTTGACTAAATTTTAAGCTGAGATTCAAAATTGACAGTGTATATGGCTGTGTGGAGATTTTCTTTGCGGAAGTGCGGACTAGTCTAAAGAGTATCAGCTACGTCAAGTTTTACAACTGCAGCAAAAAAATTATTATAAATCAAACAGCATAACAAAAGACTTGGGCAACAAACTTGTTTTGGCAGTAAGTTAAATGTAATAAAAATATGATCGCAACAAATTGTTAGTTATTATTCAAAACTAAGTAAAATTATTGAGCAAAATTGATTTTGAATAAAATATACCATAACTTATAACATTATTTCATATTAATTTTTTTTGAGGAAATTAAATAAACCCCCATAAATAATTGCAGATAACAAAATTGGAATCGCTTTGTTTTCAAACATTTCTCAAATAAAGCTGTGAACAAAAATGCAACAGCTGCCGAGTGTAAATAAAACGCAAAAAATATGCACAATTGTTGCTGGCTTGTTAATTATATCTACTTGACAATAACGGCAACCTTGTGCCTCCAACTCAACTTACAGAGTGACACAAACGCCAGATCGTCTGGCTTATTTGGCATAGCATATTAATGAAAAGGCAGAGACGAACACAAGCTCGGCATTTGGCCATTTAACAATGAGACCAAAGCCAACTACAAAGTTCAGACAAACAAGCACTTGAGATTTATGGCAACACCACAAAAAAACCTTAAACTTTACAAGTATAAATAGATAAGTGGAGTATGGGCACAAATAAAAATGATTGTGTAAGACAGAAAGTCAAATGCTCATAATTTGCGCAGAGTTTGTGTCAAAAAATTGAAAGGCTGAGAAATCTATTAATTTCCCTATTGATAAGCTAATGATTGCAGTTATATAAGTTTAAACTATCTTCTAATAATTTTAAGTGTAAAAATTAGTTGAAATTAATCGTGGTATAATCCGACAAAGTTTTCTGTCTCTTTCTCTGGTTTTTAATAAATCATTTCTAATAATAAGTTAGTTAGTTAAATGTCTAATTTATTTATTCTTTTTTATAAATATGCAGAGAATTTTCTTGAAGTAGCACAATTCATAAATTCACGCGACCAAAACATATTAACCCCATATTTGTGGTATTCACTACATGTCGGAGAACTCAAACTTAGTCAGTTTGTTAAATACATATATGCATATCTTATCTGATTTATGTTGTGCGGCTTATGGCGAGAAACTTTCTAAACCGCATTCACAAAGCCTTTAAGCCGCAAACACGTGCTGCGCTCCAAAGTGCAGATTGCTAAGCGTTTATTAATAAAATGGCTGAATAGCTCAAATCGAATACGAATAACTTTGAGGTGTGAGTACGAAAACCAGTTCTGATAAAATTATTCATTCAGTTTAGTTTTGGGTTTGGCATATTTGATTTTTTTTAAGAACAATTTTGTGGCATTTATTGTATTAGAAATAAATCATTAATTTGAACAATTTTTCTTGTATTTTTTTTTACGACAGGCTGACCCATTCAACATTAATTGTCATTAAATCGGAAACATGACCAAAACGACGGCAGCCAATTGGCTGGCCGCATTGCTGTCGTGTCTGTTGCTGGTGCTCCACACAACCACAGCGGACGAGGCGTTCTCGTGTCCAAATGGTAAGTTTGCATTCAACTTGAAATTCGAAATCCAATTTTAGCTGCATTTAAGCCATACTACAAAAGGCACGTGCGTGGCAACTGCACTGCAGGTGTGGCCAAAAACTTGCGCATAAATCAAAGCGAAGATAATTTTAATTATATATATTCTACATAAACATATACCCATACATACACACAGACATACACACTTATATGGTTAAAACGGATGTCGAATTGGCTTTTGCCAATGGGCCCGGCAAATTGTCTTTGATTTCCGTCGCCTTCATTGTCTTTCGTCTGTGTTTGTATGCGTGTATGTGTGTATAATTGTGCCGATCGTTTAATTTAAGGTAAATCATTTGTTAAGTTGTAATTAACTTGTACAGTTTTTAAGATTTTTCACTAACTTACAATTATTCAGTTAATTATATGCGTTTTAAAGCATTTATTAAATACTTCCTGTTTAGCTTTTCTGAAACCCTAAAATATTATATATATTTATTTAAGAATAACAAAACAAGTTTTATCAGAAATGTTAAAATCGAGTTCTAAGCCAAAATATTTTATCTTATGTATCTGACTATAGAATATATTTTCATACAACATCTGATATATTATATTACCTGGATTCACCGGTCTATGAATCATAGCTAATTTGTTTACATTAGCAATATTACATACATTGTTCTATTCTCTAATCTAATTAAGTTATTATAGAGAACAAACATTAATTTTATACGACATCATTACACATCCATAAATCATAATTATTTGGTAAGCTGAACTTTAATGTTTTGATTGCCATCATAATTTCATCTATAAACGAAAGCAAAATAATGATATTCCGTTTTCTGAGGCGGCACAAAATGGTCGAACATTCTTTGTTTACAATAAAGATACGTCTAGAGAAAACCAATTACGCTACGTGATCTGTGGCTAAGCTGTGCTACGCCCTAGGATAGGTAATCATTGGTTCTCCTCTAAAATGGCTTCTTTGTGCTTGTTTGGCTATCATTAGGCCTTGATGCTAAGCTCCTTTCATAAATATAGCGCACACTTTGGCCATTAAAATGCTAGCATTATCGTTAATGACAAATCTACAGAAACGTTGGCAACTTGCCAAACGGGTTGCTTAGCTTAAATCTGTTAAGTTTTGGCCAGAACGAACGAAAGAAGTTAAGATGACGGAAATGCTGGAGTAGCTAATCAATCAGTGTCCTATCCAGTCAACACTTGGCACTGCGGCTTTTCACTCGATGGCCACCTACAACAAACCGCGGCAATGATAACGGTTATTACATATGCCAAACTGGTTGTTCTTACTGTTGTTGTTGTTGTTGCTGTTGTGTGCCCCACTGGGCGGTAATGCCAAGAATGCCCATGCCATGCCATGGCTATGACAGCACAGAAGTTACAGCGCAAGAACTCTGGCTAAGAGCCACACATGTATGTGTGTATATGTGTGAGTTTATGTGAGTACGCGTATGCCATCGACAGAGTCACATATGTGTGTGTGTGTGTGTGTGAAGCGAGATTAGTTGCGAGCGCAGAAATGAAAAACGTTAAAGCGCTTCGAAACAAGATTTCTTAACGGTTGTTTAATGCCAAGCCACGTTTACCTGACTGACTGACTAACTTGGCTATTGGTTCGCCAGCAACAGCTACAGCTTCTCCATCTCCTTCTCCTGTTTCACCAGTCTCGATCCCAGTCCCAGTCTATCTGGCATGCTACTTTTTTTAGTCGTTGTTGTTGCTGTTGTTGGAATAGTTGTGCTGCCTCGTATTAACTAGCTGCAGTTGCTGTGCTTATTAACACTTTTATATGCACACACGCTTACCCTCACACACACACACACACAAAACACACACATGCCAGCACCTGCCAACGGAGACGCCAACGGCAACGCGGCCAAAACAAGTTCGTTGCCTAAGTCTTTTGATATTTTCATGTTACGTTGGTTGTTTTTATATATTCATATGCACGGCAGTTGGTGCAGGTGTGTGCGTGTGTGTGTGTGTGTGTAAATGACTTGTTTTAGGTGCAGTTGTGCAAAAAATAGGCCAAACTGTTGGCGGCTAGTGCAGTTGTTGGTAAGCTGAATAACAGAGCTTAATCATTAATTTTATTGATGCGGTTCGCGTGGACCAACACTTTAACCATGATATGGGCGTTTTAATGATTACAGTTGGTACTCTCTTCAATTTCTGTCAGAGCGCAAATGACCAACCATTCATATTTCTCTTTTTTATGTATGACAAAAAAGTGTAACAGGTTTTCTTTACATTATTTTTCATATTTATTTATATAATTTGACTTAAAATAAATGACATATGAAGAAACTTAATTTTTATTTTATTCAAAGATTGTGGGTTAAGGTTGAAAGAGGGAGTCACAAGCTCTCAATAAATAATAGATAAGCTCAGCTTATTTCATGGCGCTTCCTTCGATTCTATACCTAAGAATATAGAAATCATAGTTTAAATTCCACTTTTATGTGGCTTTTGACGATGATTTGATAAATCAGAGCCATGAAATTCTAAGCAAACGGAGGCGGCACATAATTTAAATCATGAGTAAGTCTAGCTTTGGCCACACCAATGTTTACCTTCATTACCCGCCACTCAAGCATCACATTCTAACTGTAAATGCCTCAAATTGATAAACAGACAGACGGGCAAAGTAAACAACTCACAATCTTACCTAGAAACGAAATGAATCGCATTAGTAGGCAATACCAACACCAACACCAACAACGTGAACCAGATCACGACGACTTTCAAGATACACAATTTTTGGACACGCTTGAGCAAATGCAAAGAGCATCATCATCAGTTCTAAAAGCTAATTAAATCAACTTGTTCTTTATTTTCGTGTGCTGCTTCTTGAAAAATTCAGCATTTTGATTATGTTTCTGGGTCAGCACACACAACGCAAGTGATATATGACACTGTCAAAAGCGATGGTCTTATAACACATGTGCACAACGTGGGGTGGTATTATTTATGAATTTCAAAATTCGGCATTTAGCAAATCATGAAGCGTAAAATGTTCGTGTGCCTAAACAAATTTGTTTGACGGTGGTTTATGGAAGTCAACGCTTTTCTAGTTGACTGACTTCTGTGTGAATTGTGCGAGCGGTTAGACAATTTAATCATGTTGTATGGACAAGAAAGAAAGAGAGATAAAGATGGCCATTGCCAGGGCACAAAAAAATGTGTGAAAAGTTAAACGAACTTAACGTTAGACATAAGGTTTAATGATCGTTTGGGCAACGGGCATTGACAGGCAGCAAAACCAAAGGCAAGTAATCTGCAATAAAAACCAAATATTACAGCTAGAATTACCAGATACGTTCTTGTAATTCCGCTTTCTACGGATTGAAGATCTCTTTGTGTCTTTGAAGAGATAAGTTAACGCAGCGAAGGCAAACAAATGCATAAAAAAATTGAGGCTAATGAAAGGGGCTCAAGAAGATTTATTGCAGTTGTGAAACTTATGCGTGCCCGCAACTTGATTTTCACTTTCTTGTTTTTGCAAGACCCCAGAAAAGAACAGCCAACTCCAAAAACAACTATTTATGTATATGGTAAACTATGCTGGTAATTTAAGTTGCCAAAGTGAATTTCCAAATAAACACAGACGTGGACGCAAAGAAAATATGTTTTGAGGTCAACTGCGGACAGTTAAACTGAAAATAAATATAAATGTTTTGTGTACTTAAAAAATAATAATCAGATTTGGCACAAAAAAATTAAAATAACTAGCTGGCTCATAAATAAATAAAAATAATAAAATGTTAAATAATTCAAGAAGTTTAAATTTTTATATCAAATATTTATTTTGTTTACTTGTCTACAAAATAGTTAGATTTCGCTTTTAAGGAACAATAAGTATATTTTTGTTTATTTCTAGCACAAATTTTGACCTTCTATATTTCATATATACAAATAATCAACTCAAGACAATATATTCCCAGGTGCTTTAGCTAGTTTTGCAAGGTTATTCGATTGTTTCGTTAACTTGTTCTATAAGCCAATCAGAGCAATGTTCTCACAATTTAAGCATTTCAGTATCTAGTGCAAGTGTCTTTAAAGATCTATTTGCTACTTGAGTTGATAAAGTGCAGAGAGCATGTGCAAAAACTTGTCATTTCTTATAGCATATGTATGTCTCAAGAGTATGCAGTATGCTCCCAGATACTCATACATATAGCATCAAAAATTTACGTAAGATATTCTCACATTATTAATTTGTATTGTGTTCACGAGATTTCGTCAGAGAGTTCGCTGAGTTTGCGCGATTCTTCGCGATTCACTGAGTGTTTGGCCCAAAATTATAGACAATGATCAGCAGCTGTTTGGCTTCGGGCGCTTTCAGCGGCTTCTACTCTGGCAATTAGAGCACGGCTAACAAATGCAGCTGGCAAAAAAAAATGCATATGGGAGCCCAAGAGCCGTCTATATGTGGGGCAAAAGAAAAAATCCACAACAACAAGTCACGCAGCAAATTTGCATAGCATAATGGCTTACAAAACTTCCTGGCAGGTATTTCAAATATGTGGCACAATTCAATAAAGCAGTCAGCAGCAAAATAAAAAAAAATGCAAATTCTTGCAAAAATAAAAGACACTAACGCTGACTCACTTAACAAAGAAAATTAAAGAATCAAGAAACCGGCTAACCTTGTCCAGCTGCTGCTGCTGCTGCACCCAGTCCAAGAGCAAAGGAATTTTAGAAGCCATTGCTACTTACGTGGCTTCAATTGCCTATAGAGAAACTCCAACAACTTGACAGTCGAGGTGACATACACACTACATTTGTGGGGTAGTAATATGAGAGAGAGAGAGAGAGATGGAGAGAAGCAGACAAATAGCTGGCCATTAAAAACAATTACTTGAGGTTTGTTATGCTGACCGTTCTCTTTGCCATTCAACTGATTTCAATTGAAGCGTGTTAGGAACTGAAGAATCCAAATGTCTGTGACTCTCCAGTTCTATTTTTTTTTTACTTACGTTATTTTTAAAGTGGAACAGCGTACGGTTTTGCTGGGGATTTTGTTGGCATGCAGCGTAGCTGAAATAAAATAAAAATTACTGCGGTAAATAGCCAACAAATATAAATATATATATAGAAATTGGAATTGTGGCAAATAGCGGTATACAGTTAAATAAGCAAATACACACAATTACATATAAACGGCAATTGATTGTTGTTTTGGTTGTTTGGTCGAGAAGAGCACAATTGGCAAAGAATTTTAAGCAATTTGCTGAGATGACAGCAAAGATTACTATAATGAGATTTGGGTATTATAACTGGCATAATAATTTGTCAAGTTTTGCTGTTCAATAAAATGACGTAATTATGCTCTTCAAAATTATAAATAGGTATACGAACTTAAGCCTACTTAAAATCAAGCTATTCATTAGTTTCATCACATTCAAACTTGACATAATTGTGGAGTTAAAAAAGATATTAAAATTTAACATTAAAGTCAAGCAGAGTCAAAAGACAGAAATAGGTCTTAGATCAAGATGCAGATCAAGATGAAATAGAAATTAAAAGCAATAATATTTTCCATATGAGATTATTAATGAAGCAATACTTTAATTATAGCAGTTTGTTATTTTGTCATATTTATCTTCCATATGAGATTATAAATAAAGCACTGATTTTATTATAATAGCTTGTTAATTTTTCATATTTATTTTGAAAATGAAGATTGCTGAAGTTGTCTCTTCCTTAGATCTTGTATTTATTTTACGTAAAGACTTCGTTGCCAAGTGGTCTAAACAATAATCTATTTGTGTTTTTTTTTTGTTGTCTTGTATCTACACGGAAATCGTGAAAGTCCACTTCAAATACTAACTATCTAACATACTGAGCCATGTCAGGATATGTCAGTCTGTGCAGCCAGAAATAAATTGAAGCAGCTTTTTAGAGTCAGAGCCAAAGCTGATAGAAACTATTTTTTTTTTTTTGCCTTTTTACAAATGGATCAAAATTGTTTGAATATTTTTGCTGTTTGTTGTTGTTTTACTGTTTTCATTTGCGCGCGGGCCTTTTCGAATATTTTAGTCGATTTGATTTTAAATGAAAGCTGTCAATCAAGCCGACAAAAGGCGGGCTCGACAAGTCGCAGCAACTTTCCCATTTTACCAGGAAAACGCGACGCACTTAGATTGAGAAAATGAAAGCGACAACACGAGCCTGCCAAATGTATAATTGTAATTTGCTAAATTTGCTACATACTTATAAGTTGCTAGCTGTCTCTTATAGATGAAACCCGACTGGGTAATTACTTCAATAAAAAATTTCTTTAATCTCTAGAATATGCAATTAAATCTGCTGAGCTCATATGTCACTCAATGGCATAGAAAGCCAAAGCCACAGTTTGAGATGTAGAAATTAAATTATGCAAAACAAGTCGCTTAGATTGGGGTCACGCTAGAGATCCCAGGGGGGAAGCCAACTGCAGCTGAATTAAATATGAAGAGCTGCCCGAAGAGATTGAAAAATTTGATGTTGATGGGGGAAAGAAAATATTTTGGTTATGGGAAATAATTTTCATAGGGCTAATTTGGTAGTTACATGTGTGAGATTTTTCAATCGAGTTTTTTTTGTTGATATATCATATAATTTTTAAAAGCTGATATTTGAAATTAATTTTTTTCACTGTTAATTGAATTACTTTACTTTTCCATTCGCTTTCAGACTTGAAAATAAAATATGATAATTCATAAACATTTATTATATAACAACCTCAACAAATGTTTATTAATTTTAAAAATTCCCAAGAAACTTGAACGAAATTTGCAATTTTAATGCAAGTTTCCCAAAAGAGCTGTGACCTTGTCTAATTTGAACTTATTATTATTTGTATTTACAGGCTGGGAACTGCGTGGATTAAATTGCTATAAATATTTTAATATCAAACATTCGTATGAGAAAAGCGCCGAACTGTGTCGAAGGTGAGTAAAACCATAGCATAACCAAAACCAGACGTTAATTTAAATATATATATTAGAATACAGCCAATAGAGGAAGTTGTGGGCTCCAACTTCTCTCAATGAGACAACTTGTTGAGCTGATTGCCAGGCACTGAAGTATCTTACGCATCAATAAGCAGAACTACCAGTTCTGGTTAATAGGTAGACAGGCAGATATATATACTAGATAGATACTTGACTTTCTGTCTAGATGTGTATGCATGTATGTGTTGTATATGTAATTGCTGCAACAGTTGCCGTTACAGCACCGCATTGCATTTCCGCTGACGGTGCTGACAGCTAACTGTCAATGCCAAAGTGGGCAGCAGCATCGATGGCGTTGTTGGCCAAGTTTGAAATTGTTTTTCACGACTGACTGGGCAGGCCAATCGCATCGATAAGCCAATTCGATGGCCGATGATTCATAATATTTTTCTTTTTCGTCAGCTACTTGATTCGATGGAAAAGAAAGTCGACGTCGCCGTCGACGTCGATAGGCTTCCGGCGTTCGGCCCCAAAACATTCCTGATTCGCGTGGTTTTTTTTTGGGTGTTAACCCGCTGTTGACCCAAATACTTCTGAGTGCCTGCACCTGATCAACAGCAAAGAGCTCGTGAAATGTGAACCTTTTCTTCATTTCTTTCGGTTTCGGTTTTGGCTTTAAAATTGAGAGTGTTTCGATTTGATTGAAGTCGTAGCCGTTTTTTATCGATAATAATTTCTGCTCGCCTTTAATGAGCGTGTGAAACGCTGCTTTTGGATTGACCGCGGGGCATGTGGGGTGAAAGTTGTTCGATATTAATATTTCGGTATTGTAGGCACAAAACATTAACATTAAGGCTATTGGCTATTGGCTATTGGCTAGCCATAGACTTAGTTGGTCTAATGTCAATGGCCTACGCAATTTCTCCCAGCAGTCAAGTGTTAAATAGCAATTACATATGCCCGGCACAAGCTGCACACCAGTTGACAATAGCAGCAGCTACAGTGGCTACTACTCTAATGTACTCTTCGTCATTTACATGCCATAGACCTCGCCCCAGTCCAAGTCCAATGGCTATTGAAATGCGGCTGGCGTTTCATTATTTTTTTTTAACTCAGCAAGTTCAACAAACGACAGACAACTGTTTGTCCACTGCTCGAAATGGTGTAAGCAATAGTTGTTGCCAAAAAACAAAATAAACGCATATGCAATCGGTATAAATAAATCTTAAAAAACAGATAACGTGGCGTTGTCAAAATAAAAAAAAACTAAATTATTTGCTTGGGTGAAATTTTCTTTTTTCGTCTTTCAACAGTTGCTGTACATTTTGCGTGTACAGCATGCGAAATACGTAGAATGAAGGAAAGTACAGATAAGGCGTTAACATTTCAAGTTAACGGAGCTGTGACCAAAAAAAAAAAAAATAAATAAAGAAAAAAACAGCAATCATGGATTTGGGGATTGTTGGTTTATGTGTTTGTTGGGCGTGGTCGAAACGCAACGCATTGAAAACTTTTTGTATAAAGTTGTGGCACTTGTTTATTTGGGCAAAATATTTGTTGTTTAGCCTTTTAATAATGTAGGTGCGGAAATAGGCAATAATAAGCCAAGTTAATGCCAAAGAATTTTTTAAGGCGTTGCTAACCAAAATGCATATAAAAAAAATAGTAAAAATAATGTTGTGAAAACTAATAATTTAAAAAACCTTTTTACTTTAAAATTAGTAGTATAATAATGTAAAATAAAATTATATATTTAATAAAATAATTAAATTATTAGTAATAAAAGTAACTAGTATTAAATTAAAATATTTGTTGTTTAGCCTTTTAATAATGTAGGTGCGGAAATAGGCAACAATAAGCCAGGTTGATGCCAAAGAATTTTTAAAGGCGTTGCTAACCAAAATGCATAAAAAAAATAGTAAAAATAATGTGAAAACTAATAATTTAAAAGACTTTTACTTTGAAACTAGTAGTATAATAATGCAAAATAAAATTAAATATTTAATAAAATAATGTAATTATTAGTATTAAAGGTATCACCACTAGTTTTAAATTAAATTTGAATTTTTCTGTCGAATAACATTTGTTAAAATATAATTTAACTATTTGCTTTGAATACTTAATTTTTATGTAAACATATCACTGGAATTTGCTTAGCCAACAACTAATTTGTAAAATCGACCAGCAACCCGTATAAAAAAAATCAGAGTTACTAAATGAACAGTTAAACAAGCCGACATATTCCGTATACATGCACAAATCGACACACACCACACACAGCTAGTTTTCACTGGGTGTTAGACACGCACTATGTGTAATGGTCAGTTATGTGGCAAGGGCGGGCAGCAGGGAGTGTGTGTGTGTGCAACAACATGCATAATTTTTGGCATGCAATCAGCAAAACAGCTGCACAAAAAATTGACAGAGGCGTTGAAGCCCCCACGCTGCGTATGTGTAATATGCATGAATTAAATGTGGCAAAGTAAAAAGGCAAAATAACAATTGTATTTACAAAACGGGTTTTCTCGTAGAATCAAGCTGTGCGCGGTTGGGGAAAAGAAAAAAGAGTTTTTTGGTGATTGGAAACGAAAGTTTTCTTTCTTTTGTGTGTATGCTTTTTGTTGTTATTTTGGACAGCATAATTAAGAGATAAAAAAATAGAAAGTAAAGCGCATTGCACAGAATGCAGCTGCATAATTGCAAATGGAGTTAAGTGCGCAGCGGAAGCTGAAAGGAGCACAGTTCCCATGCTTTAATCTAATCACTAATCTCTCGTTCCATTTGTTATTCTCTTCTTTCGCAGATATGGCGCCGAACTGGTGGCCGTCGATAGCTATGCGGAGAACAACGAGACTCTTTCCATAGCACGCGCCAGCGATCCCAATCAACGTGCCTCGGACAAATACTGGCTGGGTCTGGCCTCGCTGGATGATCTACGCACGAACACGCTGGAGTCTGCCTCTGGTGCATTGATCTCACAGTACTCGGGCTTTTGGTCTCTGCAGCAGCCAAATGCTGCGTCCGGTGAGTGTGTTGCTGCCAGCTTTGCCAGCAAGGCACAGAGCTGGGCTCTGGGCACCTGCGAGTCCCTGCTGCCCTTCATGTGCCGCGCACCGGCCTGTCCACAGGGAGCACTCCAATGCGCCAACGGGCAGTGCATCAATCAGGCGTTTAAGTGCGATGGCAGCGATGATTGTGGCGATGGCACCGATGAGCTCGACTGTCCAGCCCAATGCCATTTCCATATGCAATCTGGCGGCGATGTAATTGAGACGCCCAACTATCCGCACAAATATGGAGCGCTTAGCAAGTGTAAGTGGACGCTGGAGGGACCACTGGGCAGCAATATTATACTGCAGTTCCAGGACTTTGAGACAGAGAAAACTTTCGACACCGTTCAAGTGTTGGTGGGTGGACGAACTGAGGACAAATCCGTGTCCCTGGCAACTCTCAGTGGCAAACAGGATCTGACCACACAGCCATTTGTATCCGCCTCCAACTTTATGATTGTCAAGTTCACCACAGACGGCAGCGTGGAGCGGAAGGGCTTTAGGGCGACATGGAAAACGGAGGCAAAGAATTGTGGCGGCACTCTGAAGGCAACCTTGCAGCGCCAGACTCTAACCAGTGCCAACTATCCCAAGCAATATCCCGGCGGACTGGAGTGCCTGTATGTGATCAAGGCGCAGCCGGGACGCATTATCTCAATTGAAGTTGATGATTTGGATATTGCCGAGGGACGCGATCATCTAGTCATCCGCGACGGTGATTCACCCATGAGTCGCACCATTGCCAAGCTGACGGGAAAAACTCCAAATAACGAACGAGTCATCATCTCAACCGGAAATGCACTCTACCTGTACTTCAAGTCCAATTTGGGTGAGGCTGGCAAGGGTTTCAGTCTGCGCTATATTCAAGGATGCAAGGCGACGATCACATCTCGTAATGGAACAGTTACATCGCCAGCATTCGGCTTGGCTGATTATCCAAAGAATCAGGAGTGCTTCTTCACCATTCGCAATGGGGCACGTGCTCCACTCTCTCTGAAGTTCGACAAGTTCACCGTCCATAAGAGCGACAACGTGCAGGTCTTTGATGGTTCCTCCACATCCGGGTTGCGTTTGCACTCCGGCAATGGCTTCACAGGCACTGCTGCGCCCAAACTAACCCTGACTGCCTCATCTGGTGAAATGCTGATTAAGTTTACCTCGGATGCGTTACACAATGCAGCAGGGTAAGTCGAAGACTGGATTACTGGAACAGTACTGAATGGAGGAGTTCATTGGGAGCAATCTATATTTATATATGTTAATCTTTTGCAGCTGGTCGGCAACTTTCTCGGCTGACTGTCCTGAACTGCAGCCCGGTATTGGGGCGTTGGCCTCCAGTCGCGACACGGCCTTTGGCACGCTGGTCAGCTTCACATGTCCCATTGGACAGGAGTTTGCCACCGGCAAGACGCGTCTGGTTACGGAATGTTTGCCCGGTGGCAACTGGAGTGTCTCCTACATACCAAAGTGTCAGGGTGAGTCCGCAAATCCCAATTCATATTGTACTTTCGTTTATTCCCAATCTCGTCCACACAGAGGTCTACTGCGGTCCTGTGCCACAAATTGACAACGGCTTCTCCATTGGCTCCTCGAATGTGACGTATCGCGGCATTGCCATGTACCAGTGCTACGCTGGCTTTGCATTTGCCTCCAGCGAGCCAATTGAGAAGATTTCCTGCCTGCCCGACGGACGCTGGGAGCGACAGCCCCACTGCATGGCATCCCAATGTGCTGCACTGCCCGAGGTGCCACATGCCAATATGACGCTGCTGAATGGAGGTGGTCGAAGCTATGGCACCATTGTCCAATACGAATGCGAACCGGGCTATGAGCGTAATGGCCATCCCGTACTCACTTGCATGTCGAACGGCACCTGGAGTGGAGATGTACCACGTTGCACGCGGAAGCGTTGCTTCGAGTTCCCTGTGATTGAGAATGGCTTTGTGGTGGATGCGGCACGTCCATACCAGTATGGAGATGAGGCCAGGGTGCAGTGCTTCAAGGGCTACAAGTTGATTGGCAGCAATATCATGCGCTGCAGCGAGGCTCAACGGTTCGAGCAGCCACCCACCTGTGAGGACATCAACGAGTGCAGCTCCTCCCAATGCGATCTGACAACCACCGAGTGCACGAACACGAATGGATCCTTCCATTGCCAGTGTCGTTCTGGTTTCATGGCGACGACGGAGTGCAGACCCGTTGGCGATTTGGGTCTGGGTAATGGTGGTATTCCGGATGACAGTATTAGCACTTCGGCCAGTGAGCTTGGCTACAGCAAATCTCTGCTGCGTCTCAATACGAATGGCTGGTGTGGCGCCTCCTTGGAACCAGGTGCAAATTGGATACTTATTGATCTGAAGGCACCCACTATTCTGCGTGGTTTCCGCACCATGTCCGTGCAGCGTTCCGATAGCAATGTGGCCTTCAGTTCCGCGGTGCGTTTGCAGTATTCAAATGATTTAACTGATGTTTTTAAGGATTATGCAAATCCCGATGGAACCGCTGTGGAGTTCAGAATACTGGAACCAACCTTGTCCATACTGAATCTGCCGTTACCGATTGAGGCGCGCTATATCCGCTTCCGCATACAGGACTATGTTGGTGCTCCTTGCCTGCGCATGGAGCTGATGGGCTGCACCCGCTTGGATTGCGTGGACATCAATGAGTGCAGCAAGCAAAATGGCGGCTGTGATCAGAAGTGCATCAACTCACCTGGTGGCTATGCCTGCGCCTGCACCACTGGCTACCAGCTGTACACGTCCAATGGCACCGCTGGCTATCACATTGAGCGCTCCGAGTCGGGTGAACGCGATGGAGACACCTATCAGCGGAACAAGACTTGTGTCCCCCTGATGTGCCCCGAACTGCAGGCACCAGAAAATGGCCAGCTTCTGAGCGAACGCAGTGATTATCACTTTGGCGACGTGGTGCGATTCCAGTGCCACTTTGGCTACATCATGAGCGGCAGCTCGGTGGCTCTCTGTCTGTCCAGCGGTCAATGGAATGCCAGCGTACCAGAGTGCAATTGTAAGTAATCTTTCCAAGAGATGAACATATCCATTTTATCTTTGAATTCAATTTCATTCCTTGGCTAACCAATTTCAGATGCGAAGTGCGTTTCATTGCCTGATGACAAGCTGGAGGGTTTGACAGTTGCCCGACCCGATCCCGAATCCGTGCTGGTTCCTTTCCGTGACAATGTAACCATTAGCTGTGGCTCTACCGGCCGCCAACTGCGCTCCACAGCCTCCGCTGGTTTCAGGCAGTGCGTGTACGATCCCAAGCCGGGTCTGCCCGACTACTGGCTATCGGGCATGCAGCCATCCTGTCCCCGTGCGGATTGCTATGCTCCCATGCCAACACCTGGTGCTGAGTATGGACAGTTTGTGGATACGCGTTATCAGAGCAGCTTCTTCTTTGGCTGCCAGAACACCTTTAAGCTGGCTGGACAAACCCAACGACACGACAATGTGGTGCGCTGTGGTGCCGATGCCATTTGGGACTTCGGTGATCTGCGCTGCGAGGGACCCGTCTGCGAGGATCCGGGTCGTCCAGCCGATGGTCGCCAGCTGGCAAGGAGCTACGAGCAAAGTTCCGAAGTTTACTTTGGCTGCAATCGTCCTGGCTACATTCTCATCAATCCCAGACCAATTACGTGCATACGCGAACCGGAGTGCAAGGTGATCAAGCCACTGGGATTGAGCTCCGGCAGAATACCTGATTCCGCTATTAACGCCACCTCGGAGCGACCCAACTATGAGGCGAAGAATATCCGATTGAACTCGGCGACCGGCTGGTGTGGCAAACAGGAAGCATTCACCTATGTCAGTGTGGATCTGGGACAGATATACCGTGTCAAGGCAATCCTAGTCAAGGGTGTGGTTACCAACGATATTGTTGGACGACCCACCGAGATTCGCTTCTTCTACAAGCAGGCAGAGAATGAAAACTATGTCGTCTACTTCCCCAACTTCAATCTAACCATGCGCGATCCGGGCAACTATGGTGAACTAGCCATGATTACGCTCCCAAAATACGTGCAGGCTCGTTTCGTCATCCTGGGCATTGTCAGCTATATGGATAACGCCTGCCTGAAGTTCGAGCTGATGGGCTGCGAGGAGCCCAAGCAGGAGCCGCTGCTCGGCTATGACTATGGCTACTCGCCCTGCGTGGACAATGAACCACCCATCTTCCAGAACTGTCCGCAACTGCCGATTGTGGTGCGACGAGATGAGAATGGTGGTGTGCTGCCCGTTAACTTCACCGAACCCACTGCTGTGGATAACTCTGGTTCGATTGCACGTCTGGAGATTAAGCCGCAGAACTTCCGCACACCTAGTCACATATTCAAGGATACGGTTGTCAAGTATGTCGCCTTCGATTACGATGGCAACGTGGCTATTTGTGAGATCAACATAACCGTGCCGGATGTGACGCCGCCATTGCTGCAGTGCCCCCAGAGCTATGTGATTGAGCTGGTCGATCGCCAGGACAGCTACAATGTGAACTTTAACGATACACGCAAACGCATCAAGACCTCGGATGAGACGGGTGAAGTGCGTCTGCAGTATACGCCGGAGCGTGCAATCATAAAGATTGGCCACTTTGAAAATGTAACGGTAACTGCCACGGATAAATTCAACAATCGTGCCAGCTGTCACTTCCAGGTGTCGGTGCAGGCATCGCCATGCGTCGACTGGGAGCTACAACCGCCGGCAAATGGAGCAATTAATTGTCTGCCAGGTGATCGTGGAATTGAGTGCATTGCCACCTGCAAGCCAGGATTCCGATTCACCGATGGTGAACCGCTGAAGACCTTCTCGTGCGAGACATCCCGCCTGTGGCGTCCCACATCTGTGGTGCCCGATTGCGTGTCAGAGAACACGGAGCAGGCTGCCTACCATGTGACGGCGACGATTACCTATCGCGCCAATGGCGCTGTGGCTCAATCCTGTCTGGGACAATATCAGGAGGTGCTCTCCCACCACTATGCGGGACTCAATCAGTTACTGTCGCAACGCTGCTCAGCGGTCAATGTCAATATGAATGTAACCTTCCTGAAATCGGTACCATCGCTCCAGGAGGAGAATGTCGTCAAAATGGACTTTATTCTTTCGATCTTGCCCGCTGTGCGTCAGCCCCAACTCTACGATCTGTGCGGCTCCACACTGAATCTGATCTTCGATTTGAGTGTGCCTTATGCCAGTGCTGTCATCGATGATCTGCTGAATATATCAAATATTGGCAATCAGTGTCCGCCGCTGCGTGCACTCAAATCGCAGATCACTCGTGGATTCAACTGCAATGTGGGTGAAGTGCTCAATATGGACACGAGTGATGTGCCCCGTTGCCTGCATTGTCCCGCTGGTACCTACGTCTCGGAGGGTCAGAACAGCTGCACCTATTGTCCACGTGGATACTATCAGAATCGCGATCGCCAGGGCACATGTTTGCGTTGTGCCGCCGGCACCTATACCAAGGAAGAGGGCTCCAAATCCCTGGCAGATTGCATACCCGTTTGTGGTTATGGCACCTACTCACCCACAGGTCTGGTACCCTGTTTGGAATGTCCACGAAACTCGTTTACCGCCGAGCCACCCACTGGAGGCTTCAAGGACTGTCAAGCGTGTCCAGCGCAGAGCTTCACCTATCAGCCAGCGGCTGCCAATAAGGGTCTGTGCAGGGCCAAGTGCGCCCCGGGCACCTATTCTGCAACAGGTCTGGCCCCCTGCTCCTCCTGCCCAATGCATCACTACCAAAGCGCCTCGGGCGCCCAGAACTGCAATGAGTGCCCCAGCAATATGCGGACAGACAGCGCTGGCGCCAAGGGACGGGAACAGTGCAAGCCTGTTGTCTGTGGAGAGGGTGCTTGCCATCATGGTGGACTCTGTGTGCCCATGGGTCATGATGTACAATGTTTCTGCCCCGCTGGTTTCTCCGGTCGTCGCTGTGAACAGGATATTGATGAGTGCGCCTCGCAGCCCTGCTACAATGGTGGACAGTGCAAGGATCTACCGCAAGGCTATCGCTGTGAATGCCCCAAGGGCTACACGGGCATCAATTGTCAGGAGGAGGCCAGCGATTGTGGCAACGACACCTGTCCCGCCCGTGCCATGTGCAAGAATGAGCCTGGCTTCAATAATGTGACCTGTTTGTGCCGCAGTGGCTATACGGGAGATCAGTGTGATGTGACCATCGATCCCTGCACCGCCAATGGTAATCCGTGCAACAATGGCGCAAGCTGTCTGGCCTTGCAACAGGGTCGCTACAAGTGCGAGTGTCTGCCGGGCTGGGAGGGAATGCATTGCGAGCAGAATATCAATGATTGCGAAGAGAATCCTTGCCTGCTGGGTGCTGCCTGTACCGATCTAGTCAATGATTTCCAATGCACCTGTCCGTCGGGTTTCACTGGGAAACGCTGTGAGCAGAAGATCGACCTGTGCCTCTCTGAACCATGCAAGCATGGCGCTTGTGTGGATCGCCTGTTTGACCACGAGTGCATCTGTGATCCGGGCTGGACGGGTGGCGCATGTGATGTGAATATCGATGACTGCGAGAATCGTCCGTGTTCCAATGATGGCATGTGTGTGGATCTAGTCGATGGCTACAGCTGCAACTGTGAGCCAGGTTATACGGGCAAGAATTGCCAACATACCATCGATGATTGCGCCTCGAATCCTTGCCAGCATGGTGCCACCTGTGTGGATCAGCTTGATGGCTTCAGCTGCAAGTGCCGTCCCGGATTTGTGGGTCTCAGCTGCGAGGCGGAGATCGATGAATGCTTGAGTGATCCCTGCCATCCAGTGGGTACCGAACGCTGCCTGGATCTGGACAACAAGTTCGAGTGCGTCTGCCGCGATGGCTTCAAGGGATCTCTCTGCGAGACAGACATCGATGACTGCGAACCCCAACCCTGCCTCAACAATGGCATCTGTCGCGATCGCGTTGGTGGCTTCGAGTGTGGCTGCGCCCCCGGCTGGAGCGGCATGCGTTGTGAGCAGCAGGTGACCAGCTGCAATGTGCAGGCTCCGTGCCAGAACGATGCTCGCTGCATTGATCTCTTCCAGGACTACTTCTGTGTCTGTCCCAGCGGCACGGATGGCAAGAATTGTGAAACGGCTCCCGAACGCTGCATTGGCAATCCCTGCATGCATGGCGGCAAGTGCCAGGACTTTGGCTCCGGCCTCAACTGTAGCTGTGCAGCAGATTACGCTGGCATTGGCTGCCAGTATGAGTATGATGCCTGCGAGGATCATGTGTGTCAAAATGGAGCTATCTGTTTGGACAACGGTGCCGGCTACAGTTGCCAATGTCCGGCTGGTTTCACTGGCAAGAATTGCGAACAGGATATTGCCGACTGCAAGGATAACTCCTGCCCACCCGGCGCCAGCTGTGTGGATCTAACCAATGGCTTCTATTGCCAGTGTCCGTTTAATATGACTGGCGATGATTGCCGCAAGGCCATCCAAGTGGATTACGATCTGTACTTCAGCGATGCCTCTCGTTCAACGGCAGCTCAGGTTGTGCCCTTCCCCACTGGGGAGGCCAACAGCCTGACTGTGGCGATGTGGGTGCAATTCGCACAGAAGGATGACACTGGTATCTTCTTTACACTCTATGGCGTGGAATCTGCTCGCATGACGCAACGTCGTCGATTGCTGCTCCAGGCACACTCCAGTGGTGTGCAGGTGTCACTCTTCGAGGATCTGCCCGATGTGTTCCTCAGCTTTGGTGAATACACGTCGGTCAACGATGGCCAGTGGCATCATGTGGCTGTCGTCTGGGATGGCATCAGTGGTCAACTGCAGCTGATTACCGAGGGATTGATTGCCAGCAAATTGGAGTATGGCGCTGGTGGTGCTCTGCCAGGGTATCTGTGGTCAGTGCTGGGTCGCCCGCAACCGGATAGTGTTAAGCATGAATTGGCCTACAGCGATGCTGGTTTCCAGGGCACCATTACCAAGACACAGGTCTGGGCTCGAGCTCTGGATATTACATCCGAACTGCAGAAGCAGGTGCGCGATTGTCGCTCCGAACCGGTACTCTATCCGGGTCTCATCCTCAACTGGGCCGGCTATGAGATGACCTCGGGCGGCGTGGAACGCAATGTGCCCTCGTTGTGTGGTCAGCGCAAGTGCCAGGTTGGCTACACTGGTGCCAACTGTCAACAACTGGTTGTGGATAAGGAGCCGCCAGTTGTGGAACATTGTCCCGGTGATTTGTGGGTCATTGCAAAGAATGGCTCCGCTGTGGTTACCTGGGACGAACCCCACTTCAGCGACAACATCGGTGTGACCAAGATCTTTGAGCGCAATGGACATCGCTCGGGCACCACTCTGCTCTGGGGCACCTATGACATCACCTACATTGCATCCGATGCTGCTGGCAATACGGCTTCCTGCAGCTTCAAGGTTTCCCTACTAAGTAAGTACACTGTTACAAACAAATTAAACACTGACTAACTGTAAAATGTTTGCTTCTTTGCCAGCGGAATTCTGTCCACCTCTGGCTGATCCTGTCGGCGGTTCTCAGGTCTGCAAAGACTGGGGCGCAGGTGGTCAGTTCAAGGTCTGTGAAATTGCCTGCAACAGTGGATTACGCTTCTCGGAGCCAGTGCCAGAGTTCTACACTTGTGGCGCTGAGGGCTTCTGGCGTCCAACACGCGAACCCTCAATGCCGCTTGTCTATCCATCCTGCTCACCGGCTAAGCCGGCACAGCGTGTGTTCCGCATCAAAATGCTCTTCCCATCGGATGTGCTGTGCAACAAGGCCGGCCAGGCTGTGCTGCGCCAGAAGGTCACAAACTCGGTGAATGCTTTGAATAGAGACTGGAACTTCTGCTCGTATGCCATTGAGGGCACCAGGTAAATTGTGGACAACATTGATTTTGCCATCTCCTTTACTAAACACTTGTCCAATTGGTTTGCAGGGAATGCAAGGATATCCAAATCGATGTCAAGTGTGATCATTATCGTGCCGCACAAAACAATCGCGTGCGTCGACAGGTCAAGGATGGCGGTGTCTATGTGATGGAAGTGGAGCTGCCAGTTGTCAAGTAAGTTGTCCAGCATGTTTTCGATATATATGTCTCTGTGTACTCTGTGTTCTATGTATATGTATGTATATGTCTATGTGTTCGTTAACCCAATTTCTAGCGAGGATGACGAGCAGTCGCTGACGAGTCGCCAGGGACGCCAACAAACTGGCGGCGACACATACACCCTGGAAATAGCCTTCCCGGCTGTTAAGTATGTCAAGCATCTCACACACGTTCCCTTAAAGCGTTCAATTGCACCCGATCTTCAGAATTCTGCACCCCAGTACCACTACTACTCCATTCACTCAACTGTCTCAGACTAATCCAAGCCAATCAATATGCAATTGCTATGACTAATGCTTCCAGCTAATCCCACACATCTCATGTGAATCTCTTTTGTGCTAACTCATCTAATTAAAAAACAAAATTTGATAAAAAAAAAAACGATCCGATTTCTTTACTAATCGCGACTTGTTCAAAATCAAATTAAATATATTTTATTAAAAGGTTTTTGTTTTTTTGATATAATTAAAAATGTTTTTAAGTTTGGCTTTATAAAAGTTTTACATGTCTTCCAATAACTCAGGTTTTATCTATTCGACAATTAATTTTCCAAACTCTAAATTTATCCCATCAATCAGAAGGAAACATTTAAAAAATAAATGTTTAACAAATAACAATTCATTTCAGTAATTGATGAAAAATACAAATTTTAATATATTAATATTTTATTTTTTAATTATTAATTTAAAATGTTTACAAAGTATTAATTATTATAAACCTCTCCGATTCTTAGCGATCCTGTGATACACACCTCGACCGGTGAGCGCTCCAATGTGAAGCAGCTGCTCGAGAAACTGATCTTAGAGGATGATCAATTTGCCGTACAAGAAATTCTGCCCAACACTGTGCCCGATCCAGCATCCCTTGAGTTGGGCTCCGAATATGCCTGTCCCGCTGGACAGGTGGTTATGATTCCTGATTGTGTGCCCTGCTCCATTGGCACGTTCTACGATGGTGCAAACAAGACGTGCATTGCCTGCGCCCGGGGTAGCTATCAATCCGAGGCTGGCCAGCAGCAGTGCAGCAAGTGTCCAACTATTGCCGGACGTCCGGGTGTAACAGCTGGTCCCGGTGCGCGCTCCGCCGCTGACTGCAAGGAACGCTGCCCTGCTGGAAAGTATTTCGATGCCGAAACGGGTCTGTGCCGTTCCTGCGGCCATGGCTTCTATCAGGCGAATGAAGGCGCCTTTAGCTGCGATCTGTGCGGCTTGGGGCAGACGACACGCTCCACCGAGGCAACCTCACGCAAGGAGTGCCGTGATGAATGCAGCTCTGGCCAACAGCTGGGCGCCGACGGACGCTGTGAGCCATGTCCACGTGGCACCTATCGTCTGCAGGGTGTGCAACCATCTTGTGCCGGCTGTCCATTAGGTCGCACCACACCCAAGGTGGGCGCCAGTTCCGTGGAGGAGTGCACACTGCCCGTCTGCTCGCCTGGAACCTATCTCAATGCCACTCAGAACATGTGCATCGAGTGCCGCAAGGGCTTCTATCAGTCCGAATCACAGCAAACCACATGCATTCAGTGCCCACCCAATCACAGCACCAAGATCACCGGCGCCACCTCCAAGAGCGAGTGCACCAATCCGTGCGAGCACATTGCCGAGGGCAAACCCCATTGTGACATCAATGCCTATTGTATTATGGTCCCGGAGACTTCGGACTTCAAGTGCGAATGCAAGCCGGGCTTCAATGGCACTGGAATGGCCTGCACCGACGTCTGTGACGGTCACTGCGAGAACTCGGGGACTTGTGTCAAGGATTTGAAGGGTACGCCGTCCTGTCGCTGTGTGGGATCCTTCACTGGACCACACTGCGCCGAGCGATCAGAGTTTGCCTATATTGCCGGTGGCATTGCTGGCGCTGTGATTTTCATCATCATCATCGTGCTGCTCATCTGGATGATTTGTGTGCGCTCCACGAAACGCAGGGATCCAAAGAAGATGCTTACGCCAGCAATCGATCAGACTGGTTCCCAGGTCAACTTCTACTATGGTGCACACACGCCATATGCGGAATCGATAGCACCATCGCACCACAGCACCTATGCCCATTACTATGACGATGAGGAGGATGGCTGGGAAATGCCCAATTTCTACAATGAAACCTATATGAAAGACGGTAAGCAGGAATAATTTGTATAATAAATCGAAGTTTTATTAAAACTGTTTTTTTTTTTTTGTTGCAGGTCTACATGGTGGCAAGATGAGCACATTGGCCCGATCCAATGCGTCGCTCTACGGAACAAAAGAAGACTTATACGATCGACTGAAACGTCACGCCTACACGGGCAAGAAAGGTGGGTTTTTCACAATCCTCCAGAATTAATGAATGATTTACTAATTATGTTTTTTTTTTTTAATTTGCAGAAAAGAGTGACAGTGATAGTGAAGTGCAGTAATCCATCAGCGAAATATACAAAAATAATTTAAAAATATGAATAACTTTAAAAGCTGCTTTAATGTAAAAAATGTGGTCATAAATGTATAGCACTGCAAATGGGGCAAAAACTTGAACACTGCCACAATAAAATACTCAAAATAAATAAAGCTTCATTCTAAAAAGCTTTGCATTGATTCGCAGTAATCTGGAGCTACATCAATTTTAGAACTTTATTCACCGTTTTAATTACGTGGCTTAATGCAAAGCTTGAAATACAAGAAAAGCTGCTGTATGAAAAGAGAAATCTTAAAAAAAAAAATTAGTAACTTCAACATGTGCTCTTTAAATATGAAAAACTAAACAGAAATTAAGTCGAACTTATGCATAAATTAAAAAAAAAGAATTGTTTTAATTATAAGTATTATTTACCTATACGCACGCAAAACATTAAAAACATAAAAACTGCAAAGATAGAAAGCGTCAAATTGCAATATATATTTTCCAAACTTGTTGAAAAATTCGCGAGTGCTGTAAAAAGCAAATCAAATATAGTCGTTATTTTGTAATTTAAATAAAGCAAATTAATTTGTAATTTTATAAAAAAAATCTTTTGTATAACTGTACAAAAGTATCAATTAATTAATAAAAAGCAAAAGCTTATGTTTATATTTAAATTTTATTCAATCACAACAGATTTTTTGTTTATTATAAGGTACATTTTTGTGGATAGCTTATGTGTCGGTGTTGCTTTTATATTTGCAACCAGATTCATCAAGGAGTGTTGCAAGCTAAGTAGAACATTCATGGGAATTGCGGGCAATTTTCTTTTCAGTTAAAATCTGTTTACCCTCACATAAATTATACATTCGATCGGCTAAATATTTCAGAGGTAACATTTTTTCAAGCTTAAGTCATAACAAATAATAATAATAAAATAAATAATCACAAATATCAATTGAATAAAATAAATAATAACAAATACCAATTTAATAAAATAAATAATAACAAATACCCATTTAATAAAAAAAAAACCTTGCAGCCCTGACCATGTAATTTCGTAGCACCTAAAAGTATGCAACATATTTTCAGTGAATAATTAAGAATCGCTTCGTTATTCCAACGCTGACCAGAAATATAGAAATGCATATAGTAATTTATCTTTTTGAAGAATTAATAGTAAGGCAAACATTAAATAATCAAATTTTTTTTTGTGTTTTGTATTTCCAAAGCATTAATTTACAATAGCTTCACTTTGATGGCATTGATTTGGTAATCTAGTGCGACATCCGCTGGCGTATTACATGATAATGATCCGTAGCCTGTGCAGCCATAACTAAAATCGTCAGTGACAGCGGTAAAGTGAAGGAGCCAATAATGAGGTTCTCGTTCCGGTAATAGGTTGGATTGGAAACAATCCACAGACCCAGTAGTGTTCCCTTGGCAAACAGGTAAATGGAATGCTCGATCGACATCCAGATCACCATGCCCAGCTCCAACAGGACGATAGCCACCGCAGTCTCAGCAAGATATTTATAGCCATCAGACAAATTGTTGAGGCGCAGGGGAATTAAACGGTTATCATAGATGACATCCAGAAGTGCTACGCCTACGATCATTGTGGGTAATGCGGGTCCGGGTGTTCCTAGCCTTGTCTGTGGTGTTATATAGAAGATAAATCGTATCATGAGATGTACGAGGGCGGCGAGCAACACGGATTCAGAAGAGGCCATTATTAATTAAAGTAAAAGCACAAAAAAAAAATTTTAAATTTTCTCCAAAATAATTAACAATTTTATTTAATGTTGTAACGTTGACGTAAAATTACAAGTATATCAAATTTAAAAATACATTTCAAAAACCAAGATTGATTCGAAATATCTACAAAATTATTAGGAAGAATACTCAACCAAATAACTTTTTTTAAGATTAAATCTGCAATATTAAAATGTCAAGCTCCTGAAGGGGGAGGGAGGGTGTCACAATGACACATTTTTATTTATTAATTGAGAAAGAATTTTATTTATTGCGCTTTGTGAACTATAACTTTTTGCCTAATGATTTTTTTATACACGATTTAAATATATGGGCGATTTTTGTGGCTTATAGTTATCTCTCTGACGAGAGAGATAAAACCAACTGCAAGCCAACCCAAATATTATTATAGGATAGCTTATCAGCATGCCTTTGCCGCGAATAAATCTCAACAGCGACTGGAAGAAGCTGCCATTATTCCTGCTGCATTCGGACTCATCATCATGAACTATCTCCACGTGCTCCATATTGGTGTCAGCTGGAACAAATTCAATTTCGGCCTGCTGCAAGTGAGTCGTCTCGCCAATCGGCTGGAGCAGCTTTTGTAGCGTCTGAATGTCCTTCTCCCCTGCAAGGAGTTGCTCCACTGTTACATGCTTTCGCTCACGTGGCGTACAAATGCTGCTGGAGTCATTCTCAATCTGATCAATCGGTTCAATTAAGTCCACGAAATTTAGTGGTTCTTTGGGATCCGAATGTTTTTCCAATTTCTCTGTTAGATCCGCCGACAGTTTCTGGGGCAACATCTTTAGCAGGCCATGTGACAGCTTCTTTACCAACTCGTTCGGGTTCTCCTCTAATTGCAACTCATGCACTTCTTCTACCAGCTCCACTGTCGGCTCCACCGTCGGCTCCACTGTCGGCTCAACATTCGGCTCAACTGTCGGCTCAACAGTCGGCTCCACCGTCGGCTCCACCGTCGTGTCCACCGTCGTCTCCACCGTCGGCTCCACCAACTGCTCCACCGTCGTCACCACAGTCGGGTCCATAGTAGGCTCCACCATCGGCTCCACAGTAGGCCCCACCGTCGGCTTTACAGCAGGCTCCACCGTCGGCTCCATTTGCAGCTCCTCCTGCTCCAGCTTTTCCTCCATCTCTGTTTCTACATACAAATTCAGCTGCTCCTCCAGTTTACGCTTCAACTCCTCATCCAGTTCCTCCTCATTCAAATCTGCTTCCATTTGGGCCACTACAAGTTGCAGCATTCTGAGACTCTGATCCTCTGCCGCTCTATATCTCAATCGACACTCCCTTGACGAAAAGTTTCCGGTGTTGTAATGCATTGAAGACGTTGAAGGCGACATTTCATAGATTGATTGATTGTCCTCTTCAGTTGAGATGTCCCCTTGAATACCCGAATCATTGCGTGCATCAACCAGAGTACTTGTGCTGTTGTAACTCTCTGAAAGTTTGCTCTTTCTCTGGAAAGGCCTCATCATTCCTATGTATTTGCGAGTGCTGAAGCGAATGTAGTTTCCGCTTCTGTCCAAGCGAACGGGCTCTGGAATTTTGGTAGGTATCTTAATATCATAGTACTCGATAAAATTGAATGTTTCATCTATCGCATTGTCATCCTTCACATTTGCAACCGGTGGCTGATTGACTTTCACATCACATTTATACTTCATAATTGTCTAGACGAAAAATTCAATTGCCTTCAGTTGCAAAACTGACAATTTCCGATCAACGAAGCAAGAATATTTTTTTATTTGTGTTTTTGGTCGAAAATTTGGCGTTTGGTAAAAAGTTTTAAATTTGGGGCTCCACTGCTTAAATGTGGAATGTGTACAACATCGTTGCCTACTCCGATGCCAACTAATATGGAAGGTTAAATTGTTAGATTTTGAGACAAAAAACAACTTTATTTTATTATGTATTTTTCTTTTATTGTATTAAACATAGGTAGACGCGGCGAGGCGACTTAATAAATAAGAGCTTAGTTAATTTTGTTAAGATTTATGGCAGTTACATTTGCCTGCTTCAAGAGCTGGGCCTAAAACGTAGTGAAGCACCAACGGAGCGGATTGCAATGCTTAGTTCTCCAGTTCCACCTTGAGCTTCAGATGTGTGGGCAACTCATTGTAGATGAGGGGCGGTAGGCGTGCTGCGGGATATAAGAGGAAACGGTTGATGAGCTTGAGAGATGGCTAAGGCCAGATGCCAAAGGGCTACTCACTGTTGCATTTGTAAACCAGATCCGACCATATAATCATCTCCTGTGAGAAGCAAAAGACGCCCAACCGTCCGCCCTTCAGGGTGAGTGTGCCATCAAAGACGTTGCGCGAGTCGAGTATCAAACGTTCTCCCTCAAATATGCTAAGGTGGACGCCAGATGAGCACAGCTGAGATTTACAACAAGTACATTGCACACTTACCGCAACCTGATGAGTCCAATGACAGGGCGATGGATGAGAGACCAGCGATATGAAGTCTTCTCTTTCCAGCCCGCATTTAGCGGATCCTTCCACAGCAGTTTCGCCTGTCCGGGCGTATCGCCGGCATGCCACAAGCTGTTGCGCAACATGGAGCCAGGTCCAGTGTTGCTATCAATCAACTTGATCTGCACACCTGGCTCCGCCGAGGCGCGGAAGGGCGAGGATTGCCAATAGGTTTGTGTCCCCTTCTTCCACTGAACCACGTAGAATTTTCGATTGCTTTGATAGCTAAAAATGAATCCCACATAATCATCGTCCGTATCATCGTTGACATAGAAAGTGCCCTCAAAATCGACGCCACCAAATGAATCACTGCCCACCACCAGGCCCGGATCGGAGTTTAGAGTTTGTAATATCTCCGAACCATTTGCATGCACCTCCCAATTGGGATCCAGCTGTGCATCACCTTCCGGATCCAATATAACCGATCGTATTGTGCGAAAATCCGTCCGATGAATCATGGAATTATTCGGACAATTGTCAATGATGTTGGGTGTGCCATCCTCATCCTCATCATCCTCGCAAAGATCGCCCTTGCCATTGCGATTCAGATCCAATTGGTCAGAGTTTCTGGCCAGTGGACAGTTGTCTCTATAGTTGGGAATACCATCGCCGTCCATGTCATCGTCACAGGCATCGCCTTTGCCATCGGAATCAGTGTCCAGTTGATCCGAATTGCTGACCATAGGGCAATTATCCCCCGAGTCCTGTATGCCATCATCATCACCATCAATGTCACTGTCACATGCATCACCCACCAGATCCATGTCACGATCCTCCTGCGCCGGATTTGGAATTGTGGGACAATTGTCACAGATGTCTCCCACACCATCGTTATCCATATCGGACTGGCTTGGATTGCGAATTAGTGGACAATTATCGTACTGATTCAGCACCGAATCGTTATCAATATCATCATCGCACTCATTGCCCATCCCATCCTCATCCGTGTCCAGTTGCCTGCGATTCGAGATAAATATACAATTGTCACAAGCATCGCCAACTCCATCGTGATCCGAGTCCTTCTGATCGCTGTTGTAGGCAAACGGGCAATTGTCCTTGCTGTTGCCCACCTGATCGCTGTCCGCATCCTCGTCGCAGCTATCGCCAATGCCATCCAAATCAGTGTCCTCCTGTCCCGAATTGGGCAAATCAGGACAGTTATCGTGGCGACAATGTGGCTCCGCACAATTAAGTGACTCATCCGGCCAGCCATCCAGATCACGATCCCTACCACAAATCCTACCATTGCCCGCCCAACCAATGCTGCAGCGGCACTGATAGTGATAGTTATCAATTGGTATACATTCAGCATTTCTGGCGCAGATGCTGCCATCGGGACACAGATCCGCTGTAGACAGACAGCTAAAGGTGCCATTGGACACATAACCATCATGACACTGGCATCTGTAGGTGCCCTAATTAATACGCGATTAGTAGGAAAAATTGATGTTAATCATTCAGATGGCTTACAATGCTATTGTGGCAGCTGGCATGTTCTGGACATCTAAAGAAGCCCATCTTGCATTCGTCAATGTCCAGGCAAGTTTGCTTCTGAAAGCCCACCGCTAGATAGTCAGCAGAATAACCTAAGAGGAGCACACATATCATGAGGAAATATAAAAAAATAGAATTTTCCTCTTGGTTTACCATGAGCATGAATGCCATCAAAGCCGGGCGGACAGGGGCCACATCGAAAGCCTGGTTTGAGATTCCTGCAAATGGCCATTTCATCGCAGGGCTGATAGATGGCACACTCGTCCACATCGTGGCAGGTGGAGCCATTGTTTTTCTGGCCACGTGGACAGGAGATGCACTGAAAGTAAGGTGGAAAGCCCAACTGAAGGCACTCAACACCTGGCAAGCAAGTTGTTCAAATTAAAAACCACAAAAAAATAAACTAAAAACCAATAAATAAAAAAATATGTTAGATGAAGTGAAGTAAGCTAAAAACTACGATTAGTAAATGGGTTTCCAAAAATTGAACCGTCACTTAAATATTATTATTTATTTTTTGTTTTTTTTTCCAGCCCAAGATTTACCACAAAACATAATTTGAGGATTCGAGGTATGACCAGAAAATGATAGTGAATAAAGATAGGCAAATGACAGATGATTTTGATAGATAGAATATAACAGAAATGGGAAATTTAAAATTTTTATTTACCGAAAATGTATCCGAAACGCTGACGCAGTGAGCTATTCAAAACTTTTTGTATTCGGGTGTAGCTCAAATTAAAAAACGTTATTTTGATTTGTTTTTTTTTTTTTTTGAAAGAATATCGTTTAATTAATTTTTATTCACAATTCATTTTAGGCATTACAGAGAGGGGAAAAACCATAATTTTTAGTTACAAATTCTTATAAGCTCCACATTGGTTGGTCTTTCATTTTATAAACAGGATGATGAGTATAGTATTATTAAAGCATTTACTAAAAACTTAAATTTTTTTAATGGTTTATTTATATAAATTTATCATTTTAATTTCTGTAAGTACTTGTGAATTATTATTACAGGGCGAAAAAAGTTGCTAATACTTTTGAATTATTTCGTTTGCCATTCGTAGAGCTTACAACTTATGACTAATTATAAGTGAATTATAATGTGCTCTCTTTCTAAATAAGTTGAATTTATATTATTAAATTCTAATGTTGTGCTCTGATTCAGTTCGTAACAACCGAGTATTTGCGTGCTGTGTACTGGCTCTGCCTCTGATAGTGCTGCACATTATGTGTGGGCATTAAAATGTTGCCTAGTAATGAGAATTGTTTATGCATTAATATCGTATAATAAAACATTTGGTTATTTGTGTCAATCCAAGCCAAGCAAATCCACCCACTATCCGCTGCTTTTGTACTTTTGCCGAATTCAATTAGCCAGCCACTGACTTATAAGGCACGACATTCCACAAACACGCCTCCATCATGACTAAGTACCTGACCTCCAGTTCGGAGCCTGTCCTCTAATTAGCAGCCTTGTTTCACACATATATTGAAAATTGCTTGGGCAACCTATAATTTTCAATCAAAAGGGTTCAACGCTGCGCGAAGTTCTCTAAATTCGTTCAAACTGTGCATTAATAAATCAAACAATCGTGTGAATCGTATACTCTACCAATCAATTGGCCAGGTATATACATTTACCTGAAATGTAGTTTTCTCGGATTTTCAAAGGTACATCAGTTTATCGGAATATACTATTTATTCTTCATTGTATTAACTATAATATTGTGAACTGATCGAAAAAACCTTTCTATTTAATTTTAAACGTTTAAAAAATTGCTCTAGGTATTTTATACCGATTTTACTTATCAGACTCAGTATCAGACTCTACGAACTAAAAAGATTTTAGTATAATGCTAATGCCAATTAAATTAATTTAATTAAATTAAAATTTTTCTCAACCGCAACTAACCGCCTAAAATATCTAAAGAACCCACATTGTTCACTAAGTTTAAGAGCAAGGCAACTTCAAATTAGCCATAAAAAAAAGATGAAAACAAAACGTGGACCCAAAACTCCACTTGAAACTTAAACTAATCAAAAAGTCAAACAGGCCGCAAAGAGGGGGAAAATAAAGAGAACCAAATGCAATATACACATTGTTGTTGTTGTTGTTGTATGTGTTTTATGTCGCTGTGTCTGTTGTTGTGTTTGTGTTTGTGTTGACTTACCTGAGGGGCATGGTGAGTCCATACAAGGATTACGTATCGAACATGTGCGTCCATCACCTTCATAGCCAACCGGACAGGAGTCACACTGGGCACCGTTCACAGTATCGTGACACTGAACGCCTCTGCAAAATGTTGGAATGAGTTGAGTGAAGTTGAGTATTGAGTAAATCGTTGATGGGCTTATTTTTTTTTTTGTTTGTGGCCACATACATATGTATTGTTTATTATTATTAATACTGACAAGCAGGAACAAATATACAACAAAAGATTGTAGAAAACGGAAAAACAGCATACACAAAGCCAAATTTATTAATGATGTTCGCTGCATGGGCATACACAAAAGGCACAACTAGGGAAGGAGAGAGAGAGAGAGAGAGAGACAACAGTGAAAAGGTTACAGTTGGGACCCCTTCTTGGGACCCTCTTGGGCACCAAAAGCACCGACAAAGCGCAATCGCCACATAAGGCACATGTGTTTGGTCTGATGTTTTGGGATATGCACAGGAAGAAGAAGCAGCAGAAGAAGATGGGCAGACAACCCAATCCCGAAAGAAAACAAATTACAATTACAAGAAAATGTTATTAAAAACCCGTTGAGGCAAAATAAATAAAAGAAGAAGAAGACACTGTGTGCATCATGTCGCTTTTGCTTGACTGTAGGTGTATGTCCATGTCCAAATGGCCCATGGCCAAAACAAAGTGCAGTTACATGCTGAATGGCATGTAAATTTCTCTTTATGCTCTGATGCTCGGGCGAGTGTGGGATTCGCTTATGGCTACCATATAACATTTACATATCATGCCATGGACATTAGTTACTATTCAGGTTACGGTTAACCCAAACTATAAAAGCTGCGTAACACAGCACTGATGCACAGAGTTCAAAACTCTCCCAGGACATAACTCATGGCAATCGCTCCACGCGAGTCCATCACTCCAACCTGCAACCTACTGCGCCCAACTGACCCAGAAGCCATCTCTTGCCATTTTTTTATGGCAAAATCTACAATGCGTTAAGTTAAAGAAAGAAAATAAATGACATACTCTACGATTATGTGGGCAGAGTCAGAGCCTCAGAGAGTTGAAGTCCACGACCAAGTCAAATTGAAAGCCCTTTCTGCTCAAATTTTGTTTGAGAAGTAACTCAGAAGTAGGAAGTCATTTTAAAACAAAAACTCAATACTTTTGTTATGGGCAACACGGTTTTTTTAAATACTCTTTTATTTTAAGTTAATCACAGTTTTTTTCTCCTGAACAAATCAAATAATAATTAAATTAAATACTTTGTATAATAAGTATTATTACTTAAAAATTTATTGACTTGTTCCTAAAAAATGTTAGTATTATTTGCAATCAAATAAGAATGTAAGATTTTCAAATTATATATATTTTTTTTTATTAAAAATTAAATACTTCACATAATAAAAATGATTACTTACAAATTTATTAACTTGTTCGTAAAAAATATCATTATTATTTTTATATTAACCCTTTGCAATCATAAAAGAATGTAAGATTTTTATATTAAAATTTTTTATATTATTGCTTTTTTGGAATCACAATAAATCTCCAATTATAATAAAAAACTCAACTCGGATATAATTTTTAATTAAAAAGTACTGCAACCCACTATATAATATAATATCTGTCAAATAGGCAAGTCTTGAACAACAACTTGCGCCCTATATGGATGAAGATTATAAGAATTACGCCTTATCGTAACCCACGTCAAATTCGTTATACTCCGGGAACAGCTAAATACTGCGAATATAGGAGTGGATGAACTGAGGGGCAAATATATTCGAGGGTTGTTGTTTCAGTGAGGTTGAAAGAGTTTGCTGGCTGTCAGTTTGTGGCATACATAAGACACAGCTGCGGCATATTCATTGGTGGGCAACAACACTTGTCAAGAAGAGTGTGTGTGCGACCGTCAATATTTTGGTAGAAGCATTTGGCGGCAACGCGCAATTAGCAAAAAGTGTTAAGTACTTAAGTGGCAAGCGAGAGCCAAGCTGAGGCGGCGCTGTTGCTGTTGCTGTCCATGTTCGCGTCCATGTCCAAGGCAAAATGGTAGAGAGACAAGGCACACAGAAAAAAGAGACGGCTACACGATCGAAATTGAGAAAAAAAAATGTTGCGTAGGGGTTTTCGCTTTCTGGCCATGTTCGCCGAGTCCGCCACTTTGCGCTTTTCTGCTTTGTTTCAGTTCAGTCGACCATATTGTCTTGGCTTTGGCATCGGCGTCGTTTGAGTGCTGGGAAAATAGCCAGCGAAGCACATCGAGGAACGCATTAGCATTTCTGCCACTACCTTCTAGCAGTTAGCATGACGAACCCACTTGCCCAGATGCCTCTTGCGCCTCCTGTGCCTCTTGCTTTTGTTGGCCCGTTCTTTTTATTAACCACGCATTCATAATTCATAATTCCAATTTGCTGCCTGGTCCAGCCAAAAGGCTGCCTGCCAAAGAGCTATCCAGCAGCCGTTGTCTTCTTGCTACCTCTACCCCCAGCCTGGGCCTGGGCCTGGGCTCAAGTCCAGTTCAAACACTTTGCCAGGCACCACCCAAAAGACAAAAACAAAACCTTTGGACACGGACGTGAACCTCCGACTGCAAACTGAGTAATGTGTGAACATGGATTTGAAGCATACAGAATGCTTTTAGCCTCTGATCGCAGTATGAGCAGAAATGAGCTACAAAATGCTTTCGCATGAAGGATGATGAAATCCTGCTAAAGGCTAAAGTATATAGCTGAAAGCGTAAGACTACTGTAAATATTATTAAATAGAATTTAGAATTTAAAATTGCTTCCTTAATAATATAAAAAGTATTTTATGTCAAATGTATAATTGAGAGTTGCTTTTTGAAGAATATTATTCTTGCTTTCAACAAGTAGTTTTAAAGTAATTGGCTCCGTATAAACTTCTTGCAAAGAGTGAAATAATCATAAAAAGGTATATTTTTTCTATCAAATTTTGTTTAAATATTGTATCAAAATATTTGTGAAATATATTTAATTGAGTAAAACATGAAACACTTATTCAACACAATCAACATTCAGTTCACACTTTACAATCTTATTTCGTAGCCCATTTAAATCCGTGCAAGCTATTTCTCATTTGCTGATGATAGATTTGGTAACCATTTGGAAACCATGATGAACCCATTTCTTTGCCAAATCACTTTTCCATAGTGCCTAACTAACTTTATCGTTACTCGCGGCACGGCAAAACTTATCTATTATTGAAGAAGCTGAGATCGCTGCCCGCATTTATCCCACCCAAATTGCTTCTAATGGTAGCGCATGCCATGCAAATGCATACCACTTACTCCAAACAACAGGAACACTTGGCTCTCCCTTAAAGGAGTTGGTGCATCCAACAACAACAACAACAACAACAACTACCATATGGCGCACGCTCTGGACAAACTACAACTAACTGCAATAAAGCGGCGTTTATTTTGCCACAGGCCACTTATCTGCCAGGTTGGCAGTAGGTTGGCTGTTGGCTGCTGGCTCCAGCGACAGCTACAGCTACAGCTACAGCATTGGCTCAAGCTGCAAGTTGGTATCGGGCTTGGTCTCGACTTGGTCTTGACTGGGCTTGTTTTTGTTTTCATTGCTGCGCCTGCACACGGCGGACGACGGGCATCGAACCAAGCCAGCCAGAAAGCAGTAAGAGCCAGAGCCAGAGCCCGAGCCAGAGCCAGTTGGCTATTAATTTGAATTCAAGCAGTCAAAAGCTGCCTCAGTCCCGGCGACACAGTCAACAGTCAACAACTACAACAACAACAACAACAACGTCAACGTTTGGAATCAATGGCTCCACTTTTGCGGCGCGGCTGTTGCTTTTTTTCGGTGCGTAGGCGAACTCGATTCGCGTCTGAGATATGCGTTCCACCGAACTTTGATGTTGCTGTGAACCAGCTAACTCTATTCCAGTGCCTCTCTGCACCTCTCCCTCTCCACTGTATATTTTCTCTCTTTCAGTTGACTCTGTTCACTCATTGTGTATCTGCTTTTACCAGTCAATGTTTGCTGTAAACGTTTTGTTTTGGCCCAGGCCTCAGAATCTGTGGGAAAGTTGGCATAATCAAATGGAATTCTGTTTTTGGAATTGTTCACAACATGTGTATACACGGATTCGGAATCTCTCCATCTTCATCTATATCTAAATCTCAATCTCCGGCTAAGATTGGTAATATAATCTCTGTTGACTGCAGCTTGATTGCATTGCTGATTATTTCATCATACGCATAATTTAAATTGAACAACAGCCTCAGAAAATTGTGCGTTGAAAGCCAGTGAAACTTTTGACGGCGTTCTATATGCAGCTCGGGGCTATATGACCATAATTGGGTTTTCTAGTTAGGGTCAGATTTGGATTTAGTTGGAGTGTGCCTTTTTGAAAAAGGAAAGTGTGACTTTCATTTTAATCGCAGACAATCATTGATAATGAGTCAAAATTTAAAAGAGATTCTATCATTGATAATGTTTTAACATTTCAACAGAGATTCTATAAATTTGAATTTTTATTTTTAATATAAATTTGAATTTGGTATCTATATTAAAGTAAAAGCTGTATGCTGTTTAGATAAATATTGATGTTGTTGTTTTTTAAAAATGTAATAAAATAATTAAGTTCATTATTTTTGTTTTGCTTTTAATATGTCTTTAAAGTTAGGAATAATTTTGTAAATTTCTAGAGATTTATTTTCTACTATTTTTTTAATTGTACTCATTTATATCGAATCTACTATTTAATCAACGATATAAACTAATATTGAAGCAATAATACAAAAGCAGATTTTTCTTCTTGTATAACCAAGAAACACGCCTCACTTAATTCAAATATATATTTAACTGATTCACACTTTAAAATGCACTCTTTATATAAATATATATTTAACATATTCACACTTTCTAAATGCTATCAATATTCATTACAAAAAGTCTTAAAGTAAGCACGCATGAAGGTAAATATTTAATTTTTATTATGTACTAGTAAATTTTGGAGTCACTTAGTTGGCCAACTCTAACTATATGTTTACAGAGGGTCAACTCAATCAGATTATTTTCAATTTAAGCATAATGGTCAAAGCCTTATAAAACTTTAACAAAGGATCAACAGGTGTGCAAGTCATTAGCGCAAGTTTTATGGCCTTTTAATAGAATTGATCTTAGCCATTCAACTCGTCTCGAAACTCAAACAAACAAAGCGTTGGCCATGTTTAATTCTGACGCCGCAACAAAAACACATTTCGAGGGTTCTAAATTAAAACGATGGTCCAGTGTAGTGGTCATTGTGTGTGTGTGTGTGTGTTGTCTTTTTTTTTTTTTTGTTGGTATGTTGAACGTTAGTTTACCACACGCATTGGCCACAATTCATCGATAATGAAAGATGACAGTAACGAGACGACGGCGTTGCTGACAACATTTAAAACAATTTTATGCAAATTAAAATACGGTCAGCCTGGGCGCACGTTCCACAAAAAAAAAACAGAAGAGATCCCTGCCCTAGACACCTACAATACACACACACACACAAACACATATGTGTGTGTACTATTGTGACCATTGGTGAGTCTGTTCTTGCGCCGTCTTCAATAATTTACCCAAATTTATGACCCGGGGAACTGCCTTCCAATGCGCGTGGCCAGGCGCTCACTTGTCGGGTCTCACATTTCACAGAGAGAGGCAGGCGGCCTACGGAACCGAAATCACTTTAAGTGTTTTGACACAATGAAGTCAGCCAGTTCTCAATGCTCCCTTTTCAATCCTCATACCCGATGTATCTGTGCGGGTTTTCCCTGCACATTTAACTAATTTATGCGGCAGTTTCGAGTGCTATTTGTGGTGGCAGACCCCACAACTGAACGATTCCCCCTTTTCCAGCATCTTCAATATGCTTCATTGTATTATTGCAAAGGTTTTGTTGCATTTTGTTTAACAATTTCTACCAATATTACCAATAAATATGCCCTTCGATGACCGTTACTTGGCATGTTATAGTTTTGTTTAACATATTTATGGCATGTATATTCTCTGATTTTCTAAAACTTCAAGAATTTATGTATTTATTAGTCAATATTCGATGGAATTGCTGAGGGTCTGCATAATTAGTTGATAGAGTCTGACATTAATGGTTCCCCAGTAATAAAGCCAAGCAAGAACTAGATTTCCTTTTGACCATGGCGTTCTCTTCCGGTATCAAACATCTAAACTCCATATGGGCTGTGGGTGGTTTTACGACTCTGTTCCGCAAATAAAGCTATATCTATTTTTTTGTATATGCTATTTGAAGTTTCCCCGTTGTGGTGGATTATTTCCAGCTGTGCCTCAAAGTATTTATCAGCATGTGATTTAATTTTCATTCTTTCTATAAAATCAGATTACACTTCCAAGTCGATTGCAGCCGGCACAATTTTAGCTAAATAAAGCCCGAGAATATAAAGTAACCTTTCTAGGCATTATTATTAAATATATTATTAAATTATTATTATTATTATATATATATATTATTTACTTTATATTAAATAACCTCTGCAATTATGTTTTTTATTAAATAAAAGTGCATAGCAAATATATTTAAAAAACATGAAATTAAAACAAATATCTCAAACATCTCTCTATGTCTTACTTTTTCTCTCTCTCTCTCTTTCTCTGTCTCTCTAGCGATATTTATATAAATCTCTACTTCTCGTAACTTTACTCATTATTACTCTTTTTCACTCTCTCTTTACTTAAGTAACTACAAATAAAAACTCATTAATATGTAATAAACTCCACTTTCTTTTCGTTCAGCTAATTTCGTCTTTAAAAACCCCTTTTTAAATGGTAATTAAAAACAGTTTTTGTATGAAAAAAACTTGTTAAATTTAACAAACCTCAGTGGGCAGATTTTTGTGCAAAAGTGATTAACTTGAATGACTTGGTGCTAAGTGGAGAAGCAAGATGTGATCTTAAGCCGACAAGGGATTACCCATTTGGCACATTTGGATTGGCATATCGGGAGACTCAGATCTAAGCGCTTGTCAAAAGGGTAAGCGAATGAATGAAGGATTCCAAGCATAAGTATTGGCTTAAAGAATTTTCGATTTTATCTAGGACTGTCAATAAAAATGCTTATTTTCCATTGCTCCTTTTTGATTTACTAATCAGCATTCTAAGTCAACTACTCCAATGGAGCTGCATGGCTGGCATTGAATTGAAATCTCAATGGGTAACACTTATCAATCATAGATAGGAAACCTGTGGCTGTCTGAAGTGGCAGGCAAGAGTCGCTTGACTGCATCATTAAGCTATAAACAACATCAAATTGCCATTAAGGCCATATGCAAATAATTGCAGACTCTGTGGAAAAGGAAGAGGAGCCCTTGGCGAAAGCGCCGAGCGACATTTTGCGTGAGGCGGCGCCTTTTATGCCACAGGCGTCCATCTGCATCAAGAGAACAGCATGACAAATACAATTAACATGGATGCATTCAATGGCCACGCCCTCAACGCCATTAAGGGACGTCGGATATAAGCATATAAAAACAACATAAAAGCTACGAAAAAAAAAGATATTCAATTTATATATTTCGCACAAGATACTTACAGAAAACAGGGTCTGTCCGCACAGCTGACGCCCGGTTTGCAAGATTTGCCATCGCCAATGTAGCCGGCAGGACAACGGCTGCACCTTGGTCCCGAGGCGGTCTCATGGCAATCAACGCCTGTGGGCAGTAAAAGCAAGCAAAGCAACGAGTTGGAGTCAGAGTTGAGTTGGGTGTGTTTTGAGTTTTGTGAGGTATGAGTCAGTTGGGTACTTACCAGGATAACAAGGATTCAAAGTGCGACAGTTGGGCTCGAGGCGTATTTGATTGTCGCCGCTGGGCTCTTTGCAGCCGGCACAATTCTCCAACAACATGCGCAAGTAGGCAATCTCCTGACGCTGGTGGGCGACGTCTTCACGCAGCAGCTTAACCAGTGCCAAAAGATCGCTCAGTGATCGTGCGAGGGCGTCTGGAACAATGAACACAAAGCGCACAAACCGTACAAAATTAAGACTTTTAAATAAAGCAACAATAATTCATGAGTCGCTGCGTATGTGTGTGTGAGTGTGTGTGTGTGAGTGTGTGTGTTAGAGTGTGTGGGAAGCGTTCGGGTATCTGACAAGATTAAGGCCTAACCAATGCGAAAATCGCACTCATTTCGAGCGGCTTTCCTGATTGCAACCTAATCCGCTTTGTCGCTTGGACGACTCAAAGCCAAAGCCAAAGGCACCCAGGTGCCTGTGGTGCCTCAATATCCAGCTGCTAATGCGCTGCGCTTTAGCGCAGTTTAATGCGATGCGACAACAGAGCTGAGCACCCAACGCAAACTCTGCGCATTCAGAGATGCCCCAATCCCCGGTGAGTCACTGTTATTTACCACATCGAAACATATGTGCAACTAAAAAGGTGTGCAACAAATGTTTGCTACTCAGTTCAATGGTTTTTTCGGAGGCTAAGTTTAAATTTAAAAAAATGCACATATTTTCATATATATATATATATATTTTATGTATATGTTGTTTAATTTTAATATGAAAATATGTGCATTTTTTAAAGTCTAAATTAAGCAAGTAGATTAAAATAAGTACAAAAAAATATATATATATTTTATGTATATGTTGTTTAATTTAGATTTTAAAAAATGAACATATTTTCATATTAAAATTAAACAACATATACATAAAATATATATATTTTTTTTGTACTTATTTTAATTTACTATTCTTAATTCGTAATTCGTAATTCAAACTAACTAAGTAAAGTACTTCATTACATTTCAATATTTGTCATCTTACATATATGAAAAATATATAATTTATAATAATTTGTTCAACATAAAATATACTGAAATAAGTACAAAAAATATGTTGTTGGTGATTTGATAGCACCAAAAGACTTTTAAAAATAATATAATAAGATAAAATATAATATTTTATAATAATATTAAATAATTTCGATTATATGTTGGCATTTATAAATACTGATTTATTTACTTGCAATTAACTATATTTTAAGCCAATAACAACACTTACATCACACATGAATTATAAACATTTATTGCCTCTATTTTTTTTTTAATAAATTCAACACAATTATTTATCAAACTGATATCTAATCCTGTTTGAGAATTACGCTAATAAACTTGCAGCTCATCTCTAAATCTCATATGTTGTTTGACGCAATGTTAGACACATGGAAAACAACTAAACTAGTCCAATGTTTCAACGGTTCCAACTGTCTCTCTGTACGGATTGTCTCGGATTGTCTGTCTGTCCGACTGTCTGCCTGAGTGAGTTTTGTCAACATTGGAAAAGGCCGCCGCCGCCGCCGCCACAACGCCCAAACGCATCCGTTCAGGCCTAGTCTGAGCAGGGGATTGGGTTCGGGCTCGGGTTCGGGGCTTACACACGATCTGTGATCTTGTTTTGGTTACGTTTCAGTTTTTTGTGGTGTGCAACCTTCGTTTCTATATCTCGACGGCGTCATTCATTACGTTTGCCTTTGCGATTTATATGCCGCCTGTCGTTTAAATGTGTGTGTGTTTGAGTGTGTGTGTGTGCTTGTGTGTGGGTACAGAGCGTGCTACCAATTTGGTATTTTGCACTGAGCTAGATAAATAATAATTATGCTGGGTCGACATCAGCCAACCAAACAGCACTCAACGTACCCAAAACGAGTGCACAAGTTATGCATGGGCTGTGGATCGGCTGTGGATCGGCTGTGGATCGGCTTTGGATCGGCTTTGGCATATCTTTTGGTTCATTAGTGTTGTCTTTACAGTGGGCGCTATTCGTTCGTATCTCTCACCCTCCCCCTCTCTTTTTCTCTCTTGCTTTTGCCCTGGCGATTAACTACAACTTATTGGCGGATTGGCAACAGAATGTGGGTACTTACATCTATTATAATACTGATGCCAAATGCATTATAATTAATTGGCTACAGATTTATAAGGCATTATCGCATTAGGCAAAGACATTTATGGAAATTGAGTTTGAACTTGCCACCAATAGCAATTCGAGAGGAATATCAAACCAGTTAATAAAATCAGCTCAAGCTTAATTGCAAGTGAATATAGTCAATGTTATAACATTTATACATTCTCTCTTCTATACCTTAACTTTTATAGATTTTATTTATCCCACTATCTCGACTAATATATTAATTGTCCAACTTTTAAACGAGGTTTATTCCACAAGCACATTTATCATTTTATTTTTTTTTGCTTAATTGAATTATGCTCCTTGACTGACATAAACGCCAACTGTTTGGGGCTACTAATTTCATCAAGCCCCACATTCAGGTAAAAATGATTTAAAGACCACGCCTCCTGGAGGCCACCATCCCACAAAAAAATAAGGCTGTTAGCAACCCACTGAAGTCTCCAAGTCAACGCCCCAGACGAGTGTCGTCGACTGATTAACGATATGTGTGATTGGTGGATGGTGGAAAGATGTTGGGCAGAGCTGTTTGTTTGTTGCCTACCTTCACAATCGCCATGGATGACGGGTATATCACCACGCTCCACGTTCGTTGGTATTTCCTGCTTACGCTGATCGACGCCGTCCCGGGCCAGAGTTGGCTCGTGGTACCAATTGCTGCGCACATCGCGCTTCTTGTTCTTCTCTGAAAGATTGACAGAACACGGAGTTGGTGGGCTGTAGATCAGCCTACTGGCTACAGCAAAACCCCTGACCGTCTCAACTTACCACGCTCGGTGATCTTGTTCCGCAGCATGCGACGATTGCCCCGACGATGCAGACCCTTCTGACAGTTGGCACGCTGCAGCGAGTGCTCCATGTCTGCATCAAAGTGCAGTGGATATTTTCGTTCCCTGAACTGTGCAAAGAGAGATTGAGAAGTGATGATCTTCATTAAGGCAATCGAAACGGACGCATTCAACACTTACCAGCTTGATAACTGGATCATCCATTTGCGTATAGAGCTTTGTCAGGCTCATGTCCATGTCGTGGGAGGTGCTCGGCTTGCAGTCCACAAAGAGTGTGATGCGATTCTTGGAGAACTGTAAAGCCAGCGATCGTATGGTGCTCGTCTCATTGATGTTGGGTATCTCAAAATTGCGTGACTCTGTCGCCCCATTGGCGCTGATGTCAAGCGTCACCCGCTGCTGCTTGCGATCCAGGAAGAAGGACATCTTATGCTTCAGCATGGGAAAGTCAATCATGAACAGTGCCTCAATGGATATATGCAACTTGCGTCGCGGTCTGCAAGGCAGATGAATATGATTAAACACCTTTCTAGAGATGTGCTAAGTGCTCTTCAAGGTTAGCTAAATTACCTTATGTGTCGCGTTGATATAACCACATCGCCCTTCCTGATATACTGTTCCAGCTCGGCAGAGGCAACTGTGGCAAATTAACAGATTATTTAAAGAGTTAGCTTATTTATAATTTACATATGTATAAATATATATATATATATCTATATAGATTTGTCATTAAAAGTCGTTTTGACTAAATGTCTGTTTCTAGGAAAAATATTGCCATTCACTTTTAATGCTAATTCGTGTTTTTACTGCAGGCAGCAAATTTGTCGAACACTCATCAAAATGTTGACCTTTTCATATAGCTGATATAGCATATAATTATTATATTAATTATATATTATTATATTATATTAAATGGTAATAACTGATATTTCTCTGTTTTCTGATATTTAATTTAATTTATTAGTAAATTTATATGTAATTCCTGAATTGAACTTAAATTTCCTTTATACTATATTTTTTGGGTACCAAAGCTTGTCTATTTTTCCATCTCCGAAAAACTTTTCCTAATATAAAAAATAAATATGCTAAAATGGATCACTGCTCACTATGCTTATTGATTTTAATTTTTTATATTTATATTTTTTTATCTATTAAAAAATTAAATCGCTTCTCACAATCACATCACATCTTACAATCAAGAGCTGGTTGCTCCTGTCTCCGCCTAGGCAAACTTCCGTTGTGCAAGTGACAGTTACAAAGTATCGATTACCAAATCAACATAATCTTAAAAAACCTCTAAAAAATTTAAATCAAACAATGCACTGACCATGTTTACCTAATCCTCACAAAGTGTTCTGATATTTGCTGGCAACTGGCAACTGGCAATCGGTTTTCGCGCCTGGCCAAGATTACAACACTTGGCGGTGTTTATTTTGGTCAGCGCTGGCTAATCCCGTCGCATGTTAACCCAAAAAAAAAAAGTAAAAAAAAAATGAAAAAACTGACGGCAAACTAGAAAGCAAACATTGCACTGCATTTGCACAATCCAAATATGTAAAAAACCACGTCAAAAGAAAATTTATCAAGAGGCCAAAGACTGAGGCGGAGTGGAAACCAGGCGATGCTCATGTGTAGAATTTCACGCATTTGTTCAGTTATTTGTCATGTGTGTAGGAGCAGTGGTTTGACAGGCGCATGTGAAGTGACCTTCACGATATCGTGCCACACTCGATGGGGCACATTTGGGGCTACACAAGGCGATTGCTGCATTGCAATTGTACAATTGCAACTTGGTCAGCTCGTGATCGGGCAACGCCAACGCCATTTATGGCAATGGGAGGTCGACTGCATGCAACAACGGCAACAATTGCAACAACTGCCACAACTGCTGACAACTGCAACGTATTCTGATGTGTGCATTTTGGATTTGTGATTTACATAAATCGCTGGTTTGAGTTGATTTTGGGCGATGGCAACGTTGTCCAAGCGTTGTCCAACAACTATCCGGCAAATATTTACCTATTGCTATCGGTCATGTTTGTACGTAAATACAACGGTAAACACGTGGAAACGGCACCTACCTGGATCCAGTGAGAGTGATGCAACCTCGACGAGTGCCAGCGCCAATGCGGCAACGCCGATTAGCAACACGCGCAACCAATTCATTGCCCAGCGATGTCTGCCTCCTCTTCCTCTGCTTCTGCTTCTCCTTCTTCTCCTGCTTCAACTGATTTGTGTTTTCCGTCCGCTGTTTATAAAAATAAAGTGCATAAAAATAATAAGAAATTCAAAACTCAGTCGGTGGTTGTTTATTTAAGTTTAAAAATAAAAAATGCCATAAAATGCAGTGCGTCTGCCCCTATTAAATCGCATTCAAATAATAAATAAAAACTCAAATTAAATTTCGTATAACGAGTGAAATGTGAAAACGTCTCATTTTTTTATGTATGAAATATTTGCGGCATTTCTCAGATTCTCAACAAGCAGCGATCGTTAAAAATGTCTACGCCTTGCTCTGATTTTGTGCCGGAAGTGTTGCTCCGATATCACCTAGACACACAGCCATATATACATATATATATATATATCTGGCTATCTATGTATATCTTTCATCTATGCAGCCATCTGTGGGCGTAATAAAGCATTTGCAGCTTAAGTTTTTTTTTCTTTTTATTTTATATCTTTTTCCACTTTTGTTGGTTTTAAGTTGGCCGAGATTTATGTTGGATTTTTGCAATCATTCTTTCGTCGACTCGTGTTAGTTAAATAAATGTTCAGTTGATGTGCATTTGGCATTTTTATCCCTGTGTTTCTTTTATTCTATTTATTGGGCATCTGCTTTTTCAGGTGCTTGCCCAGCGGAAGCTGAATGAAAAAGATTATGGACAAGGTGGAGATTTCTTTTGTCGGATTTAAAAAAATCTTTGAGTTTAAATTTCTTGTGCGTATTGTAAAATTAATAAAATATACAATCTTAATGCTGAACACAGCTGAACAACATTTAAGAAACAACAACAAAATTGTCTAACAAGTTAGCCCAATTCCAAAACACATTTAAAAATTGTAAGACCAAAGGAATATGAAATAAAAATTATTTTGCGACAAGAACAACATTTCTAATAATATTAACAATATTTGGATTTGTAACAAACATTTATTAACATTTGGTTAATTATACTATAAACATAATTATTTAAATAATAAAGATACCAGCAACATTTAAATTTATTCAACCACTAGCCAAGTTGCAGTTGATCTCTCACTTGGCCATCACATCTCAATTACAAGCCATAAATCCTGGAGCCAACCAGGCAACTGTTTATCTTATTGCGCTCCATTACCACATTCCCTGAACTTTCTCCACACTCTTCCGCTCCTGCACTCACCACATTAACCCGTTGCCAACAACGGCTACCGTCAATTGAAGTCAATTTGTTATCGGTGCGCTTAAATCTCGAAGTGATCAAAGGCTCGAGTGGAACAACTTTATAACTTTGGCAGCTCACTAATAAATTGTTGAAAACAGGGAAGTTAACGATCAATTAAATAAAATCAAATAACAAAAAAAAAATACCACTTGAGTAAATAAGTACGCATTAATTAGCATTAGACAAGCGGCAATCGTAAAAAAAAAACCAAATTGCATTTAAGTAGCCACAAATATTTGGAGAAGTGCCATAAATCTTTAGCCAGAGGATGCACCATACAACAAATTGAAATCCAATAGATTTTAGCTCCCATTAGACAATATTCATGTTTAAATAACACTAGAAATTGTGGCCAAGACTTGCTAGCTGGGGGATCAACATGGAAGCGTCGCTGCTTCGTAGCTTGGCTCAAAGGTGTCCCAGGAATGTGGTAACGGTCGGGGCCAACAGCAATGTCGTTATGGCCTTACAAGCCAAGCGCGTTTCTGCCAATACTGGTCCAAAAACTTGTGAGTGACAGTTATGGATTTATAGTGGCAATAGAACTGTTGCCTTCTGACTCTCTGCAGCTGATCTCCACGGGTTCTCCGTGATTGTGGCCAATTTTAGAGACGTTCGCTACAATGTCACTGAGTCACAGATGCGCAAAACATATGCCATTTATGGTGCAAATCTCAACAGCCAGAGTAAAAGCATACTTCACCAGCAAACCAGTGTTGTACAAGCCTCGCACTTTCCAGCCACTTTAACTGATATCTTTTTAAAGCTGTTTAAGTTTTTTATGTAACATTCGACAGGGTTTATTAAGGCTTGTTGCAATGTTTTTTATGATTTTGTTTTTTAGAGCTTAGTTTAAAGCTATGTCTAGACAGGCTTGGAAAAATACTGTTGCGAGTATTCTGATATTGATGTCAAAATGTAGGACAAGTTTGGACAAGGCTTAACAAAAACTAAAAATTATGTGTATGGAGCACGTAAAGTTGAACTTATAAGTTCTCTAGGAATTTAGTTGACCCTTACTAGACTAGACCTAAAAACATATATATAAAGAGCGAATGCAGTACACTACAAATTATTTTGCATAATGACTGTATTATTTTTTATCATATTAAAAGGACTTCAAGATAAGAATTAAAAAAATAAATTTAAAAAATTTTGTGTTAAAATATACAAATTTATTTTTAAGCGCGTAAAACTAGTAAAAATGCTATAATCATTTTTAATCTAAATTATTTCGTATTTTTTCCATAATAACTATATTTTTGTTTATTACTATTAAAAGATACAACTTATTTATCTGCGATTTAGAAATTAAGCCGCTTAACAGTTATGATAATGATACAGTACACAAATGTCGAGAAGTGTTCATCATTTAATCTTGACAGATTGATGACAGGATAAAACTTATGTAGATGGCGATTGAGTTTCGAGTTTCCAAGTTTCTACAGAACTCAGGTCATGCGCAGTGCGTAAAGCTCTTCAAGTGTTCACTGAAACGTATAAATAGACATTTGAGTTTGCTACTGACAGTCTGACCGAAAAGAACATTTCCCACCAAATGTCAAATGAATAATCTCCACAGTCCTCCGACGACGTGACTCAAATCGATCGGCACCAACTCAATACGAGCACTAAACTCTTAATCCTCAGTTGAAAATTTATCAAATACTTTTTAATGCCTTCAAATAGATATAGATATACATATATATATGGATATATGCTTTAATCATAGATATCTGTCCAGCGCCCACGCAGTCAGCATAAGTCCAAAATGTGTTCAATGGATGACAGCCCGTCGCCACAGAGACGAGCGCACAAATCAAAAGCAATAATGCTGTGGTTAATACGTATATATATATACTTGTATATATATATATTTACATACCACTTTGATTGACATTCAATTAAGCAAAGTCAAATGCACACGGAAGCCGCCAATGACGACCACAGCGCAAATCTGTCACCCACTAGCCCCGGCTCACACTGATCTAAGTCGATCGAACAAGTTTGTCGGCATCATGACAAAAGGCGTACCCAGTTTATCATCAGTGGAAATTTGATTCTTATCGGAAAAGTAATTCTATCACACTGAATGTGAGCTGGCAGGCACCCTAAACGAACTGCGACTGGACACATCGTACAGCGGGTTGCCCTTAAAATAACTATAAATCTTATTTCTCTTAAGATTTTGATAAGAAATAGATTAATCAACCATTATAGAATCTAAGCAGCCTTAGCTGATTTTATAGTCTCTAAATAAAAATTAAAATAGGTAAGTTTGTTACTTTTTTTTCAATAACTTTTTGAATCAATAATTATTATGATAGGTTCATATCAAAATATTTCAACTTATATAATCGTATGTTCTGTTATTTACCTATGATATAAATTTTAACAAGAATAAAATTTAACAAGAAATCAAATTCAAAAGTTCAATCAAAAACTTAAGTTCAATTTACTAACAGCGTAGAAACAAATGCTTCCTAGTTATGACCAAAGTTGCCGCTGAAACTGTATAAAAACGATCTGGTATTTTATCTTAAGCTGAAAAAAGTAATTACCATAAATAACACAACTCTTTTTTATGATTTGAAATAAACACAAAACATTTCTGTGCATGACTCATCTCCATTAAAAGTTGGGACAGCCCTCGTATAGCATTAGAAATTCAAATATTTTGACTGCAGCAGCATCGCTTGCCAGCATGCAATGTGTATTTTGTACCCCAGGGCGATGAAAACAGCGCGCAAAAAAATGAAGCATAACAGAAAACAAAAGCAAAAACAAAAATACACAAAATAAGTGATCGCTGGCTACTGCGCATGCGCCGCTGCTTCTGCAACTCTGCCGCGGCTGTCTCTGTCGCTGTCGCTGTCGCGAGTGGGTAGGACAAGTTTTGCGCTCGTCGCCGTCGTCGTCGTCTTCGTCAGCGTCGTCGCCCCAGGCGTCGTGTCACTGAAATCAAATCAGCCGCGTTTAAATGCTTAACCGAAAACTCAAACTCAGCTGCGGCTGCTGCTGCTGCTGCTGATGCTGCTGCTGCGGCGGCTCCCAACATCAACTCATACTCCAACTCCAACTGCAACTGGAGTTCGAAGCGCTGGCAAACCTGCTGTCAGTTGCTGGTTTGACACGGAAAGAAACGACGTTGGCGCCTACGCATCTGGTGATGGAGACCCGGCCCCGAGTGAGACCCAACTAAGCTGCGCTTAGGGAAATTCTTCAACGGATTTTCATCTGCTGCAAAAGTTTCTTTGGCTTTTGTCTAAGATTTTTCATTTTGAGAGCTCCTTCGCTCTCTTTAATTGAAAAATAAAAAACTGAAGCGATTACGTGTCGCGTTTGCTTGATAAATCGGTTTCATTATAGCACGAGCATAATAGATTGTTTTTTTTTTTTTATTTGTCTAACTTCCGGCGCAAGTCGATTGGAATTTGCTCAATTTTTAAAAGTGACAAGTTTCCAAAGAGCTCAGCCACTTGACTTCGACATTACGGTGATTTTATGTTTATATATTTACTACTCAACGCTCGAAAATGTCTAGTTAAATTTTGGTTTTCCATCAAAAATTCAGTATTTGACAGCTGAAAAGTTGGCCATTCAGCTATTACACAAACGAATTTTACGCTCTTTTTCAGTCTCATTTCATAACATTGAAAGGTCTGTCAATTATAAATATATATAGACATATATATGTTAATACGATGCTGATTTCTGGTATGGTAATTGCCGCCTGCCAAGCGGCTCAATTAAACAACTAACAAAAAACTTTAAAAAAATTGTCAGTGCAATTATGGCGGAAAGTTGTTGAAACTATTTTGAAAGAAAAAAGGGGACGATAAATTATTTAAGGTTGCTAAAGCTTTTATTCCATTGCCGACATATGTCAAAACTAACAATAATAATAATAATAATCTTTACTTAAAGATATATCTATCAAAAAACTAAAACTGAAAACGCTTTACGCATATAACTTGTTTGTTTATCAAAGCTATTTAACTTTTAATTATCAATTTAGATTATGTTTTGTTTTTTAAATACACAATTAAATTCTATTCTTTACATCGGCTAACCAGCAGCAACAAACTGTCCCTAAACATATTATTATGCCATAAAAAACAATAGAACATGTCACAAATATGGCTGCTATATAATCATGTGATTATCTGAGCTCCCTAAGACACACCCAGTAAATCTCGCTAGCCGTTTCTCGTTTTGCATTTATAAGCAAAATATTTAAATATAATTCAGTTAACACCAAAATGCCAAATAAACAGGCAGCAAAATTTCTGTTTTTGGTTTAATGGGATTTTTTTAAAAACCTATCAACTGGTTATAAATAATATTTTATACGTTTTGTAAACAACACGAAACAGCGCTAAGTTTTCAAACTTTTTAAAACCTGTCAAACTCTTGGCTGTAATCAATACAAAAACCGAAAAGTCATTAACTTATTTTGATGAACCATTAAAATGAAGTTTCATTTGCTGAACTTGAATCGTATTTGACGCCGCCAGTCCAAACAAAAAGACTTTGCTTTATTGAACTGTTTTGAATTGCAAATTTAATTTGGTGCCGAAATGCAGTTAATACAAAGAAAACAACCGTCAAAAATTTGTAAATCTAATTCCAACTAAAACTTGAATCAGACAACAAATTACTTTTTGTATGGAACGATGCGCTAATTTGTTTGCCACAATTTTCCAGTTGATTTGCATTTGTTTATGAACTCATAACTTGAACCAATGATGGCAGCAGGAAATTTCATTTCAAAGCAATATAATTTATGTTTTAATAACGCCACAGGTACAAACCCTATATGGCCATCTCCAGTGACTATATGGAAGCCAACCACAATATATATAATATATTCAAAATAGCTAACCACAGACTGACACATCGTCGAGCCAGTTATAAATTGTTATGGTAATGTTTTCAGTGGGCGTTTTATAATTGAAATTGGCTGAAGATACAGCAGCAGCCATTCAACCAGCCACAAATGTTGAAATCAAATAAATATATATATTATACAAATAAAACCAAAAGAAACAAAATAAATGGCTTAAAGCAAAGTAGAGAAAATCTCCATACCAAAAAGGAAATGCCAAACAAGTTGTGAATGCTGTTAAATATTTAAGCATAACCGACAATTATTTTTTATTCTTTTCGGACGTTTTTATTATGGTAGCCAATTGTTCTCCGTTCTTAGAGACATTTTAATTCGCCTTAATATACCACTCGTAAACTGTTCAGCCTGTTTTTAATATGTGTGGAAAGTTCGGTAATTAATAGATTATGATTTGACTATGGTATTTATGGCGCCAATGCAGATAAGGCTGGAGATCTAAAGATTAATGTGCAGACATTGTGGCCAACGGCCTTTTAGCCAAACTGGGCGTGTCTAATTAATACGTATCGATAGTATTTGAATTACAACAACAATTAGCAAGATTTATTGTCAGATAGGAAGACGGTGAAATAAAGTTTTCCTTTGCTGCATAAATATATTCATAAATTGGTCAATTAATAAAACTAAAATTACAGCATTCGTGAGTTCTCCAAATATTTAAATTATTTATCTTTTAGAGAAATATAAAAGTATTACGTAATATCCCTATCATATAGGAAAACATAATTTGTAAAAATTTTCAAATTTCATTTTTTGATACTGATTAAAAAATATTTAAACCAATAATTATTTGTTTTTTCAGTATTTAAAAAAAAAAAGCTCAGTTTTTGAAATAACGCTTGTACATTCTATATCATAAAATATTTTATAATATATGTCTATTATTTTTCAATTAATAAAATGACTTCTTAATTATTTTAAATGTGCAAATTGAATAAAAATTTTCTTTCCTCTTTTAAATAATATATATTTGACCCCCATTTTTTAATATGATCAAATTAATTCTACACTATGAAAAATATTATTTTTTTTAGGTTCCTCCTAAGTTTGAAGTTACAGTTATTTTACTCAGCTCGCACTGCATTCACTTTCGAATGCATATTCTTCCATTTGCTGTGACTCGTTTAACCCACTTAAGAGCACTTTGTTGCCTTCACACTCACCTCTTTGTCAAGGACGTTGCACAACGCCAACGTTGTTTCCGTTGTCCGCTGTTTGCTATTGGCCACTTGTCCTTTCAACAGTCTCTCTAGAGCAGCTTCTTAGTCGTACTTATATCAGACAGCTCCTTGAGCTACTGTCACTTACTGCTGTCAAGGCGAATGTATTTCGAATAGCAACAACTTAAGTTATTTTTATGGATGCTGCCACACGTAATTTCCTGAATTCTCTCATGTATTTCTCTCTTTTTATTTTGCGTATTTATACACTGATGTAAGATCAAACAGCAACTAGCAGCAGCAAAGGCTTCACACACTAGTATATGGAACGATAATAAAACGGATGCATTAAAAATTTAAAACCCTTTTTCAGCAGACGACAAACATAAACAACAAAACATACACAAACACACTACACACACTCAGCACACACAACACATGAAGCAAGCACACGCAAAGATCTTTCCGATTGATTTTATTAGAACGAACGGCACACGCGACGGAGGCGACAACGGCGACGATCCTCCAGCAATGGCAACGGCTACACAACTGAACGGACCTGTGTGCTGGATGTTGCTGTCGTGTAGGCAGTCAGAGGCAGGCCAGGCCGTACGGTGTTCGTGCTAATAAAAATTAAAACACTTTTATGCTATTAACAACAAGAACGCGAACCGAAGGCGAACGCGAAGCCACCTTGACAGCAAAATGGGAATGAAAATCGAATTGAAACTCGCCAAAGCAGCAGAAGGAGGAGGAGAAGGCTGTCAAAATGTGCTACGGTGACAATTTAACAGGCATCCCTCCGTCCACCATCTGTTGTTATTTGTGTAGTAATGATTCTTATAACAACAACAAAAACAACAACAACAATCGAAACGAGAGACACTAAGAGCTGTCATAGATCACGATCTCGATCAAATACAGCAAGTAAAATCGCGCGCATTTGTCGATAGTCGCGAGCGTTTATCGTTTACCTTTTCTCTCGAGCGTACCGTCTTGTTCAACGTGCAAACGCACACTGAAGGGTACCAGCCGCGACAGCAACATCAAAAGCAGCAGTAGCAGCAGCAGCAGCAACAGCTACGACGGCGACGGCGGCAGCAGCAGCAGCAGCAGCGCGAGTAGCAACAGTTGTTGCAGTCGTCGTCGCCTGATTGCAGTTTGTTTTGTTCTCAGCTGTTGTTGTTGCGGTGATGCTGGCGTGTGATGTGGTTGTTGTTAACTTGTTGCTGTTTGTTGGGAGAAACGCGTTCAGCAGAGAAGCAGCAGTCGCCGCCGTTGCTGCTGTAGCATATTGTCTTCGTTTGTGTTTCTTTTGACGCGTGAGTAAGCTAAGACGCCCACGTGCAAATTTGCGTAAGCATGCACAGAGTTGCCAGACTGTTTGCATATGTTTGTATGTAACAGAAAATTAATTGAAGATTAAAAGTTGATCGATTGCTTATTGTCGCTTCAGAGACTTAATAGATATTAAATTGTAAGCGAACTAAAGTAAGTAGATTATATCTAATCTGATATATGCATTGATCTGAAAAAGATCAAGGATTTACTTATGGAAACTACTGTTGGCCACTTAAAAGTTCATCACTGATGGGTTTATTTCAGTTTGTAGGTTTGTTGATCAAAGCATTAACTATTATTACCAATGCAAATATTTTGGTATTTACACAACCGCCTATTTACTATCCAATTAAGCTCTAAGTTGGGCAATAAAAGCCTAATTCTATTTTGGAATCGAAAAACAGCTAAACATCAAAAACATCAACAACATTGTTGCCCTTGCTCATAAACCACATTTAGCCCGAATACTCTGAACCCTTTTTTATGCGTTCAACCTTGCCACATTCTCCACATAGTATCCCGGCCAGAGCACCATAGTACTCGAAAACTTCAAAACTGGGCACTTTAAAAATGCCCAGAAAAGAGGCTCATAAAAGCCAGGCACGCTCTGCAATCATTAAAAACAACAACCAAAGCACTCATTAAAACTGGCAGTCGAAAAGGCAAAAATGTGATACGCATGTGGCACCTACTATATTAATGGCTACTTATGCGCTACAAGTGTTATTCCCAGCAACTCCTCTTCCTCTCCAACCTCACCCCCAAAACTCTGTCCAAGCTATAGAAGTGACAACAAACTGATGCGTAACACGTCAGTAGGCTACAAGGCAGCTTCAGATCTTGTTGATCATTATGTAGCCAGCTTGTCAAGCCCTGGTCGGGGCAATGTGCATATATCATAGCGCTATAATGCACACCCAGTTTCAGGCAGCAGCACAGATTCACATCAGCATTATCATCATCATCATCACCTTCATCATCTTCAACGGTGCACATTTTTTTTGGACACGACGACCACTTGCTGAAATTTCATTATGTGCGTGATTTATAAATAAGCGGCTGGTTCGGGTCTGTTTTTGTTGTTGGTTGTTGTTGCAGTTGTTGTTTTTGTTGCACACAGCATCTTCAGCGGGAACGACCCACGCACTTTGACGGCGCTACAGCGCAGCTTGCATGTTGCCACTACCCCTGTCATTTGGTTGTTGTTGTTGCTGTTGCTTTTGCTGTTCCTTTGTTGTTGCAGTTCATTTCGTATTAATCATAAAATTGTATTATTAACATGTTTATTTTTTGGTTTGCGAGTTTCGATTACATGCATTCCTCTGTTTATTGTTCGCCTTTCTTGTCCATGTTTGTGTGTGCAAAGTGTGCCTTGTGAACGTGACTTTGTTGTGCAGTGTTACGAAAGTGAGCCACTTTCTAACACTGTAGCCAAATTGTCCAATCGCTTGAAAAAAAAACTATCTTTTATGCCTGCAGCTGTTAATTGGGTTACTCTCAGTCTCGCAGACGGACAACGGCTAAAATTGTCGCAGAGGACGCGTGGGCGAGCAGCAGCAACAACAACAACAGCAACATCAGCAGCAACAGCAACAACATCAGCAACAACAACAGCAGCAACAAGAAGCCGCATTTGTTATGACAGTTGTAAATATTACGACTACCAAATGAATGAGAAAAGAGAAGGTCTTGGCTAATACGAGAACAATTATAACTACTATTTATGGAGCCGTTGACAAATTTGAAGACAGCAGGAATTACCGAAGCAATAATCAGTTTGGGAGCAACCGAAAAAATGCCAACAAATTATCAGTCAGAAGAAACGATTTCAAATTCTTATCTTAATTTAGATTTAATTATAAAAATATTTATGGATGTATTTATACTGTGCCATTTCGTCTCTCACACTATTCTCGTTAAACGCTTTTTATTTTTCCAATTTTTCTATATTTTCGGCTAGATCTTTTTTTCTTTAATGTGTTGAGGAAATAATTTTCATTTTTTTATTTGCTAATTGTAAATTGTACAATAATTTCAATAGGATTATCAATTTTATAGATCAACCCCAACTCCCTTTGAGCTTGTAATAAATTCTCGGACTCCAAACACAAAACTAGTTAAGGGTCAATCGCCCAAGCGCCAGGGTTGCCCTCAAAGACAACGAGTTTGCTATACATCGCATATTCACGAGTAGCACTATATCTGATATCTGATAAATATAAAAAAAAAGCGCGCACACACGACTATATAATTAACGTCATCGCGGGCTATAACGCAAATGATTAACGCCGACTTAATAAAAAGGCCCAATGCAAATAAGGCGAGGGGCTAGTTATTATGGGCGGGGCGTGCCGCGCGGGCTGACCATTAATAAAACATGTTGGATTGTTTAAGTTGTTGTTGTTCGCTATTTTCTATTATTTTACATTTGATATTCTGTTTTATGAATAAATTAAATTAAATTAAGCAATAAGCAAACTAACTAGAGTATCTAATATTACGCGATATTACGTCTTAAGCGTATTTTATGATAGCTTTCAAGCATTTAACGGCCTAGACCAAAAAATATATATATATACATTATTATATATATACATAGTTTTGATCTGCTCTGGCATATTTGTTGTCATTTAACATTTCAATCTGTAACTTAAATGAGAACACTCGCTAGCAAATTATAAAGCCTTTTGTTCCGAGCCGCTTCAAAAAACGGTAGCAAATCTTAATTAAGCTGTTTCCGCTGTTTCCGCTGTTCTTGTTGTCATTGAATCTGTCAGCAGATACCCCGCACTTTATGTCTTATCCACCACATCAGAAACTTCACTGGAGTCGCCACACCTGAAAGTACATTAATTTGTTGGTTTAGTCTCGCTGTAAATTTGATTTTTTTTTTCTTTATGAGTTGACACAAAATGGTATAAGGGCTCTTAACTGAATTTACAATGTCGTATTTTGTTTAGCATAAACTAACTTTTGGTTTGCATTGTTGTTGACCACTCAAGGTCAAAAAAATACAAATAAGCGTAAATAACAGGTGCACCTACAATTAATTGTCTTGTAACTAAAAATCAATTAATCTTAAAAAATCTCAAAGTTGTTTGGTTTTAATTTTGATAACTTATTCAGAAATAATATTAAAGAGTAGATTACTATCTATAGATCTGCAATTAAAGTGGTAAACTTGAGCTCTAACATCGAACAAATGGAAAACTAATAAAATATTAAATATTAATTAAAGTATTCATTTAAAGTTACTTAAGTATATCAAAGAAAATTCCACAAAACCTCTTTGAAAAAGTAAATAATTTTTTAAAAATATGTCATACATTTTGTGTAATCCACTAAAAATTATAACTACAAAAAATATAATCCCAACTCATCTGAACTTTAGTCGTTATCCAAATCCTAATCTACAGCTTCTAGTTTCGTTTGCTCCTGCTTAAGCCGCCAATATAACCCATTAACCCTAAGCCTGGCTATCCTTAAGAATTTGCCACAAACTCACTTTCCTATTGTGGTCAGCAGCTCTGCGTATTTAGACCGCAACATAAAACCCAGCAATTTATGCCGACACCAGTGAAAAGTGAAGTTGATGATGGGGAGTCATAAAAAGCGGGAAGATGACGACATTACTTCGGATATATGCTGGGCGTCTTGGGCTGGTCGGGTGTCGGCTCCTGGCACTTGATGGTGACAATACTGACGCTGACATCGTCATCCACATCCAACTGGGAGCTAAGCGGTGCACTTGCAGCCGGAGACTGTACGTCGCCATATGTCTTTAGGCGCACCACATGCGCCAGCTTTGTGGTTGCCGCCACTGCAGCAGCCACCACTTTGCCATTGCCGTTGCCAAGTGGCAACGCACTGATGGGTTTCTGGAGCAGCATATTCGACGAGTCCAGTCGATTTGAGAGTGAAGTGTGACGATTGTTGACCGACTGAATGAGAGAATAATAAAAGATTTAATTAATTTTCAATATAATAATAATTTTTAATAAAAGAAATATATTAAGTAAACCTTTTAATATTTCATTACAAAAAAGAAAGATTAATAAAATGAATGATATATAATCAAAACATTTTTGTAACAGTTGTGTTTATTAAGGGTCAAAAGTTGAACCTGGGTTAAATGGTAATCCTATTTAGACCTACTACTCACCACATTGTTGTTGTTGTTCATGCGACCACGTATGTTATACAATCCATAGACTAGGGGATTCATGCAGGAGTTCGTCGAGGCAAATATGAATAGGGCCTTTCGCACCATTGAATTAACCTTGACCGCTGATGTCTTATCCAGGGAATACCACATACAGATGAAATAGTATGGTGTCCAGCAGATGATAAACACAATCACAATCGTTATGGTCATCTTGAGAGTGCGCTTCTTGGCCCGACTCAAGACATCATCGTTGGAGCGACGAAAGCGTTCGGCGATCACATCCTTGAGCACACGCTGATTCTTGCGATAGATCTCCAGATAGATGGCGCCGTAGCAGTAAATGAATACGATCAGTGGGAATGCGTACATGGCACACATTGTGGCGATCTGATAGAGACCGTCAACGAAATCGTTCACAAACGAATGAAAGGTGACGCATTGAAAGTAGCCTTTAACATCTGGATGCTCGTCCAGATGGAAGAGAAAGGCCTGCCGCATGTAGAAACATCAACATTGATCACATTAATTGCAAGACTACTGTGGCGCAACAAACCCACCTGCGGTATGCTACATATGACGGAGCCCAGCCAGGCGATGGCCAGCATTGTGCGACCACGATTATGGGACCGTTGTAACGGCTTCAGTATGGCAAAATATCTGATACGAGAGAGAGTGAGAGAGAGAAAATATATATATATATAAACTCAACTGATAGGCAAACGATTGACACTTTGTGTGTCGCCTTATCTGTGGCAATCAATTGGTTGCATTAGCCAGCACGAGCTAGGTTAGCAGGCTGGAAGGATGGAAGTCTGTGTCAACTCACCTGTCCAGCGATATGCAGACCATGACAAAGCTCGACAAGTAGAGGCCGAAGACGCGAAAGAAACTCATGAGACGGCACATCAGATCCGTGGAACGCCACTCCACCGTCCATGCCCACACAATCTCCAGCGGCATCAGCAGAAACGTCACCATTAGATCGGCAATGGCCAAATGCATTAGCATGATGTCAATACGCAGTGGAACCCGCAATCGACGCTTCAACAGCAGAAAGAGCACAGTGCTGTTGCCAATTGTTGAGATCACAAACAGTATGCTGCGGAATGGAAAAGGTCGTCTCGATTAATCGGTGAGTTGTCTTTCTTCTTCTTCTTCTTCTACTACTTCTTCTTCTCGTCGTGGTTGTGCTAAGTCAGCCAGGTGGGTGATAGATGCGTAGGTGCGTTCGCTTCGATAAGTGGGTCATTGGAATTGTACACTTGGAAAAGTTTTTACTACTGCTAAGAAGAAGTTGCAATAAACTCAGAGAGAGCATGCCCCAGCGATTTTATCAGCATATTTATAACCTATACCCATAAAAACTATAATTAAATTGTACATTAAAACGAATCACAAATATTTATAGCCAAAAAAAAACTACACCAAATAAAATTATATCCAATACTTTAGGGAAAAATGAACAACTTAACTGAAAATACAAACAATATTTATTTATACTATAAATATGAAACAAATTAGCTCTTGTATTAAATATTTTGAAGTCAAACAATAAAACATATAATATAAATATAAATTGACCTAATGTTTCACATTCTTTAATCAAGTTTTCCACTTGTTTTTTATTAATTATAAAATTTATACACAATTCCAGAATCACTGCATTTTAATAGCAGCCTAGTTAATGCGGGCATAAAATTAAAATTGTACAATAAATTGTTGTCGTATTAATTTCAATCTGACATTGTTTGAAATATTTACAACCCAACCCACTATTAATTCGTATATCGATAATATATTCGATGTTTTTATTTATGTCTGAAGGAGTACTACAAGTAAAGTTTTGCACCCTTTTGGAATGAAAGATTTAATTACCTACAATAAAATAAATATGCATATTCCATAAATAATAATAAAAGATGAGTGTAATAATAAAAAACTAGTTGGGTTGTATAAAACGCAAATTAATACTAGTATTTGCTAATTTGTTTATGAATCATTTTAAATTGTAAAAGTATTAAGTACTATAGCCATAAGTCTAGTCATCTTACTTACAGTTAATGATTATATCCACAAATAAATTTTAAAACATCAAAAGGCTACATAGCAAAACACAAATTGAAATTGACTGTTTATTGGCAATTTGAAAGTAAAGTAAAGATTAGCTAGTTAAAAACCCAGAAACAAGTATTGTATTTATGTGTTTATCAATCATTGTTTATTGATTAGGTAGTTATTGATAATATATAAAGCCCTAATGTAATTAATTATGCCAAGTCATAAACTGGTAATATGTTAGATAGATTATTATAGTACTCGTATCTAATTATTCCAATTGTCAGATTGATATTTCAGTGGCTGCAATCAGTTAACAATGTTACGTATCTCATATAGGCATATCTGAATAATATAATACCCGCAACAATAAACAAGTAAAAAAAAACATATTACTTAACTTAATAAAATAGATCCGTAAACTACGGAGCACTTTCTACGGGCTTCTTAGTTAGTTTTGTGTCAGCCAATCAGTTGAAAAGATCTGTGTAAGTTTCGAATCACTTTATTAAAATGAACCCTAGACTGAACCACAGCGTTCAAATTCCAAGTGAAAATTATTAAATCTGAGACAGATAGACATCGAGCACGACATGATTTATAGCCACATCTACACCTACACAACAAACTGATAAGTTTAGAAAAGTGCATAGAAAAATGCCGCTTATCAACTTAAATGTGAATGTGAATACCAAAGTGCAACAATGCCGGCTGGGTAATGTGTGGGTGATCTCATTTGATCAGTTGAGTAGGATGTGAGATTGCTTTTTTTTTAAAAAAAATACTACTACACCTATATAATATAATAATAATATATAAATTAATTTCTTTTACTCACCTGTAGACTATGATGGACAGCCGATGGCCATCATTGAATATCATATCCTTGGAAAAATGCATTGTTCCATTGGTATTATTCACATTTGACCAATCCCGCAGTATGCGATGATCATAAACAACTTCATTCACTTCCCCAGACTGTGCCATATTTATATTTGGTACTTTTCTTTTATTTATTTGGCTTTGTTTACACTCCAAAACTACATGCGGTTCACGCACGTAAATTTGCCAATTTAATTATTTAAAGATTTTTTTCTCAATATTAATTATTTCCTATAACATTATAAAAAAAATAAAATATATAAAATAACATTGCCAAACTTTTTCTTCTGTTGCGTTAATAAATTGCTTTCCTTAATACATTTTTTAAATTTCTGCCAGTTTGAACCAAAATAGAAACGGAAATAATCAACAAATTTGTTTATTAGAGCCAATTAAAATCGTATTTAATGAACTGTTTACAATTTTCTTTGGCATAATTATGCCTTTTGTTTGTATATAAAATGTTAATATGTTTATATAAATATAAATGACTTTTTTTTTAGCATAATTTGTAGGTTTTTTGACGGACCGTCAAGAAAAATACGTGCACTTGATTGAACTCGATTGTTTGCTAGGTATTCTATATACTATTATGCTATTATTGATTTGCGTTCCAGCAAATTTGCTGTGTTTTTCATCACGCTCGACTGCCAGCCTTGTTTGATAATCATCACAAAAACAGAAACTGAAACACAATCTAAAGATACAGAAAGTTTTTGTGCCTTATGAAAGGAGCTCCTGAGAGACAGGCCTCTGTGCCCTTATCCGTTGCCCAACTCAATTCAATTAATTAATTTCACTCATTTTGACACAGCTCATCAAATGTTTTCTTAGAATTGCTTAGAATTGGGGTATTTTATTTCCAAAACTTGTGTTGTATTATTGTTATTATTTTAATTTTGGGTTGCACTTAAGACATTATTTTTGTTTTTGTGAGTTTTGACCTTGAACTAATTTTGTTTTTATTTATATATGTTTATAATTGATAACAAATATTCAACTTATGCTGTGTGTGGATCTCTTATATTGAACAATACTCTTATGCTTGCTGTCGATTAATCTGTTAATCAATTGCGCTCAATGATGTAGACACTCACTCAATTGATGGGCAACAACTAAAGCATTATAGATAATGATTATATATTTAACAACAACAACAAAAACAAATTCCACTCTCAGTGCAATAATCCTTGAGTATGCTCGCTTATGACTTGTTAATGTACACAAATGTATTAATTATTTATTTAATCGCTGGGTGTTTGTTGGCCTTTGAACTTTTGTCTAGGTAAAATAGAATAAGTGGATGTTCTGGAGGCTCGGCACTCAAATTTGTACAACAATAAGAAAGAACAGCGCTCTTTGGCACACCGAAGATTGCATACTCTTGCAGACATAAGCTCATTAAAATTGGATCATGAACCTAAAATATAATATAGAAGACCAATGCAAAATATGGTTATACAAATTGTAACATGTAAGTTTGTTTTACACCTCTCAATAATTTTTTGTCAAAAAATTAATCTGTAGAACAATAGTTAGTAAGTCAGCTAAATTATATAGTGTTTCGATCAGAAAGAGCGTTACACGTCCCACATAAAACTATAATAAGCATTTAAAGTGTAGAAAAAATGTTTATCTTAACATTAAAAAATATTCTAGTAAAATCTCTAATTAAATATGACGTTCGACAGAAATCAAACGATAATTATACATTTCGAAAAATTAAGTAAATTAAATTGACTTCGCCATAAAACTAATTGTTCTTGGTCTGACTAGTAGTGCATATATAGATTTTATATGAGTTTTACTCTCTTACAATGCCCAATTATGTTATACAACACTACAAATATTTAGTTAACAACTAATTTAAGAAATCAGTTCATTTATTGTAGGCGTAATCAGTGATTACGTCTGCACCTAAATTCTTTCCTTTTACTTTCTTGTTTTTCTGATGTTTTTTATTTCCGTTTTGTTTTGCTTTTTCTAAACACATGCATGCTTTGGTGTACTATCATAAACAACCGTATATATATATATATATATATATACATATGTATATATTTTTTTCTTTTTAATATAAACACTCTTTTTGTGCTCTGTGTGGATTTGGATCATTTGCACAACTAAGGCTGAGCACCTCACCTCACCACACAGCGATCACTTTATAACACTGACACTGCCCACCCACACATACACATACACACATACACTTGGAGGCGGGAGTTATGTTATCGATATTGCCATTTGCTGCCGACTCTGTAATTAACGGTTTAGCCGCGGACTAGTTGTACTATTTGCACCGTGCGGCGTACAGGAACTGACTGAAATGTTGGGGTGGCTGCTGGGGCAGCTGATGCTGCTGCGTTGGCGCCGTAAAATCGAAATCTCGACAACAACTGATAATCAAAATGAACAAAAAAAAAAAATAAATAAAATTAAATAAAGTGCGACACACGCTCCCGTTATACACTCTTATACGTGCAGTTGGCAACACTGCCCCGCACTGATAACCGGCAGCAGACGACCTCATATTGGCACATACACTTATATGTATTTGTGTGTGTGTTTTTATGTTTATGTGCGTGTAGTCCGCCCGCATAAAATGCCGCATTTATCAATTGTCTGTTATAATTCAAAGTTCAGCACTTGTCTGTCTATCGGCCTGTCTGACTGCCGAATTGACAAAAAAAAAAAAAAAAAACGCTTCTCAGCGCTTATCAACTTTGGACCAAGCGTATTTAAACTCAAAGAAAAAAATCATTTTTTTATTTTAAACGAAATAAAAAAAAACTCATTGCGTTATCTGCGGTCGATGTGTCTGGTGGCGGCAAGTCTTGATAATAATGTTTAGTATATATATTATAAAATAATTAAATACTGCGTATTAGTTTATCCTTTTCCGGCAACACTTCCGTTAACTTTGAGCGCCCTTTGACTTCTGGTTTCAAGTGCATTTTTACAGTTCTCAAGGTTAACCATTTTGTGTAGTTAGTTTTTTGCCCAAGTCGCAATTTAGCAACATATCATTAATGTAATGAGCACAAATGGTTGCCAACAATAGGATTTCAAGTTCATGTTACCATGTCCATGACAGTCCGCGGCCCGCTATTGTATGCTATGAATGTAAATGTGAGAGTGTGTATGAGTGTGTCAGAGTGTGTGCCTCCATGCAGATACATACACACACACACACACAGTGTCGTGTGCAGCTCGTTATCCAGATGCAAACGGCGAGATAAGCCAGCATTTAGTCGATTTTAATGAGCCTCGCTTACACTTCAGAGTATTCAATTTTCAATGATTCCAAAACACACTCGTGCAACAATATTTCAAATTGGTTTTTTCCTACTCATATAAATTAGTATAATTAAGTATAAATAAATAAATTTCTAACTCAAAAAGCCGGAAAGTTTATCAATTCATATTAACTGAGTTTATTTTGCTAAAAATAATATTTATTCTATTATAATAAAATATAATACCTATTCTAAATGGACGCATAAAAGTATGCAACTAAAATACGGATTATGCCACTTATGCGACTTATAAATGTAATTTATAGTATTGATTGTTTTCAAATCTAGCCATGAAATAGATTTCTTCAAAAAACCATTTCTTCTCACTTCAAATCTGAATTTAGAAAACATTACAATGATTATTCAAAGATAAAATATCTTTTAAACTGTAAAGCGGTGTTTTAAATTTTGACCAATTAATTTAAATGTTAATCTCAAAAGTAATAATAAAATGTTACTGGAAGCAGTTCCTTTAAAAAAAAATAAAAATGAAATTCGGCTCGAATATCATTTTAGAATTACAAAAGTAGTTTTTTCATTAAGCTGGCTGCACATTAATATCGATAGCATCGTATAATTACATTGCATATATCGATAAGCAAACTTCTCGAACCAGTTCACTGAGCTGAACTACATAAGTCAACTAACCTTCACGTGTTGCGGGTTTTGTTATTTTCATACCATTAATGAAAACCTAGCGAAAATGCTGCGAAAAGTGGGTAAAAAGCTGCTGACGGTGGCCGAAAAGGTTACCAAACTACTGTCACACCCCAATGAAAGCGACAGCGTGGATGATTCCGATACTGATGTGGCAACTACAGCGCGCATCGCGGATTTCGACGACGAATACGATTTGCCAGATGGACGCAGCACAGAATTCCGTAAGCAGAATGTTATATTGCTATCGGAGCAGAGTGAACAATACAAGGGCAAAATCAGCAGTCGCAAGGAATTTGATCAGGAGAGCGACAAGGAAGGAGCTGATGATGATAACGATGAGGATGAGGAGCAGGCATACGAAGAGAGCGACTCTGAGGAGGATAATTTGAAAGAATTTAGTAAGCAATTGAAGGCAACCAAACATAAAGATCAAACTGAAATTGATGATGAAGAGGAGGTGTCGGACAATGACAGCCAACAGGAGGATCAAGATGACGACGAGGATGATGATGATGATGAGAATGAAAATGATGATGAGGAAGACGACTCCGAAAACGACTCGGATAATTCTGCCTCTGAAGCAGATGGCAATGAAATCATGTCGAAATCTAATCAACAGGCTGAATTACAGAAAGGTCTCTGCGTGCAAAATCAACTGCGTATTTGGGAGCGTCTACTGGAGTTGCGCATCAACACGCAAAAAGTGACCAGCAAGGTGAATCAATTGCCGCCACCCGAGGCACTAACATCACTGCGTGACGATAACGAAGAGCTACAAACGGTGCTTAAGGAGGCGCAGGAGCGCAGCTCGAAGCTGCTCCAGCAACTGCTTGCTCTGCAAATGGCACTGACACAGCAAAACGGTGAGATGAGGCAGAGCGTCAAACGCAAACAGCCGGCGGAGGAGAGCGGTCAGCCAGAAAGCAAACGCTTTGCAAATGCACTCCAGCATAATTTTGAAAATATGCGCAGCTATCGCAACGAGGTGCTGCTCAAGTGGGACGATCGCACCAAGCTGCTAACGCCAGGCGCTGGTGTGAAGCGCAAGTCCGTGCAGGAGGACTATGACATCATCAAGAAAATAGACAATGCGCTGGCGAATCGGCAGACGCTCGTAGAGAAATCACAGATACCCAAAAGCACTCAGCAGCTGCCGGCAGGCGATGATGCAGTCGATCAGGCAGAGGCTGCAGCAGAAAATAGCCAAAGGAAATCAGACATCTATGATGACAGCGATTTCTATCATCAGCAGCTGCGCGAACTTATTGAGTACAAGGCCAGCACCACATCCAACATGAGCGACATAACCAAACAGTTTGTGGAGCTGCAGAAGCTGCGACAGAAGATGAAAAAGAAGGTGGACACAAGGGCCAGCAAGGGTCGAAAGTTGCGGTTAGTTGGATTTGTGTATTCAAATAATATAATTCAGAAAATATTTTAAAATAATGTCTTCAACAGTTATGTGGTGCACAACAAGCTCATAAATTTTATGGCACCCAACGAGGCAAGCGAGTGGACGGAGGATTCCAAGACGGAGCTATATAGATCGTTGTTTGTGTGAATAAATATTGATTAATTATAAATTTAGACCTTTTTCTACTGCTTAGAAAATGTTTTTCAATTTTGGCAATAGCAGCGATTTCAGATATGAATCGAATAATATATCTAATGATATATAGATTGTTGTTTGTGTGAAATCCATTTAATCCATGAAATCCATAGCAAATAAATATTGATAAATTATAGATCTATTTAAAAGAGATATTTTTCTGATAATTTCAGATCTTAATCGAAGAAAACTTTTTTAACAAAAAGTGAGCTGACTGTTAATAATTTAAATTCACATTTTTCACCTACCAATCGTTTTGGCTCAAATATTTTAGTTTTTAGGGATCGGAGAAAGAAAAGAGTTCATCAGATGTGTGTATTTTTAATCATATCGAATTTCATTTTAATTTATTTCATATGTTGGTTTGCGTTTAACTGCTAAATTTGTATGTTCAACATTTGCTTCGTTTATTAGATGATTTATTTACTTTTAACTGGGTATTTAATGCAAAAAAAACGAACCGGTCAAATTGCATAACAATATGGCTTCAAGATAACCGTGTAAGCGTTTTTTTTAAACCCATTTCCGTTTCGTTTATGGGTGACAACTTGTGTGTGTGAGTGTGTGTGGAGGGGAAGATTGCACTTTGATATTATTTGCTTGCGGTTGTTCAAGTTGCTTTTGCTTCTGTTGTTTTTTTTTTTGTTCATTAGATACATATATAATTTATATAAATTGTTAATATATTAAACTAGTTTTCCACTGATGCACGTACATACTTGACTTGGTATTCGTTTAATTTACTTTGCTAGTTTCGTATTCTTTTCTTATTTTCATTTATAAAATTATTATTCTTTATGTGATTTAGTATGCTGTTTCGTCGTCTAAGTCACTCTTAGTTAATGTTTTTAATTGCTATAAATAAAATGTTATACAAATAATCGAAGACATAAACAACAAATTAAAATTTCATTAGAATTTCTAAACAGAAATTCTTGTTAAAAAATACTAATATAAATTACAAGATTGATTTTTTTTTTGTTTTTTAGCTATAAGGGGACACATGTTATAAATACTTTCGAGCACACATTCATTTAATAATTTTCATTTAGTTCGTAAGAGGTTTATTTCGATTCCGATTACTTTGGATTCATTGTCAAGCTCTCATTAAAAATTAATTAACAATTAGCAGAACAAATATAGAGCACATAATATAAATTAATTGTTTTTGTTGCTTTCTTGTTTATATATTGCACTTAAATGCGGATGAGAATTGAAAATTTCTAATGGACTTAAATGCTACAAAAGTTCCACAGGACAAATGCGTACAATTTCGAAAAATCGAACGGAATACTGGGTATTTGGACTCAAAGGAAATACCGGAAAAATACATAAAATACATATACATATAAACCTACAATGAGTGTGTGTGTGTGTGTGTATATATATGTGAGAGTTTCGTGGGAGGGTCATAAGTTAATGTTGGTTTTTCGTTCAATTTTCGATCTGTTTCTGTATACAAACTACCAAATACAAAGATTACAAAAAATGCAATAATGCAATAACTGCTTATTCGTTTTTGTTATTTTTTTCTTTCGCCTAATTGTTAATGGAATTTTTCAGCAACAGTGGCAGCCCAGTTTTAGTTTTTGATTTCGAAACGAGTATGGTGGCAGTTTTGGTGCCAGCAGCTGCTGCACCACTTGAGGCAACGGCATCGGCCGCATCAGTGGCAGCGGAACTGTGTCGGGTCGCAGCTTGCAGCAGCTGCCGCTGATGCAACTCCTGTAGGAGCATCGAGTGCTTGTCCAGCGCCTTGAGCTGTGCCGTATTCTGTGTCTCGTATAGCGACGACTGCAGCTGTGTGTGAATGGAGGTGACATTGGAGAGAGTGCTCTCGGCCTCGGCAGCCGTTAGAAAATTGCTTAAATAACGTTTACTAGTTGTTGTTGTGTTTGTTGTTGTTGTCGATGATGTCGTTGTAGTGGTTGCCATTGTAGTCTGTTCCTGCGCTGAAACCTACAAACACAATCATTAATTATAATCAATGTGATAATTAATCGAATTTGACTCAGACTCAACCTTTCTGTGTGCACCCAACTCTGCGTCTCAAGTGCACTTGGCGGGATGTATAACATTCTCCATATCCTTTTGCACCGCATACAAATCGGACAGGCTCTTGGCAAAGAGCACGTTCAGTTCACTCATCTTTGCCAGCTGCAAAAGTGATTTAACAACAGTGATTAGCCAATGCAGTTATTAGAGTTACACTAATTTGTTTTTTACAGTGGTCGCTCGCAAATTATAAGAAATAAATTAATTAATTAATGTTTGCAATCGAGCGACCATTGTAGTTATGACATACAGTTTGATCATTGCACTTTTCGCGTAAATTCATGTTAGCCGTCTTAAGCTCGATTTCATGCTGCAACAGCTCTGCCTGCAGCGTCTCTGTGCGCGCCTTGAGCGCAGCCACCTCTCGTCGCAGCTCATCCTCTGTGGCCCCACCAGCTGCGGAGGCGCCACTGCCGCCCACACGCATCAGTTCCATTTCCCGCTTAAGACGTATGTTTTCCTCCTTATAAGTGTGCAGTTGGCGTTTCCATTCGTCCACGTTGGCCGTTGATTCCTGTGGGTATATTGTATATAGAAGGAGACGAGTCAGCTTTAGCTGTAAGCAGCTATGACAAATTAAAATTTAAACGCACCTGCAAGGCGCTGGTTAGGCGTATATTATTGTTCTTCAATGTGGCCAATTCAATTTCCCATTTCTTGGCATTGGCGCAGCTGTAAAACATTACAATTATGTCATTCGAAGTGGGTGAACAGGAAGAAGTGTCCTAATTAATCTTACCTTTGCGCCAGGGCCATTTTCAGACGTTCGTTTTCGTACTTGAGCTGCTGCTCAGCTGTGGCACCCGCACCTGGCCCAGTATGCATGCCCACAATGCTGCCACCAGAAGAGATTGTAATGCCGCCACCAACACTACCGCCACCACTTCCGCCTCCAGTTAGCGTGGCAGCTCCAATGACCATCGTTGGCTGTGGCGAGGGTGTGGCCGAGCCGATGTCCTGCTTGCCATCAAGAGTGTTTAGTAGCTTATGCGAGGGACTATCGGGATTGGCATTCTGAGTATTGGTGTTACTTAAATTCGGCGGTTCAACGGTGTGTGGATCGATGTTGGTGTTATCATTCTGCATGGAGCCGACAGCCCGACCCGATATTGGTGATGTATTCGCCGATGTGGTGGGCGTAACCGCATTAGACCCATTCGCCGATTTCATGGCATTTTTGGTTGCCTCCTTCACCTCCTGGAATTTTTCCACAAACTAAAAATGGGAAAATAGGCCATTTAATGCTGGAGAAAAACACTCGCTTTTGCTAAAAATAATAACACTCACCTTTGTTAGTTCCGCCTCCGAGGAGAAGCCAAGTCCATAAACCGTATTGGCGCGCACATCGCTCCACTGGCCAAACTTCTGTGATGTCTGTGTGAATGTCATACTGGGTGTAATTGTCGAATTAATTACAGCCTTGGTGCCCTCAACGCTAATGATGCGATACAGATTCCGTGAGCTATCGTAGAAGAAGCTCACATTGACCGCCTTCATGCTGGCCGTGATCCATGTGCGTTTCGTTTTCGGATCAATATGAAACACGTGCGCCTGGCAAGTGAAAATCGGTTGTTCGCTAAACACGTAAAATGAAGCAGCAGCACCCACAGGTGATTAATTAAAAATTCCATTAAAATTCTTGCATGTCGGCCTTAAAATGTAATTTCTAAATGCTTGTCAAGTCACACAAGTGGGATGAGCAGGAGTTTAATGGGAGTACAATAAACATAAATAATCATATATGACCTGGCAATGAATAACTTTATGGCTCCTACTCCAAATGGCAATAAACTGTCGTTTGGATAATCTCGTTTGACAAGTGGTACAAATCTTAATCGAGTTAAATTGATTAAAACCCTAATTTATAGATACCTGCAAAAACTTTACAATCGTTTTATTAAATCTGAATTTTGATATGATCTAATTATAAAGCTTTATAATAGCAATTATTTACCACTTCTAGAAAATAGTTAGTAATCAAATTTAGCTCTACTGCTTAACAATATCCGAATTTTATATCATTTTATTAACCCAACTATGAAAATATTACAAAATAAAACATTTTATAATATTTTCAATGTACTATATTAAAGATTCTGTATATACAAATATACATTGTTATTCATAAAAATATTTTTACTATAATCGGGTTGTAAATGTAAAAATAAATGTTTGAATGATTCACTATTCAAATCACTGTTGCAAAAACATTGCTAATTTTCTAACAACACTTGATGATAAATAATTCGAGTGCTTTAGATAAGGCGGGTATTATTTATAAAGGCTCTTTAGAAAAGTTCCACGGCTGTCATGGAAACAAAAAAATGTTTGGGGTTTAAAAGCTTGGGTGAAAATTGATTTTGTTAATGTTGTTGTTGTCATTTTTTTTTTTCGCTATTGTCGTTGATAGTGATATTGTCGGCACCATGTCATTGGCATTGTGGTTTTGAGCGAAAGGGGTGCCGTCCAAGGTGGCAGTGGGGGATGGTAGGCGGTGTGGGGTGCTGGTTTTGGCTTGGCGTCTAAATTGCATTATGCGCTTAAGTGTTTCGTAGCCTCGTTTTGATTTTGCTCAAGTTTACTGCATGCAGACACACACACCTACATACATACATTTTTACATACATATATGTACGTATACGCACACCTACACTAATACACGCGCACCCACATGCACATCTACACTCACACCTAATTGGTATCGACGGGCGGCGTTTGGCAATTTACACACCTACACGAATTTACACACACGCACACATACACACACGTAGAGGAGCATCAATTCACATTGTATAAAAACACATATGTATTTACACCTCTAACACCGCCTGCTACACACATCCTACAACAACAGCAGCAGCAACAACAACAACAACAACAGCAGCAGCAGCAAGGAAAATCGTCGGCGTCGATTTTTCACACAATTTACAACATTTGCAATTGCATTAGAAAAGTTTGCACACTTACCCCATTTTGTTTGTTAGCTGCAGCGCTGTTTTGGTTTATATGGCAACTCGTTTAACACTATACTAATTGTTTATTTTTGTTAATTAATACACTAAAAAATAAAACACAAACGAGGCGCTTGCTGTGTGTAAAAATTGTAGGCAATGCGGCTAAAACTGTGAGTGATGTTGCCCTAAAATGTGAGCACTGTTAGCATAACGGTTGAATGTTAACTAAAATGTTGTTGTCTTCGATTCTAAGTTGATGTATTCGATATGTATTGTATCGAATGCAAACTGTTATAAAGTAATTTTATATTAACAGTTCAATGCAAATTATTTTAATAAATACTATATATTTGTTAAAAGGAAATATTTTATAATTTTACATAAATATTTTTCCAAGTTAACACGCTTGCTAGCCAGACTTTGAAAGTATACAAAATATTTAAACAAGGTGGCAACATTGATTTTTTACCGTAGTGGCAACCAAAAAAGAAACGAGCTGCGTTTTTTCGCACATAAAAATCAATCGGAAATAAATAAAACTTGCTACAATTGCATACAATAAATAGCTATATATGCAAAAGTTGAACAGCAGCCAAAGTTGTTGTCGCTGCTGCTGCGCTGTAGCCGTGCGATCGATCCTTGTTGGCTACGGGGTACGTGTTTGGGCCTGGGAGGAAGGGAGTTTTTTTTCGCTCTTTTTGCATAAAAGCCGTCCTCTTTGACCAAGAAAAGGCGTTTTACCAATCATTAATTGAGCCGAGTGCAGCAGCTGTTAACCTGCCACAGTGTTTTTTAATGTGTTTTCATTAATTGGTGCTGAAGCTATGTGAGAAACATTATTTTAAATTGCGAATATTATAATAAAAACGAAAAAAGTTTGCATATGTGTGCGTGCTGGCATGCGTGTATGTATATACATACACATCTATGTACTGTGTGTACATAGGTGTGAGAGTGACAAGCGTGTGTGTGTGTGTGTCGGTGTAGAAAACTTGTTATCAATGCGGCGCCTATGATAAAAGCCTTATTAGACATGTTCAGTGTATTAGTCCAATTGGAATGTGTTAACCCATTACGCGGGCTTTGCAACATTCGTGAAAGACAGAGAGCGAGAAAGAGAGAGTGAGAGCGAACAAGAGAGGAAAAAAGTCAACATAAACAAAATAGAAAAAAACTGCAATAGCTGCGTGGGAATTGTGTAGGCTTTAACTGCTTTAATTGTGTGACCAAATTTTAAAGTTACTCTTATAATGTTAATTTATACAACATCAAATTTTTTTTATATATTTCTGTGAGAATGCTGAGAAAGAATTTATTAAAAATAATTTGTTTTAATCAATTTAAAACTTGCTCCGTAATTATCGATTTGAACGCTTCGCTACCAGATGTGAATCTAAATTGATACTAATTCAATGTTCTGGGAAAAAGCAAATTACTTAATTAAAAATCTAATTAATTGAATATCCATTGGTCTAGAAAATCACTCCTTAATTTGTAACATATTTGATTAGATTTTTATGGTTATCAAACTTCGATTTTAAATATAAGTATTTTTGTCGGCTTAAAAGGAAGAAAACACTTCAACATAAATATTGTACACTTGAAATACTAAAAGTATCTATTATTTTATATAATAAAAAAAATTATTAGCTTAATGTTTGTCTTCTTTGCTTTGCAGTCTTGCATGCGTGCCCGTGCTCTGGTGGCCAACTAAATAATGTGGAACATGATGTGCGACGTGATGCCCACAATATCGGAAGATAGCATATCGCAGCGTTCCTCGCAGTTCAGCGGGGAAGATGCCAACTTTGAGCAGCTCATGGTGTCTATGCTCGATGAGCGGGACAAGCTTATGGACAGCCTCCGTGAGGCGCAGGAGCGGCTGGGCGAAACGGAGGTCAAGCTGCACGATGTCGAAAAAGAACGCGACAGTCTGCAGCGCCAGATTAATGCTAATTTGCCGCAGGTTAGTGGATTAAAAATGATCACACGTCTGACGTGAAACTAGTTAATAACATTTTTTCAATCGATTTTCACAGGAATTTGCCACTCTGACCAAGGAGTTGACGCAAGCGCGCGAAACGCTGCTGGAACGCGATGAGGAGATTGGTGAACTCAAGGCGGAACGCAACAACACGCGAGTAAGCATAAATTCAACAAGAATAATAAAGCATAATCCCAAAATCACTAACTATGCAATGTTTGTTATATGCAGCTCCTACTTGAGCACTTGGAGTGTCTGGTTTCGCGACATGAACGCTCGCTGCGGATGACTGTCGTTAAGCGACAGGCGGCGGCTCAGAGCGGTGTCTCAAGCGAGGTGGAGGTGCTCAAAGCGCTCAAGTCACTGTTCGAGCACCACAAGGCTCTGGACGAGAAAGTGCGCGAACGTCTGCGCCTGTCCATCGAGAAGAACAATGTGCTCGAGGAGGAGCTGAACACAACCAAAGAGGAGCTGACCCAATACAAAACGGGCGCTTTGCCAGGCAGCGGCGTTAACTCCGTAAGCATTGCCAGCGGTGAAAATGGCATCAAAGAGAAGGTATGTGTGTTTGCCAGTGTGAGTGAGTGTGTGTGTGTGTGTGTGTGTCCAATCAAGCGTGTATTTTAACTGACATTCCTTTTGTTATTGCAGCTGGCAAGCGGCGGAGGTGGCGTCAACGGCGATGCTAGCGAGCTCAACGAATATGCGGCCAAAACACACGAGCTACAAACGATCATCGAGAAGCAGGTGAGGCAATGACAACAACAACAAAAACAAGCAAACAAACCATCATCGTTTAAAACAAGTCGCATACTCGTACTACTTTTATGACTCAGATCGCGATAACCCAATGCGTCTGTTTATGTGTCTGCTTTGGCTGTACACATTTATTTTAGGGCTTTTTAAATGTGTATGAGAAATTTGGAAAAACACATGCCTTAACTCGACCTTTAAATATGCCAATTTAGTTCTACTTATATTTCTATATATGCCAAATTCATATAAAAAAAATTGTAATATATGTAATTTATTTATTATTTGACTTTGCTTCAAGTTTTAACATTAGTTGAAGAATTCGTATGCAAGAAATTCAATTGAAAGCTAATTTGTTACTAATAGAAATAGCAATTGTTCTGAATTAATATATAAGAAATATAATTAATTATTTTATACTTATTCATGTTATAACTAATCAATATTTTTTTCTGTTCAGACATCTGAGCTCTCGCAATGGCAGCGTCGCGTGTCCGATCTGAACAATAAAATCAGCGAGCTGGAGGAGAATATGTCTCGTGTGCAAAAGGAGCATTGCAAATCGCAGGATCAGTGTTCGAAGCTGCAGCGTGACCTGCGCGAAAATGTGGCACAAAAGGAGGATCAGGTGAGTAAACATAACATATCAAACTTTCGTCAAAAACTAATTATCAATGGCCTGCAGGAGGAGCGCATTACTACTCTCGAGAAGCGTTACTTGAATGCACAACGTGAGTCAACATCATTGCATGATCTTAACGAGAAACTAGAGCAGGAACTGCGGCACAAGGAAGCACAATTAAAGGTGCGTATATTACAGGACAAATATATAAATATATATATATATATATATATATATATATACATATATTTATATTGGATATATTGGTTATGGTTACGAGGCATGGGCGAATTTTCTATTTTGATTAATAAATTGCACTCACTCACTGCCAATCAAGAAATCTCCCCTATTTAAATTATAAATTACATAAATGTTGTGTACTTTTTTTAAAATTTGCAAGCGTGAAAATTTGTTATTTTACTTACTCTTAAAGAAGAAGAAATTCCCATTTATTTACACTTATTAAAAACTATTCCCATTTTGCTGAACCGCTTTGCTAAGCAGTCATTTGAATGGCCAGTGATCTGTATCGCCCATGCCTGTTTCTGAATCGCTAAAACTGTGACTAATAATACATAATCGATGTACCCTATCCATATGCAAATAAAACCAAACTAATTCAACTACCACCCTTCCCCAAAAAAAAACAAAAAAAAACAACAAAATATAATAATACCAAAAATCGACATGCAACTCGGACAGCTGCACGAAGAGAAAATCAGCGCCATTGAGGAGAAACTCGAACTCTCTGAGCAAAAACTAGCGCAACATGCCAAACTGCAGCCGGACATGGAGGAGCAGCTAAAGGCGCGCATGGAGGCATTGACAAAGGTAGGAAATAAGGTATGCACTCGAACTAATATGCGCGCCGACAGGTTCCATAAGTATATCAAATTCAATACTACAATCTAAATCTTCTTTCTTTATTCTTTCTGAGTAATATGTGTATATATTTTCCGAGTATATTTTGTTTTTTCCAAATATCCACCTACTAACAACAAGTACAACAACAACAACCAAAGAAAAACCCCCAAGAATATACAAATCTCTCTCTATCTCTTATTTGTACTGCACAAGAACTCAGCGCACCGCCAACTGAATACAATGAAAACCTTCACAATACAGAAAACTCCTCACTTTCTTAGCTTTCATTACTAATACAATACTAATTTTATTGTCTATTTGTGAACATTGAACCCATTGAATAAACGTAATTAAACGAGTTTGGCTGAACGCATTGCAGGCTCAAGAACGTCACGGTTCGGCGGAGGATCGAATTCGGGGCCTTGAGACGAATTTAGATGAGAAGAGCGCCGAGGTGGTAAGACTGAACCAGCGACTCAAAATGAATGAAGAGCACAATTTGCGTCTATCCTCGACGGTGGATAAACTCCTCTCCGAGTCCAATGAGCGCTTGGAGGTGCATCTTAAGGAGCGCATGCGTGCGCTCGACGAGAAGAACGCTCTGACCCAGGAGCTGGAGAAGGCGCGTAAGGTGGCCGAGGAACTGCATCACGAGAAGAGCGAAATTATGAAGGAGCTTTCCAAGACACGCCTCGAAATTGAGAATTTCAAGCGTCAGCTGCTTCAACAAGAGATCGCCTACAACATACAGCAAACGGAGGCGCTCACCCGCAGTCTATCGCCTAGCAGTGTTGTCGATGGCGGCAATGCGTTCTCGCGCAGCGCATCTCACGCCAGCTTCGAGACGCATTCGCTGCGGCGTCAGAGCAAGTCGCGTCTATCCGAGGAGAACGCACTGGCCCGCTCCATGGCCGAACAGGAATGGGAGAAGCTGCAAATGCAACAGGTGGCCCAGCAGCAGGCATACGATCTAGTTGCCAGCGTGGCCGATTGCGATGATAGCGATGTACTGTATGCGGCCGCCACGGCGGATATGATGTCGCCATCTGGGCATACGGATGCCCAAACGCTGGCCATGATGCTGCAGGAGCAGTTGGATGCCATCAACAATGAGATACGCCTCATCCAGGAGGAGAAACAATCGACGGAGGCACGCGCTGAGGAGCTGGAGTCGCGTGTCGGCAGTCTGGAGCATGTGAATCTGTTGGCGCGCGGCCGATCCATGGACAGACAGAGTCCGCCCATGAGTGGCCGCAGTACACCAAACAGTCCACAGCGCGATTTCATGCAAAAATATCATACGGTAAGGATTACAACACCTGTTGAAACTCCGAGATTAGAAATTTATCTAATGTTTTTTTTATGCAGCTTAACTTGCCCGTGCTGTCGAGTGATGCATCCCGCGAGGAGCTGCATGGCGGCATGTCCACCACCGGTGATTCTAGTTCAGGCGGCGCTGCATCGCCGTTGACAGCACGCTCGATGCGCTTGGAACGCGTTGCCCAGGCGCTGGCACACAGCCAGGAGGAACTGCGGCGCCGCACCATGGCACCCGCAGTTGCACCCCATGTAAATGCACATATGTCGTTGAGCAGTCACAGCTATGGCTTGTCGCCGCTAAGCTCGCGTTATGGCAGCCAGGAGTCGCTGCGTCACTACAACACCATGGGTTCCATGTCCATGCTGCAAACGCCAACGTCGGGCGTGTCGAGGGAGGCGGCCGCCGCTGCAGCTGTGCAAAAGAAGAAGGGCATCAAATCGTCACTGGGTCGGTTCTTTAGCAAAAAAGACAAGGTGAAGGGCGTCAAGGATACACTGCCAGATGGTTCGCCCAGCATGATGTCCATAGGCAATCTGTCTATTGGACTAAGTGAGGTCGACTCCAATTATGATGTTATGAGCATGACAGGCGGCATGATGCCACGCATTGCCAGCGCACAGGGCTCCAAGATCAGCAGCGTTGACTACGGCAGGCAGAAGAAGTAAATTTGTTTTATACTGTGCAAAATATTAAGTTTATTATTTATTATCTGATTAATCTCCGCAGAGAACACGATTATCGCAACGATCTGCTGGGTGAGGCTATGAAAGCGGGCACGCCATTCGCCCTGTGGAACGGACCCACCATTGTCGCCTGGCTGGAGCTGTGGGTTGGCATGCCCGCCTGGTATGTAGCCGCCTGTCGCGCCAACGTCAAGTCTGGCGCAATAATGAGTGCGTTAAGCGATACGGAAATACAGCGGGAAATAGGTAAATGCACAATGCGAAACAAACATGACACTTGGACTAAATGGAATTAATTTCATTGGCAGGCATTAGTAATCCCTTGCATAGGCTTAAACTTCGGTTGGCCATACAGGAAATGGTTTCACTGACTTCCCCCTCAGCGCCACAAACATCACGCACCACGCTGGCGTTTGGTAAGACCAGAAAAATCATAGAATCCTTTTGCTTTTCTTAGAATATATTTGAAGAGTTTGGCTGGTATTCAATTTTTTTGTATTTGCAGGGGATATGAATCACGAGTGGATAGGCAACTATTGGTTGCCTGGGCTGGGACTGCCGCAATATCGCACAACGTTCATGGAGTGTCTAGTCGATGCGCGCATGTTGGATCATTTAACCAAGAAGGATTTGCGCGGCCAACTGAAAATGGTGGATAGCTTTCATCGCACCAGCCTGCAGTATGGCATTTCAATGCTCAAGCGCTTGAACTATGATCGCACCGAGCTCGAGCACAGGCGCAAGATGAGCGAGAATGGGCTCTGCGATGTGCTTGTGTGGAGCAATGAGCGTGTCATACGCTGGGTGAGCAGCATAGGGCTGAAGGTGAGCTACAAATGCAGCTATTTTACTTCAAATACAAACTAAACTAATCTAATCAATTCTTATCATTATAATTTAATAGGAATATGCCAATAACTTGCTCGAATCGGGCGTGCATGGTGGTCTGATGGCGCTAGATGAGGGCTTCGATGCCACGGCGATGGGTCTGGCACTGCAAATACCCACGCAAAATGCACAGGTTAATCTCTAATTGATTTAATAATTGAATTTAAGTAAAAGTTAATAAATATATATTTGTACTTTAGGCACGCCAAATACTCGATACGGAGTTTAGAAACTTGCTGCAAATTGCCACCGATCGCAGGCCGGATAACGAACAGCGCAGCGCTTCCTGATGCAGCTACAGTCCGCCCACAACATCGGTGGATGAGTGAACCAGTCTAAAAACTAAAACAAATGCCAGCAACAGCAAAGCATAGCGCCAAAACTTCCTAGGCGCTGCAACTAAGGCAACTAAATATGGATATTTATAATGAAAGAATGATGCAAAACACAAAAAAAAAAAAAACAAACCAACAGACAAACCGACAAACAAACAACTAAGCCACAAAATTCTAACAAGAAAGACGCAACGCAAGAGACTCCCAGGCTCAGAAGATATACTGACTGGGCCCGAACCCCAGCATGATGCACGTCTAATCTATTTATATAAATACACACATACACCCACGCATATACAAACACACACACACAGATAGTCATATAATCCATAACAAGACAATGTATACAAGACATAGCACATACTCGACGTAGGAAATACGGATTACAGAATACGAAATACGTTCATACAAAGTGCGTATGGAAGTTATTTGCATGAGCGCCAGGCAGCTGTAGGCATGTACAAGTTTTAGATGCTAATCATTTTTGTAATTGTTTAACTTCTTATATTAATACTTATATTTTTTAACAATGTGACATATATAATTTATATTGTAGTATAATTGGGCTTGCAATAGACTAACAGTATTTTGTTTTAGCTGCAGAATTTACAGAGATGCGTGCTTCGAACCAAATTCATAACCAAACTTGATTGTTATATAATTTTTTAATGACATTATGTACAGTTTATTATTTTGTTTATCTCTATGCTTTTTTTTACACAAACTAACATAGTACGCTTTACATATGACATTATGATATGTTTTAATTAACTTTTGTGTTGTTGGTCGTAATGCAAGGCGCTCCGATTGAGTTTAATTCAACTGAAGAACAACATGCACAACAATCAGGCCTATATAGTAAACAGCTGCATATATATATACAATTTATATAAATATATATACACGCCTAGTTTAATATACTCACATATAAAGCTCACTTATACATACATATATACAGCAAATATATAGATATATATATATTTAAATATATATAAATGTATAATTAACATTATCAAGCATACGTGTAACTAACAAGAAAGTATTATAGAGCAGAGGGAAATGAAGTGAAATTATTGAATGGAGTTGAAGGAAAGTCACAAGCGCCCATTTATCAACTATTTACATATTGAAAGTCGAAATAGCGAAAAGCTTTAAAGGTAAACAAACCCTACAAGTCTACATAGTACTTAGCCTTTGCTTTTTATGAGTATAATAAAAATCGTTAGGTATGCTACAAGTTTATAATTAAATATTTTGCATAAAACGCAATTGGCAAAACTCTAAGCTCGAATTGCAAATCCCAATACCTTGGCTTAAAATTATAAATATGAAATATTCACAAAGCATATCCATTGTTTTTCAAAACAAAAACCCTCCCTTTATTTTATGTTGTTAATTTAGTTTATACTTATTTACAAAGACAAAGGAGGAAAATAAGAGAAATTATTTTAATTTTAGACTCTGTTCGATCATACTAACATTCATAAAAAAGCAAATACTTGTAAAGCCCTTATGTACTTATTTACAAACATAAACATAAATGTTTATCAAATATGTTGAAAGCACACAAACTGCCTGTTTTGCTAACATATTATTAGTTTTATGCAATGGGGTATTATAATTAAGTTTTTAATAATTTGAACAAAAACCAAAATGACGACTAACGCTTTGTATCTAAGTACGTATAAAACTTAAACAAATAACTTCATTTTCAACTGTATTAGCAAAATTAAAAACATGTTCTTAAAAAAAAAAAAAAAAACGGCAGCTATGACAATACACTAAACGTCAACAGGATACATTTGACTATATGAAATGAAATCATACAATCCAAGATAACTAATAACTAAAAAAAAAAAAAAAAAAAGTACAATTCTAGTACAGATAGTACTATTTAAGTAAAACATTTCAATAACAATGAAGTGCTATGTTTGTTAATTTCTACCATATAATCTTTACGCTCATCAGATGAAGAATTCTTGAAATTGGAAAGCTCATTTCGTTCTTTTTAGTCACTTGAATGATTTCTGTTGACGCTTAGCGTGTTTAATAATGTACGTAATTGTAGCATTAAAAAATCTATAAAAAAGCTAATCTAAATTTATAAAATACTAACGGAAAAATTAAGTTAATTTGAAGAATAATATTGGGTTAATTGTTAACTTTTGTTGAAAATACATTTAAAAAAAATACACTTTACTAAAGTAAAACTAAATACAATATATACAGTCTATTATTATAAAACAAATAAAAAAGAACATGCATATGTACATATATTTATATAACATTGTGAGAAGGAAACTAACAATTTAGTAAAGGCAAAAACTCCGTTTAGGAGTTTTTTATATGTACCATATATATAAATTAAAATTTATTACAAAAAATATTTACTGAGTTTTTATAAAAAATGACATTAAATATTTAATTCTAGCGCCAACTAGAATTCTGTATCAACAGACACAAACCAGCTGGTAACAGATCTGTTATCTAAATGTTATAAAGTTTTAGTTAACAGCTGATTAATTCCAACATTACAATGTCTTTTATTGGTGTTTAATCTAGCCTACGGCTAAAGCATATTTTTTTTGTTTAATATTTGTTTTGTAATGATTCTAGATGAGAGCTTTACTTCATTCAGCTCTGTTCACAGCCCAAAAATTATTAATTAGCTGACTAGATGAACGACAGTTCGAAACTTATTCGTTCATTTAGTTCCCTGATTCATGTGAATGAGTTCGTTTTCAGTGGTTCGATAAACAGTGAGCATTAAAAACAAAGAATAAGTTATCAGACACGAAATTTGTTTATGCTGAAGTGTCCAATAATTTAACGGAACAAGTCGAATTTAGTACCATCTGCGCTGCAATGGATGCCACATCAAGCTTAGCCGACAAGTTGGCATCGAAAACGGCCAGCAGCAACTCACTTGACAGCAGTTCCAAGTCAAGTTCTCTGGGCTCGAAGCAAGGTGCAGAGAACGGGGTGCATCGAGACACGCCCTTTGCCTATCTGGACGGTGAGGAGGATCAGGACCAAAAAAACGATGTGACCTATGTGTGCCCATATCGGGGACCTGTTTTCGGTGCACTCACCATTACCAATTATCGCTTGTATTTTCGTTCACTGCCATTGCGTGACTGCGAAGAGCCGCCCGTCGTTATCGACGTGCCTCTAGGTGTGATAGCTCGTGTGGAGAAAGTCGGTGGCGCCACGTCGCGCGGCGAGAACAGTTATGGCATTGAGATCTTCTGCAAGGACATGCGAAATCTACGCTTTGCGCACAAACAGCAAAATCACTCGCGGCGCACCGTATTCGAAAAGCTGCAATGTAATGCATTTCCGCTTTCCTACACTGCAAAACTATTCGCCTTCACCCATGGGGCAGTGAGCGCCAGCTGGGATGGCTGGTCAGTGTATGAGCCGCTGGCGGAGCTGCGTCGTTTGGGCGTGCCCAATGATATGTGGCGGGCAACGAAGATAAACGAATCCTATGCCATTTGCGATAGCTATCCGGCTGTGTGGGCCGTACCCAAGGCTGCCTCGGATGACATTTTGCGTCACGTTTCACAGTTCCGTTCGCGTTGCCGTCTGCCCGTCTTGTCGTGGATGAATCCACGTACCCAAGCAACCATAACGCGCTGCTCCCAGCCGCTGGTAGGCGTCAGTGGCAAACGGAATGCAGATGATGAGGCGTATCTCAGCTACATTATGGAGGCCAATGCGCAGTCGGACAAGCTTACTATCATGGATGCGCGTCCCAGTGCGAATGCCATTGCCAATAAGGCCAAGGGCGGTGGCTATGAGTCAGAGGATGCCTACAAGAATGTGGAGATCAATTTCCTGGACATACACAATATACACGTGATGCGTGAGAGTTTGCGCAAGGTGAAGGATGCCTGTTATCCAACCACCGATGACTCCAAATTTCAGTCGGTTATCGACAGCACCTTGTGGCTGAAGCATCTGTGCTGCGTCCTAGCTGGCGCTGTGCGCATTGTGGACAAGGTCGAGACAATGAGCACTTCTGTTGTGGTGCACTGCTCCGATGGCTGGGATCGCACTGCCCAGTTGACGGCTCTATCAATGCTGCTCCTCGATCCATATTATCGCACCGTTCGCGGCTTTGAGGTGCTCATCGAAAAGGAGTGGCTGTCGTTCGGCCACAAGTTCCAACAACGTATCGGCCATGGCGACAATAAGCATTCAGATGCAGATCGCTCACCAGTGTTCCTTCAATTTATTGATTGCGTGTGGCAAGTGTGTTGGCAGTTTAAAAATGCCTTCGAATTTAATGAGTACTTCCTCATTACCATTGTGGATCATCTGTATTCGTGCCGCTTTGGCACCTTCCTGTGCAACACCGAGGCTGAGCGGGTCACAGATGGTAAGTCGAATTTGAATTTCTTGAATAACAAATCTTTTTGCAATAAAAATATTAGTCATATTATTACTCATTCAATTAAATTTTTTAGCCTTTTAGAGATGAGATGATAATTTCACATGCCCATTGTTTAAATGTTGTTCTTGCAATGCATTTCAGATCTGAAGCACAAGACAACATCACTCTGGACGCATATTAATTCCTCGCTGGACCAGTATCTAAATCCTCTGTTTCCAGCCACCTCAGATCGTGCCGAGCTCGTGTTGCGTCCCATTGCCAGCACTCGGATCATACGTCTGTGGAAGGGTCTCTACTGCCGCTGGACCCCAGGATTGTGTACGCCACAGCATGGCTGCCAGCGCACAAGGGAACTGCTATCAAAGCAGGATCAGCTTTTTAAGCATGTCAACGATCTGCGCCTGAAGCTCATCAATCGCATTAGCAGTACGCAGACGACCACACGATTGGCGTCACCTATGCGTTAAATTATAATTGATTCAGGTTCTGTTCTGTTCTTAACTACTTTACAATAACTGTATTGACAATTACTATACTAAATGTATTAACGAAATATTTTAATCCAAAAATTTTGTGTTTAAGCATCTAATAAATAATAATACATATAATACATAATAATCTCTGCATTTGTGTGTTTTTGAAAACCTGATAAGAAATACTTATTATTTTTAATGTCTGATAAAAAATACTTTTTATTTTCAATGTGAATTTGCCCGCCATTGTTTCTGATTAATTCATTGAAATAGAGAATTATTGTGTAGACCCAACTGCAGATAACACAAATGTGTATAATATGAGCAAACATATTTTATCTGCAATTGTTGAGTTATTTAAGCGAATATATTTAAAAATATTTATGATTGAAATGAATTATGTCATTAAATCAAATCAATTACAAAGTAACCGTCAATTACAGGGTGCACTTTACTCGGAGCACTACTGTATGCAATTTGACCCAGGTCCCGTTTTGTTTACACACATACATATAGGCATACCCATTCAAACAAATTAATTCATTGTCATTGCCAGTTGGCGTTGCCATCTGTTGCACACATACTATTTTCATTCATAAAATTTACCGCACTTTGGCGCCTGCGCATTTGGTGCGCCCCATACCACAGCTCAGCAATTCGATGTCCATTTTGCGCCAAAAATTTAGAAATACAATCAGTACGTTTTCGCACGTTCATTAATGCAGTCGCATTTGGTCGATAACTCTTCTAAGAAGCGATTGACAACGCGAAGCAGACCAGTTACAGTTTAAACTGCTGCTGCTGTTAAGTTCATTAATTAAAAAAAAAAAAAACTAAAAATATGAAACAATCAATAATATTAAAATAATGAGGTTTAAATTAATGTTACTGCTACTTTTATTGTGCCTAGGGCGTATGAGTAGTGCTGGCGAAATATTATTTCTCATTTCGTGTCCACAACAAAGCTATAAAAATTGCCGGGCACTGCGTGAAAATCTTCGCACACAACAACAACTATCCGCTATCCCAGCGGATTATGATTACATTATTAAGGTGCATATAATGCATGAACTATTCAATTACTGGACTCTGCTGGACGCTTTGCCGTATTTGCAAGGCAAGACACGTTTGCTAAACACAAACACCGATTGGATTATTTGGTGTCAGCACAACACGCACGTGTCTTCGCTGCGTGCCCTGCTCGACCAGCTACATCGCCTTGATGCACAAGAGGTAAATAGCCGTCGCAAAAACAACAAAAAAAAATCTATCAAAATAGATTTCAAGAAGGCTTACGGCTCGATTACCTGACAAGTTGCCACACTGCAAATACACCTAAGCCAAAAGAAATATCTAAGAAAAGTTAGAAAGGATGAAGATTTTAACACATAATTTCTTTTATAAATCAGTTTAATTATATTAAATGGGAATTTCTAAATTCATATTTATGAAAATAAAAATTATTAATTTAATTATCTGAACGCGATTTGAGTATACTGTGTTCATAAAAAAATATAACGTATTCTTGGAATTATTATTATGTAAAAAAATAGAGCAGATGTTAATATATGTTAGTTTACTTAAGGTATGGAGAATATTGAGAATATTATTGTTTATTAGCCAAAAAAACCAAGACTGAAAATTATAAGAATATTTTAAGCAATTAAAACTTAAAAAACATAAGAAAACTCAATTAGTACATAAAATTGAACTTCGATTTATGTGAGACCTTCCAAAATAACTTTTAAATTTGAATTACATTCTGAGAACAAAGGTTTCATTTATTTTAAGTCCGTTTCTCTATTTTCACTAGTTTCACTATTACAAATTCATTTAAAACTTATTTTTTCCTTTTTTAAATATTGCAAAGGTTAACTAAAATTAGGTGACAAATCGCCAAGTTTACTTTTAAAAACAATTTATATTATTTTGGTATTTTCAGTTAGCCTATTATGGACACGCCTTGTATGATGCTGAGGCGACTATTGTGCATCATTTTGCAAATTATAAGGATCCAACATGGTTTCCATATCCCATGCTAAGTGCAGGTGTTGTTTTCACAGGTGCTCTGCTGCGCAGGTGAGTGTGTTAGGGGCAGCTGGTGGCCATAACTCTTCATGGAACATGCATTTTCAGCCTGGTCGAACTTGTTGCTGCTAATGCCCCAAACGCCACAAGGCACAGCGAATTCGCCATAGATGCGTCCCATGAGCTGGCCCGATTCATTTTCGATAATTTAGCACCTGATGTGACAAACGATGATGACGCCAACGGCGGCAGCAGCAGCAGTTACCGTAACAACATTCACATCAACAAGGAAGACGATGGCTTCGACGACATGTTGCAGCGCAAAATAATTTTGAAAAGTGCCGACTACATTTGTCCCTCGACGAACATGTCGCCAGCCGGGTCGCTGCAATCCCCAGAGACTGGCGAAAGACCAACGACAGCTACAACTGCGACAAGGAAAGGCTTCTCCCGTGTGCCTGCTCCAGCGACTCCTGAGCCTGTGTCTTGTGTGTTGCATGCAAGGCCGGAAGCGACTGCTGGGAATGCCGTGCATTGTGTAAGTTAAATTATGGGTGTATATTCACATGTTGGGCTCAATCTGAGAGTCTGTCCAAAGAGTTGTAGCAGCAGTTTTTGCTTAAGGCCTGAATTAAGTTTTTTACTAAATTAATTTAAGCCATTTAAATGTGTGCCATGGAAAATGATGACTGAAAAACTTTAAATTCTTCGCTGATTGACACATAAACTTTTGGGATTTTCAATGAAAAGATGTTGCATTAAGAAGTATGAAACAAGTTATGAAATATATTTCACACACAACAAGAATTTATGTTTTGGACCAGGAATGATGCTCTGTCGATTTAAGTCAGTACAAATATTAGTGCAGCAACTCATGTTGGTTGGTTATTGGGCTGTGTGGCAATTAGCATTTGAAACATATAACCATAAACTATCTGACAACGGTCAAGCAACAAACACACAAACTGAAAATCATTTCATTGCCACCCACAGCAGGTGGACACGACCAGTGCACACATCTATTTTGCAATCAAAACCTGTGCTAAATTCCATAAGGAGCGGATACCAATCATCGAACGCACCTGGGCAGCCGATGCCACGCGGCGCAAATACTATAGCGATGTGGCAGGTAAAACGGCACAACAACAACAACAACAACACAGAACAGCACCAAACGACAACTATGAGCGCAATTAAAGCAAATGTGGGGGGGAATAAATGAACACACACATAGAACCACACCCACAAACACACACACAGGCACAGACACTTGCAAACACAAAAACATGGGGCAAACTAAACACACGCATGCAGCACGTTGCTGCATGACTGCCAAACCAGGAGTCATCCAGCTTCCAGCTGCAGCGGTGGCTGCCATATTGAATATTCATTGACTTGTCTTTGCAACCTTTCACCCCCATCTGGAATCAACAAAAACACAAACCAACAACGGCGACTACGACTACGACAACGACTACGACTACGACTACTTCAAATGGCAACCGCAATAGATGCCGGGATACCAACAATCAGCACTGGCCTACCCAACGTTCCAACAGGACATTGTGCCAAAACATTGGCAATTTTGAAATTATCCCTCAAGGATATCAGCAAGCAGACGGACACTCGCTGGCTGATGCTCGTCGATGATGATACCCTGCTAAGGTGCGTCTGTGTGTGTGTGTGTTTGTTTGTTTAAATATGTGTGTCTGTGTGTGTTTGTGCCTCGTTTTTTTATACGGCTTACACGCCTCGAAGCACATTCAATTAAAATTATCATTGCTATTTTATACCCTTTATATATTTAAATTAAACCAAAAGGGTATCCTGAGGTTTTTCGAGTATATTATTTTATGTTTTTGATATGTAAATTTCGAAATATTTTAACAGTTTAAATTTTGCTTAACTTACACAGTTCAAGTACAGTGATAGCTCTCCTGACGGCCACTGCTCTCAGGCCAGCACTTTTTCCTATATTTTGCTAGCATTTAATTTCTCTATTTAAAAGAATCGCAACTTATCTACAAAGGGGCCTCTGCGAGTCGTGTGCTCTCGACTATAGCCATCTGATTTTCTTTTATACTTCGATTTCGAAGGACTCATAGTATATTGGTTTTTTGCAATCTGTCCGTCTATCCGTCCGTCTGTTTGTCCTTCAATACGTCTGTGTACACGCAGCTTTTTTCGACACCCTTTGACAAAGTGTAAAAATTGAAGTGCTACGTCCACTAGGGGGATTAGAAATCAATAAAAAAAAAACTCCCACAATTTTAAGGCTGGTAGGTTGCTGCCTATTAAAGATCGAAAAATGTCAGCGCCTAAATATTTTAAATGTGTATTCCGCAGTTTTTGAGTTAGAGTCAAATTTGGTAGATATATTACTGAAAGCCGCCTTTAAAAACCAATACAAAAATATATATAGCCATAATAGCCAAAGTCGATATGATAAATCCGCATTTCTTCCACAATTTTAAAGATAGAGTAACCAATCTTGGAATATGACTTGCTGGTATGAAATTTCAAGGATAAGCTTACCTGTCGCTCCAAGGAACCTCGGTCTTAGATTATTTTGCCTGTTAGTGGAAAACGATAAACCAAATATATTCTAAATTTTAAAGCTAAATCCAGATATTAACGAGTAAAAGGTATCAAAGTATTTCGCAGTCGGTAACACCCGACTGCAATGGTCTCTCTTGTATTTATTTCAATAATATCGATGAGTGACATTAATCTCTTGCAGCGTGCCCCGATTGAGCGCACTGCTGAGCTGCTACAACCATACGGAGCTCATTTATCTGGGCGAACGATATGGCTATCGGCTGTATGCGCCGGATGGCTTCAATTATCACACTGGCGGCGCTGGCATTGTGGTCAGTGTGCCGCTTTTGCGGCTCATCGTGGAACGCTGCAGTTGCCCGGTTGACAGTGCGCCGGACGACATGATACTCGGCTACTGTCTGCAGGCACTGGGCGTGCCGGCGTTACATGCGCCCGGCCTGCATCAGGCACGCCCACAGGACTATGCGAAGGCGTTGCTGCAACTGAATGCACCCATTTCGTTTCACAAATATTGGCACACCTCGCCGGAGCACACGTACAAGCGTTGGCTGCGGGATGAGCTGGGCAATGCTAGTGTGCGTCATGTGGCTGGCAAAGATCAGCCGGCTATGCCGCTAGAGCTGAACGGTTCGGATCTGCTGCAGTTTTCCAACATGCCAACTGGCTTGGAGGGCAACTCTAAGCATCTCGATCTCTAAGGTGAGTCGCATACCATAAAAACAATAAAATTCCTACAGACCATGGCAGTTGTTGTCACCACAAATGTCATTGCTTGTCCAAATTTCAATTTGGTCCGGTTAGAGTCGTCAAGCGCCTGCCAAGCACACAAATGTCCCATTTTCTACACGGGAAAACTTTACCATTGCCGTATCGAAAAGAGGGGAACAAGGGGGGCAAGCGCTGATTTATTCGTAGTTTTGTTTGTTTGTTCGCATTTGTATTTTGTGGTTTCTGTGTCGCTTTAATTAGTGGAAATGCTCAAATGTGGTTGCCAGATGCGGCATTACTGCTGGAAATCAGCCAAACCTTAATGGAAAATAGATTCTCGGAATCAGAATATTTCGGCTATTTCCTAAACAGTCCTTGAAATATTTAAAAAAAATCTACTATGCTAGATATATTTACTTATTATTTTCCTTATTTTACATTTAAAATTATGCATAAATTCATTTTATATTAATCAGAAATAATCCATAAAAATATGCACAAAATCTTTGTTTCTTTTTCAGATAAAATATAGCTATCTCTGAACTGAAAAACTTAGTAGAAATTGTGATTAAATTTAAATCTTTGGAAAATGCAATTGTAAAAAAGTGAATCCAAGCAGTTATTCATTTTGAGTTTGATCTTCAATTAAAATTTACGGTAGAAAAATTACAAAATATTCTTTAGCTTAAAATAAATATTGAATAAAATATAAAAGTTATTTCTTTCTTAGCTTGTAAAATAGATGTCAAAAATGCTGAATGTTTTAAAAAAAATGATTATAGTTTACAATTTCGTAAATATAATTTTGAATGAGACATTCAACAACATAAACTTTTAAATAGTTATGAAAAAATAAATAAATAAATTAACTACAGTAAATTTTATTCAGTTTGAGTTTAAATGTTAATATTTGTAATTTCTATTAAAAATTATAAAACTTAAAGAACTTTTAGCAGAGCCCGGCGCAAACTGAATATTCCTATTTACATTGAGTGCACAATTTACATTTAATTTCAATTTTGCCGACAGCCATCATCCATTTCACTTAAAACTTAAAGCATTCCGAGGCATTTCGAATGACTTTCGCACCTTTCAGTTACTTAAACCTCATTAAATGTAAATTTGTGCAAGCAGCCAGCCAGTCGAGGACATCTCCGCTTAAGGGGAGGTGGCATCAACAGTTTACGCCTGAGTGCATTATTCAAGTGGTTTATCCGTCAGCGGTTGGCTGGCTGACTGAGCCGAATTGAGCTGAGCTGAATTGAGCTGAATTAAGGATGTATCTTTGAGATGCTCGCCGATAAATAAACAAAGCGTTTCGCTTATCGGCCCACGCCGCACTGTTTATCAATGGGTGCCCAGTGACCTGCTCCTTCACTGAAGACGCATGCCGCAGTTGCATATATATTATTCAGTTACTAATCAATACTTTTCGCAAGTATCCAAAAAGTGGGGTGTTGGGCTGATTGGGAGTCTAATTGGGCAACATTTGCTAAATAGGTGAAAACAATATGTCAGTTAATTTGGCCGCGCTGACAACCGTAATTGCCTGCGGTTGTTTCAATACTTCAATTATTCAATAAATTAGTTAAAGCTTAGTCATGTTTGCGAAGTGACCAGCTTTAAGATAAAACATTAAGGAAAATTAATGAAAATGAAGTACGCATTAAATTAAACCCATTAAGAGTTTAAGTAAAATTAATAATTCAAGAAAACAAAGCAATTTACATATAAATTAATTATTTCTGTGCATTGAAAAATGTATAAATATAAAAGGACATATTACAAAATTAATTGAGTCAGATTTCATACATGAAATATTTATTGCAAGAAAATATGTTTAAAAATTAATTATATATTTATGCCTTAAATAAATAAATTGTAACATTTCTGGTTGATTTACCTGTTGCATTAATAGTTTTTTGCTGATAATTTATATAATAAAAGTTAAAAGTTTTCAGGTGCTTTTTTTAATTTCAGAACATAAGTTTTAAATGTTTTCGTACCTCGTTAAACTAAAACCAAGTGTAGATGCTATATTCCAAACCCGCATCTATTTAAAAAACTGTGCTTATGTCTGGGATGCTTATTTGCTCAAATGTGGCTCTACTGAATGCCAGGACGACACTCGACTTGCTTATCTCGTTGCTGGCAGAGACAACACCTAGCAGAGGAGGCAGGACACATCATCGCATTCCCATCCACGTCTGTGTGTGTGTGTCTACGTGTTCGTGTACATTCTGCCACTTCGTGGCCTAATTAGTTGCGGATTTTTCAATGAATGTGAAGCAGCCACGGCATGGCGGCAGTGCGACAAGTTGAATTTAAAATAAATTTAATTACCAACCAAGTTGCAGATAAATAAACGCTACATTTCTATGTACATATTTAAGTACTTATATAAACACATATGTTTGCATATATCTATCTATCGTCGCCAAGGGTAGTCATCATCTTCCTCAGATTCGGAAAAGTCTTCGGGCACATTTACAGCTTCGTAGTCGTCATCATAATACCCATCATCATTGTCATCATCTTCTTCTATGGATGTTGCCTGTCTGGGACCAACAAAACTGATGGCATTCCTTGGCAGCAGTTGTATTTTGGCCAAATTGCGTTGCTTTTGATTTTTGTAGTGCTGAAATAATGCCGGTTGCATTGGATCACTGGGACTCCAGGGCAAGGCATTGAGTACGGTAAGCGATAGAGCTGCAAATAAAAGTAAGTTTGAGTAAATTTTAGAGTAATTAAAAACTATAACTATTTTCCACATTTTAGATGCATTTTCTTCTTTTAACTTTTAATATACAGGACTAGATTTTATATACTTATTTTATTTTAACTAAAGCACACAATGTCATTTGAGAAGTCCTATTTGCCGCAAACAAATCTTAAATAAATATATTAAAATTGACAGTTAAACGATTTTCACTCACCGAAACAAATCAACACAACTGTCAGCTGCATTTTGAAAATCCAAACTGCGACAGCTTTTTGAATGCATTTGGGATTTTATAATAAAATTTTGGAGCTGAGCTTATTTGTAAAATTGATTTTGATTGCTGATTTTATGAGCATTTAATGGAAAGTAAAAGTTGTCAACCTTTCTTTAACTGTCATTAAATTTTCTTTTTGTTTTCTCAACGATTTTATTGCTACAGAACTTTAATTAGAAAACCGATATTTGTTTTATGTCTTATGCAGATTACAAAACTATTTTTGTTTAAGCTCAACACTTGGAATTTGTTGCTCTTAAATAATTTTCAACTTTTGCTACTGAAATGTTGAAGCATATTGCTTTTGTGTTTTTTTGTTGCTGCAAGTTTAATCTGCAAAATACATAAAAAAAAAGAAGAAACTCATAGTAAATGTCAGAAATTGTGCTTATTATCTTGAGAGTTTCATACAGCATATTCTTTGGCATAAAATTACAGTTTGTCCCTTTGGCAGCACCAACACACACACAAATGGTAGAGATTACATGGAAATGGGTATTTTGCTTGTGGCTACTCGAAAGTAGATTATACCAAACACGCACAATGTCACGTCAATGAAGGTCCAGCCTGGGTGGTGTTACTCTCTGTTACTGCCAACCAGGCGTTAATCTTACTCTAAACATCAAAAAGTTAAGCCACAAGAAAATGTTGCCCCGCTAGCCAAAAAAAAAAACCCAAAACGAAATGAAGCATGAAGAGAAGTTGTTTAAAAAGATTTTCCGAGTTTTCATACAATGTGCAACAAAACTGAGTCTGGGAATTCGACTAGGATTGGGATTGTTTAGCTTTCACCTCAGAGTCTTTGTATTTCTTGGCACAAGTTTGAGTTCAGCTTTGCTTTTAATTCCCATTTGAGTTTAGTCAATTCGTTAAGTTTCCTGTTTGAGTTTTGCATTCTTAAATTTCATTTGGAGACTTTTTGATTTAATATGTTTTGTCGAAATATGCAAATAGTTTTGAGCTCTAATTTAATCTGTTGTAATTTCAAATAAAAAAATAATTATTTATATTACAATACAAATTTTGAGAAAATAATCACATTTGTAATTGTTTAAATTTGTAAGTCACACAAAGTACAATTTTTTATTTATGTTTATTATTTATTATTATATGATTATTAATTAAACATTATTTTGTAAATATTTACAGCTAAAATTATAGGCACTACTCCATTGGAATATGTCTGCTCTAGAGGGTAAGGAATACCTATATTATTATTTTACAAATTTTTTTTTATTACTTTAAAGTTTCAACATTTGACAAGTTGCTTTTCTTGAGTTAGGTAAATCATTTGTCATTTCTATTAGGTAACTAAGTAAATCCATTATCACTAATCTACTGATTTCTATCTAAACAAGTTTTGCTCAAAATACAATTTTGCCCGTGTGTGTTTGCGGAATATCATCATTCATTCATCAGTCAAAACTTGGGCAAGTTCTCAAATCGCTGCCAGGCATTTGCCAGCCACAAAACAAAAAGCTGAAAAAGCCCTTCCACCCGAAACCATTTAGATCAAAATAGGCAACTTGACTCAAATAAAAGGCAAGGATTTCTACTTTCAGTTTGGTAGCAATAAATTTCTGTGTCCATGTCTAAAGTTTAACTCGAGGAAAAAACCATTTTGTGTCTATCAGGACATCTAATCTGCAGTCCGTGCAGCAACGCAATCCCAACTACTGCTGACTAACTGAACTCGAACCCATCCAACCAACTTACCACGTGCAATAAATTCCAAGGCGCAATGTCTGCACTATTTGTGGTGTGCCTCAAGACTTTGGTTTAGGTGTGGTGAACTAGAGGAGTCTATTGGGGGAGTAGAGGGGGTTTAGGAATTTACTCTCACAGCTAAACACGCGCCGCGTACGTGATCTGATAGGGAATTAAAGTCGGCACAAACATGTGTAAAGTTGGCCAAATCGCGTCGCATTCATTTGAAGCCCAACAACCACACGTAATCCTTCTGCTACCCGTACTACTCCTGTTCCTGCTCCTGCTTCCATTTCCATTGTGGTTTTGGTGGCACTGGTTGGCACAGTTTGACAGGCGGCGTAGACAACTTCGTTGCGCTAATTTACTTTAAATTGGTTTTTACGGCATTCGCTGCTTGTATCTGTGATAAATGACTGCAGGGTGTACTTGACTGCCACACCACGCCCCCAACCCTCAAATCCTGCCTCCCCCCCTACATCCTATGTCAAGAAATGTCTTTGTTATCGCTAATGGCATCTGTGCTGTTTTTTTTTTTTTTATATTATTCGGTTACTTTTTGTGTGCCTCCACGTGGGTTAATAAATTGGTAAATAAAAATTAATGCAGCATAATTTACAAATAGCCAATTCACAAACTTGACGACGCCGCTCTTGACAAATTTCCTTTTGGCCACTTTTCCACACATTTTTTTGACCATAATTAACGAGTAAAGTTTTTAACCTTTTGTGCAAGTTTTGTGCACCCCAGTCAAGGGGGTTTTTTTTTTTTGGACAAGTTCTTTTCTGTCCAGCCCAGCCGCGTTCCGTCCATAAGTCAAAGCCACAAACATTGCCAAGAATATCGTTGTACCCATATTGGTGGCTTATCGTTACAAGCCCATCTCCAGTGGGCGTGGCATGTCAGCTAATGAGTGAGTGCGCGACTAGTCGAAAAGTTTGCTTTTCGCATTTTTATTGTGGCATAATTAATGAAGGCAACGTTACTCAAAGTGTTTGCCTGATTAATCAGCAATGCTTTGGTTCCTTTATAGGATTATTGTTCACCCATTTTGTGGGTTGCTGGGTGCACTGTGGTAAACTTCAAAATCGCATTGATCTGCTGTGGGTTGCCATTTGGTTAATATTATGGCCGACATATGTAAATAAACTCAAACAAATAAATGAATAACACATCAAAGCTCTGATGCAAATTATTTCCGTGCGACGAGAGAAATCTATAAAATTATGTCCTCAATTTTTATAGTTTCACGTATCTGTGCAAAATATCTATGTTTATTTATTATTATATCTGAATTTATATTAGCGATTTTAAAATATATAAATATATTCTAACAATCCAGAATTTATAATCAGAATAAATAAGCCTCCAATTAAATTTATGATTTCCTAATCAATTTTTGGCCAACAATTAAAAATTAAAAATATATTTTTGTTACCTACAATGTGTTTACGATTGCTGAAAAGCTGATTGCATAACAATTTCGCACATTTGATATTAGATTTTTGGGAAAATCTGTTATGCGTCGTGCAACACGCGGCGCGGTAAAATAAATATGTTGCACGTGACATTTTGAATGGCCACATCAATGGATTTCGAGGATTGCCAGCAATGTGTTTTTGACCTGGCCAATTGCCGAAAACCTTGGTTGATTCGCTTGTGGCACAAATTGCGTGCCACAAATGGACGCACATAAATCGCGCGTACGACAAAAATCGCTTGACAAGTTTTCACGCACAATTGCCTGATTTCTAAAGCTGCAAACCTGCAAAATTCAAAACTTTTGCTTTAATGTCAACATTTCAAATGCATTAAAACTGTTTTTTTGAAAGTGGAAACAAACATTTTTAAAAATAATCTTTTATTTCATCGCAGTTTCCATTAAAAACTCCACTTTACAATAAACTTTTTTGGTCTTTAATTGACTCTTAACTTTTCTGATACAATTACTCAGTAAAAAATAAATATTTTAATTGCCAAATATATAGAAAAAATGCCAAATTACTGGCTTAACTTAACTTAACGTGAACTAAACATTTTGGCTTATATGATTTGCTGTTGATTAAAAAATATGTGTTGCCCAATGAATTCTTTTGAGTTACTTTTTGCATTCATAAATAATTTGCATGAATATGTTGCATCGACGCTTCAGCAAAGCGAACATTTTTAATGAATATTCAACTTTTTACACACGTTCATAATAAAAAGAAGCGCGGCGAACCATCATTTGTTTTTATGTGTCAGATACTTGAAAGTTCATCCAAATGCTTTTAATGTGGCTTGGGGATGGTGGATTGGCTGCCATCCACACACACTTTACGCCCCCCTTCCCCCGAACAAGCGTGGAAAGCACTAATTAGTCAAGGATTTGGCTGCAGAGATGCGCTCCACCCCCTCAATAAATCTGAAATGTAAAACACGTTTCTCGTGGTATGTAAAATATACAAAACATCATTTTTTGAAGCCGTCTGTTGATACTGTTGATACTTGTAAAAAATATTTGAAAATATGGGCACGTATACAAAAAGTTCACCGAATTCTTGTTTATTATGGTGTTTTTTGATGAGCTTTAAAAAATTTGTCCTTTGTGGTTATGATAAATTGCCATAAGATTGTTCTTAGTGAAATATCGGCATTAACAGCAAAATTATTTACAACATTATCTATGCTTTTGTTACACCATTTGCAATGCATATTCATTTGCAAATTTAATTACACTCGAGACTTGCACAAAATCAAACCACATTCAAATAGCAATATTCAATCAGCCAGGTTGCCCCTTCGGGAGAATGCATTTAAGTGTACGTGTGTGTTCATGTGTATGTGCGTGTGTTGTGTGTGTGTGTGTGTGTGTGTTGTGTGTGTGTGTGTATGTGTGTCCAAAAACAGTGTTGCAGTTGCCAGTGCAATTAGGGACATTGTGTTTGACACTTGAGATTTTGTTAATGAATATCAAGAAATATATGCATGAACTGGCAAAGGATTAGATCATAGAAAACTTAGCTCATTATTACTAACGATTGCATACCAATTGTTTCGTATATCTGACCAAAAACATGAATTACAATGCTATATCCAAAAAATGCACATTCAATTAATTAGCATCTATTTACAGGACACAGGACACGACACAAGGCAAACGTGCATGACAAACTTCCGCTTTTCGGTTTGGTTAAATAAACGCAGTTTGAGTCCAACGGGGCGTGGCTTCAGCACATCCGAGGGGCAGAGTGGTTTGCTGCATTTGTGGCTTGTGTGCAGTTTTGTTTTCAGACCATTTCACGGGCACATACGGACACGAGTACGAGTAGAAAATTTAACAAATTTCTACAAAACAAAAATACGTGCAAAGTTTACAAAAACAATTTAGTTGTGGCTTGGCCGTTGCAGCTCCTGCTGAGGTTGTTTAATTATTTGCCTTCTAAATGAGGGCAGAACTTTAGCTTAGCATGCGAATAAGGCAACTGATCTAGCTTTGGATATTCATTTAATTTGAAATTGAAAAATTAAACAAAGGCAAACCAATGTAATGAACAAAAAATAAACATTTTAGTATTTAAATTATTATGTCTATTAAATCTTATAACAGAAAAGTTAGAGAAATCGCATCATGATATTTTGTTTGCCAACATTTAAATGCGCGGTACTCATTTGACAGTGTTGCCAGATTGTTAAAAACAAATGATGCATTTGCATATTCTGCCTGTTGCTGTTTACACACAAAGTTGGCTGCGATACCATAAACAGCTGTGGTTCAGCCAGGTTGCGAAGTTCAAACAAAACGTGTTTACAATAGTTTTGGTTGTTTTAGCTCAAAATAATATAAAAAGCATGACAGAAATTGAGGGCTACAGAGGTAGGAATTTTTAAAATTGTATTGACTTTCTGTTAACAATATTACCATTTACAGTTGTGCCGCTGCGAATGTCGGCGGATGCCAAAAATTGTCACAGCATTTACATGCGGGAGCATTTTATACGATTAATGGATCCAAACAAACCAAAAGGCCGCACGCTATTTTTGCTTAACGTTCCGCCTTACGTAACTGAGGATAGTTTCCAAACCTTCTTCAAGACTATCGGCCAAGTGGAGAGTGTTTTGTTTGCCGAGAAACCTGGACGCGATGAGACGACTAAGTGGTACGAAGGAATGGATATTCCCTTCTCAAGCGCACAGACACCATTCAAGTTCAAAGTGGCCTATGTGGTGTTCCAAAAGAGCAGCAGCATTGGCCGGGCGCTAGCCATACAGAGCATCGATTTGTACAACAGCAGCGGCGAGTGCATCATCAAAACGGGTATGGAGCTGTGGCATGAGGAATACGAGAAAAACTTTATGCTTAATGCAGAGAAGACGCAGGCAGATATTGACAAATACATGGCTGCCTACGACAAGAGCGAGCGTGCCGCACTTGCAGCAGCCAAGGCAAGCGAAGCCGATGCTAATGGCTGGGTGACAGTGGGTAAAGATGGACGCAATGTAGGATTCGAGCAGAAGGAATCCGTTATTGGTCCCATCGAAAAGAAGATGCAAAACGACAAGAAAACCAAGGAGCTGAAGAACTTTTACACATTTCAAATACGCGAAAGTAAAATGCAAAATGTGAAAGAACTGCGACAAAAATTCAATGAGGACAAGCAAAAAATTGAGCTACTGAAGCAATCGCGACGATTTAAACCGTTTTAACAACGGTAAGGTAATAAAAAGTACAATAAATCAAATATTTAAAAATGCGTAATATTTTATACTAGTGTATTGGGAGAAGCGAACCATTGTAAATAATTCTGTTTTTATTAAATATACATAATATATTTGACATCAACATTTTTATCCATCTTTCACGAAAATCGTGTTCATTGCCAAAATAAAGGCAAAATCTTTTCTCCAACTCAAAACAATATTGGTATTACCAACTTTTGTTATTAATTATCGATCACTTTTATGAATAGTATCCACAAATCACGCTATCTGAGTTCAATAGGATCAATCGGCGTGATAATTAAATTAGCAAGTGAAACGTGAAAAAATATTCCCAAATACCAAAAGCAGCTACAAAAAACTCGTTGCAACAAAATGTGTGAGCAAGCAAAAGGTTAAAAGTTGAAGAAGCAAAAAAAAAAAAAGTTAGGGAATAAGTACGCGAATATGTTGAATATGAGTTGCATGACATGACCGCTGGCCAAAATCCTCATAAATTTATGGCATTGACACTTTGCCGCGACTAAATCCTGGCCTGGCCTGCCATAATTTCACGGCAATGCCATAACTTACAACCATATGCCGGATCGCAGTTGGGCTCAAGGAGGAGGCCATAAAAGCGCATAAAAAGCAAACAAAAAGCCTGAAGAAATACAAAAACAACAACAACAACAACAAGCAGCAGCAGCAGCCACAACAAGAAGCAGCGCAGCGCTTATTGTGTGATAATCGCATATGGTTTATGTTAATTTGAGAAATGATAAAAATATTTCGCTTATCAATTTTAATCATCATAATCGTCGCGTTGCCATCGTCGCGACACAGACTCCAACCGCAGACCGCAAACCTCGCCCCAGGCCCAAGCTGGCACAGCACGCGATCCGGATTCGTTGCCATTGCTGCTGCTGCTGTAGCCACAAGAGAGAAGTGCATGAGACTTTTAGGCTTAATGTGGCGCGCGTAAATTTCCAATCCCAACCATCTAGCAAACTGGGTAATCGGAGAGTCTGGCTCCGAGTGAAATACAAACGAGGTACGCGTTGGATAACGCATATGAGCGAACAACGTGGCTATCGACGCAGTTGTTGTTGTTGTTGTTGTTGTTGTTATTTGTTGTTGTTTGCTTGTCATTGGCTGTGGGGGCATGGCCTACTGTGGAGCCTTAAGACAGCAACACATTCATAATTTCTTCCGATTTGTATCGTTTTTAAACATTTTAAATTGATTAAAACGCGATAAATCATAATCGGCCAGCAACTTCTGAGACTCTTTGGGGGCTTGTCGAGTGGAGGAGCGACTGCGTCTGTAACTGCGACTGCGACTGCGTCTTCGAACGGGTGATGGAACGATTTATGAGCCTTGAACATAATAAAGTGTTAACGGAACGAGTTATTAAGGTAATCTGAATGCGCATAAGTTAATAAAAGCTCGTTGCACTTTCGTTATGGCTGCGACGATTTGCATTGGAGTTGCGTTGCGGGCAGCGTCTAAGGTTGCATAGGCCCCGTTGCGGACACACACACAAGATGTCGAAAAATATAACATAAAACGACCACACGTACGTCTCCCATGCTGCACAGCAGGACGCCGGCTCAGCTCCAGACGCTCCAGAGACCGAGAAAAAATACAACAAAAAAAAAAACACAAACGCCGTGTCTTGTGAGCAGAACAATCAATAAATTTGAACACGTGAGCGGGACGCGAATGCAGACAACAGCAGCAACAACAACAGCAGCAACAACAACAACAACAACAGCAACAACAACTACAACTTAACGGCAACAACATAACAAAAGCAACGAGTACAGCGCGATAAGTGATCGCCGTGTCGACTGATTGGCCACAAACAACAGCAACAACAAAGTGCACAATTTTTTATTTTTTTTTTGATTTGCTTTTTTTTGCTGTTTGGAGCTATTTGTAGCACAACATGGAGGAAGTTATTAGTTGCTATGAATTGTTAGTTTTGACTTTAGTGGATGTTCAGTTAATTGAGTTAAAAATTTATTAAATTAAATCGTTTCAACTACCACAAAGATCAAGATCGGCATTAAATGTTTATCATCATTAAAATTAAGCAAAATATTTTAGTTGATTTGTTTATTTTATTCATAGTGAAGTAGCTTCAAAAAGTAGGCTATGCTAAATTCAATAATTTGTTTTGGAAACTTAGCAACTGAAAAAACACTTAGCTTACGGATTGGGTGAATATTTGTTGGTGGGTTTTGCGAATTGTCGTTAACTTGGCAACTCAATAACAATCCCCGAAATTAAACCAAGTCGTTGTGTCCACATCATCCAACATGTCTGGCATTCTGCGTGCCGCCGAAGCGCCGTATAAATTATATCGCCTGGAATTGGCAACCACCTCGCGATAGCGACGCACCGGAGCACGTGCCATGTGCAGCTCCATTAGGTCCCATTCGTTGATGTCCTGGAAGACGGAGCGCAGCATATGCATGCGTCCTAATAGTTCCGTCTCGCGCAAACCCTCGTAATTGCGTCCGGTGCGTGAGCGAAAGGATTTGTAGACATCACTCTGCTGCTTCGTTTCGGTTGCCACTTGCAGTTCCTTGCGGTAGAGCGCCCGAATCCCACGACTCAAATGACGAATGTGCTCAAAGTCGCGTATATTCAGAGCCACCAAAGCGATGGCATCCAGATTGAGCAGCTTGTGCCCATCGATATAGTTCTCCCTGAAGGTTTGCTGGGGATGCACTCAAATGCAAGATATTTAATTCCCTTAGTAACTTAATGTGAACTCACCTCATACTCCGGATAGCCAAACTCACGGAGCCATTCAGCCACCTCATTTATGCTCCACTTAAAAACCTCGGTGCGCGCCTGGGCATCCACAACAGCGGCACACAGATTAAAGAGGGAGTCTGGTGTGGCTCTAAATGAGAGCGGCACATCATGCTTATCGTACTCCACATCGGGATACATATAGCTTGGATAGCGAAAGGAAAAATCCTGTTCCTCATCGCAGTCACCTGGTTCGCTGATGCTCAGACTTTCCATATCGAAATTGCGTCGAAAGTGCGGCGTTGAAACCGACGATGCCGATGAAGACGACGACTCCATTCGAGCGGATGACACGTACTGTGTCCTACCTAACCCAAATTTAGTTGCCCCAAGTCATTCTGATTGCGGTTTTCCCCCAAGTGTATCCTGTTCGTGTTTTGTTTACATTGCTTGCTCGCGTTTTATAATACTCTTCAATTTGAAGTATTATAACTATATAATATGATTCAAGAGGTGCTAAATTTATGTAATTTATTGAAGATTAAAAAAAGTATACTTTTTTTTGTCCTCGTAAATATATTGATTAATATTGAGAATAAGGCAAAGCAGATTCAATTCTGTACTTACGATAACCCTAAAAATGTCAAATAAAGATTTTTTACTTGTTTCCTATAAAAACTCAATTTTTTTTTATTTTTTTTTCAGCTAAGCGTAAAAATATTTGAAGAGTATTAAAACTCTCCTAATTTACGTTAAAGTGTTTTTCTTTCATTTTCTTTCCCCTGATTGCATTTGCATATCCGTTGATTTTTTTTCGGGGTCAATTGGGCGGTGGCGGGCGGGTGGAATTCGTCGCCGCATTATGAGCTACGTACCGTCACGCCAGGACTCCTATTAATGAAACTAACATTGCTTCACAGTATTTGCGTTACATTTCTTATGTTTTTTTTTTTGTACTATTTGTTGGAAAATATTTTGCGAGTTCTCAAAGAATATTAAATGGGTCACAAAGTTTTAAGGAGCAAGCAATTACAATTGAATGATTTGTTTATGTTGCAGTTCTAAGAATGCGAATAGATTTATGAGGCGAACACGCGCTCGACACCGTTACCCACTTTATTAACAGGCCAGACAACAAGGAATTATGTTGAGCAGATATCACTCAATTCCAGACAAGCTGCGTATGCCAATGTGCCGAAAAGAGATAAAACATCGTTGGCGATATCGTCTGTGGCTCCTCCCACATGCAACGGACGGCTCGCATTGGCTGCCGACTGCCATGCTGCCTCTCTCCGTATGGTGTGGGGAGATGGAGTGAGCGTGTGTGTGTGTGTATTTGTGTCTGCTTGTTTTCATGTGTGCGTGCCGAGTACGGCAACATATGGAGAAATCGGTAAACAAATCTCAATAGCGATCAATGAACGATCTCTGGCTGAGCTAATGGCACATTCAGCATTCTGTTTGTTTGTATGTAAACAGCCAAACCGTGCAGAGCCAGTTTCCCATGCGAGCAACAGTGGGCAACATTTGATGAAATCCTGTTGAAATTAAAAGTAGCTTGCGTGCATTTGTGTATTAATTAATTATTGAGAAATTTTAACTACTAGCTACATTAGTTAGAAATTAAATTAGAGAATAACAACTTTAATAAATTAATAATATTTAATGTGTAGTTTTATGTTTTTTGGATTGGTATCTAAACATAAATTAAGAAATATGACACCATATTTATTGAATACTGTTTACTCTTGTTAACTTAATCTAATATATTTTAATTATCTACCAGCTAACTAAATTCATATTGTTCGATAATTACTCTAATAAAAAAAAATCTAACGATTGCTTTTCCACATTAATCGTTTGTGTTTGCCACAATGTTGCCCACTGTATCGATCCACACACAATCATTGAGATTTACTTCAACACAATACTTATTCGTGTATGCGCCCAACGGCAATCGATGATCGCTGGTTGGGTTTGCTCCCGGGCCGGGTCCATTTAGTTCCGTGTGGGTTGTCTTAGTAAACGGTTTAAGCTTGATGCGCCCCCAACATTTTGTGCATTTCGTATCTTTTGATATTCTTATATAGCGACGGTGTTTTCCACGTGACATGATCGTTAATTTATGCTGTTTCCGATTAGCTGTCCTAAATTGAGCAATGTTACTACACGAAAGTGCCAATATGGAACAGAGTGTGCCCGAGAATCTCAGCACGCATGTTTTTAGCGAGTGTGAAATGAAGTTGCAAGCGCCAACTCGTGATCCCGTTGATGTGAGTGAGAATGGCTCCAACTCGAACAGTGATCTGCCAACCAAAGATTCGGTCTCGACTTCAAGTCCTGCAACAAGTGTAATCAATTCGAACACATCAGTGACCAGCAGCAACAGCAGCACAACCAAAGTGAAACTAAGTTTCAGTGTCGATCGTTTGTTAAGCGCCGAGCGCACCAATCCTTCGACATCCCTAAGCCCAACGTCCTCAATACAATGCTGTGATGGCAGTGTCTTTGCCTGCTGCACATTTCCCAGCTGCTTTGCACACTCCACGGAAGCTGCTAAGCATGCTACAGTTTCAGCTCCTCCGCAACTACTGACAAATACAAACGCCTACGCCTATGCCGGATTGGATAAATTCTATCCGGGTTTATATATGGATTACAAGTCTGTGCTAAGACCCACCCCCATTCGAGCCGCTGAGCATGGTAAGAACAATTATATCATTTTATATATTAAATGGCTAAAAATATAAATCGATAACCCTTATTTAGTTGTAGTCTGCAGTTCTTACAAATTGACTTGTGTAAGCAATTCAGAATGGGGAATCCAGAACACTGCAGAATTAGGAAATTCAGATAGAGCAACTTAATTTAAATAAGATCTAATTGACAATAATATTGTTAATGTTTAGCTGCCACTCAAAAGTTCCTTAGAATTGCCCCGTCTTCATACATATTCTACAAAATACACAGCTTATCGTAACTTTAATTTTATGATTGATATTTAATAATGATCTTAAGTCTGACTTATATTTAAGCAACTCAAATAAAAGTGACAAAAGAAAATAAGTATAGTCCTTAATTACAGCTAAAAGATAAGAAACTAATTCGCAAACCCCGCTTTCAAATCAATAAATCTGTAGACCATTATTCGATTAGTAGATGCAGTTAATTATTAAATTTAAAAGTTCAATATACCCTCATTATGGATGCTAAGCAACCTTTGCAAATAATCTTCCGTCATGATCAAAAGAATTTTTCCCATTTGCCAATCAAATTCGGACACATTCTTTGCACCCACTCATTATAAACTGCAATGCAATCGGCATTGTAAAATAAAAGATACAAAATTTACAATTCGTAGAAAATTGGAAGCACTTTTAGACTCAACCAAATGTTTGGGCCATAAATCGTGCGTTTTTATTGGAATTATTAGTTGATCTGTGGCCATATTGTGCAATATTATTGTAGCCAACTGTTTGTGGCATGTTCTTGACGAAAACAATTCGTTTGTTGAAATCGACAAAGATATCTCCTCAACATCGGTTCGTATTTACGTTACTTCCTGCTGTTTTGTATATCAGGGGACGACTCATGGACTGCCTGCCAGCCTGCCCAGCCAGCCCATGCACTTTGATCTTGTTTATATGAAAAATAGTGAGAAATATGTTTTTTTTTTTCATTCTCCTTGTATATTGTGGATTGGTATTGTTTAACTTGTTGTTTGCCTTTTTTGCTGCCGCTCAATTCAAATATGTTCAGTTACCTCGTTTGTTTTAAACACAATTCTTATCAAGAGGGTGTTAAATAGTTGAGAGCCTCAATTGATACAGGCGTTGATGGGTGCAACCCGGAAGTGTATGTTGCATAATGTCATTATATTGGAAAAGATCGTGAAGGAAAAGATGCCATAAAAAAATCAAAAGACTACTAAATGATTTTTATAGATCATAATGATTATTATTATTCTATTCGTTTGACAACAAAATGAATTTAATAAATTGAAAAATAAATTACATTCCAACTTCCTTGTAATTGTGTTAAGGACTTCCTGAATCGCTGCACTTGATTTGATTTATCAATGTCAAAACCAGAAATGATTTCATTCAACAACATTTTCGGCTTAATAGCACTTTAAAGTGGCAAACAAATTAGCGCCACATGAAAATTAATGTGGCAGCCCATCAATTCAATGTGAACATTTATGAAAATTATTAGCAAAATTTAATGATACTTGAACACATCACCTACTGAGGGCGAAAATGAAGTGCCAATTAGCACGTGGCATTAAATTCGACATTTCCTCAATCAACAATCAAAGCCAAAAAGGCGAAAACCAAAATATAAAAAAAATAAACAAGAGTTTGAAGTGTTTCATCAATCCTGTGCAACATTAAATAAATTAAATTCAAAAGAACAAAAACCAAAATTAACAACAATTTATGAACAAATTAGGAATCGAACTTAAAAATAAACTGCCTACGCTGGCAGCATCAATTGAAAACTGCTGGAAAACCGATTGAAGCGAAATTTGTTTATTTGCTTGAGCAATTGACCCCGTCACTCAGGGGCAGCCAATCCATCCAGCCATATATAATGAATTGTTCCGTTCAGCCAAGAGCTTTTTTAGCTCTGGCCAAAAGGAGCTGAATCTTATCTGATAGATTGGGGCGCCGCTTGGCCAACTACTGTGCCTAAGTGTGTGGAGGCTGCCGTTTAAGTTAATGACATGCAGCATTCTTCTGAGACTGACGGACTGACTGAGGAACTGGCTAACTGACTGATTGAAGCTATGCGGTATTTTAAGGGGCAATGCGAGGCCAACTATTTACACAGCCACCCACTGTGGTGGCTCAGGTTTAGGCAGCTACCTGTGGTGCCAAAGTTATTTTACCAATTGCGTACAGATGATGTCTCTAGTGAATAAATTGAGACAAAAAAGAGAAAGAGAGAGAGAGAGAGTTACTCTCGGAACCTGCTCTAAGAATTCATTTTTGATGGATTGATCGCATCGCATCGCACATCATAAAAAAAAACCATTGCCTCCAGAACCATGCAACTTCAAGTTCTCCATACTATCTCCTCAGCTAGTATTTGTTGATGTTGCTGTTGTTGCATGGGTGTTGAGTGGTTTGTTTGATTGTTTTTCCCTTCGGCCTGGCGATCGATCGATGGATCGTTGAAGATCTCTTTTTGTTGTTGTGCTTTTGTTGCCTGTTTCTCTGCTTATTTATGCATCGTTTGGGTTAAATGCTGCGGGTTGGGGCCAATAATTTGGCGCCGCTTGCCTAATTAATTAACAATTTATATGTTAATCTATTTGCCTGTGTCTTCTTACACAGCGATGTGATCAATGATCAACAAAGAGTATTCTTTTTAGCCGTATTTAAAGCCTATTTGTTTATATAAAGTTTGTCATAGCATTCGTCACTGTTTCCTGTAGCAGGATAGGTTTCACTTACAGAAGTCAGCCTGTACTTGTTCATGAATTTAATTAAACTATTTTTGAAGCCTCAAGGATGATATAGATATATAATGTTGACCAATTATCAACTTATTGTTGTTTAATATATATTCTTGTTCTTTGGTAAATGGTTTTTATTCTACAATTTTCGTAGCTTCACCTTTTCGTCAATATTAATTTATATTCTGAACAATTATCAAATTATTGTCGTTAAGTATATATTCAACAATTTAAATCTTGATATTTAAGAATAGGTTTGAATTTGTATTTTTTATTTTAAATGCTTAAAATCAAATAAAATACTCATCTTGATAACAGATTATACAAATTTGGTGTATTATTTTCTGCTAATTTATTAAATTTGCATTAAATTACGCTCAGATAAGAATCATTGAAAACCAATAAAGATTCTTTTAAATATCCATTTAAAAAATAATAAGAAATCATTTGCTATATTATCATACACAGCATCTGAGCATTAATACTTTAACCGCATAAATTTAAATATTTACCAAAATGTATACAAATAAAATAGTGAAAGTAATTTAAACTTATATTTAAATTTATGCATATGAACATTCGAATATTTATTAATACAGCTGGATGAATTTTAATTGAAAAAATTGTCTTGTTAATGTAATTTTTCAACAACTCAGACTGAAGACTATATTGAAATCGAGATATACACAGGCAAGTCCAGTTGGCATCCATTTTTTGTGCATGTTTCAGAATTAGCGTTCCCATTGCATCAGGGTCACCGATCTGTTGTGCTCATGCACCTGCTGCCCACATGGCCAAAGGAGCTCGTTTCTCTCGCGTTTCTCTTATTATGGCAATTAATCGCCTTGCACTCGAAATGCATTCAATTGTTTACTCAAAATGTGAACTCACAAAATATTCGCTAGCCCATAAATACAATTGCACAAAAAGTGCAAATAAATCGATATAATTTAAAGCAGGCCATCAATTTGTTATTAGCCACAAATATTCAGGATGCGGATGTTGGCCAGACCAAGACTGAGTGGTTAATGATTTAAGATGCAACGCAATAATTATCGCTACTCATTATGGTATTGAGGCGCTTGGCCGAAATCTGTTTTACAAATGTATTTCACACACAGCAATTAAAGCCTCGCCGAGGTGTTGAAAATCAATGAAAACTCATTATAACAAACCGGCGGCAGTTGACACAAACCAAATGCCGTCAATTAAGATGGTTGCAGTTGCAGATGCAGATATGCAGTTGAGATACAAATACACAATTTGTGGCTAAGCATTTCCGTTGCAATGTAAATACACATTAGATCGCTTGAGTTTTGAGTAAATAAAATGCACCATGAAAAATAATTAGACGCATGCCGCGTCTACAAACAAATTCGAAATTGATTACGCACTGTAAAAACCGTGCGCACAGTTTATAAAAAACCAATAAAAATGCATAGGCTAGCTTAAACGAAAAAAACAACTATATTTTATGGATGGGTGTTCAGTAGGCATATTTAAAATACATTTAACCGCAAAAAAACATACAATTGGAGCAGGTCCCAATTCTCTGGTCCCAGCCACATCTCGTGCCCCATGTCGTGCTCGATTACCCCAAATAATTTTTTGTGGTCCGCTAAGAGGTATTTGCTTATGTGTGTTTTTTTTTTTTTGTTGTTTTGATTTTTGGCAGTGTGGTGTAAACAATTTGTTTAGCCGCAACGCTGATTATTTCCAATTAAGTGAAAATTTTATTATAAACAAACTCATTTAAATATTTTCAACGTGTTTTTCATTAAAAATAATTTACTCAACCATTTTTGTGAAAATTGTGTTTTAATATTTTCTCATGTCGAATATTATTGAGTTTTAGACTCTGCGTTTAGGGAAATGCGTAAATTGTATTGCAAAATATATATTTTTGCCCCGGCGGATATAAACTTGCACATAAATATTTGAAGAGGATGTTAGATGCCGAGTTGTAAAAATAAATAAAGTAGTGTGAAATTAAAGTTTTTGGTTAAAAGCATTTCCGGAAACACCAATTCTTAAGGAACACAAATAAATACTAAGTAGGCAAGTAGTCAAAATTATTCTAGAGCAGATAAAATAAAAAATCGTTTGTGCTATGTGAATAACTATTAAATTATTTGATAATTACCTATTTTGTTAAGTCAATTTAATCACAAATAAAAAAGAAGATATTTCCGATCCTATAAATACGCCTTAAATATTTTCTACATCACAACAAAAAATTAAAAAATATACAATTGAAATACTTTTGTAGCCTGAAGTGCAAAATTTAAATGAATAAGAATTATTTTTATCTATTATAAATTTTTATAGTTAGGACTGATATGTCCAAAGATTAATCAAAATATCTTTAAAAACAAAACCCTAGCTAGTTGGAAAAAGTGATTATTCAATTTTAATTTTAATTAATTATTAATTACTTATTTAAATACACATTCTTTGTTCTACAATGATTATTTTACTTCTTCCACATTTAACAGCAACTTTTCCCACCCTGGCAACAAACGCACTAATGCGATTCCATCAGCAGCAGCAGCAGCAACATCAGCAGCAACAGCAACTTATTCACCCGCAACATCAACATCAGCAGCATAAGGCAGCAACATTGTTGCACAGTCCAACATCGGCGCTAAACGGCTTAAAGACGCTGCAGTTAACGCAGCAGCAACGCTTTCTGGCCAAGAGTGCGCAGCAGCAGATGCTTGACATTCCCATAACGGCAACAGGTGCTGCCGGCACTTTACAAAATGGCGGGCACACACACAACAACAACAGCAGCAATAATAATAGCAGCAACAGTGGCAGCAACAATGTGAACGGCAGCAACAGCAGTTGCAGCAACAACAACAACAACAGTGGCAAACGCAAACGTTCCTGGTCACGTGCCGTCTTCACAAATCTACAGCGGAAAGGACTCGAGATTCAATTCCAGCAACAGAAATATATAACTAAACCAGATCGTCGCAAATTGGCGGCACGTTTGAATCTCACAGATGCACAGGTAAATCTTTGATATAAAAATATATACTATAAAGAGGTAATTGCTAATCTTTTCTCGATCCACAGGTAAAGGTGTGGTTCCAGAATCGACGCATGAAATGGCGACACACACGAGAGAATCTCAAAAGCGGCCATGAGAAGCAGCCATCTCAGCAAAGCCATGGAGCCGGAAACGGAGCTGGTGCTGCCAAGCAGCCAATGTTGATAACGACAGGAATTGTCACGACCAGACTCCACGAGCCGCTGGAGTACAGCTCCGAAAGTTGCTCCAGCGTGGAGCTAAGCGAACGAGCCGACGACGATGATAATATTGAAATAGATGTTGTGGAGTAACTATTAAAAACATTTGTGAATATTATTAATAATATATCGGATTATATAAATTATATAGATTTAAACTTAACTTATAAAAATAATGGCTTAAATTATATCAATTAAAAATAAAAGTAATGATCTAAATTACATCTTCATATTTATGCACATGAAATTAATGTACAGTAAAAATGCAAATATTCAGTCGATAAAAAAATATATACATAGATTTGTATATATGTTAGTCATGTATAATTTTATTACGATTATAAAAAACACGAATTTAATAATTTAATTTAAATATTTAATAATATATAAATTTATAAATTAATGAATAAATTGCATGTATAAATAATAAATTAAATAATACATTTTAAAAATAATATAAAATCAAAAGAACTTTTTTTTAATAGAGAAGATAAGTTTGCAGTCAAAATGAGTTTGAAGAGCTTCAAACGCTGCTGAGCAATAAGCCAGGAGCAGGATTGTGGATAGTACTCAGGCGTGCGGATACCGATGAAATCAATCAGTTATCTGGTAATTTAAATGCGAATTTAACAAAAAGAATTCAATCGGACAGAATCGTTTGATCTGTTCTATCCAAATATTCTGCTCAACTTAACTGAAAATAGCTGCCGATTTCTTTCAGCTGGTACGCCAATGTAGGTTTTCAAACTAACTGCTTAGACTGCTTAGTAATAAATAAAGTACAATAATTGCCACAGAAAATAGTTTGCACCTTCATTTAACAAAGAAACTTAAGAGACTTAAAAACATTTTGCTTACACACAGTAAATGCTCAATTGGCTAATAATTTAACTAACAACCAATCATATTCCATAGTTCAAATGGTCTAATTACGTATTAAAATGGTAATTTATTTATTAGCTCAGCAATTTACATAAAAAAAAACAAATATTGCTGGCCATTCGCTCTTAGCACTCTCTTTGCTCTCTTAATGCGCTCAGAATATAAACAAAAAAAAACACGCAATGCCCAACTTCTCATACGTTCTTAACACATCAACAAAACCAAAAATTTAATTAAGGGTATACCGCTGCGATCAGCAGAATTTGAAACGGCGTCGAGACCTTCTAATCTAGACAATGATAAAACCCGATACCGACGGCAACGCAAGACGACAACAGTTGGTCAACCGGAGGGGCATCTGCCGCAGCGGATCAGAGCGGCAATTAGACAAACAGTGAGAGCAAATTATTGACGCACGTCATTGAAATATTACTTCGAGTCTTAATGAAATAATTATTGTACTCTTTAAAAATAGCATTGTTGGTTTGTGAACACATTTGTCATGCAAGTAAATAGTTATTTTTATTTTAAACGAATTTTATGGAATATTTTGAGTGTATTTTGCAGTTGTAATTTTAATGTTGGCTTAAAAGACAATTTTAACTATTTTTTTTTAGTCTATGGACTATAAAATAAAATATCAAATAGGTATTACAGTTTTTTAAGAACATTTACGAATTTTTTCCCATTATTTTAATTTTCGAATTAAGTTAACAAAATGCGTTTGCAAATTTTTTTTATATAGTAGCTTTACATATTTAGTTATATTATAAATATATATTAAGTAATCAATATGTGATTTAATTTATTATTTAAACATGCATTTTGTCCAAGGATATAAATTTTATATTAAGCATAGACAACTTTTTTTGGCAGTGTAAATTTTCTCAATTTAATAGTGTATACAAATATCGACTTTTCAAATATTGTATTTATTTAATGGTGTTTTTCGAGAGCTTCGTTTGTTCAGTTTGTTGACGCTAAGCGCAGCGATCGGTTGAAATTTCAGTTACTGGACGAGCGCGGCAATGTGACAGATTAATAATTGAGTTAAAATAGTTTAAAACGAGCGCAGTCGGATCAGAGAACCTAAAAAGTAGAATTGCCATAAAATGGGCAATGTGCAAACGCGTCAGTTGGACTCTCGCAATGCGACAAATAGACGCAGTAGTAAGTGATATAAAAAAATTAGAATATCATCTTATAGACAACCTTTGATGGCTATATATCAATGCCTTCCTAGGCACTTTGTGGAACTTTCGTTATCCAAGTACGGCAAGACGTCGCGATACTGTTGCCATGATAATACACAACTCCAGGCTGAGCATTGAGGAATGGCTAAGTCTGCTGGATCTGCAGCAATATGAAGGTCAGTTTGGTCAGCAATTTTGACGATATTTACTCATGTGCCACACACACATCCGCTCAATTAGACAACTTGAAAGCGTACGCGACTGTCGATGATGTCGGAGACATTAACGATCAAGATCTGAAGCGTTTGGGCATCCGTAGCATAACCCATCGCCAGAAAATGCTCAACAGTTTATTGGGCGTTCGAGCCAAGCGTAGGCAGTCCATGAATCTGGAAGGTGAGCAATACCATAAATTAATTTGTAATCCAGCTAAAGCCACAGCCTTATCTATCCAGCAATGCGTAGTGCTCCCTGTTCGGTGCCGCGTCGCAAGAGCTCCTGTCCAATGGTTTATCTAGATGCAAATTCAGGTGATATGACTGGCAGTAATGATAGTGGAGGTGCAGCTCTGATTACCACCAAAAGTGGCAAGGTCTTAAAGCAATTGACTTTTGATGAAACTACAACAATGTGAGTATATGAAAGTGATTTAATTATTGGGTAATCGAAATGTTTAAAGAAAAGTGTCTGCAGTTGCTGTGCTGTTTATCGAAAGATCTAATTTATTAATAACAGTTTCAAGGCATGCCTTGGCTTTATTAAATGTTCTATCTTATATTATGTAAAATCTTATATATACTTTCTAGTAATGTACATTTTTTAATTACCTAAAGTACTGATTGACACACATTTTACGTAACACAATTCACTTACGAAATTTTTATCATAAAAAATCGAAATATTTAAAATAACAATTCTGAAAAATTATTCTGTCAACAAAAATTGCCTGTTGTTGATTTTCGAGTTGTATTTCCAATTGAAGGAACCCTGTGTTAGGTTCCACAATAATAGCATCCACATGCAATTTTCCTGACATTCACAATACCCTGCGCCTTTGCCCGCATTTGCCACTTCATCTTTGATAACAACCACCTCTCCTGTTCCTGTAAACGAATAAATTTCAATAACAAAAACTCTGCGCATGCCCCAAAGAATTTCCCATAAAAAATATAATCAACCCAATGCCAGGCGGCAAAAATATCTTAAAGTAAAACCCAAACAAGCCGTGTAAAGCGAACAACCCTCACAAGGACATTCGACTTGTGCCAGGGTTAACTCAGCCAGGGAGCAGCACAGAGCAAATTTAGATGGCATCGAGTGCAGACGAGCTGTGCGATAAGAAAAGCCAAAGCACAATTTTGTACAAGCTGGCGAAAAATTGAAATTTTGCCAATTCTGTTAGTGTTACAAATTATATAAACAAATACGAAAAGTAAGCGCAAAAGTTGTAAGGCAAAACTTGTATTAAATACAAGGACTCCTTTAAAAAAAAAATTTTTAGGCGTGTCCTGCGTATATTTTCTGCAGTGAAAAAGAGTTTTAGCCAAATGGGCGTAGCAGGTGAGTGATAACAGCTTGTAAATAAAATAAAAGACAATATTATTTAATCGTTACATGACTTTAAAAACAATTCTTTATCATAAATAATAGCAATTTTTATTATTTTACTATAATTGAAATTCGTGTATATTTTTTTTTCCTTTTGCACTTGAACTTCAGACAAAAGTTCGCATATACCAAGGAACAATTTTTGTAGGAGTAAATTTCCCTGTACCACCAAAAAACCCGGCCGCTGGGAAATTATCACAAATTACCCATAATAAGGGACCTAAACTCTCAATTTAAAAATTTCCCACTCACTCTATCTCTCTCTCTTTCGCTCCTTTGTATTTGCAGCTATGAAGAATTAAAACCGCGCTCCAAGTGCAACAGTCCGCTTTGTGGCAACAACGTCGACAACATGGAAAGCGGCAACAACAGCCACACATCCACACCCATTGCCGCGTCGCCAAATGCCAACGAGCAACAGGAGGCAATTGCACTGAAAAAGGCACTCGAATGGGAGCTGAGTCTGGATGCCCGGGAATTGCGCTCGCATGCCTGGTACCATGGTGCACTGCCACGTCAGCGGGCCGAGGAGATTGTTCAGCGAGAGGGCGACTTTCTGGTGCGAGATTGCGCATCCCAGCCGGACAACTATGTCCTCACCTGCAGCAGCAAGTCGGCTGTCTTGCATTTTGTGCTCAACAAGGTAAATTATTAATTTAATTAATTTTTTTTAACGTTGCGGAAAGTGAATAAAATTTACAAATAATGTGTAACTAAATTTCAATATATATAGAATCTGATTTAAGCTTAAAATAAAATTTATGCAGATTTTTTAAGGATTGAGAACACTTTTATTTTTATTCATTGAAGAATATTTCGTTGATGAATATCGGAAACCTCTCCTTCATTATATTATATATTAAAAGATATTATATATATTAAATATTATATATTAAATGATATCAGATATATATATAATATATACCCATAAATCACAACATATTTAATATCATTTTGACCAATAAAAAAAAATAACATAAATATTTAATTTTACTAAACTGATCTCCCAATTTTTTAGCTGGTTTTGCAACCGGAGACTGTCTATGAGCGTGTGCAGTATCAGTTCGAGGAGGATGCCTTCGATACGGTGCCGGATCTAATTACGTTCTATGTGGGCTCAGGCAGGGCAATTTCTGCTGCATCGGGTGCATTGATCCAATACCCATGCAATCGCACATATCCACTCTCGTTCTATGGCCACAAGATCGTGGGCAATCAGTTGCATACACAGATGCTGGCCGGATTGCGTGGCCTGAGTCCACTGAACTCGCCCATGGGCAGTAGCTCTATTGGTGGTGGTTCCGCCATCTTTCGTTTTGGACAGCTAGCTGGCGATGCTCCTCCAGCAGCGCCACAGCCGGCAACACCATCCAGTCCGCACTGTTCGCCGCCACGGGCGCGTCGGGAGGTGCCACCACCTAGGCTGCCCTGCAAGAAGCAGCAGCGCTCTCAGAGCCTGACACCCGCCCAGGCAATGGTTGTGTGCAACATCAATAAGCAGCAGGAGCAGCAGCATCAAGAAGCAACAAATGGACATTGCCTGGCACGTTTTCAGACCATTGCACGCTGTAATCCCACCAGCGATTTGCAGCTGCATCCACAACATCTGGACAGCAAGTTCACTACTCAATCTCTGCCACGTCCGAGCACATCGGCGGCGCAGGCATTGCGGCAGCAAGCAGCTGCACGAATTTCCAATCTGTCACGCAATTTCAGCCTGGACACACCGGATCGAGCACCCAGTCCACCGCCCAAGCCACGCAAAGAGCCCATGGTCGCAGTGCTGGCTTATCAGGCAAGCGGCTCCGATTCGGGCAATGGCTCCGGAGATTCAGCGCCCGGCGACGTCAGCGAGCTGAGTATACAACGTGGCGGTGTCATCATTAAGAATCCGCGATTCATTACCAGCTCCGCCTCCAATAATACGCTGAAGAGCTTCACTGAATTTGATGCGTTGGCTGCTGAGGAACTACTGTTCTCCATGCCCATTGAGGACTTTAAGCTGGTAAGCTCCTAAAAGATAATCGCTGATTATTCCTATTTTAGTTAGTAACTAAAACTTGACTTTATTAATATTTATAAATTAATATTATTTATTTACTAAACTCCATTTTCCCATTACGCATTTCAGATCAGCAAATTTGATTTTGAGAACTTTGTCACTTTGCTGCTGCCCTCCGTGGAGAACAAGCCACTGGATGGGGATGCGCTGAACACATTCAAGATGATGCTGCTGGAATCTGGACCCAAGCTGCTGGCCGAGCACATAACACGCATCGATATTGGTTTATTTCTGGACGTGCCAATCAATGAGTTGGATTCTTATCTTAGTTGTTCGGGATTGGAGCTGTTGACGCTGCCGCATGGAAAAGTGTTTCGTGGTGACATCATTGAGCGGACGCAGTGCATCAAGCTAATGGTCGCGGTCACCATACTCACATGTCAAACGGATCTGGACCGAGCCGAGCTGCTCAGCAAGTGGATACAGATTGCGGTGGAAACGAAAACTGCGCTGGGAAATCTATTTGGATTTTGCGCAATTATGTTGGGTTTATGCATGCCGCAGGTGAGTTGGGATCTACCACAGACAAATTGAACCTAATCGAGTTGACATTTTTAAGATACAAAAACTGGATCAGGCCTGGCACATTCTACGGCAAAAGTATACGGACAGCGCCTTCACATTCGAGGCCAAGTTGCGGCCCACTTTGATCAGCATGAACGAGGCTGCCAATCCACAGGCTCCAAATACCACAGTGCCCCATGTGCTGCTCTACGCTCTGCTCATTGATCGGCCCGTGCTGGATATTATCAATCATGGCAATATGGATGAGCGTCCAGCTCTGTATAACACCTGCATTGATCCTTGGGAGTCGAAAGCCGATGATTTTGGCATGTCTATCAATTTTCTGCACTTGGATGCGTCACGTGGTTTTCTCAAGAATTTGGATTTATATCGCAAGAATGCCAAGATCATATTGGAGGACGCAAGCACCAGGCTAGATGAACTGCTATCGGATGCTTTTCGGTAGGTTGCATATTATTATAGTCATTAAAAAAATTTACAATGAGATCCTTTAATTTTCAGCACCGAGTTTCACGTAAAGTTCCTGTGGGGCAGTTCGGGAGCCAGTGCCAAGCCCGAGGATCGGCATGGAAAGCTCGAGAAGGTGCTAACACTGATGGCTGATAAGTTTTGCAGCGTCAACGCTTAGTTATTTAAAAATATAACCGAAAAACAAAAAAATCATCATCGATATTATATGGACTTTAGCTTTTAAGCTGATAATACCTACCAAAATCAAAATCTTTATTCACATAAATCTCGTCTCTTATCTAGTCCCTCAATCCTCCTTTTATCCACAGTTTCAACTATTTTCCTGTAATTTTGTGCTGTTTCTACCTCAGCCTATGTGTGTATAATTTTACATACAATAAAAAAAATAGAAGCACTTTTGTTACAGTTCAAATAATTTATAAAAATAAAAAACAAAACAACTATTTAATATTTAGTTAAGCCAAGAAAATTACTTAGAATTGTTAAAGCACTCCTTAACCCATCAAATAACAACTTAAAGCTGGAAATAATCAAATTGTACTTACACCAAATGTAATCAAGTCTCTAAGAGAGTTGGCAATATTAAGATATAAAAAAAATAAAATAATAATCATTGAAGCACACTACCAAAGGCATTTATAGTCAAGTACTTAACACACACACACATATAATCAACTAAATAAAGTATTATACATACTATAGATTGGACAATATACACATAATCAAATGCACCATCATTTACGTACATAAATATTTAAATGATTGGCAAACATATACTGATGAAATACTATTATAATTTTTTTGCAATTTTATAAGTGATAGTGCCGTAAATTTAAATAAAGAAAATAATGGAACTATTAAAAACTATTTACTATCAAAAGTTCTTTCAACTTTGCAATATCTGACGTTATATGAGTGGGCAAAATAAGGCAAGATAAATGTAGTATGTGATTTTTGAGTAATGTACTACACTGCAAATAAATAATTAATGTATACGAATCTTTATGGTTAATTAATCAAAGCAAAAATCTGATTTAGGATACGTCGGTACAATTGCAAATGAAATAAAAATATTTTTCCTCGTATAAAAAGGGAAGATCTTAAAAACAATAAATCAACAAACTTAAATTAAGGAAATTATAAGCAAAATATCAGATATTCATATAGTATTGGCGATTTGGTACAATTATACTTGAGCTAATCATTAAATAACGATAATAGGAAACCAACTGCGTTATGAAGAACAATTACAATGTACATTCAACTACAACCAAACAATAGCTTTATCACACACTCGAGTCCTTATCGGAGTACATAAGTACTACTATTTATGCACATATATATATATATATAGAATGCGATGCAAGTGCCAACTAAATCCAAAACAAATCCACTTGCATTGTGCATTGGGCAGAGCTGACGAACAGTTGCAAATTAAAACGTGCTGTTGAATTATTTAAGAGCGAGCTTAAAGCTTAAAGTTTAAGCTCAACTTTGAAAGCCCATTTGTGTTATGAGCGACGACACAGCTGGTGCCGGCTGCGGTTTTCGCTACACTCGCAAGGTAAAGTTTGCGATGAGCGGCTGTGTGATAATTTTGCTGATCGCGTTGACAGTCGGCCTCTCTGTGGGTCTCAGCGGTGACAATGGCGTCGCAGAGGTGAGCTTTCAAAACTGGTAGACAAACTTCAATTTGAGCTGACGACTTGAAATTTTCAATGGTTCTTTTTACTGTAGTTGCAACAGGATAGTCCCGTTTTTGGCATTGATCATGTGGCAAACACATTTCTTATGAATGGAAAACCATTTCGTTATGTCTCCGGATCGTTTCACTATTTTCGTGCCCTACCCGATGCCTGGAGATCTCGTTTACGCACCATGCGTGCATCTGGTCTGAATGCATTGGATACGTGAGTAGTACGATTTTTGATTAAGTGTGTTGACTAAGTTGAAAGCCCTAGGACGTGACTATCAACGAACATTGACTTTAAAGCGCAGTTTCAAGGCTTTGGAAATCATTAATCAAAACAATGAATGGGCCTCACAACTGTGATTGCTGCACTTCGTACATACTGATGATAAATAACACTGGGCTACAAAGTTTATGTTCAGTTGAACTGTTTTTAATGTCGCTGAACCCGAAAGTACATATATATATAAATATATTATAAATATGAACGAGCAATTAAGAAATCTGAGTAAAATAAAACAATTTACTTCACAGCTATGTTGAATGGTCGCTGCACAATCCACACGATGGCGAATACGATTGGGAGGGCATTGCCGATGTAGTTAAGTTTCTGGAAATTGCTCAAGAGGAGGACTTTTATATTGTGCTGCGGCCCGGGCCCTACATCTGTGCAGAGCGAGATAACGTAAGTATTTCATAAATAAAACAACAACAATTATATTTAACAACATCAACAACAATAGGGAGGCCTGCCCCACTGGCTGTTCACTAAATATCCGGACATTAAAGTGCGGACCAACGATCCCAACTACATTGCGGAGGTGGGCAAGTGGTACGCACAATTGATGCCACGTCTGAAGCATTTGCTAATTGGCAATGGTGGCAAGATCATAATGGTTCAGATAGAGAATGAATATGGTGCATACCACGCCTGCGATCACAACTATCTGAACTGGCTGCGCGATGAGACTGAGAAATATGTGGGGAACAAGGCGCTATTGTTTACGGTGGACATACCCGATGAGAGGATGCACTGCGGCAAAATTGATAATGTATTTGCCACAACGGACTTTGGTATCGATCGCAGTGAGTGAAACAGTTTTTAATGTAGTTAAAGTTCTCCCTAAAATGTTTAATTTTTTTTTTTATATGCAGTATTTGAGATCGACAAAATTTGGGAAATGCTGCGCGACATACAACCAACGGGACCGTTGGTCAACTCGGAGTTCTATCCTGGTTGGCTGACGCATTGGCAAGAGATGAACCAGCGACGCGAAGGAAAGGAGGTGGCCGACGCCCTAAAGTATGTTTGAATGAAGTCTCAAATATATTCTAATTGGTATTTTTATGGTTTCACCTATTTCAGGAAGATACTCAGCTATGGTGCCAGCGTTAATCTCTACATGTTCTTTGGTGGCACAAATTTTGGCTTTACGGCCGGTGCCAACTATGATTTGGATGGAGGCATTGGTTATGCACCGGATATAACCAGCTATGACTACGATGCGGTGATGGATGAGGCAGGTGGGGTGACCAACAAATATGAACTTGTCAAACAGGTGATCGGTGAAGTTCTCGAATTGCCGGACATAACACTGAGTCCTGCCAAGCGTTTGAGCTATGGCAAAGTGGAGCTGACGCCAGCATTAGAGCTGCTCTCGGCAGAGGGACGCGCTGCTCTATCCAAGGGCACACCCGTTAAGTCCGAGAAACCCAAATCTTTCGAGGAGATGGATCAGTTTTCCGGGCTGATGCTCTATGAGACAACGTTGCCCAGCATGGATCTAGATCCAACATTGCTACAGGTGGAGGAGCTGCGAGATCGTGCACATGTCTTTGTGGATCAACAGCTGGTTGGCACACTGTCCAGGGAGGCACGTATTTATGCCCTACCCCTGAGCAAGGGCTGGGGCAGCACACTGCAGCTGCTGGTGGAGAATCAGGGACGCATCAACTACGATCGCGCCAACGATACAAAAGGCATCTTTGGCAAGGTGACGTTGCAGTTGCACAATGGCGGCGCTTTGCCACTGGATAGCTGGACAACCACTGGCTATCCACTGGAAGCGTATGCCATCGAAACATGGCGCAAGAATGCTGGTTCACTAGATCCATCCATAGCTAAACAGCGTTTGTTGCGCACTGGTCCCATTGCCTATACGGGCAGCTTTGAGGTAACCGAAGTGGGTGATACTTATCTCAATGTGGCCGGCTGGGGCAAAGGAGTGGCCTATGTGAACGGTTTCAATTTGGGACGCTACTGGCCGCTGGGTGGTCCACAAGTTACGCTCTATGTGCCCAACGAACTCCTCAAAGTGGGCCAAAATTCGTTAGTACTACTCGAGTATCAGCGCTGCAATAAGACGACCAACGGTTCCGAGCTGCCTGCGGTGCAATTTGATGCAGTGGCTCAGCTGGATGGACAGTCTAGTGAGGCGTCACTTAAATAGATTTTACAATCATTATCATTTTTGTTATCTTTATTACAATTTACAAGCGTTTCATTATTTGTATTAGAAGCAGTTATTGATTTTGCTGTCAAGCCGCTATTAATATTATTATAATCATTGCTTAATTAATTACAATATTTAATTTGTTTTACTGACTGGCATTTTTTTTTTAAATAATTTAGCTCGATTTCAATTGACTCATTCCGTATTCGATACACTTCCGAATATTTCCAGCTGCTCAAAAATTGTGTGATTTCAGTTCAGTTGATTTTCATTTGCTTAATTTTACTATAAATATTTCTTCTTTATATAAATACTTATTGGATTTTGCTCGTTATTTCAATTTTTGCGATTCTTATTTTCTTTCTTAAATTTGTAAATCATGTGTTCATTGGCAAATGGAGATTCTGATTTCATAGTTTTCATAAAAATACTTTTGATGCGATTTTTTTTTACATATTGCACATATTAAATTATTATTCTTTTAGTTATTTTAATAAACTTGTAAAGAGTATTAAGTACATTTAGTGTTTGAGGCTCTCAAAAGTATTTCAAAAAAGTTAAAGACTCAGTTGGTTGTTTTAGTATAAATACGTCAAAATTTCAGTAGATCTGCTTTATAGTAAAATATAATACATATATTAATATTATTGTTTAATTGGGGCAGTGTTGCATATGAAAACAGAAAGGGGTTATTATCAAGAGATTCTCTTACATGTTTGTATATTGATTATAAGCACAACTCAGATGTATAGTCGTTTATATGTATTTCACCTTTTTCTTTCTTTATTTCTAATTTAAATGGAATAATTTATGAGATTTACTAGCAAATGAATTTTATAATTTCCTTGTGTTACAACCCATTTTAATACACTCTTAAATTGTTTATACATTCGCAAATTTCGGATCTCTTGTACAACTTTTCAAGATTAATGAATACAAAATGTTATCTGATTTGTTCGAGCGTTGTTTTTCAAAAAATCATAACAAACTCAAATCACGCACTTAGTATTAGCTCTTATACAATAGTAAAAGATGTGCAACCCATTTGCAAATAGGAGGACCCATAAGCAGATAACTGAAGTCTATAATGCTAATTTATATATATACTTTGCTTCAAAGGCAACTCAGCATACCTCGCATTTAATTTAAGCTCGACACAAATTATTTAGCAATCTAATTTTTGTTTTTTCTTTCTTTTTTTTAAATTACGTGCCCCCACTGAAATAATGAATATATGTTATTATTATAAAAATATTGCAATTAATATTATTTTCTTTAGCTTTAGTTTTTGTGATAGATTTTGCTGCTTACATTAGGAATGACTTTTCGTGTTTTCAACACCTTTGCAGAAAAGTATTTGATTGGACATTAGCATTATTAATCAGCCTGTAGTATATTTTACATTGAATAGTGTTAGCTGTTTGTTAATATTAAATAATAGTATAATCCAAGGGGTCTTTGTAAGGATTACCAACTTCGGGGCGCCGAAGGTTTTACATTACAAGTTGTGCAGAAATTTTCATTGCATTCCAATTTTTTGTGTTTTTTATGTCATTTCTATACATTTATTAAAAATATATCACAGCTGCATTTCAAGTTAATTATTTTTCATATATTCCCGTATGCCTTTTTATGTAAAAATGTATAGAAAATGTATGCAATTTGTCTCCTAGTTGGCTTTTGATTTTTTTTGTTTTGTTGGGTAAAGAGAAGCCTACGTAAAACAGCAAAAAATTTGGCAACCTAGTTAATATTTAGTCAGTGTCCATAGAGACGGAATGCGTTTGCTTTTAGTAGACACACATACATATAATATATGGCTAGTTATTTATAGTATAGTTAACTAACCGAAGCGTCGAATGATGAGTATTGTTGTGAAGTTGAAGTTTTAGTTGCAGTTGTAGTTGTAGTTGTTGTAATTGATTTGCTATTTATTGTTACTTATATATCTTGTTGCGGTTCTTCTCTAGAGTGCTGTGGGGGCACCGTGCGCCATTTGTCAGTGCCATTTGGATTTTTGTGTATAAATATCGGCACGCAAGTTTTGCGCAAAACAAATGCCCAGAATCTGTAAGAACAAAAGCGAGTTAGTAACCAGAATCATTAAAAATTACATATAAATAAAACGTTGAATGAAAAGAAATGAAACTGAGACCTGGAAAAACATAATTCCAATTGCTGCCGTTGAAATAATAATTAAATTATGCTCAATCCATTCTTCGCCGGCCTGGACGCAGCCCTTTTCATTAATAATCTTGGACACCTCCATGCTCTGAGGTGATAAAAAAAAGGAAAGAAAATGGAAACGGAAACATAAGCAAGACACATAGGAACATTAAAATTAAAGGTCTTTAAATATAAATATGGATACATATAAAGATAAAGTGCAATAAAAAAAAAAACTGTATTTTTTGGCACCTGCATGACGAGCAGGGCAACGCACGATGCGGCCACGCCTATTAAATTCGTCTCCAGCCAATCCTCGCCAGCGCGCAAACATCCGCGCTCGTGTATATTTCTATCCACTGGCTGCTTGCGTATGTATAAAATTTGAGGAAGCTTGTAAATCGCCTACGGGCAACAAAACAAAAAGCAACAATAAACGAACAACTTACGTAGCCCTCCTTGCGCACATCGTAGCCGCACTGTTTGTTCTTGATAACCTCCTGCGGTCGCCGGCGACAACAGGAGAAGGGCACACCACATGCTTCACGGCTACCAATTGCAATTGAGGAGCAATTGAAATAGTTATTGCTATCCCAGTCCTTGGGACCATCAATACCACAGCATTGCAGCCAATCCTCCTGTATCCAGTCTATCAGGTTTTGCTGATCCGGATCCTCACGGTAGTGTTTGATAAAAGCTCTCAAGCCTTCGGTGGCATGATCTTTAATCTAGAAACAATTTTATATTAAATTAAATTCTTATTTCATAATATTTATACACTGAGTTTGGTAGTTTTAATGGAAATAAACAAAAAAGACAATCTTGGAATAATATAATTGCTACTAAACACAACTAAATTAGAAAAAATTTAGTTAAAATGGATATATGTATATTCCTCAATGCATTGAAAATAACAAAAATTATATGAAATCTGAAACAATAAAACTGTGTAATTCCAAAGAAAAAAAAACAACAACAATAAGTTCAGCTCAGGGCAAAAACTAAATATTTCAAGCAACTTACCAAACCTTTGTCCTTGAGGACAAAAGCCAGTCCGCAAAAGCCAATCTCACCAAGAAGTAGCACGCTCAAAAATATGGCATACTGTGAATGAATAATGCATGAGCTTAACTCATTTTTATTGAGCCAAGTTTCTGGCTGTATACTCACAGCGCCCAAGAGACAGGTGTTTTCGCGCAGTGCACCCACGCTGCCCATAAAGCCCAACAAGAAGGTGATGGTGCCCAGTATGATGAGCACAAAAGCTGGATCCAAGGCTATAAACGTGAGCTTGCCAATGTTGCGGAACATATCTTTTTCGGTCCAGGCCCAAATGCCAATGGCGAGCACGAGAAGTGCTGACAGCCAGATGAGTACATTGCCAGTGAATAGCATGTATTTAAGGCAGCAACTGATTTCACTTGTTTCGCGTCGATATTTACGCACTGCAGGCATTTTTGCGAGAGTCGATGGCGACAACAACTCGACCGATTGATTCTAATACTATGGAATGATTATGCTTGTATTTCGCACTATTTACTAATGACTTGGCTTACAAATTTTGCTACAACAAAAAGCTGTGTTTACCAGCCACAAATTTTTGACATAGCAGTTGTGCGACAGAAACAACAAATAATAGAACCTTTACGTTAGTGAGAGAGGCATTATAGTTGTTGCCTTTTTGAGTCGTCTGTTATTAACATCGAACTGTAAGAGGAAAGCTTAAAAGTTGCCAGAGAGCCACAAACAGCGTTGCCACATTTTTGCTACGCATAATATATTCACATTTATATCATTTTTTACAATATAATATAAATTGTTTGTGTGTATAAGCAGACCAAAAACGTCTTAACATGATATAGTTAGCGCCCAAAACAATTTATACATCGATTTTACGGCGACACTTATAATTTCACTTCTGCTGTAACAGACAGTTTACATATTTGGTCTCTAGCTTAACAGAATATACTCCCCCATTTCAGCTACTGCACATACACATACTTTGGCTTTGGTATTTTTCGTATGTGGTCTTGCGGCATTGCGGTATTAAGTTGCAGACATGAGTAAGCCACACTGATTTTCATCGTCGTGTGGAGTTGAAAGGCAGCAGAAAAGATCAGTGCCAAGAAAAAATAAATATACAAACTCAATACAAACTAAATCAAAGTTTATCAAGTGTTGTGTGCGTGGATCTATGAAATATTTTCGGCAAGTGCACGCATACGAAAGGCGTGCTCGGCCCATTACCTATGACTACAGTGAGTTTAGTTTTCTTCTACCTCTTCTACCCTTTGTGTGTGTGTGTGTGTAAGTTTCGCTGATGGCTGAGGCTGAAAAAATGTTTAATTAGCAGGCAAAATATGGACAAAACGCTTACATAGAATACGCCAAACCCAAAACGTTGCAATCATTCAAAGGCCAATACAATGAAAATCGTAACTAAACTTTATAAGTGCGTTTTGAAAAGACAATTGGAATCAACCCCCCGCGTTTTAATCAAAGAAAAAATTGTATGTGTGCGGCTGGTGCTGCTGCTTACAGCGCAATCCAAATAAAAAAATATAAAAAATTTACTAAAAGTGAAAATGTATGTAAACGTTTAATGCAATGTTTTGTACATTTCAAATGAACTCACTGCTTACATACACTATTTAGTCTAGCAGAGGGGCAGCAGAATCAGCGCTGTAAAGTGCGTTCTCTGCTGCTGGTCGCCATCATAGCAGAGACTTTGCCGTTGACTGCGCTGCTGCTGCTGCTCTTGTCTACCTCCTGTGCGTGCGTGCGTTTGTATGTGTGTCCAGCGGAGTTAATCCCTTCAAATATAGTGATCCCACGCTGGAATTATATCAATTTCAGTCATTAATTAATTATGCAAAATATATAACTTGTGTAAAAGTACAGTGTTGCATCTACACACACATGTGTATAATTGAACATACATATAATAATATATATGTGTGCATACATAGCTACAAACATTAAACATTTCAATGTGCAATATGGTGGACGACAGTGCGTAAAAATCACAACGTCGACGTTGACTTTTGTTAACTGTTAACTGCTTACTATTTTATTGTTATTGGTTTTGGGTTTTTGGCAACGTGTTTTCAGATGCAGCTTAACGTGAAATATATTAAATCAATTGCATTTGTTCAAGTTAAAAGACAATTAGTGCTAATTTCGCTAAACTAACATACTTACATTTTTATGTATGTATAGAAAAATGATGTGCATACGTATACCTGTGCGCGCTTGTGTGTGTACATATATATAAGTATGTATATGTATATATATATATATTTATCTGTGTGTGTAAGTAAGCTCGCATGTGTATTCGACTGAAAATGGAAATTATATAAAACCCCTTTTGTGTGCGTGAGGCGCTTTAGACTAAAGCAGCATGCGGCTGCTAGGATTAATTATTTCCATCCCAAATATATACATATTCAATATATATACAAGCATATGATCAATATGGCAATAAAAAACTAGACGAAAAACGTTACCAACGTTTGCTAAACCTTTGTGAAATTCTGATAGTTGTTGGCAAGCCGTACAGCACTCACATATTGCCAATCAATATTTTTGGTAGCGCCAATTAAAGGAGAAAACTTGTGACAGAAAAGAAAAACAAAAAAGAAAAAAAAACATACATACATACACACACGCTGCCTACGCCATCACTCATTTGCACATACATACATACACAGTGAAAAACGGCACCCGTTGCGCTCTCGAAGAGTTTGTCTTTCTGATCAAGGAAATAAGTAAACTTCACAACTCTCACTGACATCCCACTCCAATCGCTCTCACCCGCTTACTCTCTGGCTTTTTGCATTGAATTTGTTGTTCTTTTTGGGGTGGTGATGGCGACGGCGCCCCACTTTTACATGTGAACCTTTTTTCCCCTAATGTGTGTGTATGTGTGCGTGTCGAGTTGTAACAACAACCACCAAAGGTATAGCTTTTTGCCCAGCGACGACAACGGCGGCTTCCTTTTGTCTATTTGGACGCTGGAAAAAAACCTTAACAGAAACTTTAACGGCGCTGCCGGCGTCGACGTTTTTCAATATGGCTTCTTCAACTTTTTCAATTTCATCACATAAATATAATTAGTTTTACGTGGAAATACGCAGTTAATTATGTTCAGAAAAAGCAAAAAAAAAACCTGCAATCTGCAAATAAAGTAATATTTTGAAACAAATGGTTTTACAAAATGCATACACATGCAAGTATACGAAGTAAATTATCATGTTCAATACATGAAAATAAATATGTAGTAATTTTAATGTGATTCTGTTGGTGTCGTACGCTCTGTTATACATACTCACTGTATGCACATACATACTCACTGTATGCACATACATACTCACTGAATGCACATACATACTCACTGTATGCACATACATACATATATATGCTGTTTTTTTACTTTTGAATGTTTCTGTAATTGACGCTCTAATTTTCTATACAAGAAATTCATTTATCTTCCATTAATGCTACTGCAGGCAAAACACAAATATCTAATGTGAGTGGTACTTTTCGGTAAATAATGTGAAGGTTGAACTGAGCTTGTTTTAGGTGTTAGTGTATGTGTGCAAATCAGGATTCCATAATAAACAATGCAGAAAAAATGTGTATATTACCAACAGTGCAATAATTCGAACGCATTCAAAACGCAACTCCCACTAGTCTACTGTTCGCTCGATTGCCTCTCTCTTGCACTCTTTCTTCGTCTCACGTCACGCCGCCGCCATCTAAAAATGACACCCCATTCCGTCGGTCCCTTTTGCCTATAGACGTTATTTGATCACGTAGTATTCGTGTTTGTTTGTCATCTTCTTGTATGTGTGTGCTCTGTGCCAATTTTTTGCGCTTTGCAAAAAGGTGCTAAGATTTTTCAGCAGATTTTTCTTTTAATCCTCCCATATTTTTATTTTGACACCTATATGCTTTGAAAACTGAGGTAACATTTTTCTGTTTAACCAGTAGTTTTTGCCTGTTTCTATGCGAACTGCTGTGAATTTAAAATGAAATATGTTATTGATTAAACATCGTGCAGGTACTAGAATTGTTTTTATTTTGTTTTATTGTGTTGCATTCGAAAATGGACGAAACAAAGAATTTTACTTGGTAAGGTCAACAGGTATGAAACCTTACCTACCTTCTGCTAATCTGTATCTGTATTAAAAAGGGAAATATTTTGTATTCCAACGAAGGTACTACCAAAAATGTACATTACATTTTGTCCTTCAGCTCTTGCCTTAGGTCTTGGCTGTGTAGTTAAAAATGTTACTCTTAATTTTAATATTTGTGCTTCTTCATTAATAGCCAAATATTGAAATGTACAACCATTAATTTTAATTTTTAAAACATAGTTTTCTCTTTAAAAAGTATTTTTCTAATATTGCGCACACATAGGTGTTATACGCATTTGTTGTATTATGTGCATCGTTGCAATTTCGTTTTATCATTACCTAAACTTTGACTGATAAATGTAATCGAGCGTTCGAGCGAACTGAACCAACTGCAAATGCACTTGCAGTCGGTGCAAGTGCGCGCGAGTGTGTGTGTGTGTGTGTGTTTTGTCTCCGATTTTAATACCCGAACTGAAAAAAACTCAACCCCCACATTTAAACGGTGAGAGGCTCTCTCACACACTAATTCCATAAATGTCGTTTACTGTTTTGTTTACCTGCTGCACATCAAATCAAAGAGAGGGGTTGGTTGTACGGCGTTGAGTGTGTGTTTGTAACTTGTTATGTTCATCTCTCTTTCTATCTGTCTCCTATCACGCTCGTTCCGTTCGTTCATGCGTTAAGTCAATATGAAAACTGCTAACTGAAACAGTGTTGCCATATTCCAGAAACACACTTGTAACTCAGAACTTCGCCTGCCTGTGGATGGCTGGTCACACTTCACAGTCGGCCGAGAAACTAGAAAATGGCCATGTTTATTCAGAACTGTTGTATGATGATAGATTTTTCAACCCCCACAAAACTGAAAAGAAATGTAAACGGTCGTAAATTGAAGTACGTTTCACTATTAACTGTGATTTCGAGCTAACATAACTGATATACGCTTATATTAAGAATCACATTGTGTTTATATGAATTTATGTACATATATATACAAATCGTAAATATCGTAATTATTGTTTACTTAACGGCATTTTGTTTTGTTTGAAACGTGTATTTACAGAGCTGAACTAAGTCCAGCAGCCGTTGCAGCAAAGTTCATTAGAAACTTTTAAAGCTCCACATGTCCACCAAAGCAGAGGCGGACAATCCACTCGCCAGCGCTGGCGGCACAGCGAGCGGCGGCGTTGGCGGCGTTAATATCAACTCCAATGGGACTGTAACCCCGGCGAGACGACTGCGCACACGCAACTCAACCGGCAGCGGCAGCGAGTCGGCCAAAAAGAATACCAATAACAGCGCTCACAACAATAATAATAACAACAGCAACAACAATAATAATAATAACAATAGCGAATCAGCAGTCGCTGGTAATGATGCAAGTGGTACAGCATCAAGCACAATGACTGCATCAGGAGGTGCTGCCGCAGCTAATGCAGCAGCACCATTACCCAACTCTGTAGATCGTCCTATGCCGAGCGTACCGATGAATCATGCGAGCAGCAGTGTCTCAGCCAGCAAGAAATATCACAATAGCTGTCCACATCCAACGCCCACGGTACACAAGAAGACGCTCCACACGAAGCCGCACAGCAGCAATAAATTTGATCAGGGCAAGAACGAGGAATTCCATTTTGATACGCCGCCCGAGTGTCCAGTTTTCAGACCCACAGTGGAGGAGTTTAAAAATCCATTGGCTTACATAAGCAAGATACGCTCCATAGCGGAGAAATGTGGGATTGCCAAGATATTACCGCCGGAGAAATGGTCGCCACCATTTGCCGTCGATGTGGACAAATTACGTTTTGTGCCGCGCGTTCAACGTCTCAACGAACTGGAGGCGAAGACGCGTGTCAAACTAAATTTCTTGGATCAAATTGCCAAGTTTTGGGAGCTGCAGGGCTCCTCACTCAAAATACCGATGGTGGAGCGCAAGGCGCTCGATTTATATACGCTGCATCGAATCGTTCAGGAGGAGGGCGGCATGGAGCAGACCACCAAGGAGCGCAAATGGGCCAAAGTCGCCAATCGCATGCAATATCCATCCAGCAAAAGCGTTGGCGCCACACTCAAAGCCCACTACGAGCGCATACTGCATCCTTTTGAGGTGTACACCTCTGGCAAAGTGCTGGGTACGGGTGCTGGTGCAGGCGTCACTACAGGCACAACACCCGTCAAGCTCGAGGATGTCGGCACCGATTACAAGGCCCATGAGATACCCACACGCCAGCAGATCGCGCCACCAAACGAGAACAATACGCGTCGCTCCAAACGTTTTGGCAACTCCAATGCCGGCTGCGGCTTAAGCAATGCCAAACTGGGATGTGCTGCTGCTAATGCTGCTGCTGCAGTTGCTGCTTCGTGTACAATCAAAACGGAAACCAAGGAGGACTTCAAACGCGACCTTTTGAGCAGTTTCAATGCGGTTAACTCACCAGCTGGCAGCGGTGGTGCGGCTGCGGGCGGTCAGTCTGCTGGCAGCGGTGGTCCGCCTACACCCAATACACGTGCCACCCAAAAGAAGGCCACAACGGAGCCACAGCAGCAACAGCAGCCGCTCATCGATCCGCTAATGAAGTACATTTGTCACATCTGCAATCGCGGCGATGTCGAGGAGTCCATGCTGCTGTGTGATGGCTGCGACGATAGCTATCACACCTTCTGTCTATTGCCACCACTGAGCAGCATACCCAAAGGTGAGTTCAAGTAGAACATATCCGCGATATATGGAATATATATATATATTGATTTAATCATTAATGTATCATTCTAGTCAAAAAAAATTTAGAGTTTGGCTCTGTAATAATAATATTCTATAATGAAAGAAATATTATAAATCATATTTATCATATTATTATATTATTATATATATATAAATAAGTGTATATAAAAATATGCTTAATATGATTTATAATATTTCTTTCATTCATTGTACATATATATATATATTTATATCATTAACAAAAACATAATCAAATTCCAAATATTTCATACGCATATTAAGCTAATCTGCAATATATTAATATATACTATTAAAATAGAAAACAATTATGTTAACTGTTGTTGTTAATTGTTTCTAATCGCACATATATTTTATTTTGTTATCAGGAGAATGGCTATGCCCGCGTTGCGTTGTGGAGGAGGTAAGCAAACCGCAGGAAGCATTTGGTTTCGAGCAGGCCGAACGTGAGTACACATTGCAGCAGTTTGGTCAGATGGCCGATCAGTTTAAGCAGGAGTACTTCCGGAAACCGGTGCACTTGGTGCCCACCGAGATGGTGGAGCGCGAATTCTGGCGCATTGTGTCCTCAATTGATGAAGATGTGACTGTTGAATATGGCGCTGATTTGCATACAATGGATCATGGTTCTGGTTTTCCCACAAAGAGTTCGCATTACTTGCTACCTGGTGATCAGGAGTATGCCGAGTCTAGCTGGAATTTGAATAATCTGCCGCTGCTGGAGGACTCAATATTGGGTCACATAAATGCTGATATTAGTGGCATGAACGCCCCATGGATGTATGTGGGCATGTGTTTCGCTGCCTTCTGCTGGCACAACGAGGATCACTGGAGCTATTCGATTAACTATTTGCATTGGGGCGAGCCAAAGACCTGGTACGGTGTGCCCGGCTCCCGGGCAGAGCAATTCGAGGAGACAATGAAACGAGCCGCACCCGAGCTTTTCTCCTCGCAGCCAGATTTGCTGCATCAGCTGGTAACCATAATGAATCCGAACATACTGATGAACAATGGGGTGCCCGTCTATCGCACCGATCAACATGCCGGCGAATTTGTCATCACATTTCCGCGCGCCTATCATGCCGGCTTTAATCAGGGCTACAATTTCGCCGAAGCTGTGAATTTTGCGCCAGCCGATTGGCTGAAAATGGGTCGCGAATGCGTCAATCATTATTCGATGCTGCGTCGCTTCTGCGTGTTCTCGCACGATGAGCTTGTCTGCAAGATGGCCTTGGAGCCGGCAAAGCTGACATTTGGTATTGCCACCGCTTGCTATATTGACATGGCCGAAATGGTTGACACCGAGAAGAAGCTGCGCAAATCACTGCTGGAATGGGGCGTAACACGTGCCGAGCGTCGCGCCTTCGAACTGGTCAACGATGATGAGCGGCATTGCCAGGAGTGCAACACCACCTGCTTCCTTTCGGCCGTTGCTTGCGAGTGCAACGAGAAACTGATCGTCTGCCTGCGCCACTACACCGTTCTCTGCGGCTGTGCACCAGAGAATCACACGCTCATCTATCGCTATACGCTCGACGAGATGCCGCTGATGCTGCAAAAGCTGAAAGTGAAGGCGCACAGCTTCGAGCGTTGGCTGTCACGTTGTCGCGACATTGTCGATGCCCACACGCCCACATCGGTGACGCTGTCGGAGCTGCAGGAACTCTGCAAGGAGGCCGAGACAAAGAAGTTTCCCTCATCGCTGCTCATCGATCGTCTCAATGCAGCGGCCATTGAGGCCGAGAAGTGCGTCACTGTCATCCAACAGCTGGGCATCAATAAGGTAAGAGACTGTCTACAGCTGAACAGGAATATATATATTTTAATCCTATATAATATAGCCTTGTCCAGAGTTTTACATAAGTCAAAGAAACTAAATGTTTTATTTAAAAATATTTCAGGTACGCACCCGCTCCGATCACAATCAGGAGGCGGCCCAGTATAAGTTGACCATGGAGGAACTGGAGTTGTTTGTACAGGAAATCGATAATTTGTGCTGCATCATTGACGAGGGCGCCTCGGTGCGTGAGCTGTTGGTGTTGGGCAAACAGTTTGTGGAGCGGGCCAAGGCGCAGCTGCAGTTGTCGCTGGAGGCGCTCGAGGAGAATGAACTGGAGACGCTGATCAATGAGGGCAGCTCGTTGCGCATTGAACTGCAGCAACTGGATCAGCTGCAGAAGCGTCTGAAACAATGCAAATGGTACAAACGCTCTCAGGGCTTGCGCGAGACAAGCTCCAAGCTAACCTACAAGGATGTCGAGACGCTGCTGCACACCGCCGCCGCTGATTTGGATCCCACCGATCCCTATGTGGATCGCGAGATGCGTAAATTGCAAACAATTGGTGCGGCAATCGAGGCGTGGGAATTGCAGGCAGCCAAATATTTCCGTCGTCTCAATCAGCAACACGAGCTAACCGAGATCGAACAGTTTCTGAAGTCCGCCAGCGATATCAATGGACAGGTGCCGTCGCATGGCATGTTGAAGGATGCGTTGCGAAAGGCACGCGAATGGCTGCGCGCCGTTGAGCAGCTGCAGCAGAACAATCATGTCACCTATTGTCACACGCTGGAGGCGATGATCGAACGTGGACTGAGTATACCCATCCAGCTGGAGGAATTGAGTCGCATGCAGGGACATTTGAATAGTGCGCATCAGTGGAAGGAGAATACGGCGTTGGCGTTCCTGAAGAAGGGCACATTCTATACGCTGCTGGAGGTGCTGATGCCGCGTGCGGATGCCATTAACATTGACTCGGATCTCAAGCCGCGTTTCCAAGATGATTTCCTCAAGGACAAGAATCCCGCCGAAATTGTGGCCAGCTTCAAGCAAGCCGAGGAGCAGGAGCTGCGCGATATGCGCGATCTTCGACGCCAGAATATGACCAAGAATCCACTGCGCGACTTCTTTTGCTTGTGCAAGTCGGAATTCCGTGGTCTAATGCACAATTGCCAGCTGTGCCGCGATTGGTTTCACGAGGATTGCGTACCGCCGCCGCCGCATCAAATGACAGTGCAACAGAATGGTAATGCGGATGTTACCACTTCAGCGCTGGCAAAGTGGCTGTGTCCCAGCTGTGTGCGCTCGAAGCGTCCACGTTTGGAAATGATTTTGCCACTCCTCGTCCAGCTGCAACAGCTTCCCATCCGACTGCCCGAGGATGAGGCATTACGCTGTTTGGCTGAGCGTGCCATGAACTGGCAAGATCGTGCACGCAAAGCTCTTAGCAGTCCCGATGTCAGCGCTGCTCTGGACGCCATCTTGTTGCAACCTCAGAAGCGACGCACAGAGAGTGGCAGCGGTGGCGCCGCGGCGGTTCTGGGCAACATCAACAGTCCACGAAAGCCTAGACGTCAGCACAAGCAACAGGGTGCGAACAATACAACGGGTCGCTCTGAATCGGATGCTGAGGATTTGGATGATGTTGACGATGACGACGATGATGACGAATGCCGGCTGCGCATTGTCGAGGATGGCTATAGCAACGATGAGGACGAGCATCTACCGCGTTTGGCATCAGCGAATCAAACGAATCAAGCTAGCAGCAGTGGCACCACAGATCTCCTGAAGCTGCTCTCCGACAGCGAAATTGAGAATCTGCTCGAGCTGATGATGGAGGGTGATTTGTTGGAGGTGTCACTCGAAGAGACGCAAGAGTTGTGGCGCATACTGGAAACGATGCCGCCGACAATGCTGCAAGCGGACGCCAAGGCACGCGTCGCTCAGCATGTGCAGCAGCAGCAGTTGCAACAGGGGACGAATGCACCAATCACAGGCACCTCGGCGTCGAGCATACACAGCGGCGCCGATGATTCCAATGACAGCCTGCTGGTTCAAAATAGTCCAAGTCCCAACGCTCAAGCGGTGCGCAACAAGAAGCGACGCTCCAACGACTCGAGCGCCAATGTGGCTGTGCCGCGCAAGAAACAGAATACGCCCAAACAGACGCCGGGCAAAAAGCAAGCGGTGCGCAAGAGCGATAGCAAGGCAAGCAGCTCACCTGGCGTCGATGCGGATGCTGAAAATAAGCAGGCAAATGGTGGCAATACCAAATCAACAACAACAGCAGCTGCAGCAGCAGCAGTTACACCAACAACGCCGGGATCAGCATCAGTTGCAGCGGCAACAGCAGCAGCCACTGGCGCAACAGCAACTGGCGCAGCTGGGACACCCACACCGGGCTCAGCTGGACACAAGAAACGCAAACGCACCACCAACAACAACACCAATAATAATAACAACAACAGCAACAGTGGCAACAATAGCAATGCAGGCACACCGACATCAGGCGCCAACAGTAGTCCTGCAACAGGTGGCGCCGGCAGCGGGCAGAAGAAACATGCGCAACGCACACAGCAAACGGCGCAAGAGGATGATGAGGAGGAGTGCCGGGCAGAGAATTGTCATAAGCCAACGGGACGAGAGGTGGATTGGGTGCAATGCGACGGTGGCTGCAACGAATGGTTTCACATGTACTGTGTGGGCCTCAATCGTAGCCAGATTAAAGCTGACGATGATTACATATGCATACGCTGCTCCAAGACGGTCAGCGTGGGCGTCGCTGGAGGCAGCAGCGGCAGTCCTACCGTTACCGCAACGACGACCAGCAGCCTAACATTGGGCACGGGGACACCGGGCAAGCAGCGAGCAGCGCAGTCGGCGCGGTAAACAGCGTCGAGAAGATCCGGTGCAACAAAAACAATATAAAATTGACAACGGTTGGCAGCACCCTCGATTAAAGCTTGCGAGATAATCGATAAACTGCTATCGCAGTGTTTATACATATAATTAACACACACACACACACACATAGACACAGAAACACACTTCCGTAGAAAGAACATACACACAGCAACACGCGCACGCAACGTTGTTGTGCGTGCTAAAACGGTATTTACTAAGTGTTAGTAAAAAGTCACTTAAACGTTTTTTGTAGTACATATTTACTAATTATCGCTATTATTACACACAAACGTATAAGCAAAAAAACAAACAAACAAACCAGAAAACCAACCAATCAACACAACACACACACGAACACATTTAAAAAGTAACAGATTAAGTTAACTGTTTCAACTGTAAAATGAAAAATACAAATGCAAAATTTTGTATATGTAGGCGCCAAGCACATTTACGTTCGTTTAACTTTCTCTTACATTTAGCTGATGTAAATTGATATATATCGATATATATATATAAGTTCATATTTATATATATGTTTATACATATTCACATATATGTATATATATATTTAATTATTACTACCTGCTACTATTAGTTTTTGTTAATTTAATTTACATTTTGTGTTCTTAAGTTTTGTGCGAAGCGCGCGCGTTTTTTACGTTTTTATTATTTTCATTTAACGAACAATTTTGAAAAAAGGTTTATTATATATTTTACTTCTGTACAGTTTTTCTGTTTACTTAAAGTGGAATGCAAAGTAAAGGTTTATTGTTAATTTAATACATACATTTATATCTTCCATAAACATTATTTCCGATCATTCTTTATAAGCGTGGCGCGCTGTAATCAATTATTTCAACTGTATGTTTTCTTTGTTATTTTCCTACAAATCGATCGATTTAAACCAACATAAAAAAAATGTAGCATAAAACCAAGATTAATCTAAAAATAAAATTTGTTGACAAAACAAAAGATCATAATAAATATAAAATAAATAAATTGCAGCCCTAATGCTAAGTTTACATCTAAATATAAATGAAAGTAAAAAAATGTATAATTTCTAATTTTAAATATAGTAAGCTGAACAAGCGTAAATAAGCATAATGAAAAAACCACAAAAAATGATTGCAAAGAAAAAAAAACTTCTCAACGTACAACAAGAAAAATGCTTAGAAACTATGCGATAGAAAAACACTTTGTAAAATCATTTTTTAAACGTGTATAAAAAAACGAGCGAGTTATGAACATGCAGATTAGCTCCAAATCAACAACAAAAAAGCAACAAAAAAAAATTTATATAAGGAAGTTAAAATATACCTTATCAGAATAAGGCGCAACCATTTTATTTAATTAAGCTATCACTGTACGATTTCTTTAAACGAACCCACTTCACAACAAATCAATACCTTACGCCCCCTCCACGAGACCCCACAATATGTAATTCTATTATACATATAAATAAACTATATATAAATAGTATTTAAAAAAAAGAAGCTGATGTGTTTTTATTTTATCAATGAACGAACAAATATTCAATCTGCACAATTAACTAGTTACATTTATATAACACCAGAATGATTCATTACCAATATAGCTCGGGACATCAACCTACGATTCGATAGACACGTTCACCATGCCAACTGCCCCATTAACAAAATCCCAGTTAGCTAGCCATGCCTACAATATAAAATGTTTTCTGTTTACCAGTGAGGTGCATAGAAAGCTATACGTCAAATTATTGGTAATACCTGGCGCCCTGATAACACTATTTTATTGAAAACAGATATCGTTGCTGGTTTATAAACACAAACAAAATTCACATAAATTAAACCTTTTTTTTTTGGTAATTCTCAATGCACTTGTGACACACGTTTTGTCACGAAAGAAGTTCAGTTTTAACGAGCCCCTTTGTAAAATTAGTGACATTTCTATTTTTGCAAAGTTATGATTAATCGCTTTATGTGACTCATTATGGAAATAAAACAAGTGATAAACAAAAATCAAAATATTATTTGATTATGCATTTTAATTTGTACGATAAAATAATGATGATCATTAATTTCTAAAATAACAAATCACACAATATAATAATACTATTATAAAGATAGTAAATACCGAATTTAAACTCAATAATCACCAAAGCAAGAACCTTTCCAATCAGTTCCAATCAACAGGCTTTTCTATCGATGGAACAAAAGTCATAAATTGAAATATCCTGGTCAACTTCAAAACATATTATGTGCTGGGTATCTTCATGTCGAGCAAATAGATTTTTATTTATAATTTTGTTATCTGTTCGTATTTACCACACATTGTTTCAAAATTCCTACGTTCATTGCAATTCGATGTGATTCCATAAAGTTGAAAAAGTACGTTTATCAATCGTAGTAATTTTATTTGTGTGTTATATAAACGCAAATAATTAATTTGTTGACGACAGCTTTATAGCTGAAACTCAGGAAGAATCGTACGCTTATCGGTGGCCAATGTAGTCAATCAGGTAATAATAATTGGAGCTGCATGTTTCGCATGACATGTGGAAATAAAGTTAGCAAAACAAATTTGTGGTTTTTTTTACTTCATTGTTTTGTTTTTATTACATTGCATACGAGTATAGTACACAATCGGTTTGCTTTTATTTTGATTTTAGAACTAGAGCCATGTGGCTGTCGTTTGATTTGTTTTTGGTATTTAGATAAATGTATCAGTTATAAGAGGCTATCAAAAATAGTGTTGTTTTTTTTTTGTTGCATTAGGCGACAATTATTAAATATACATACATATTTAGAAAATACTATGACATTTTTTTTATGTAATATAGGACACGATTTACATACTTAATTTAACATGCCATCTTTAGTGATGTGATTGAGGTAACAATAATAATTTGATGGTAAAGCATAACAATAGTCAATTTCCAACTAAAACTGAATCTGTGCTAGCAAAAATTACTTAAAATACGTTGCTTATCAAATCCCCCATTAATATTGACAATTGGAAAATAAACTAAATAAAGAAGCCGCTATGCGTTGCTTTTCTGTTTGTTGTACGTTCTACATCTAAACACAGAGATTACATTATGCACGGAGACCCGCTAGTAAAATCATTGCATCAATCGGCTTTTTTTTTTGGGAGGTTGTAGGAGGTGCTCTTTAGGAGGCGAGTCCACGTTGACGACGCTTGACACGCGCATATGGACCCACAGATGGATCCATAACAAAGTCATAGAGCACACGCGTCCAGCTAGTGTGCTGTGGCATCGTCTCGTAGAACTCTTTGGCAATGCGCTTCACCTCCGGCAGCCGGGAGCCGGGCACGGCCGGAAAATCATGATGCTCATTGTGATAGCCGACATTAAACGTGATCCAATTGAGTGGCCCATAATACGAATACGTCTCAAAGCCTTTGGCGAACATGTAGTGCTCCGATATAAAGTGCCCCGCCACGGGATGCAGACCCATCGCCAAAATGGAACCAATTAGCAGATAGGCCATTGCCTTCCATCCAAAAAAGTAAACCACAACCGCATCGAATGTCAGCTGGATGATCGTATTGATGATCTCCAGGCGTGTCGGTGGCTTCGGATTGATGATCAATGGACGGAACATGTAGAAGAACGGCTGCAGACACACCCACAGGAATTTTCCAAATGTTGTGTCAAACAATCGCGCCTCCAGCAGCGTGGGTATATCAGTGTCAACCACTTCATCGCCTTGGTACCTAAAAACAAATATTGGAATAAATAATGAATTAAAAAATGGGAAATATAAATAGGAAAGTTACAACCATAAAAAGGAAACATTGATTAAAATCTACTGAATGCAACTTTAATTGGGTTTTACTAAAATCAAAGTAAAAATATGAATATATCTGTATATCTGTATATCTGTCTTTATAAGTGGTTAATTAAATCCTTAATAAATTTCAACTACCATTTCTAGTCAAGCAAAACATAAATTTGATTTTAATTAGTGTGTGGATCTAGTTCATAACAGAGATTGTAATTGTTTTGTTGTTATCAAAATAATAATAAACTTACATAGACAGATGCGTACAAATATATAAATAGAATTAAACCATTTAATTCCGCCAGGAAAGCTTGAAAACTCTGTATAAAGAGTGATATTAAATAACGTAAGTAAGTATTAAAAAGAGTAAACTTTATATTTTCTATATAATTAGAAGCTTAGGAGAAATTTGTAATTAAAGCTTTCCTTTCCTTGCCTAATTACTCAACTATTGGCATTATAAACAAGTTGATTCACGTAACTGATAGATTAGATAAACAAAACCCACTAATAGTTAACACCTGCGTGTCCCACTGCTAAAATGATTGTGCATATTTTGACTACAGATTATATTAGATTTTATCTAAGGCACGTGATAACAATTGTAAAATAAATAAGAGTTTAATAGTTTTTCATACAGCTATGCGGATCTAAAAGAGTCTCAGTTAAGCTAAAATCATCATCATACAAACAAATTTAACAATACGTCAAATTCAAGTGTAGATAACAATGGATCCAAATATGTTGACATAAATATTTGCGAATTGCAATCACTTTACGCTTAAAGATAAGGTTAGTTGCAAAACTAAGATAGTGGGTAAGATAGACCCCATGAAGTATAGCACATAGCTGAGTAATAAAATAAATAATGCCTCCATCTATGAGTCGCCTACCCATCATCGCTGACCTTTTCACTTTGGTCACCTTTTTTCAGGGTGTAAAAAAAATCAATTGAACTATCATTAAATTTACATTCGAGTCGCTTGCCAAATAGTCAGAAATGCGAACAGCAAAAGTGTGAATGACTCACATAAAAATGAAATAAATTATAATATATATCATATAATATATATGTATAGCTGCCTGGCTACGTGACCAATTAAAGCAATTGTTCGAAATTGATTTGCATAAACAATAGTTAAAATCCTTCACACTTTAAAATCTTATCACAAACATCAAAGAGCATGGGGAAAATTCAAAGAAATGTATTATTTGTAGTAAATTCGCAAGTGAGAATATTTTATTAAACTAGCAATTTTACAAGCGAACAGCAAATAGCAAAATGTGTCATGGAAGATAAATACTCTTGTGCATGGCAGTGTATATTATTAATAAACATTAATAAAACTCACAATTCCTTACAGAAAGTTCGACTCACAGAATGGGAAGAAGGAGCAGCAGTGGTGGAAATGGTGTTGGGTGGCGAACGAATAGTGTTGCAAAGTGTTCTTGCCGGTCTTTAAAAATTAATTGTGGTCGCACGGGGAGGCCACAAATTATATTTCACGGAAACGCCCTATCAGCTTGAATTTGTACAAAATTCACATAAAATAGCCGGCACCTAGCGCCGAGAGCGCATGTGTGTATAATTGTGTGCTGATTGTGCTCGACGGAAATAACGTCATCAAGCGAACTAATCGCAATTTAAAAAACTTACCGATGATGCTCCAGATGATATTTCTTAAAGGATATACTCATGGGCAGGCCAATGGGCAGATTGCAAATGAAACCCAAGATCCGATTGTGCATGGGTCGACTGTGACCAAACGCCAGATTATGTGCGATTTCATGGACGGCCAACATAAGCGAATGATTGATAATGCCGCCAAAACAATAGGCCAACAGTATTAGCCATGTCCATGACAAGTCCTTGACAACGAACAGCGCCAGTATTTGTGTCAGCACCATGGCGCCGGCAACCCATTTAAAGTTGGGATCATGGCCAAAGAGTTTCTTGATTTGCGGATATTTCTCGAGGATGATTTTGCGACGTGAGGCATGCGGCTCTTCCGTATAAACCCACTCGAAGTCATTGCGCGACACTTTTTGGCCCATTTTTAATTTGTACTGTTTGTTATTGTTACTGTTCTGATTGACGGCTCAGACACAACGATTTGGCATTATCGACCGACCAAAAAAATATTCACAAAAGTAGGCGTGCTCCTTTCTTTTGCCCACAATGCGGCACCAATGAAGTGAAAAATGTTAATGAAGCCGCACTAGCAACAAGGTCGACGACGAGCACCCACATAAAAAGTAGTGTTGGTAAGGGCCAAAGTGCGCAGGGTTGCCCTCCGACTTTTGTATCGATGAGTAAACAGCTGTCTAGAGAGAGCTGCAAACTTACTACCCCATTCTTTAAATTAGCTGCACCCCTTTTATACAACCTACAGGTGCAAGCTGCAGTTGCCACTGTCGAGTTTCTACCCAGTCCAATGGATGAAATGAATGCACAGCAGCTGTGTTTGTTCGCCATTTTTTACAATAATTTATAATTGGGTTTGTAGTAGTTTGTATTACATTATGTAAATTTTGTATTTCAAATAATTTCTTTAAAATTATGCTCAAAAAACTGATGCGATGTGTGTTAGGCACCAAGCTGTTGTTAATGTTAATTCGCATATTCATCGCGTGTGGCTGTGTCGCACAGTGGACACCTGCACTTTGTTTTGCTTGCGTTCTCATATTTTGCTTTTTGTTCTCGTTATCCTTACTTTGTTGGGGTGCAGGGATGACAGTGGTGCTGACGTCACCAAGTTCACAGACTGATCAGCAGCTGTTCTTATCCCTTCTACTCTTTCTCTGTGTGTGGATGTGGATGTGTGAGTGTATGTGTTGATATATTTAAACATAAATGTGTGTACATATGATTTTTGTATTGTTTTTTAATATATTTTTATCAATAGTTCTAGAAAATGCTAAAACAATGTGGTTGTTTTTGTTGTTGTTGCTGTTCACACACAAAAATCGAAAGATGTTGTTCTAAATGTTTAGACTTCTGGTTTGTTGCTTGTTGACGACGCAGTAGTAGTGGTTTTAAATTGATGTTACAGCTGATGATGTTCTTCTTCTTTTTCTGTTGATGTTGTTTTTTTTGCTGCTTGGTTGATTTGTTGTTGTTTAGGAATAGGGCAAAGCGTCATCCAGCGATTGTTGTTGCTGTTCGTAAGATGGTTGTTGTTGTTTTTACGACGATGTTGCTGATGCTGCTGTGGTTGTTATTGTTGCTCCTGCTGTTTAGTATTTGTTGTTTGAATAAATATTTAACGTGATTTAGTTTTTTTTGCTTGTGTTACTTTTCTTATTTTTGCTTTAAATTATATATATATATATTTTGCGCTTCTTTTGCGCAATTCTTTGCTGAATAGCTCACTCACTTTTTGTTGTTTACTTTCTGGTATTATATTTTTGCTCAACAAAATATTTAAATTAAATCGGCAATATTAGCAGGCATTTCCTCGATAGTAGTGTGATAGAATTGTTCAATATCCTTAAGGATTCGTCGATCATCATCTGTGATGAAGTTGATCGCAACACCCTTGCGACCAAAACGACCACCGCGACCGATTCTACAATAGATTAAAGTATTATCAGATTATATATAAATAGATGAGACTTAGAAGTTATCAATTTGGAGTTAAATGCAAGCAGCGTTTACATACCTATGAATGTAGTTCTCGCGGTTCGAGGGCAGATCGTAGTTGATGACCAATGAGACCTGCTGCACATCAATACCACGTGCCAATAAATCAGTTGTAATCAGAACACGGGATGAGCCCGAACGGAATTGTTTCATGATAACCTCACGATCACGCTGCTCCATGTCGCCGTGCATAGCCGACACGGTGAAGTTGTGGCTAGACATCTCCTGGGTCAGCTGGTCGACCTATTTATGTAACAGCAACAAAAAGAGACGAACGACACTTTAAGAACAACACTTGGCAAGACTCCCTCCTTCCGCACTATAGCAATATACATAAAAAAAAAACATAAGGTTGCTCTTGTGCTTACCTTGCGACGGGTATTACAGAAGATAACCGACTGGGTAATGGACAGCGTATCGTACAGATCGCACAGTGTGCCCAGCTTCCAGTTCTCCTGCTTGACGTTCACGTAGAACTGCTTGATACCCTCGAGGGTCAACTCCTCCTTCTTGACGAGAATGCTGACTGGCTCACGCATGAAGCAACGGCTCACTTCGAGTACATCGGGGGGCATGGTAGCGGACAGCAAGATGACTTGCACATCTGGGGGCAGCATCTTGAACACATCCTGGATTTGATCTTTGAATCCACGGGACAACATCTCATCGGCCTCATCCAGCACGAACAGCTTGATGGACTGAGTGCGCAGCACCTTGCGATTGATCATGTCATAGACACGACCAGGAGTACCAACCACCACATGGCATCCGGACTCGAGAATGCGAGCATCCTCGCGCACATTGGTGCCACCAATGCAGGCATGCGAGTGCACCTTCATGTACTCGCCAAGAGCCATAACTACACGCTGAATTTGGGTAGCCAACTCGCGAGTGGGGGCCAGGATCAGAGCTTGGCATTCACGAACGGCCGTATCGATTTGCTGAAGGATGGCAATCGAAAAGGTGGCAGTCTTGCCAGTACCTAAAATAAAAATATAAATATAAAAAATAAATACATAAAGAACCGTAAAATATATAGATGAGAAAAACTAATTCTTTCATTTGTATTTAGATCGCAGTAAGGCATTTTCCTTAAGGTATCCACAATTATTGATTTATAATATGTAGAGCGATATTTTCATTACTTGAAGAAATTTATTAAAGAACCCATCAAAATATTTAATATCAAATCAATTTTTGTTGAATTTTTGTCAAGAATTTGTCAAGAACTAAACGCATATTACAGTTCCATAGACGGCTAATCGAAAGATAAAATACATTAAAAAAAAATCTGCAGATGCCATTAAATCGACACAGTGAACAAATAGAATTCTTTGAGAATTTCATTAATAAATATATGCATATATATAATTAGATTTGTTGCAATTACCAACTCCACTTTTCGCAGAGTTAAATAATAAGCTAAAAAAAGAGAAACTTGCTGATGCTCGATTATTTTTTAAATATGGAAAATGCAGAAGTTCTATTTCGGTGCACAAAAACGCGGTAAACACTATTGAAAAAAGCGGCGCGCAAGCGCTGAGGTACCAAAGAGAGCATTCTTCGGGAGAGAGAGACAGAGAGCGAGTTTTACGGGTTAAAAGAGAGCGAGAGCGAACATCTGAGTCACCGCTCAATTTGGCCTTTGCGTCCAAACAAAAAAATTTGAATTTTCTCATCGAGAAGGAATGTTTTTAATATTTGTTTTTCCTTTTCTGTTTGTATGTCATCGAATTACTCACCGGATTGCGCCTGGGCAATGACATCGCGACCCTTAACGCAAGGAATGATGGCGCGCTGTTGGATTGCCGATGGCTTCTCAAAACCGTAGCCATAGATGCCGCGGAGCAGTTCCTCGCGCAAGCTCATATCATCGAAATTGTCGTAGACCTCATGCCAGGTCGACTCGATGACGCCCTCAGGGTCCATGCCAGCGGGACCTTCTTGAGCTATTTCACTTCGATCATCCCTGTGTGGATCCAGAAAAAAAGAAAGAGAAAGACAAAAATGAAATCACAAACGGTGTCTCAGTCAGCATTAAAGAATAATGCAGTATTTATCACACAAAATTTTCTTTTCTTTGCTTTGCTTTTGGCTTTACGCTCTTTTATTTTTTTATTTTTTTGGTTATGTAGAATCTGCGCTTGGCAACGAACGAAGGCAGAAATTAACGACAAGAGAAGTCGGTGGCGCGACTGCGGAGTTTCAGCAGCTGCAGGCAGGCTGCGGGCGATGCAGAACAAAACTTACATTATCAACAATAAAAAATTGACTAGTTAAATTTGTATACGGAATTTCGACGGCTTGAGCACCGTTCACTTAAATAATTTCTATATTATTAGTATGTCAAAAAAAAGTTGACGAAAATTTTTTTTCTACAGAGTGCACAAACGTGTTTTTTTGTTGTGCGTTCTGCTCTGCGGTATTTTCACGAATGCGATGCCAGTGTGAGTTTTAACGAACGCTAGGCGGCCTTTTGAGCGTCTTGTCACACAGAATATGTGTGCGAAAGAGTACACCAGATATGTCAATGTCAGCTTCTATTCGTATGTGCATGAGTCTGAGCAGTAGCAAGCTATCAACGTCTAGCTGCAGTGTTGCATGTGCGTAGTAGTCGAGAAACAGTAGTAGAAAGTACGAAAAAAAAGTGGTTCTGAACAAATGTAAGCCAACAGGCAAATTTAAGGCGTGTATTTCAACCACTTGCAGTGAGAGCGAATAAAAAAGAGAGAAAAGTATGCGTGTAAGCGCGGCACAACCACCAAATGATTCGGCGAATTGTTTGAATTTCCCGCAATTGCAAATATTTATATCATCACATTAAATGGGCATATATATTATACATATCTGCTCATATGATATATGTATGACGGCAGTATCTTTGGCATTGATTCGCTGTACGTAGACATTGTCCAGTCATCGACGACCATGAGTCAAAGGCGTGCTTGTGTGTGTGTGTGAGTAAGAGAGCATAAATTCGTATTTTTGCAATGATTTTATTGTTGTTGTGGTGGTTCAAGTGAATTTCTCATTGCAAAGTAATAAACTCATTTAACCTCGCATTCATTGTGTATTTTATTTTCTTTGTTATGTATTAAGCCTGTGTCGTTCCAAAGAAAATGAATATATTTGACCCAACACACACACGCACACAATCAACAACCACTACATTTCTCTTGTTTGCTCTCTTTCTCTCGCTGGCTCGCTCGCTCTCTGCCAGTGCCAGTAACTCGTGCCGCAACGTCCGCCTTCGTGTAAAAATTCTTTCTTTTTGTATTGCACATTTTGGGTTAAATTTTCGATTGCACTTTCAAATACTATTGCTCACTAAAACTGGCTAAATTTTACAAGCAAATTTTTGCAAACTGTCTTGTTAGTTCGTATTTCACATATTATGAATTAAATCGTTGAATAATACTAACATTTTCTGATTAATATTTGGCACTTTTTATACACGTGCTGCTGATTGTTAAAACCAAGCAAAAGAGGCTCCATCTTGCGAAACTTTTAGTGATGTAAGGAACACATGGAAGTTATCGATATAATAAGGTTCACCTATCGTTAAATCCAAAAGTAATTTTTCATTATCAAATGCTTAACTCCTTTTAATTAATTAGAAAATGCTATACAAATTATTTAATATATGAATTATTTATGGTTTGAAGGCAACGGAAGTAAAATGCTTTAAAGTAAAAATATCGATATCCGATTTTCGCTAAAGCGATGATTCAATTCGACTTTCAATTATTGATGTATTCTGCGTATTTTTGTGACCACATTAACTAATTTTACCTTTTGGGTTAAAAAATGCCGTGCTTAAATTCGAAGTGCATATTTTTATAAATCGATCATAGAGAAATGTTATCGAATACCAGTATTTTTTAGCGGCTATTTATTTCTTTAATTATTAAATACATATTAAAAATTAAACATGCTATTTTTTTCTCTAAATTTATATAAAAGCAATACCATATTATTGCTCAGATTGATTATGCATAAATTATGTTTATGACAGAGTAATGTAGCAACAAATTTTAGACACACAAACTGTATAAAATTATTTACGTAAATAAATATGTTAAACTAATTTTTGTATCGGTTGTGCGAAATAATGAATTATTGCCTACAATTATTGTCATATAAATCGAATATATAAATAATCGAACATATCGCGAAATCAATTCTATATCGAATAAATGAAAGTATCGATGTTTCTGGTAATTCGCAGTCAGTATAATTTCATCGCCGCATCGCATAGCGTGTGAAAAGTGTGAGTTTGCATTGGATTTTGTAAAACTAAGCGTATTAGTTGAAATTCGTATGATATGTGCTATTTTTAATCAATGTTTGCGTGGTAAAAAGGCTTAGTTGAATTAGAATAAGTAGCAGCAAGGCGTAGTTTCAATAAAAGGCCAACTAACAAAAGAAAGGCCGACTCACTCATACACACACACAATACGCACACACGCGCATATTCGCCGACGGCGTTGGCTCTGCGCATACATAGATGGGTTTCGATATAGAGTGTGTGTGTGTATAAGTGTGCAAAAAAAAAGAAGTAAAAAAGTTCACCAGCCGGTCTGAGTGTGTGTTTGGTCTGACTTGTGTCTCGCCGACTCATTTGTCTGGAAGAAATGTCTTGTCAAATTTTACTGGCTGGCCTTGCGCTTTCTTTGCTAGTAATTTTGTGTGGGACAAAATGTACAGAGGATATTAGATAAATTTTGCGTATATTTTGTGTTTTATATATACAAAAGAATGTACATCTTAAAATTGAAAGATCTATTTTTAATTTATGATTGACCATCGTCGTCGACCGGCCAGAAAGTGCTCAAGCAGCGGCGAAAGACCGATTCATAACACACACATGCACACTCATACACATATACACACTCATAGAAGCAGGCAGGAGACTTGAGTTTGTTGAGTCATCGCCTGCTCTCACTCGCTCATTTGCATTACTCGACCGGCGGTTTATAACGGCCATATATGCCATTTCGCTCACACACACGCTCCAGCGCATAGTTTTTTTTTTTTGGCATTGCACTCGCCGCTGAGTGAATCGGTGGGTGAGTGTGCGCTGCCAGCGTCGGCGGCAACTGTGTGACTCACGGGCGCTCTGAGTTTTTTTCTTCTCTCAATTTTCCATGCTTGGAGCGCCAACTAAACAACATTTTGCATTCAATCGTTTTTGTCATTCTGTGCAAGTCGGACGTGTTGGGGCTGTTACTGCTGTTTGCCAACGGTTTACCCTCCTCTGCTCACAGTCTGTGTCTGTGTGTGTGCTATCTCTAGCTGGCTGTGTTAGTGTGTGTTGCGTGTGAGTTTTTTTTGAAGAAACGAAACGAAATGAAACGAAAAATTTTAAAAAGAAAAGAAGTTTATGCTGCTTTTCAAGATTCAATCGTTTAAGAGGAGCGAAAATAAATTTACTTTTTGATATAAAAGACGCAAAGTTTTAATTCAGTCTTAACTTATCGTTAACATAATTCTCTTTTCTCTACCCCTCTTCTCTCATTGCAGTTTCTAAATAAGTTTCCTTAAACAAATTAACTAGAAAATCGTCAAGATTTTCTCTATCGCTTTACGACTAAATTCTGTGGTGGCGTGAAAAAAGTGCAACAATAAATATTTAATAAATCAAGTAACGCGTGTGTTATACAGCAAGTAAATATATATATTATATATATATATATAATAGTTTTTAACAACCACCGCGACAACAAAAAAAATACTACAACATGAGCTGGCAAGATTATGTCGATAACCAACTTTTGGCCTCGCAGTGCGTCAACAAGGCCTGCATTGCCGGACACGATGGCAACATTTGGGCGCAGTCCAACGGCTTTGAGGTGAGTAGTAGTACCGTTAATCTAAAATTGAATTCAACTAATCTTTAGGCAAGCAAAAAAAAATTCGACGGCCTTTTTACTCAAGTTCAAGGGTGTGACCAACAACAATGCGTCCTCACACACACACACACATAAATAGTCACCCACACCCTGGGAGAGAGTGTAAAGCGAGAGAGTGAGAGTAGAGAGGAGAGAGCGAGTGACAGCCAAATGCTGACCCCAGCAGGACTTTAAATGTCTGTTTGAGGTTTAGTTTTCAAAAGAAATGCCAACTTTTGATTAAATTCTGCGAATCTTTGCTCTACACAATAACTAACTTGATATTATGTACTTATTTCGTACGTTTAAAATTTGTAACAAAATTGAGATCTCTTAATTTTTTGTTCTTTTTGCTGAACGTCCGCCATTTATACTTTTATTTCATTTGATAAAGCACAACTCCCACCCTGTTTGGGTGTGCACCCCCTGTTAGTGCTCTCTGTCTCTTTCTCTCTCTCTCTCTGGCGAGATAATCGTCTGTCTGCGCAGCGCCCTTGTCTGCTCGGCTCAGCCTCTCGTCGATTAGCGATGTTAGCTGCGACGTTTGTCACATCTTGTCACAGATTTTGATTATTTATAGCACAATTAGAAAAACCGGACAAATTAGGTGGCTGCGCTTTAAGTAAGCAGCTGCTGTTCGTTATCAAATATAAAAGTCAGCATACATTTCATTTTCGATAATGTGATTCATCTCATTATAAGCGTAGTCTCCCCCTGTACAGGTAGATTAGTCACTCAAAGATTGATTCATCATTTAGAGTGCATTTGATGAAAGGTGTTTGCCTGCAGCGACTGAGCGTTGTTTGATTGTGTGCATGTATGTATATGTCTATGTGTGTTCGTGCTCGTGAGTGCTTGTGAGTAAGTTTTCATAGCCGGCACAACAGATAGACATATGTGTTGTACTTTTCAACACTAAGATACACTCATTTTTTATACTTGTTAACAGAAGTTGAAGAGCGAGAGAGAGAAAGAGTAAAAATTTGCCCTTTTACTCAATTTACCGTTTACAGTATATCGTAGAGCTACTACTAACCGGGCCTTGTTGGCTCTTATCAAAACACACACATGGGAGTGTATGTGTGTGCGTTTATTATTATCTTTGTTTCCTCTGCCGGCAAAGAAAAAAAACAGCCGTTTTTATCACAATAAATAATGAAAATACCCCAAGTTTTTTGAGTAGATTGGAAGTGAAAGAAATGTATCTCGAAAAAAAGAAGAAAACGCTACGACACTGCCGCGTCATCAGCAGCAGCGTACAAAAATTTATATGCTAGCCACGTTTTCGCATTTATTTAATGAGTATGATTTCGTGTGTATGTGTGTGTGTGTGCAACTTCCTGCTGACTCCGCCGTGCTCGCCTAACCAAATATATATATGTATATTTATATATTCATTTATATGCTTTATCCTTTGTTTGTGCGTCTGTTTTCCGTTCCACCCAAGCCTGCATTTTTTGCGTTTCATGTTTTGATACGGTCGGGGTTTTGGGACCACTCCCTTGTTTATTGTATTTGTATTTGCCGCGTTAACCTTATCGATAATTGTATTATCGATTTTAATTAACAAAGCTTTTTTTCAGGCAATGACATTTCATTAACGATTAGGATCAATAGACAATATCAAATAGAACAACAAATTTCAATCAGTTCTTAACGAAATTGAATTGGATTTTTGTTCAAGAGGGAATTGAATTGTAGTTAAGTCTTAAAATTGGGTAAAAGCGTCACTTTTTGCAAAGACATTCGAGAGCTGCCAACATCATCATCGTTGGCCATCAGCAATCAGCAACCTTCGCTTTTAGCCATCATTTGATGTGTTTGCAATTCTTCTCCGCATCTACACAGATATCACTTTCATTTTGCGGTGGCCTCCGTTGCGATGTGTTACATATATTTTTTATTATATTATTTTTATTTATTTATTCTTTCTCCGGCTTATTGCCTTTTGTATTTGCTTACTACGTTCGTTCCCTACATTTTATTTACCTGAAAATTATTGATTCTCCACAACATTTTCATGAGTCATCATCGTACAACTTTTATCGCTTAATATATTTTTATATAGTTTGGCTTTATGCATGGATCAGCTGGTCTCTGCATAATTTTAAAGATTATTTGTTCTATAAATGGAGGTGTACTTGTGTGTGTGTGTGAACTGGCGACTTTGAGCCAAATTATTTTAACGCTTATCAATAGCAACTTTTTGTATATAACACGTATGTCAATAAATTTGGTACAAACTCACCATAGAAACAGTTTTATACATTATAAAGAATTGTAGTTTTAGAAAATATTGAGAAAAAACAAACCATTGTCATTCTTCATTTTAATGAAACAAATTCCATTTTTTGGCCAGAAAGCGGCAAGGCAGTCACGTCAAGTCAACGATCTCGATGTTCTTGTCATTTTTGGTGGTCAATGCCATTGTTGTCTATTATTTGTATGCGCTGCTTTAATTAGTTGAGTGGTTTTGATTAATATATTAAAAAATTTTGGTATAGCTCTGACTGAGTTCGCAAAAACCGGCTTTAAAAACCAGCGCGCGCTCTCTTTGCATGCACACTCACTCGGGCACACACACACTTACACACATACGCACATGCAAACGCGCACATTTTTACGCTCAAATTGGAAACTTCTGGAAGTTCGTTTTTTATTATTTATTTTTTATCAATATCGTCTCTTTATTTAGTCTCTTTCCACCGATATTGATATTAACATTTGTGGCATTGCGATCAAACAAATAACTTAACTATTAATCATTTATAATATATTTAAAATACCTGGCCAACATTCATGGCGCTTGACAACACCACAAAGAGCCCAAAAGATAAAGTAAGAGAGAGAGAATGTGGAATTTGCAGTTGTGGTGTGTCCTGAAAATATTAATTACATATTGCGTGGGGTATGGCAACGCTGCTCTGCTTAAGTGTTGGCAAACTAGTTTTTCCCTCTTACAAAAGAATAACAATAAGAAGGCAACTGGTCAGTCACTCCTTGGGCCTGCCGCTGCTGCTGCCGCAACAGCGTGTCTCACGTTTTGTTAACAAGTTGACAGACGTCGTCGTCATCATCTTCGTTTCATGGGTGGTGGTGAATGCTGCTAGTGGTGGGTTTTTATTTGCTCTCTGACTCTCTCTCCTTCTCTCTCACGCCTGCTTTGAGTGGGTTTTTGCTGATTACAAAATGAACATATATTTTTTCTTTTTTGCAATGGCACACGCTTTACTGGCAGATACCACGATTCTGTGTAAGGACGCATATTATTTAAAATAAAACCCGTATGTGCACGTACGGCATAGCGAGCAGCACACATAAATTCCAAAAATTTATGACACGCGTGCGTGACTCAGAAGTTTTACTACAGGGTGTCACTGACACGAATTAAATAGTGACAAGCAACTGCATATTATAATTTTATTTAATAAATTGTTTATCACTTGTTACAGGTTACGAAGGAGGAGCTGGCCAAATTGATTAGCGGATTTGATCAGCAGGACCTGCTTACCAGCAACGGCGTAACATTAGCCGGCCAACGGTACATTTACCTCTCAGGCACAGATCGCGTAGTGCGCGCAAAACTGGGCAGAAGCGGTGTGCACTGCATGAAGACGACACAAGGTGAGTAACAGTAAAAGTAACAGTAAACAAACAGCAGAGTTGCAATTCGCTCTAAAAGAAAAATTAATTGGGTGGGAAATTATAGTTTAATAGCACTTACCCAAAACAAGTGACAAGTTTTTTGGCATATTGGTTTGCGAGTCAGACGTATCGTATTAAAATTCAAGAAAATAAGCCGGATGTATGTTATCAGCTTTGAGCTATATGACTTTCTTTTGTTTAGTGCATAGAGGTGCAAAGTATTTAATACCCAGATAAGTGTGGCGACTTTGGTAATAGCCACCCAGCTTATTCATATAATTATGATAAGCATGGAACAGTGAGCATTTTTTTGTAATTACTTTTAATTTGTATCTGTTGTAAAAAGCAGCAGTGCCTACCTAATATATGTATATGCGAATAGTGGCTAATCTTTCAATTTACATAACACCAATATAAATATAAAATAACCAGAAGTTAAACAAGCTGTAAATGATGGGCAATCATTTTATGCTTGCAGTTGTTCGCTGCTGCTCCATTTTTCCGGTCAATTGGCAACTCACCTCGCCACACACAAGTGCATTTCAAACACACACACACACACACTAGCTCTCTCCCTGACGAAAAATATAACTCACTCATTTTTTTTTTGTTTTTCTTTACACCTTGTGCCTAAAAACGTTGATGTGAAAAGTCTTGGAAGCAACTATCTGTCTGTCTAACAAATATTTGTGTCTCTGTGTTGTGTGTGCCATGAAACTAAATTTGTTTTAGTAGCTTGTTTGCCGACTGCGTCGTCGTCGTCGCCTTCCATATTTGTCGACTTTTATTTTATTTTTAGTTTATTTTTTGCGGCAACTGTTGAGCGACGTCGCTGCCCGGCTACCCGCTGCAGCGGCAGCAGCCGGAAAGCTCAAGGTTATTGCCATAATCCATTTCAAGTGCAAATGTTGCACAGAATAAGCCGTAAAAGCGGCCAGCGAGCGGGGAAGCAGCATATAAATGGAAATAGTAGACAAGAAATTGGCATAAAATGGCAAACTGGTCTCTCTTTCTCTATTTGTCTCTGTCTATTTTTCTGGCCCGTATGTGTTTGTTGTTTAAAAGTGTGTGTGTGTGTATGTTGGCGCCTGGTATTAGTCTCTTTCGGCCTCTTGCTTTGTCTTTATTTGGCATTAAATTTGAGCTTTTAGTGGCTTTGGAATTGAACATTTGAACAGCTGATGGAACACACACACACACATATGCATACACGGCTTAAAATCGACTCAATTTACTAAGCACTTGATTTACCGCAAATTACACTATGCTCTAATGGCACTGGATAAGCGACCATCGCAGCTTAACATTGCCTTGTTTGCCTATGTGTATGTGTGTACGTATGTATGTATTAATGTGGTGTATGTGAATCTTACATTGCTAATTAATAGTGCTTAAGACTAACGTACAACTTGTTATGCATGCTGGGGATACGCTTCACATATTTCAAGGCATGTGGCGGCGTGTGTAAGTGTAATTAAATATGAAATGTGTAACAAGTATTAAAGCATTGTGCTATTAAAGTGTTAATGTCATAAGCGGCCTTTTTATCGCTATCAGTTATCGATTGAATGACACACTAACAGTTCTCTGTTACGAAGTGTAGGTGTAGTTGGGTGTTAAGGCGCGATTTCCAGCTGTTGCTGTCGCTGTTACAAAAGCATGTGTGTGTGTCTGTGTGTGCTTATCTTTATCTCGCTCGCTCTCTCTTGCAGACATGACACTTAACTTTTGGTTTATTGACCCCAGTTCAAAAATTTGTTGGAATTTTATTTATTTTTTGCTTTGATTTGATTTGCTGTTTTGCTTGGAGCGTCGTCAATCAATTGGGTTAACAACAATTTGCTGCTGCACAATTGATTAATTCTGTAAGGAGAGGAGCTCCCCAAGAGAGAGTCACCAGCCACTTGACTCCGATATGAAATGTGAGATTCGCTTACACTTCTCAGTATTTGAATGCTGTGTTCGTATACAAAAACATATACACTTACAGTGGACTGGTGGACTTGTCATTCAATATAGTATTGTGTGTGGCTATCTATCTGTGGCCGGCCGGTCTGTCCGGTTTTCACCTGGTCCACAATCTCTCCATCTTCCCCTCTCTCTCTCTCTCTCTAACCCCGCTATATTGCGAGTTTTATTGATAATCTTCTTGGGTTGATGATGTGTAAAATACGGTTAGTTCTGTTTCTCTATGGCCGTTGTCTCTTTTGCTTGCTTTCTCTGTACGTGTGTCTGTGTGTGTGTGTGTTATATTGTCAACCGGATAAGCAGCAGCCAAACACATGTGTATGTGTGTGTGTGTAATTATATAGCCATGTTGAAATAGCTTAACAGATTTCTACTATAGATAAAATTGAATTCTGAGTGCAGAATGTAGAGTGTTGAACAGTCGCCTGGCCAATGGGCAACTGTGGGTTATCGATAACATCGGTGTTCGAAATATCTAACACACTCAAGTTAAAAAATTAATATTAAATAAACAAAATATTTATTGCTTTTTTTTAGCCGTCATCGTTTCCATCTACGAGGATCCTGTACAGCCCCAGCAGGCCGCTTCCGTGGTGGAGAAACTTGGAGATTATCTGATTACTTGCGGGTACTAGAAAATAAAATATAAAAAAACAACAGCAACAACAACACAACACCATCAAAACAACAAACACACCAACAACACAGCAACAAATTCGATAAGAAAGCTTAAATGAACTAAAAATCTAAAAGCAAGAAAAAAGTAATTATTAATATTTAAATTTATTGAAAAATGCCAAGAAACACTTTGAGGTAATTGTGGTCAAAAATCAAGTAAAAAAAAAACGATGTCTAAAAATAAATAAAAAAAAGAAACTGCAACAACAAATTAATTACCCAAAACAAACCTCTACAACATTATAAATTTCTGCATTATTATATTTAAACATTTTTGGTTCATACGATAAAAATAAAAAAAAAACAAAACAAAATAAACTAAAAATTAAAGAAATTGTATTGGAAAGTATTTTGTAAGCAACAAGACATAAAAACAACAACAACAAGAACGCAAAGCAACGCAAGCAAAATTTTTGAATACTTTTTTGTACAGCAATATAGTACATATACATATATACACCGATCTATATAAACACACAGACTATTGAAAGTGAGTGAGACACAGGGTGTTGAGAGGGAAAATGAGATAGAGAGAAAAGTCAGTCAAGCAGCGATATATACAGAAAATACCAACCAATATAAATGAAAATATCTATATATACATATATTTATTTATATATGTAAACTATTTGGAGAAACCATGAAGCTCTATTTTTATGTGGCAGGGAAGAAAGATACATATACGACGCGTACATAGAAAATCACCAGCGCGCAGTGGTATCATCATTTTTTATACAAGAGAATTTTGAGAAAATGTGTAATATTAACGGAAATATGAAATACAGTCTTTTAGCCATATTTGCGATATGCTCATCATTCGGTTAGGTGAACAGATATTCCAGGTACACCAACTCCAACACAAACACACACGCACACGCAAATATACACACATATGTATTTCCGTTTTCCAACCGTCTCATCTAGCCATACATATATAGATACATATAAACGTACGTACATACATACATACACATATACTTGGAATCTTCCGCCATTTTGCTCTCTGTATGCGCTTTTCATGTTTGTATTTTGCTATATTCATACATACATACTTATCGATAAACGACAATTACGATTAGAACGCTGTACAACACTGTCCGTCTCCTGCCAGCCTAAATGGGCTGTGTGCTTGAACGCGTTTCAGGAACATTTATTGCTGATTCAAGAACATCAACACTTTGGCAGTAAAAATTGTCATTAACGACACACACATTTACATACACGACACAATGTCTAATGCATGCATGCAAATAATAATAATAATAATAAAAATGAAATATACAAAAATTTAAACTACTTACTACAAATCATACATAAATAAATGGCTTTTTATGTTAGTTAAACAAAAGTCTTTTTCCGACATATTTCCCCTGTCATTTTTTGCGTAAAAAACGTCGAAAAGCAAAAATTCATACAAAAAATGAATGCATAAATATTAAATATAATATAAAATTTAAAGAAAGAAACAAAAAAAAAAACGAAATGAAAACATATATAATACGATACTTTAATACTATTGAAATAAAAAACGGAGCGTGGCAAAAATCCTGCTCATAAAAATTACATTAAAAGGTATTTTATTTTGAACAAAAAATCAAAACACAACAGGTGCAATTTGGACAAGTCGAAGACTGCAAATCAATATAGATCATTGAACCCTGTTATCAGCTGAGGCGTAATAAATTCCCTCGACATTTTTTAGCTATTCTTTCTTTGTGCTGCTTATTAATTAAAGAAACAATGCTTTTTATGGATCTAGCGTTTGCCACTTCTGTTTGCTCGCAAATTGTCAACTTTTTTTTTGTATATAATAATCATTTTCAGGGTCTGACGCAGATGCGCAATTATTTGAAGAAAATAATATACAAATATATGCAAATATACGTTTTTTTTTTGGTTTGTCAGTCTTCTCGCAGCTGCTGTTCTTTCAGTTATTCAACATTGACCCAAATTATAAAATTCTTCCACGACAGTGTGAAAAATCTTTGCATATTTTTGGATGACCTAAGTTTCGAACATTTGCGCTGCACATGTTTGTCACTTTCATTTTCGAGAGTTTTTTTTTTATTTTATCTTTTGGTGAAAATCAGTATTGAACGATCCGCGGCTTTTATCGATTGCACAATTAATCACATCATGTTATTATTATTGTTATTGGCTTGCTATTGACAAGAGCTGACTGGGGCTGGTCTTTACACCGCCCCTTGCCCACTTCACCCAACAACCATTTGTGGCTCGTGTGCTGTTTGCTTTTTATTTGTTTTTTTTTTATAGCTCTAACGGCATCATGCAAATTGTTTGGTTGCGGGACAAGAGTAGCTGAAATTGAACACATCAGTTGGTTTAATAAAATATGCAAATTTAGTTATGACACATGTAATTTTTTACGATCTGAATGCCTCACTATGAAAATATGCCCGGCCTTGCAATATTGTTTAAATATTTGAATTGAAAACTTGGTTTTTCTAGTATTTTGCATAGCAATCAGCAAACGATTGTTTATCGATAGACAAATATTAGCAACAGTTTATTTACAGTTTTGTCCTTTTGTTATTTTGGTGAACGGTAAGTAATTTAAAATATATGAACAACCGAAAGAGTTTTGACAGGTATCAAATTAAAAGATAATTTACAGATTCACTAATGCGATTTGAATTTGAAATATGGTTGAATTTTGAAAAACCTTTGACACAAATCGTAATGAATTATCCGGCGAAGACTGAAGCAAACATCGTTACATCGTTTGATGGAGACCAACAGACATCAAACAATCTTTGCACATCCAACATACAAATGACATGTAAGCCTAGAAACCCGTCTGCCCTTCCCATACACGCAACTGTTCCACAGACAGCCAAAAGAGCACCGACCACGGGCCCAATCTCAGCCAGCAGGGTAGAAGGCCCTTGTAGAGACTAAGGAAACCCTCCTCGCGTGTTAGTTTGACGATGCAGTCGATAGAGCCCTTGTAGTATAGGCCATGACCACGCTCGTCCGTCGGCTGATTCATGACACGTGACTTGATCACATCAGCGGGATTGCTCAGAACACTTGCCACAAAGCCGGCAACCATTGAGGAGGCGAGGCGCAATGGAATGCCCTCGTCCATATTGAGATGTTTCTTCAAATTACGCTTGCAAAGATCATAGGCCCCCACATCGCCAGCGGTCATCAGGCAGGCGCGCACACAACTAGGTCCCACGCCTCGCCACATGCCCAATACGCCCGACTTCCGATAGATCGCAGACATCTCTTGAAAGCAGCTATTGTTGCGCGGCTCCAGCCCCATGGAGCGACGCCTGCCGTCCATTTGCATGCGCACCTTGACAATATCAAAGGGATTGGCCAAAACCTGAGCAATGCTGCCGGCAGCACAGCCACACATGAATGCATGATGTATTCGTATACTGTCCCGATGCTCATCATCCTTATAAAGGAATCGCCGTCGAAATATATCGTACAGCATCACACGCAACGAATTGAAAATGAAATTGCGAAAGACCATTGCCGAGAAGCCGGCATAGAGGGTCTTCGGTCCCTCCTCCTTGACAATGCCACGCAGCGTGTAAAACATGTTGCGGGGTTTGCTGCCCGTCTTCTTTGCCTCCTCGCCATGCATCTGCTGGCGTGTCTTGCTCACGTCCAAGGGATAGACACATGCTTCTGCAAAGTTGGCGCCAATGAATGTATTTACGTACAACTGGAGTAAGTTTCTAGCCGTTATTTGCTCTTGATTGTTCCCTACATAGAATGGAGTCTTGTCGTATTCGGTTCGTAAATTCCAATAGTTTCTTTCATCTTTATCCATAATAACAAACAAAATTTTTACTTAACAACTATTTATCAATTTGATTTGTTTCGAAGAGCAAAAGAAAAAAGTATTGACACTAATCTCCGAAACGTTTCGATTGAGTTTAGTGGCGATGGATCTGTTTAACAGTCATCCAGAACACCATTGCCCAGGTTCCGACCCGCAGCCAACAGGGAATGAAACCTTTGTACATGGCAATAAACCCCTCCTGCTGCATCAGCTGAGTAAAGCAATCGATGGCGCCCTTGTAGTGTAGGCCACGAACCGTTTCATCCGACGGCTGACTCATCCACATCTGCGGGTGAGCTGAGCACAGCCCCCGTGAGTTGTATCACCCGATTATCGGGCTTTTTCAAAACATTCATAAGAGTCCGCTTGTCCTGATCATAGAAGCTAATAAATAATACGCCTAATAAATGTACGGTGCTATCAATAAGATTAATTTTAACTTGACTTCAGACAGACTTGTGGAAAGACTCCACAGTTACATTTTGAGATTAATTTCAATAATGACAAAATGATGTAAACTCTATGGAATCCTGTAGATGTGAATAAAAGTCAATTGAGCTGTTAGCTTAATTGAGTTGTCTCATTGGACAAATTAACTAAAATATTTAGTCTTTGGCCCACTAACCCAGTGTAACCAGGGCAGCACGCCCAGCACTGCGCTCTTCCACAGTCCCACAATACCACCTGTCGTGTAGATGGAGCTAAGCGCATGGATTATGTTACATATTCTGGGTGGTTCAACCAACACATATCGCTTGCCCTCCATTTGCATTTGTACCTTGATCAGGTCGGTGGGTGATGCATTTATGTTTGAAACTGCTCCAGCCACAATGCCAGCGATGGCGCCATTCACAAATGGAAAATGTGACTTGCCGTTGGAGGGATAGGTTTTGATCAACTATGCTTTATATGTACATCTTAAGGCCGCTGAATATGGTGTGACCCAGAACCATGGCCACTATGCCGCCATAGAGTGGGCCCTCCTCCACGATGATGCCCTTGAAGGTCGCAAACATGCCCCGATACTGCAGATCTACTTGCTCGTCATCTCGCCCTGAATCTGCATTCGCGTCTTGCACACATCCAAAGATCCATAGATTTCGATGAAGGGCGTTTTCCTGTTGTTGTTGTTGTTTTTTTAACCATGATGCAGTGACAAAGATTTGGTAAATTTACCGAAATATGACTATATATAATAATCATTTGTTTTATTTTAAAAGAGGGATTACTAATGAGCCGCTATATTAATATATATATAAATAAATTGTTGACCCAACAAAATGCGCAATAATTTAAGTTCTTGAAATAAATATGACCAAAAAGTTGGAATAAGCAACATATTAAAATAATTTACAAATAAATAAATGTACTTTAATCTAAAATTAATCATAGCTTGCGAAGCAAATATAAAAAATATTTTTAGTGGGTGATGTATTTAAATAAGTAAATAAATTCGAATTATGAGAAACGGGGTATTTTAAAAAGCGCAATTGTGATAAAAAAAACTAAGTTTATGGAAAGTTTTGTTATACTAAATTTTGGGAAATACATAAATTCGGTTTATGAGAAACGGGGTATTTTAAACAGTGCAATTGTGATAAAAAAAAAATTAGTTCATAGAAAGTTTTGTTTTCTTTTAGCTTGGCTCATATAAAAAAGATGCACATCAATTTAAGAGTGTTTCTCTTCTTTTGGCCAGATTACAAGAAGAGTGATCTCCCCTACATTGCTTGTGGATTTTTCAATAAGAAGTTTAAAAATTAAAGAACATGTTCAAAACCAGAGAAAGTCAACAGTATTAGAAAATTAAACAACAAATATTTGGTACAAATTTATTGAAAACCAATGCGAATAATTGGCAACTTGATTTAAGCCACTTAAAACCTGCAGAGAATAAGAATTATTTGCTGTATATCAGCTAGTTAGTTGGCCCAACTAAAAAACGACAATAAACAGAAATTTATATATGTATATATATGTGTATATATATGTATATAAAAACCACTGGCGATAAGGTAGATATGGCAAATTAAAGAGAACGAAGAACTTGATGACGCTGACATTGCATGCTAAAACGACCGCGCCCAAAAAACTGCGAGTTTTGTTTTTACTATGATTATGAACTGTGTGTGTGTGTGTGTGCGTGAGTGTGTGTGTGAGTGTGTGTGCGCGCGTGTGTGTAGCAATACACGTGGTGCTGCCGTGCAGGCTACCCCTGAATATGGGTGCGGTGGCTAGTCATTCGCCAGGGGGACTTGGTCACAGAGCCAGCCACTTAGTCGATGCCACCAACCACCGCCTCACCAGTCTAATGAGCAAATGAGTGAGAAAGTGGTGCTGTCAGTCAGCCAGAGAAGTGAACTAAAGGAAGCCGAGCACGCGCCCATACATATTACACCTATATACATTATGCGAAAACCGGCCCATTCCAACTGATACATGCTACCTTCTGCGCCATCCTCCCTTGGTGCTTAGCACTTTTGTTAAATGAAAGCGATGCATCGCGCCAAAGGGAGAACTGGGGGGAGTGAACTGTCAGACCTCTAAAAACAAGGGGGAGCTGTGTAATTTGAAATTCCCGACACACGCATGATTTATATGGCCCAAGAATTAGCTGACTGGGGTTCCTAGTTTTAAGTGCTTTATGTCGATAATTATATGTAACTATGAAACCCAAAACTCTATGACCAACTGACCGATTTAACAAACAAATTTGACTTATGCTCAATAGCTAGAAAACATATATAAACTAATATATATATATATATTATATATATATACGTAAGCATTTATATCACTCGTTTGTTGACTGGACAAACTGTACGGTAATTTGAGAGTTTGTTGAACTGCTAAAAAATTGCTGCGATCAGCTAAAATACAAATTAATGTTTAATGCATAAAAAAACGAAACACTCAAATTAATCATAGATAAGAACAAACTGTAAATGCTCTGCCATTTAGCTAATCACTTAATTTAATAGATAAAAATATATTTCATGACATTTGTAGTCATCATATCTAAATATAAATGTCGTAAAGCTGGTAGTAGATAAATTAATAATAATAAAAATAAAAAAAATATAAAAATCATTTTGTGTTATAAAATGACAGTGTCTTTTTTTATGCTAAAACTTATTAATAAAGAATGTCGAAGTAATTCTATTAGATATATATTATATATATGATACGCCTTGATTATTTATATATATAATTTATAAGGTCATATAAAAAAATTTGATTAATTAATGAATATTTAAAACAAATGAAAAATGATTTTTGAAATATAATTTTCTTTTTCATTTTTTATTCGGAAAAATTATCAAAAAATTGTATCTATTAATATTATTAAAAATATGAATTTTGTATATATTTTTTAATAAATTACAAGTCTTGGCTAAATATTGAAATGCCGTAAGCTGTGCAGAGTAACCAATTCATATTGAACCCTCTGGGGACAGGCTCGGGCACTATGGATCGTTGCAAAGGTTTTTATTCAGTGCCACGAATTTCAAGTGAAAGAAACTCCAATTACCAGTGTAGCACCCAAGAAGACTGGCAGCAGAAGCCACAAGCGGAACCAGAACCAAACTACAAAATTGCAGCAGCACGGATTGTGCAAGATTACAGAGAATCCAGCAGGTGAGTCGTGGGAGTTTAGATTTCGTCGTCAGTTCTTATTCCAATGATTGGCCCACTTCCAGAGTATAAAAGAACCGGAGGCAACCTAAACGGAAGTTAGATAAACGGAAGCAATGGTCAATTATCTACATCAATTGCAGCAGCTGCTGCTGCTGTTGCTGCTGAGCAGGCTGGCCATCGGTTTGGCCCACGAGGATCACCAGGTGGATGCACTGCATCGCAGGAAGCGCACGCTGACCACCATCTGTGTTGAGATCAAGCCCAGTGGGCCGCAGGAAGAGCCGTATTTCATGTGCAGGGGCACGGATTTCTCTCGTGGCAACAATGCTGCAACAGCGACAGCAACTGCAACAGCGGAGCAGCCGCAACCAATGACGAATTATGCCCAGCCAGCTGGACAAGTGATGCCCATAAGTCCACAGTATGCATCGACGCCATTTCCATTGTTTCCCAGCTTTGGGGCTGGGTTTTTACCAATTCTGCCCAGCTACGAGGAGGCACCCAAGGCGGCGCCATATCAGAGTCAAACGCCAGCTGTCGCCGGTATTGAATCCCAGTTTGGATCCTCTGCTGCTGCCATTGCGCCTGCGCCTGCTGCGCAGTCATATGGCCTGCCAGCAGTTCCTTACCCAGCTGCAGCAGGCCCAGCAGCAGCTAATCGCGGAACTGCAGTTGGCCCAAGCGCAGCGCCCGCGCCCTCTCCATATGCTGATGCAGCGCCTCCGAGTCCGACGTCAGCGGCACACAAATCCCAGCCAGCCATAAGCAATGGTAATTCATATGATGCCCTAGTGGGCAGTCGTTATCGGGTTCCGCCCGCCGATGATGTGATGCAGGATTTGGGTCTTCGGCGAGAGGAGTTGCAGCGGCGACCGATGGAACCCATGGTGGGTGCTGCACCGCCCATGATGTGGACACAGCGGCCACAACAGTTGTCACCTCAATACGAGGATGATCCCGTTATGCGCGCCTTCTATGCCAGCCAGGAACACCATGAACCACAGGTGGCTCAAGCGGCACCCATGGAGCAAATGGTGGGACAAGCAGCGCCCGCTTATGCACCAGCCTATGCGGTTGCACCACAAATTCCAGCAGCTGTTGCACCACCACCACCACCACCACCACCACCATCGCAACCACAGCCATCCGCTCCAGCTTATGCAGAAAATCCAAGGGCCACTTATGCACCGGATGCAAACAGTGCCTGCAATTCGTGTAATCGCCCCTGCTCCACATTGGACACATACAGTGCGGTGCCTTCGCATTGTCCCAGCTTTCAGCCGGTCATCATAGCCATGCCCTGTTATGGCCAACAACAGCCGACACATTATCTGGCTGTGCATGGATCGGGTGCAGCAGCTCCGCAACGTGAGCAGATATTGGGCAGTGCATATGGAGGACCATTTGGCATGGCTACGCCAGGACTGGGCTCACCCTTTGGCATGTCGCCACACTTGGGGATGTCTGCGCCGCAGGTGGGCTCCTCCTTTGGCATGGGGCCGCAAGTGGGTGCTCCGTTTGGCATGGGACCGCAAGTAGGTGCTCCGTTTGGCATGGCACCGGTGCTTAATCCCTTCGGGCCCTTTGGCACTCTAAATCCATTTAATCCCTTCAATAGAATACTGGGAGCAGCTGCGCCAACGACTCAACAACCACGAATGCGTCTGTTCGGTGGTCCCCAGGAGGCAACAACTGCCACAACAGTAACCGCACCACCAGCCACATTATTTCCAAAATCCTTTACACTTAACTTCTCCAGCAGCACCTTAGCAACACCCACAAAGATCAGCACTGAGCCAAATGAGCCAACTGTTGGTGCTGCCCCTGATTCAGATGGAAGCACAAAAGAGAAAAACGACGAAGACGATGATGATGATAATGATGATGATGATGAGGAGGAGACTGGATCACAGGAAGTCACTGATGCGCCACGTTCGTCGGTCACATCTGAAGACGTTGGTGCCTCGCCAGACCCAGAACTCTCCAAGTCTGTGGAATTAAAGGATCTCTCTGCCGATCAGCTACTAAACAAGGGAGAAAATAAACTCAAAGTGGATAAACGAAGGCGTCTCAATTTACGTTATAGCAACAACAATAACAACTCCCAAAAACGCAAATATTTACAGCGATTGTAGTTCTTAGCCAAGTATTACTGTAGCTGCTCTTATTCTGTGCAGCAAATCATAAACTAATCAATAAAGCTAAAAATTTGTTTACGCTATAAAAAATTCTTTTCTTGCGTGGGAAAAATGGAATAATCTAAATTTCTTATCTTAATTACTGGGAAAATTTCTCAAATATTTAAAAAGCATTTATAATTTCCCATGCTTTGTTTTTTTTTTTTTTTAGAACAAAATGGCTTAGAATAGAAATTAATTTTGCTTTAAATTTTTTGTATTCATTTTACATCTTGAAACATATTAAATTAGACACTTTAATTAAAATAAAATGGCTTAGAATAGAATTTAATTTTACATTACATTTTTTGTATATTCATTTTGCATCTTAAAACATATTCAAATAATTATTTAAATTTCAAAAAAAAATTCATTAGAAATTATTTCTTGTTTTCACAGAAATTTTCTTCTTATATTTTTTCTTTATTGTTCAAGTAGAGTTTAGTTTAGTGTTGATTTGCCATTTCTTACATATCGTATTAATTACAAAAAAAAAGAAATTAAAACTATTTTAACTACTTAATAAATGATATACATCATTATAGTTATTTATAGTTATTTAATTTTGCTCCGAAAACATAATTGAGAAATTTTGGACTTATTAGTTGCATGAGAAACTGCGTGTCAAATTTGGACCATGTTGTTGGCATATATTATCTAATTCAGTGATTTTGGCAATTAACAATGAGTTTATTATTGCATGTGGTCTGTGCACATCTTCTTCCATTGAAGAGCTGCCTCTGCTCTTCGTGCCCAATTGGTCTCAGCCAACTTAAACGTCGAGTCAATTACTGATGAATAAGCCAATGGCCACTTAAGGAAGTGTTTTATATATATTACTATATTTATATATACCTATGTAGACATATATAGTTATATATTTATTATGCAGTTTTTCTGCTTCTTCTTCGTTTTTAATGTATATTTTCTTTGATGTACTTCCGTTTGGCTTGGCGCATTTTGTTTTCCGCTGGCGCACGTCTCTATAAGTAGCAGCTACGCTTCACGGACCAAACAGGAACCCACTTCGACTCCCAAGCTCTTTGGCTGCAATCTGCTGATCAGCCATGTTGAGCACGTAACACAATTTAAATAAACAATAACAAAACTATAGATAAATACTCCACGCAACACAAAACAATTTAGGCTTAGAGTCAATGTACTACCTGTCAATTGGCCAAGCTTGGAGCTTGATTAAACCTTGGCCAGAATGGGCACAGCCATTCTGATTGTTTTTCTATTAACCCGGTTACAACATTCTCTTGCGAAATTCTAGAAAAAGTCAATACTACTTCATGATAATTGGAGAGTTGTATTTGGTGTCGAAGGTATTATACTCTATAAACTTTCAAAAAGAAGACTTTACCAAAAATTAATTTATTTAAAATGTATATATAAAAAAAGCCACTTATAGAAAAATTATAAAATGGAAAAATAAATTTAATCAGGTTTTTTATTACTCAGTTCATTTGGCACAAATTAAATATAAGAAAATTTACATTTTGGAATTGTTTCCTTGATCTACCTAAATTCTTCTACTTTATTTTTAATTATATTTAAAAACTTACATTTTATTTATTATTCTATATAATATTTGTATATAAATATATTATATATACAATTGAGAAATTTGGATTTTCATACATTATTTAAATCTATAGCAATCTATAAAGTTGCCTTTTTTATATTTTTCTTAATTTGGTCCACTTTTTTTTGTTGCCAAAGCTTTTTTCAGTTTAAAACTGGTCTACTCCCAAGCGTTACAGAAAAGGTGTCAATGTTGACAGTGCTGGTGGCAGGTAGGGTATCAAAGTGCGAGGGTTGCAGTTTTCGGGGCAACTTTGGAGTCGGTGAACGTTCAATGCAATCGGAGCTCATCGAATAGTTGCAACTGGGAATCCGCGACGAGAGGTTAAAGTTACAAAAGTCAACGCAAAATGCAAAAATCCGGGAGCTGCCTGGCAACATTGCTGATCTTGTGCAGCACCATTTGGCTAGCTGGATTCACGGAGGCGCAGCTGTCTACCAGCACAGGAACAGGCATGTCCAATAGCATTGCTGCACCCGGACAACCTTTGTACTATCTGATGGCCGACACGGGCTCCAGTGTGGGTCCCAATGATGAGCTCAGGCGCACCAATCGATCGCTCTTTAAGTGGTGGGACGATTTATTTGGTCAAAATAATTGCTGCAATAACAACAACAATTTGCTGAACTACAACAACAATCTGTTGCCCAGCAACAACAATCTGTTGCCCAACAATTTCTTGCAGCCAATTGGTAATATCAACAACTGCAATGGTTTGCAATTACAATCCTTGGATACCCTTGATCCGTTCAAGCAAATGAAACTGTTCAAGAAACTGCCCGATCTGTGGGGCAATAACTGTGCGGGTCAGTGTCGCCAGTGTGGTGGTCAGCAACCCATCAACAACTATGTAGCACCAGTTAATCCTGGCTATGGCGGCGCTGGTTATGCGCCAGCACCTGTGGCTCCTGCCGACTATAATCAGGCACCAGCACCAGTTAATCCTGGCTATGGCGGCGCTAGTTATGCGCCAGCACCTGCGGCTCCTGTCGATTATAATCAGGCACCAGCAGCGGTTCCTAGCGGTAGCGGCTACGATGGTCCTGGCGATGGTGATGCGGGCTATATGCCACCAGTGGCACCGCCACCAGCAGTAGATAACTATGCAGCACCACCAGCTCCGGCAGACTACGAAGCACCAGCAGCTGCACCACCTAGCTATGAGACGCCCGCACAGCCAGCGCCCTATGAACCCGTTGCTCCGCCAGCTCCTGACAGCTACAGCAAAGTAGACGAGTATGCCAAACCAGGCAATAGCTATAATGGTGGTGCACAACAACAACAACTACCACAAATCGTCTATCAGCCCATCATTTATCTAGCAGCATCGCCGGCAGTCAAAGATGAGCAGCCGGAACAAAGCTATCAAAAACAACCGGAGGCACTACCACCGCAAGCTTATGAGCCCCCACCACCACAAATTGAATTGCCCACTTATGCGCCAGTTCCAGCTCCAGCTCCTGCTCCAGCTCCTCCTCCAGCTCCAACCGTCCCTTGCAATGCACCTACTTGTGGCGGTTATTTGCCCCTTTTGGGCGTGCCTCTCTATGGCTATCCCGCGGGCCCAGCACCAGCACCTGCTCCCATTTATTCAGCTCCCCAACCACCAGCACCACCAGTCTATGCAGCATCACCACCGGTTTATACTTCCCCACCAGCCCCACCATCGCCCTCATATTGCTCATCGTCTTGCCAGACACCCATACGATTGTCTCTTGTGGATCAACCATTTCGCGTGGCGCCGGAACTCTTTCAGGAATACAACTATCGCTTATCTCTGGCCGATCAGAATAGATTATAATAGATAGACTATTACTGGTTTTTAGGTACTCTTAACTGTAAATAAAATGAATCAAACGCTGTTTTGGGGTGATCTAATTTTTATTGGGCTGGAAAACTGATTCTTCCGATGTAGATCATATTGATCTGAATATTACACTATTTCTTATAGAATTATTGATGGAGACAATTACCATAAAGTAAGTAACAGATTACCCTAAGCTTTTTTTTCGATCAGTTAGGAGCTCTTAGCTAGAAACAATAGTTCTCAGATATCGTTTCTAAAGAGTTTTAAATTAAAAGCTTTTATGTAGATACTTTAATTCAAATATTCGCCACGTATAGCTATAGTTAATATAGATTGATATAGATATGGTTGAGTAATATAATATTTTCCGCTAATACCGTAGATAAATGTAAAATAATCATCTTAGCAAAGCATTTAACACGGTTTGTTGAAGAACTTAGCATTAGTCAGTTTTTCAACTGTTAGGTATTAAATATTAAAATAATTATGAATAATAATAAAAATTACATTTTATAAATATACAAAGTACTTATAAGAATTAATCAGAAAAAATGATGAATGTGTTCGAAATTGAGACATTTTTTGACACAATGTTAGAGTTTTAAAAAGTGAGCCACTTTTTTGTGTTATTTAATTTTATTAATATAAAAAGTTATATTTAAATATAGTAGTAATATAAATTTCGAAGAACCAGCCATTTGTGTGTATTTTAATCAATTTGCTTTGTGTGGTTTCATATTATAAATATGTGCTTCTAATTATGCATAAAATAAGTCATTAAGTGGAGCAGATTGATTCTTATCAGAATCCAGTGCAGTTAAGTACAGTTGTGTGCTCTGATTTCCGTTCCAACCAAACAGTAGCAGTGCTTATCAACTTAAATACTCCATTTGTCGGAGCTGTCAAGGTCCCCGGGTCTCCATCATTATTGGTTTGCATTTATCGCATATGTTAAGCGTCGATTGCCTGCGAAGATTTCAGACTCTTTACGCCTCTTCCTGTTATTATTATGGCTCTTTCTCTCTTTCTGTCTTTATGTCTTCATACGTCAGCTTACATACATACGTATATGTGTGTAGATATGTAGACGATGACATCGGCAAGAATTTGAGCTGTAATCGCTTCAGTCAGTCAGTTGGTCGTCGGCTGTTCTTCGCAGTTTCATTTCATTTTCAAATTCAAATTCCATAACAAATTGCACAAGATAAACAGAGACTTCCTTTTCAAAGCGGGCATCGGGGATAGGGGATCGGCCTCTGTGAAATGCGATAACAAGCCAACGGGAGAGAGACAAAGAGAGAGACAAGCCGTGCCCATGACCATGACCGTGACCAAGTGAAAGTCTGGCCTGCCTGCAGTTAGCACCCAGACGCCTGGGCGTATCATAGATAGAGAGAGAGAAAGAGAGATATGAAGATAAAGAGCAAGAGCGAGAGAGGGAGTAGGCCTGCACTCAGCTGACCATCGCTTCTTTGTTTAGCATTGTCTTACTTTGCATGTGGCACGCACGCACTTCTTTCTTTGTTATGTTTATCTTTGCCTGAGCGTTGATCGCTTGCTGATTTGCAGCTCGTCCCGTCCCAATGCATGCGTCTGTGCAAAGCGTGACGTATGTTTTATTTTATAGTTGCTTACATAACCTAATCGCCTGTTGAGTGAGCAGAAAATATGCCTGATAAATTAGCGGCGAGTTATCTTAGCGTTAAATCGTTGCGTAATGTACAAAATGCTCAAGATATGCATTTATGATGCCACCATCTGAAGCGATAAATGAGCATGTCAAAGATCAACTATGATTCGTTGATTGATATGGTGGCAAAACATTGTTGACTTGATCTATAATCTAATAGCGGTATCAGCACTGATCAGTATTGTAAATGATAAGTTTTTGATTAGATATGCTGTCAAATTATTTCATTCTCTCTGTCCAAAATGATTAAATTGAGCATGTGAATTTCCATTGCCTGTTATCATTGTACTAATCAAGATTATATTTAAAAATAAGTAACAACTTAACAGATCTATTAGATATTTTTTATTCTCTGCACAAATTTTATAATAAAGTAGTTTTTTATAAAAAAAGTAAAGTAGTCTATCTCTTAAAATTCAATAACAATTATTATAATCTGTATTAAATGGATCAGTTTATGCTTTGACTTTATTTTAATCTCGAACGACTGCATTTCTCAAAATTTTAATCAAAAGATTTGTTGGTAGATTAAACAGATTTTCTTGGCGTATATTTTCAATTTGTTACGAAGTTATAAACTGAGTAAATTTCTTACATATTTTACTGGAAAAATATATATCTATAGATTAACGCAATCTGTGCCAGCAAAGCTACTAAACTAAAAGTTTCACAAAAAAAAAAATTTGTTTTGTATTGCGTGAGTTAAGAACGTCCAACATATTTGAATTAATTGTGAATATCTTTTTAAATATTATGTGATAACGTTTTTGTGAGAGTCTAGATCGCATGAGCAAAATATTTGAGAATGTCGCTTAGAGTGCTTTGCTGTAAGTCAGCCTAAAAGTTCGACAAATTAAAATATATGTATATATGAATCATTTTATGATAAATATAACAATGCAAGTGTGCTGGAAATGTTTCTCCATAATAAAATCCCTTTTAGATTTCGGCATTCAAGACAAAATGACTTCCTTTCAACGACATAAAAGAAATATGTATTTAATCATAATCAACCACAGAATTGCTAATTTAAAAAAATTAAACTAGTCTAATTTATATTAATAACATGTCAGTTAGCTAGATCTCATATACATAATATATACTGCATTGATATTATGTTTTGCCATTCATTCGAAAATTGCTTAAGAAATAAAAATTTAAAGTCAGCCAAATCAGGCAACAGACTGCTCCGAGTGATACTCAAAAATCACAGAACGCGCTTGATCGTCGTTTTTGAAAACTACCCCATGCAGATTTTCTCAGAAGCTGGATGCCGAGGCCGGCGCAACTCTTGAGCGTAATTTAGTGAGTGTATCAGAAGAACGATCCTAAAAAAATTTAACAGCACATAAACAACGATTGTGGCACAACATGTGTGCGCTTGCTCCCAACAAAAATGATGAGGGGCATGAGCAAGAGCTGGGCACTTGCAACCGCATGCCGGGTCTCAAAAATAACACCAATGTCGCCGCAAGCGCTGATGCCAAATGAAGTAATTCCAATACCCTTGCGTGGCATATCTGGACTTTTTAATAATGTTTGTCAAATATGTTGATTTATTCTTGTCGAACAGTTTGTTTAGCTGAATTTATGTTTTCTTTGTATTTTGACAGTGTGTACAAACATCGGTTTAATTCGATTATGATTGTAGATTATGTTCTGGGAACTTATGGGTTTCTTTGAAATCATGCCTGTAAATAAATAAATATTTTTGGAGTGAGTGTACGGCGGTGTGTGGTGTGTTCAATTCCAGTGGTTTGCCACAGTTAGGGGGGCATTTGTGGCTATATATATATATACATCAATTTGTCGTTGTTGCTAAATGTTGTTTTAAAATTTTTTTTAATTTATAATGCTGTATTTATGTAACTGCTTTGGCGGTGCGTAATAAATTTTCGAAATTCATCTAAAAATGTGGGTCGTTGCCACTTGCATTTTACTTTGAATCATCTACAAAAATACTTATATAGAACATTCTCGTGCGTGGGTGTAAAAAATGAACGAGAAATAAAACAATTATAATATACATCTATCTGCAAATGTTCACATGCTATAAACATATGCATTTTCTTATTATATTTTCTTTCTCTAAAGCTTTGTATATAAATTAGATAATCAGAAAATGTTTGTTTGAATAGTCTTCATTAAAATATTATATATATAACCTATTTACACTAAAGATGGTGTTCATTTAATTAATGTAGAATAATTTAAATAGGCTAAGAATGTAAAACTATGATAAATGTTTTTATCATATGTATATATGCTTTTAGTTGTCCACTTCCTAAAGATATATCAGAACTTGACATAATCTGTAGAATATCATATTATTTATGATGTGTAAATTGACTTATACAACTTATGACGACATCCATCGTTCATCACAGAAATAAATCATAATCATGCATATATATATAAATATGATAATGCTCTAAATTTGAACTTCTGTTTTGTATAAAGATTTTTGTAGAATATACCACATCATAAGTCATGTGTTTTTCTATATCTAATAAACATGATTGCCAGTTTATTTTAGCATATTTACTAGAAACCGTATATAAAAAGAAGCATGAAATATATACAATATATATTTATATAGACAATAATTAAAATATATATTTATATAGACAATATATATAAAAAGAAACATTAAATGTATGAAATAAGACTAAATAAGTTTAATACATTTGGCAAGCATTTTGTTAAAAGTTTATAAGTTGGTCACTAAACAGAAAAAACTTGAACTATTTCGAAATATTAAAATATTCACATGCCAAGCAAAATAGTGATCCATTTAGTGTTAAAGTCGAAATGGAGCATTACTTGAAATGCAAACGAGTCAGAATTGACCCACCCACCTCGACTGTTATACTTTCTACCCATTTTTTTTTTTTAATGAATTTTGACAACCTCAACATCTTATTATTTAAATATATATATATATATATATATATATATATATATATAAAATTGACCCCAAAAGATCTGCATTCGAATGTTTGCCAAGCTCAGCGCAAATTTATGAAATGAACAAAATTCAAAGTCAAAGACTAATTAAAATTACTAGTGCCAACTAGGCAAAAGTCTGGCTACTATATAAACTAGTCATGGAATTGCAACTGACATCAATCAGCTTTTGGTAACTACAGTAGCAACATCAGCTCTAACTTCAAGATGAAATTCTTTGTGTGCTTCGCTCTCATTGCCATCGCCGTCTCCGCTGGCGCAGCACCCAGCAGCGGCTCTGCCTCCCTCACTAGCAGCAATGTCGGAGCCAACCAGGAATCCGAAGTTGAGGGCCTTTCCGGCCTTGCTGATCTGACCCGTCTGCGCAAATCCGCTTATGGTGGCAGCTCGGGGGGATATGGTGGCTCCAGCGTTCCAGCTCCTCCTTGCCCCAAGAACTACTTGTTCAGCTGCCAGCCCAACCTGGCCCCAGTGCCATGCAGCGCTCCAGCTCCCAGCTACGGATCTGCCGGTGCTTACTCTGCCCCCGTTGCCAGGTACGCTGTTCCCAACTACGGTGTGCCCCAGCAGCAGTTCTACGGCGCCGCTTACGCACCCCAGGGCTATGGCTACCAATACTAGAAGATCAAAGGCCCTGCAAACTTCAACTTGACACAGCCTTCAAAGCCGCCGAGAAATCTTTGCAATGTTAAACAAAAAATGTAAAAAAAAATATACGTGGTTTAAATTAATGGACGATATAAAACTAGAACCAAAATTATTTTATTTTATTCCTTATTATAATTTTATTTCAGAGCTTATTAAATTAGTTAGTTATATTTTTCTTACAATATATGGATCGTTGAGATTCCAAACTTCTCCCAAGAAAAAAAAGCTTAATGTTGTTATCATAATTAATTTTTTATGTTGAACAACAAAAGCACTTTAATTAAATTTATAACATTTATATTTTTAGATATACTAACAAACAATAAAGTTGCTTAGGAAATGTATGATATAAACCACTAAATATATTTATTTATTTTTTATTTTGGATTTTAAATAAGCTGGGATTGAATTTTCGAGAAGCAACATATATTATAATTCTATTATTTTTATACAGCAATCAAACTGTTTAAAAAGAGTAGTGTTACACTAATTTATTCCTCAAGCTTAAAACCTATATTATAAAAAACAATTTTATTCTTAAATTTCTTCTGAAAGCAATCATGAATAAAGTACAACTGTTAAATAATTAAACTTTTAATCTTATTATTTAAAGCACTTGATATTACTTAAATAAATATAAAATTAACTTCTGAAAGAACAACTCTTATAGTTTTCTTTAAATGACAAAGATAAAGATTTTTAAGACTATCCGAATGGATTGTCTTGGTATATCAGATTGATTGGAAACATACAGACTTGGCGCATATTATTTCAAACCGTAAAATCCCTTTAAATGGTTGGTAGATCATAAAAGTTTTATACGCATTTTTTGCTGACCATGATTTTACCACAATCTATCTGATAGAGTTTTCAATCCGATCATATATATATTTACGATATGCATAACGTATTTACATATATATATGTATATTGCATATTCATTCAGTTTTACAGAGCAAATAGATATAGCTGATAAAGCTAAATTCCAAAGCGTAAAACTTGATGAACGCACATTTTATGCTAACTCGACAAACTGTGACTATATAAACTTGGCTGGTGGTATCAAATGGCATCAGTCACCTTTGGTAACCACAAAAAAACCAACAGCTTCAATATGAAATTCTTTGTGTGCTTCGCTCTCATCGCCATCGCCGCCTCCGCTGTGGCTACGCCCAACAGTGGCATCACTACTGGACAGGAAACCGAAGTTGAGGGCCTTTCCGGAACGAGCTATGGTGATCTGACCCGTCTTCGCAAAGCCGCTTATGGTGGCAGCTCGGGCGGCTATGGTGGCTCCAGCGTTCCAGCTCCTCCTTGCCCCAAGAACTACTTGTTCAGCTGCCAGCCCAACCTGGCCCCAGTGCCATGCAGCGCACCAGCTCCCAGCTACGGATCTTCCGGTGCTTACTCTGCCCCCGTTGCCAGCTACGCTATTCCCAACTACGGTGTGCCCCAGCAGCAGCTCTACGGCGCCGCTTACGCACCCCAGGGCTATGGCTACCAATACTAGAAGAGCAACCAGCCTGCAGAATTCAACGGCCTCCAAACATGCTAAAAAAAAAATAATAATCTTTGTTCCGAGAAAATTACAAAAAAATGTACATGGTTCAATTAAATAGTTATCAAATTCAAAAAGCAAAATTCCAAGTTTTTTATTCAACCAACAGATTTCCTTGGATTATCAATTTAGCTATATATATATTTAGATTGCAACTGCTCTGAGTAATTAGTCATTTCAGATTGCAACTTAATCATTTGCGTATAAATAACAATATAAAATACTTAAACAATGGAATCACTTGTTCAAACGTTAGAATTTCAAGATAATTTTAAATATAAAGAAATTTTTTTACAGCTGCTTAAGTATATATATATTTGCATGATATTTTTACACATTTGTTTTAAAGAGAAATGTATGAAATGAAATACTTGCGAGCAAGTATTTTTCCTAAAGCAAAAATCTGCTAAACGAAAAGCGATATGAAAACAGATTTTTCTATCGGTCTTTAAACTCGGTTATAAACAATTAAGATACGAGTAGCATAAATAAATAGAGAGAAAAAGTGATAGAGAAATAATATGGAGGTTTGCTGAAAAATTCATATAAATACGAGTTTTTAAATCAAGTATATATTTTGTAGAGATCTTTAATGGAACATTGAACCTTATACACTTAAAAAATCTCTGTCAAGTCTGCAAGAACACCTACATAAAAGTACAAAAAAAAACCAAATCAGCATATTGTGTATTTTCAACAAGTTAGCACTTTTTCTTTTTCTCTTTATCCGCAGACATTTAACTTAACTGCAAATTATTTGCTAGGGGTCTATGAACCGAGCTGATTTTAGCAGAAATTATTGTTTTTGAATTGAAATATTTTCTATAAAGAAAGTGAAAGAACAGCCGATTGCGAAATGTGCATCCAAGTCTATAGCTTAAACAAACTGCAAAAACAGCAACAGTAAAACAGTAAAAATTGCCAACTGCAGGGAATTTATTTGGTAACATGATATTCAAGTGGCTAACATATGTGGGCTAGCTGGACAGCCTACACAAAAATCTAGCTGAAACTCGGGTTTCGTTGGGTATTCGTTGTCGGGCCAGCAAACAGTCAACAGTCATGACTTGGCCAGACAATGCGTTGAGGATGTGTCTATAATCATATAGGTGTTAACTTGAACCCACATGAGCAGCCCTTGGCCTACTCACCCAATTGACCATATTACGTTGAAGGTTTTCTGTTGCACACTGATTCCATTTCCGCTTGACGCTGCATTTTGTTGCTGCAACCAAATAACTTGATCGCATTGATAAAAGCCAACTGGCTAACACCCAATGTCGGCTAGTCTTAGTTTACATTTTCACGGCACGCCAAGTGTTAAGTTACCCAACCAACATCAACACAATCAACATGACCACTTTGTGGGCGTTTATCTCGTTGCTCCTCTGCTGCTCTTATCTGTTTCTGGAATGTATGGCTAATTGCGATGGGCGCTGCATGCGTAGTCCTGTTGGGCACAATTATCACATCATTCCTGTTCGCCTTTATACACCACAACAGCTAGGGGATAATATTGAGCTACTGCGTCTACCACGTCAACAGCAATTTGTGCAGGAAGGGATTGTGGAGAATAATTTTGGTGGATTCGGTTTTGGCAGCCCTCAATTTGGTGGATTCCCGTTTGGTGGCGGCCCTGTCTTTGTCGATTTTGGTCGTGGTGGCTTTGGACAGGGAGCCGGATTCAACCAGGAATTTGAAATTGGAGGCCTTTCCGGCCATTCTGATCTGGCCCGTCTGCGCAAATCCGCTTATGGTGGCAGCTCGTGCGGCTATGGTGGCTTCAGCGTTCCAGCTGCTCCTTGCCCCAAGAACTACTTGTTCAGCTGCCAGCCCAAGCTGACCCCAGTGCCATGCAGCGCTCCAGATCTCAGCTACGGATCTGCCGGTGCTTACTCTGCCCCCGTTGCCAGCAACGCAGTTCCCAACTACGGTGTGCCCCAGCAGCAGCTCTACAACACCGCTTACGCACCTCAGGCGTACGGATACCAATACTAGAAGATCAACGACCCTGCAGACTCCAACTTGACACAGACTTTAAAGCCGCCGAGAATTATTTGCAATGTTAAACAAAAAGTGTTGAAAAAAAAATATATGAAGTTTTAATTAAATGGCGCTGCGTCCGCAGTCCTGTTGGGAACATGTATCACATCATTCCCGTTCCCTTTATACGCCACAACGGCTAGGGGATAATATGGAGCTGCTGCGTTTACCACGTCAACAGCAATTTGTGCAGGAAGTGATTGTGGAGAATAATTTTGGATCCGGGTTTGGCAGCCCTCAATTTGGTGGATTACCGTTCGATGGAGGCCCTGTTTTTGGCAGATTTGGTCGTGGTGGCTTTGGATAGGGCGGACCACGTGGTGGATTCGGCGTTGGAAGTGGCTTTGGACGCGGCGGAGGCTTTGGCGGTGGTGGTTTTGAGTTTGGTCGCGGGTTTGGACGCAGCTATGGGGCAGAGGACCAGCAACGTTCCAGCTCCGACTTGTGCGAAAAGTTATGTTTTCTCAGCATCAAATAATTGTGGCTATTGAGAGACCAAAGGACCGATATTGATGTCTATAAATAAACCATAAAACTGAGAGTTGTATAAATGATGTTTAATTTAAGTGGGTTGCGGATTATAGTAACACAGGAAACAATTTTAATTGTTAATCTGATATTGGCCATATCTCGATACCACAAAAAATGTAGCTATGAAATGTGTGAGTAAAAGTATTAAAACATGTTTAAAGAATAATCGGTCAAATAACTGCAATTTCGCTAAACTTAAAACTTAACATATAAACAAATGTAAATCTACGAAAATGGCATTCGAAGAGGCTGATGAAGAAAAATAAATAAAAAACAAATACTATGCATTATTATTTGAGAATCAACTCGATTTGATCAAACTTCAATACTGTCTATGAAATTAACAGCCCATTTTTCAAGTATTTCAAAACTATTGAAGAACTTTAATAATGCTTAAGATCTCCATATTTTCAAAACCTGTAAGTGAATTTTCTCAATAATTGTTAACTTTATAAATAAAAAAATAATAGGTAATATTTTTGTTTGTTGATATCGGTTTATTGCAAAAGTAGAGCCAAATTTTCCAATCTCGTGATCAATTCTTGGATTTACAGAAATTCACGAACAAGGGGAACGGCGTATTGTGGCATGTACTGGGAGTAGGCACCGGAGGAGCCATAGGATGGAGCTGGAGCTGAGCAGGGCACGGGCTGCAGGGAAGGCTGGCAGCTGAACAGGTAGTTCTTGGGGCAAGGCGGAGCTGGAATGGAGGCGGGGGCAGCTGGTGCGGAATAAGATGGAGCTGCTGGGGCTGGAGCGGAGTAGGCAGGCGCTGCGGGTGCGGCGTAGGCAGGCGCTGCGGGTGCGGCGTAGGCAGGGGCAGCTGGTGCAGAGTAGGCGGGAGCAGCGGGCGCGGAGTAAGATGGAGCAGCGGGTGCAGAATATGATGGAGCAGCGGGTGCAGAGTAAGATGGAGCAGCTGGAGAGCTATAAGACGATGCAGCAGCTGGTGCTCCATAGCCTCCATAGGCAGCCCTCGAGACACGAATGTTTTCGGCCAATGGTGCCGGGATTAGTATGCCTTGTGTTGGCTGCAATTGAATCGTCTCTGCGGCGCAGCTCATCGCCAACACAGTGACCAAAAAGATGTGGTTAAACTTGAATGCCATTTTGCGTTAGTTGCTGCTGAACTGGAACCGGACGGTTGACTGTAGTTCAGCTTTACTGAAACTCCCAACTTTATAGCCCAGCTGAAAAACGCTGATCGTACCTGAAAAATTGAAACTGCAAGAGCCAAAAACAAGCAGACTGAAATGCGAAATGTGCTGACAATCTCAAACGGACAGCAGTTGGGTTTTGCATAACCAAGGAGAACGGCGTGGGGTGAAGCTCTGACCGGTTAACACCATTTCCAAATGGGCAAATCAAAGATTATGTTGCAATTGCTTCTACTGCTGCTCATTTTTTTGACCCCAAAACGGTGTATCTCAGCAGCAGCACCTGAACTAATATCGTCATCAGTTTCTGGCTTGTCACAGTTTACAGAGCAACGGACGGAGCAAAACGAAGACGAACACAGCTGGACACATATTTTGCCTAGCAACTACTACTCGGAGTTGAATCGGCAGTACTATGAGCGATTTCGCAGGCAGTCTAAGCTCAGTCTTAAGGATCTGCGAATGAGACAGCCGCATCCCTTTGAATATGCACGTTATCTCTAAAATAGTATTTTGTCAAAAATAAATAAGTAAATATTATTTTGATTATGGAATTATAAGTGTGATATATATTTAGCAATTATGGTATGAACTAGTATATTTCAATGATAAATAATCTTAAATAAAAGTTTATTGAGCACCAATATTATTCAAATTAAAATACATGAAATATTACCTAAGCTAATTTGAAAGCAAAGAAACCAAAATTGCGAACAAATTAATTTAGCTATGGTGAAAAATTTAATTTTGCTATTTAAAATAATAGAACTGAAAATGTTAGTTAACAGTTGCAGTTTCGAAGCGAACCATTCACAATAGTCGATACTTCGATATGTTATCGATGAACGCTTAAAAGGCATACAAAGCGCATGCTCGCGTGGGCGCATTTGACGTCACTAGGACGAAGGACTCAAAATAAGCACAAACAAAACAAAATACGCAACTAACCTGTCAGCAACTTAAAGGAAAAGGTTACGCTTAAGTTACAAATTGAATATGAAGCTAACACTGCACCGTTATTCCTGGCTCCTAGCACTGCAACTTGCGCTGCTGGCAGCCGATTTGTTTTTCAACGCTTTTGGGTCGTGGATATCGCGAAATAAGCTCCAAACTGCCATATTTTGTTTCATGTAAGTATCACAAGTTGAGCCTTCTAATTTGTATATTTTGATAAATTTATATATATTATATATATATATATAGCATCCAAGACGCCTTTATTATAGTTGAGTACCTATTATTCACATTGGCGCTACATTCGACTTGCGTTTATCAGGTGGGCGCCTCCCACATTATCCTGCGCAATTGCAAGCTATTTCTGTTTTGCATCACCGTCTACTTTCTGTTGTCCGCCTCACAGCACTCTTGGATTGTCTATCAGTATCGATTATCGGCATCGGAAACGGCTCAGCAATGGCCTTTGGCACTCTACGCCTTGGCGGTGATTCAGCGTATGAGTAAGTGCTAAACTTTAAATACTATATAGTTACTAAATTAAAATATTTTAATATTATTTAATAGTGTCGGTTTTCTACTATTACACTTCAAAGTCAACTGCTTTGATTATGGCCGATCCGCGCTACAAAGAGGAGCATCTAGATTGGATAGCCGAGCAATTGGGTGATAAGTAAAGAGCTCGTAAAAGCAGAGGATTGTACATAAATAAATGTGGTTATTTTAGATAGAAGGTGTATATTGTTAATATTAAAATGTATAGCTCAAGTACAAATAATAAATGTACATAGCACAAATCAAATTTCGAATGAGCTGTTTTTAAAATATAACTACTAATTTTTAACTAAGTTTGCTGTGATTTGTCCCAAACATTAAATATTAATAAGATGGTAGCAAAAAGCGATAAGATATTTAAAAATCTTAAATCCTGCATAAACTGAATTATATATCTCACAAACATAAAAATTTGTAATGTGAAATATTTTGATACCTGTGGCGCCACCTATTGTATGTTGTGATTAATAGCGCCATCTATTGGAATAAAGTTGCGCACCGAATTCAAATACAAATTTAAATATGTTACTCATAACAATATTATACAGTTATTAATTAACTTGATATTATATAAGTATAAACAAAACAACAATTTAAAGAATTATTTAATTCTTAGATGAAACTATCATTTTTGAAGTCACATCACCAAAATTAAATAGCTGCAGCCTTTCATAACATTTTTATGAGTCAAATCAAAAATCTGATATAGACAACATAAAAAAAAAACAATAAAGTAAAAAAATATGTAAAGGAATAACACAATTTCTGTATTTTATTACACAAAAATAACTTATGAATATACAAAAGTAAACATTTATGTCGAACTTCATTTGATTAGTTTGCTATTCATATTTTACAATGACTTCAATATAGTTGTATTATTGTTTTTTGTTTTAGCATATAGATACATATATATTTTGCACATTCAAAGGGTAAGCACCATTTCTCGATTGCTTCTCGATATTTATATTTTTCATTATGGAAATACTAAGTCTAAGTAAGTTAATTATTCAAACATATTCGTTTCACAAATATAGCCATAATTATAATATATGTAAATATGTAGATTAATAGGTAGCTCACAGTTCAATTCAAATTTGCACATGAGTCAATTCTATATATATAAAGTTCTCTGTTTGATATGAAACTAGCATATTTTGTCCGTGGTAAATAGACGTATACTACGTTCCTGAAAAGCTCAATGGTAAGTCAAAAAACATCTCCCACGACTCTCCAATGGTCTTTAGGCAGTACTCAGCACTCGTCGGTGTTTCAAACTGCATATGCCACAATTCACATTTATTTTCGGTCTCATCCAGAAAATTTATATTATACTCGCACTCCGTAATTCGCTCCACCTCTACCAGGTTAGTCATTTGCTGTGTGAGTGAGAGCTCAATCGACGGCTGCTCCACATTTGATGTCAACCAATTGAATTTGCCATTACCAGCAATATGCAATTGTGTGTCCGTCGTGAGCAGTATGCAGAGCTCAAAGCTACGCTTTTCCTGACCACATGTAAACTGGCAACCGCTCAGCATGGCGCATACCTTCAGCGGCTCAGTGACCAGCGAACTGAGTCGCTGGCGTACTTCATCAGTAGGATGTTGGATAATCTCGCATTCCGGCGGCAGGGGATTGTCTGGTGAAATATTTAGATATGTATCAGATAATATAGAGCATTTATGCTAATTCACTTACCCGCCAAATACAATAGTAAATTGTCTGTGCGCAACATATCCTGCATTATGAGCACGAAACCACCCCAATCGCGTAGGTTGAATGACAAGCCCAGTTTCCAGGGCAAAAGCTGGATGCGTGCCAATCGATTAATTGAAACGCTAACCACCTGGCGTAGCCACTTAGACACATCATCATGGGGCGATGCATACGCTTCCATGAGATAACACTTGCATGTGGAGATTATTACTAAGCCATCGCGAATCGTTTGGGTTTGTTCATTATAAATCTTTCCCTTGGCCAGCCACTTGAAGTGCTCATCCTTTTCATTAAACTTGCGCTGATAGAAATAGAGCTTCAAACGGTGATCAATGTCATGGAAATCAGTATAGTTAAACTTATAAGGCTGAATGGCACACGCAGCAGATTCCTCATCGATGAATTTTTTTGAACTGGACATCAGCATATTGGTCGATTGGAAGAGGGCTATCAAATTAAATTGGTTGTGATTATTAAGGAATATTATACATATATCTTAGTACATAATAAGATAGCCAGTGATACTTTTTAAATAAATTCCTTGAGTTTAAATTCCAAATAAATTATATACATAAGAACTGATAAATCAGATGAGAAAGATAAATTGCGTATGGCATTCTTGTTATATAAATGAGAAAAATAAAGATATGAACGAACTCTCTATTCATATAATAATATTTTAAGACTGGCCAACAAATCTTAAAACTATCTGTTTTCGTTAACTGAATTCAATTAATTTGTTACGCACCTCCAAAGAGTGATGAAAGTCCCGCCTCCTCGGCTTTCTTTAGGGGTTTGGCTTCATTTTGACCATTTACGACAGCCAATTCGTTGCTAATGTTTTGTTGCTGATTTCTGTTGCCAGCGGATTCGGCTAGTAGCATATTTTGAACAGTGATAGTATCGTCCAATTCTTGTGCCTTCTGTTTGCCCTTTTGCTCGTAAGTGGTGCAAATGCTGTCTGTCACTGAGCCCGATGAGCTGCTCTCCGTTAGCTGGATGTGAACCATTGATTTGAACTTTCCTGTTGTGTCTGCTGTTGTCGTTGTTCGAATTGTGGCCTGATCGGCGAGCAGATGACTAGTCTCGCGATCAATGAAGCTGTGTGATTGACTGTGGTCATCTTCGATTGTTTGCAGATTGGGAATTTGTGATATGCGTCGCTCCTCGGAGGTTTTGCGACTGCCGCCTTGCACACAATTTGGATCCAACACCTCAATGCTAGATTGGCTTGGATTGGAAATGATATCCACATCGCTTTCATTGGCACGATACTCCAAATCGCGTTCTGTGTTGGAACTGCCCACTACCGATTGATTGGAATCAAAGGAGCACTGCGAATTGGTAATCTTCGAACAGGAGCTACTTTCATTCAGAGAATTGGCCGAACCTGTGAAATAGTTGACAATTAGTTTGCTTACACTGGCAAAATTTGGTGAAATTATATTTTTTTTAATGGAAGCAGCATTGCTTTGCTTTTTAGTAAAATGGGCGCGTTCTTAAGTGGTGCGTTAGCTGATTTTAAATTTTGAAAATATTTGCTTTGTTAATTGTTTTCATGCTAAAATGCTGCTTCACATTACAACAATAGGCTTGAAGCAAATTGTTGTTACCAACATAGAACAATTTATTTGAATACATATACAATAAATTGGTATATTAACTTGTTGTGGGTTGCATCAAATTCCTACGCTTGGGTGTGTTATTAGCGATGAGCCTGCTGTTGCCCACTAAATTATGAAATAGTATTTAACAATTGTAGTTGTTTTTGGGTGAGCGAAAGATACAAAAAAGTACAAAAAATATACAAAAGTTAGATTTAGTTTCGTTTGCCATTTGATTAAATCATTTGTGTGTGTGTGTTTCGTGTAATTCATATCATGCAAAAAGAAAAAGAAATAAAAATAATTTAATTAAAATAAATAACCAATACAATAATAAAAGAAACAGAAGCCCAAACAAAACTACATCAAAAGATCACAAAACCAAAATGTATCAAAATGAATTTTATACAAATCTACTTTTTTTGTTTCTTTTATCAAAAATTATTCCATAATTTGATCTAAAAAAAATAGAAGACTAGCCAATAACTTGCCAATGCTTTGATTGTCCTCGTTACATTGCAATATCAGAGGCGTGCTAATTGGTGACTCCTCCACAATTAGTGCCGGTGACAACTTCAATCTTAGTGAGGTCCCTATGGGTTTGTCCAGCGGCTCGCATGTATCATTTACCTCTGATACATAGATGCTGTAGCATTCAGGACAACGCAACTCTAAAGGGAGTTGTGCATTAGAATTAGTCTGTGAGTAAGGCTAACCGTATTATCGTCTACCTGATGTTTTATGATTCTTATTTTTGCGTTCTCTGCTGAACTTCATGTTGCAATTGACACAGGAATAGATGGTTATGTTCATATCGGTGAGATCACGCTGTGAAAGAATATCACGCAGGTTTTTTTCTAGTTCCTAAATAGGAAAGATGGAGAGAAGTATTAGTTTTCTGTGAAAAGTGTTGCTGATATTTTTTCATAGTTTTGAACTTCTTACAGCGACCAATGTTTATTCTACATACCTGGCATTTATCATGCTCTACACAGTAAATGCGCTCCTGTTTATCCTTTTGCAGTGTGTCAAAATGAATGCTCAAAGTATTTGCTTTGATTCTCTCACAAGACTCCAAGAATTGAATGCTCCATTTCGTTATTGTGCTAGAAATGAAAATGTAGATAAGTAAATATATACCATACGCATATATAACATTCCAAATACGAACCGTTGGCTAAGAGCATCCTTTTCACGCACATAATTGGAAGAAATAGTTAAGAATAATGGCTCGTTCGTCTTGTCTTGTGCATGAGAGACAATATATAGTTCTTCGTCGGGTTCTCCATCAGATACTATATTAGCATTAAATATAAATTAAGATGTGTTAAAATGAGAGTTTGCTTAGGAATTTACCTGGTTCCTCCTCCTCCTTATCGCTTGAATTCCCATAGATATTTAGCACTGCTTTGTGCTTATCATTCTCCTCTTGCTCAACCTGAAACTGCTGCTGCAAAGTGTTATTCATACTTTCATATTGCGTCTCGGTGCTGTTATTGCATGACTCGTAAACTGTTTGCTGCGTAATGTCCTTATCGGTGTTGTCACCATATGCCTTGATGGGCGTCAACGTTGTATTAAATATTTGCCCATTGGCATTATTCGTTGGTGTGGAGCTAATATTTAAAGGCTCTTGTTCCGACTCCGCCTGTTGAGCTGATGGCAGTAATTCGCCAAGGAACTCATTAAAATGCTGGCGCGCATCGTGGCGCTTCTGTTCACTGGGCTGCGCCGGTAGCCACTCGTTTTCGAATTTGAGCTGAAGTGTCGAAATTTGTTTTTTCGCCTCCGAATGGCTTCCTTCGGTTGACTCTTGCAGCGCTTGATGCTTCAGACCATTTGCAGATTCTTCGACGGAGACGGTTGAAGGAACTTTGACTGCTGGCGTCTCATCGCCATATTCTTCAATTTCCACCGTACGTATCTTCTTCGTACGCCGTTTACCTCCTGCTTCAGGAAAGAAGAGCGAAAGTTGAGATCCCACACTGGACGCGGGAGTACTGGTGGATGCACCCGAGTTAGTTATAGGTATTTCACTGCTGACTTGTCGATGGATTATGGCACCCCTATTGGGATGACTGCCAACTAATGCCCTCTCCGCCTTGGAAAGCGGCTCAAAGTCCAACACGAATTTTACAGTGTTCGTATTCTTGTGCAAAAACTGCGATGTACCTAGTCTGTGCTTGGGATGGCACGCCAAGGGATTACCGTGCAAATTGAGGGTGGTAAGTGTCATTAAAAAACTCAGTGGAAATAATTGCGAATGCTCCAGCAAGCAATTGTCAGACAGATCCATATTGGTCAAAGCATACAAATTGGTTACGTCCGACAAGTCTTCTACATAATTATTGCTTATGTTGAGCACCTGCAGCCGCTTGCAGGCCTCCACATGTAACTGCGGCAGGTGCGTCAGGCAATTGTAGCTCAGGTCGAGAGTCTTTAGATGCGGCAACCATTTGATGGCCGTCACGCTAGTGAGTTTATTGTGTCGCAAATTTAAATGTTGCAAGTGCTGAGCAAACTCCAGAGATGTGTCCACGCACCGCAAATTGTTGTAACTAAAGTCGGCCGACTGCAGCTCGTTCCAAACAAAACCATTCGAATTGTCTCCGCCGCAATGAGTGATGATGTCCTCCACATTGTTCAGACACTTAAAGCATATCAAATGCTGCAGCTGGGAACGTAGAGCGTGTATGCCTACAACCTGGGATATTTTGATCTTGTGCACCTCCAGGCGGCGCAGTGCATGAAATTTTCCAATATCTATGGCGCCCTCAAAATGTAGTTCGCCAGGAAAATAGTTAAGCTTCAGCAATGTTGTCTTTTGCACAAAGTCATGGAGCAGCTGAAGATCGGGAAATACACTGGACTTCTTATTGATGGGCTTGACCACTTGAAACACCTGTTGATGTTTACCGGATATTCCCTGCGTAGCATCAGTTCCAAAATCGCTGTCCGCGATCAACGTAAAGGAATCATTTAAAGCGCGCAGTAGCGGACCTGCAAGTGTATGTGTGACAAAATAAGTTCAAACGATAAGCAAGCGAAACTTAGCAAGAGTTATTTGCGGTCACTACTTGGTCATGTTTCGCTCACATGCCCAGCTCACCTGATAGGGTTAATGTGAACTCGGAGCTGAGAATTTGGTCGCCATTCTTGCGCATCAAGTTGGCCAATTCTTTTATCTTTTGTGGGTCCATTTCAGCAACAAAGCAAAGGCCATATCACTAGCAGGACCAGGTGCTGCAGTATCACTTCTATTATTATTTTAATGGTTTTAAGTGCGATTTGTTTTATTAGCCAGTGATTTAAAATTAATGCTTTCAAACTGTTTACAACTGTCAACTAAAAATAATATTACATGTATGCAATATTAATAAGCAATGTCATAAATTAACACACAAAAACTCAGTGCACAATAAGCAGCAGCATTTTACGTGGTTCACCTAATTCGTTTTTGATGTGAATGATTTGGCAGCTGCCCCAATGTAGAATAACAAAGGGACTAATGACGCCACTGTGTAGTAGATTTTAAATGCACAGTGCGATATGTTTAACAAATATATATATCATGATTCGCAACAAAATTTTAAACACTTTAATAGTATTATAAAATTATTATGAGTAATTGTTGCTACGCAATCAAGGTTGGAGCCAAAAATATTTCACTGGCAAATGAAAAATACTTTTGTTATTGCTTATATCTGACAGTCAGCAAGAAACGTAAACACAGAGTTGTAACGCAAGTATTGCACAAATTCGCCAGGGCGGCACAACTAACAGAACAGCTGTTTTCCATTAATCGATAAATTAAAGTTATCGGGTCATTAAGAATCACAGCGCCACAATAATCAACTTTAAACAGTTGGACTTGCATTAATAAAAGGGATTTACCTTTATGTATTTTTTTATTTAACACATTTTACATTTCGTTTAATTCTACGCTGCTCGCTTAATTTTTGTTACTAAAAATTAATAACGCAAATAATGCCATAATTCTAAGATTGTAATTTAAAATTAACCATTGTTGTTCCGTTTATTACGCCTCTGTTGTTTCTATTGTAATTGTTAAATTAATTGTTGGTATTTACAATTGTTTGATTAGGTACATGCGCACATTTCTTGCTAATTAAACTTGTAAAAACTAAGTTAAAATAAAATAGCAGACTTCAACATTCTTTTCTTCGCGTCTGTGGATCGCTGGATATGCGTTGGATTTTACAATTAAATTAACAACCTATAAGTATTTTTGTTGTTGGCTGGGTAGTAGTAGTAGTTAACTGAGTGACGTTTGAGGACTCATTGATGAGTGGTGCTAAAAATTACTTTGACTCTTCTTTGGTGCATAAAAACGTTTAAAAACTTTTATTACAATTTTACAAGGTTTGCCTGTGGAATAGATAAGAAAACTCATTATTTATATAAAGTGCTCGGTGTGTAAGCGCAACATTACAAATTGCATTCAAAAATATATGTAAATTAACAACGCAATGTTCAATTATAAAATAACATCAAATTTCGATACGTACTGATCTCTGCCAATTAGTTGCTGCCAATTCTTAAATGTTTTCAGAAAAAAATATTTTTCCTAAAAATGCTTTTCGATTTGGATATGTACAAAAAATAATATAATAGTTTATTAATCTTTAACAAAATTCACATGAGTTTTAACAATATGACAATCTTATCTCTTATGTACACATAAAAATTAATTTACGGCTAACGAATTAGAAAACCATTGTGATTTGACGAAATAGAAATGCATGTTGAACTTGGCGAAGGAAACGATTTTTGGACTGTTCAATCTATACTCAGATTGGCTGTAAATGCTTGAGAGTGTGTGATAGTAAGTAATAGCGTATGAATTGATTTGATATATACAATTAATTTTATCATTTGATTTTTGTTTGTTTGCTTGGATTTTTGTTTTTATATATTTGGTGTAACACAGTTAGAGTTTTGGCGACGGCATGATGAACGTGTCCCTATGAGAAATCATATAAAAAAGAAGAGAAGAAAACAAATTTTTGTTGATGAAACATAAAAATTGGTTTTGTTTAGAAATGTAAATGAAATGGAAAGTTAGTACGTGGATTGAGGTTCTATGGAGGGTTGTGTTTTTGAATGAATTGATATGAATTGGAATTTGAAATGATTTACAGTATCTTTAAGAAAGTATGAAAAACTTTATTGAATAATTTCAATTTGGTAATTTGGAATTTTGTTTCTTTTTCGTTTTATTATTCAGCTTTTGTTATACTATAAATATAATTCATTTAGAAAAAAAAATGTAAATAATAAATGCAACAAAGATTAAAGAAAGTGCAATAAGTGTAAAATTGAATAAACTTAAAAATTAAACGGATCAAATTAAAAATACAATAAAAAGTAAAAATCTGGTGTTACTAGGAAGAAGAAAATCGCAATAAAAGGTTTTGTGGTGGGTAGGGAGTTACGGGAAAGTAAGTACGGAACTCTTGGAGGTATCATGTGCGGCATGTGCAAAAAGCAAAACAACTGAAACTCAAACACTTACATATGCTCAGGATGATTGCGTATGCAATCGATTAAATCATTAGGCTTAAGCTGATTTGTGCAAATTTTGTGTATGGCAGTAAACAGAGGGAATCTGTAAGAAAGTTGATATAAGGTTAATATAATAAATTAATAAGATATGAAATATTTATCGTAAGCCTACTTGTCCTCCAAGCCTTTGTTTTTCAACATGTAGTTGACCTCCTCTGCCGTAGGTGGGCCCTGCAATTTCTGACCATTGAGCATTTCCTTTTCCAGTTCCTCTATAGTTTTGCCAGATGTGACAAAAGCCTCCGAGACACGGCGATTGCGACCACCTGTGGGAAAGGTTTGTACATTAATTAAATTGTGTTGTAATATAACTGAATTGAAAATGTATTGTTCGACACGAACCATAACACGTCGTGATAAGATCGGCAACGCCACAGCTTTCAAAGAACGTGGACAACTTGCTGCCCGGATAGAAGACATCGACGAAGCGAATCATTTCCATAAGGCCGAGACGAATGACTGCCGCCTTGGTATTGTCGCCCAGTTTGAGACCATCGACAAAGCCCGCACCACAGGCGACGATGTTCTTCAGGGCACCGCAAACTTCAACAGCATCGGCATCCTCCACAACGACTACTCGGAAATGATTAGCCTGGAAGAGATCGCGCAGCACCTTGCCATATTTTTTGTCTGTGCAACCGATTGTTGTCTCGCAAAAGTTGCCCTCGGCCACCTCATTCGCCAGATTTGCACCCATCAGCACAGCGCATGGTATCTAATTATAGATGGTATAGGATTGATTAACATTGCCAAAAGTCAGTTTTGTGTATAGGCTTACCTTCAAATGGCGGGTGATAATATGCGAAATAAGATCAATGCCGCCACCCTCAGCCTTATCAAAGCCCTTGATCAGTGATATGGCAATGGCGTTGGGCTTGATCTTGCCCAACAATTGCTTACAGAAGTTTGGTATAAACTGATGCGGCACCACAAAAATGAGTATATCGGCATTCTTGGCAGCCTCAACTAGGTCAGGCACTGCAATCTGAGAAAAAAGAGCAAAAGTACAATAACATTATCAAACTAATTTATCGTAAGTGTATATCAATAAACATGCCAAGCAAAATCTCTGATAAGCAGCGGGAATTACTGTGATAAGCGCAATTAAAACACACCTCAAGGTTGAATGAATGAACTTTGAATACTTAAATACTTTCTGCATTCTACTAAAATATCCATCATGTTATGCTTATGGCTCAGAGAAAATTGGTATTAGCAAGAAACTGGTTTTTTATCGTTGGCGTTAGCCATTTGATAAGCTTTGCATAACATTTATTTATTTCGTAAAGTTCAGGCCTTAAGTTTATTTTCGATTATTATTCGCTTTTGATAAGCGAACCGGTTTTGAAACTGCCAACACTGCTGATAATTTGTGAAAAAATGGTTAGCAGTGCAAATAGTGGCTAAGACATTTAAGCCTTTGCCAAATGAAATCTAATACGCAAATCAAACAATGTTAAAACTTACATCTTCTTTTCATTTTAGGAAATCTTCCAAATTTTTATATAATATATATTTGCATGATGCTGATAAATGTCATAGCTTATTTTAAGGAAAGCTCAAAATCTGTCCATTTATGCCCATATAAGTTAAGTTTGTCAATCTATTAATCTATTATATATTTACATGCAAATATGTAAAAGCATATATTTTATTGTGTCACAGAAGATATCTACAGCAATATATACGCCATTAAAAAATAGAGCAAACGGAAGCCAGTAATCACGAAACTATATATAATTTCCCCTTTTAATTGGACTTTGCAATAGTTTTCTCTTATCGGTCAACTAAAATTAGATCATTAAAATTTTGATTTAGAAAAACTGACAATTGACTACACATTTGACATTGGTCCATGGTTATTGGCCTTTAAAAAATTTGTTTATTTCTTTCTTTTGTTTTTTAATTTGTTGTATTCACAACTGAACGTTTGCCAAAAAATATATTTATATGTATATGTGATATATACATATACATACGTCTAGAGGAGCTGGCATTTAATTTTATAGAAATTAAGAAAAATTATATATATTTTATAAGCATATGCATAATTGAATTGAAACATATTTATTTTGTAGGCACTTTATTTGAACAACAAAATATGGTGTTTGACATAAACGGCAAACAATACGGCTTATCTATAATCAGCCTACACGAACAGTCAAGTCGAACCTTATCAGCTAAACAATTAACTTTACTGTTGTTTCTGTTTGTACACATGTATGCATATTCAATACATAGATATATACAAAATGTAAATATAGGCAAATTGATTGCACACATTACACCAAGAATAGAGAGCGAGCCACAATCAAAACAATTAAGAGAGAATAAAGAGAGTGAGCGCATGTCAAGCCGGCCTTGACCTACGTCAAAGACACTAAAAGAGAAACAGAGCTGCCTGCTTGACAGGAGGGTTTGCAAACGTCAGCGCAAGGTGAATCTTTTTTGTTTTGTTTTGTTTTCTGTTGGCCATGAACAACTGCAGTGCCCGATAGAGAGCTAAAGAGAGAGACAGGGAGCGTGCAAGGTGAGAGAGTGAGTGTGGATTGTAAAAATAGCTATTTGCATGACACTCCCCTACCAACCTCCCCCATTCAACCGATTAGATAATTTGTCGACGGCCAAGATCAAGGCAACGACGTCTTTATGTAAGGAGCAATTACAACTATGAAACTATTTTATTACATAAGACAATCATTGTTCACACCTTTTGTTTTTATATGCATTTTTTTGTTTTTTTTGAATGACGTTCTATTTTACTATTTTGAGTAGTAGCGCCAAATTCATATTTATATATATATTTATAGAAATAAATACGCGTGTCGCTGTGTACTTACCACATTTGGTGGCAGCTTGTGTCCCTTAAGGTATTTAACATTCTCGTGGGTCTCATTGATAATTTCCGTTAACTTCTTGCCATCAATCATCTCCTCATAGACAAACATTGTGACGCGCTCCTCAAACTCGGGCAGCGCCGATGCATTGGCGCCCACAATTTTTGCAATGGCCGAACCCCTGCACAAGTTTCCAAAATGCCAAGGTGCATTTAATACAATTATTATGTAAGAGTTTTTGTTGTTAATGCACTTACCAGTTGCCAGAGCCAACGATGCAAACATTTACTTTTTCCGCCATGTTGCTGTTACTACTTGTTTTTATTTTCTTTTACAATTGTGTTGGGTTTTCTTTCTATGGCAAAGTGTTTTTACTCCGTTGTTTGAATTGAACGCGTTTAGGACACTTATCAGTTTGTGACTAGCTATGTGAATTATTGACAACGAACTGACACGTCGAAACAATGGCACATTTAATAAATACTATTCAGTAAAAGCGTATTAGCAAGAACAAGATACGATAGTATATCGATTGCAGACATGTCCTAAGCTAAACGATAGTGTGAGTCATTTTTTCTATATCGATTGATCGAATGCTTACAGGTGACAGGTGAATATCCATCGATATTTGTTCAGTTTTCAAAAACAAAGGCAAATCAAAATTACATTGCAAAATAGATATACCTATATATCTTTTATTAATAGGTATAATTAAAAAATGTTTATATATCTGTAATTATCCTTACAATAAACCGAAAGCAAAAAAATTAAAAACCTTTACAAATTATCTGTTATACTCAACTGAAGTGTTTATCAGCAGTAGCAACAGTTAAAACAATGTACCCGCGGAATTCAACTTCTTTTTCAAAAAAGTAATCTTATGTTGAATGGAAAATTCAACGACAGTTTGTTTAGGTACAACATTTTTGGAATAAATTGTAATAGCACCTATTCTTTTAAATGCACTTTTAATGGTTTAATATTTCGGAATAACATTAATAAAACAATATTTTTAAGGACTGAAATGATTTCAGTAGTCATTAATAAATTATTTATTCATTCTCTCTCTCTCTCTCTCTCTTAATAATATTTTAAGGACTTTAATGATTTTAGTAGTCTCTTTCTCTGAGTCACTTTATATAAAGCTAATTAAGTACATATTTATATTATGAACTTTTTTATATATATATATATAAGGAATACAATAATTTTGTGGTATTCTGATTTTGTGCTACACTTAAACGACAAGTAAAAAAACAATATGCAATTATCACATATTACACAATTGTTTATTATATTTATTGTTAGTGTGTACATATAAAGTAAACGAACATCAAGGCAAAACAATTATAATAATACTGTTATCAACACGCCGCTTAGTTATACATCTGACTCGCGCACTGCAACATACGAAATGACGTCTCGTTTTATTTTAAAGTTTGCACTTAAAATTCAAATTTATTTATACTCACACATACATCATTATAATTTGTCATGAAAAGCTATTACTCCGACCGCATACAGTATATATATTCTTGATCAGCATCAAAGCAATCAATCAACAAATCAAATAGTTTTAAAGCCACATATTTTAATAAAACTTGGCATAAATAAATTTTTTGCTGCAAGCAGAATATATTTATATATACGGTATATATACAGCTCCAATAGTTCAAAATAAATATGCATATTAATGTATGCATATGTAACTACAATTTGGAGAAAAAGTCATAAACTTCGGTCTACTATATCATAAAGTTTTTATGTGAACCGGATAAGGCTTTCAATTATATGTAATCTTCGGTGATCTTCTAACTTGTTTGTGTATAAAGTAAATTAATTGGGATTATGTGCAAATGAATCAGAGAAGAGAAGATAATACTTTAATCTAAAAGATAATACATGTCTCTAAATTAATATGAGATGCAGTTTGTAATTGCTATACTTGCTTTGAGGCGCTTAGCAATGTTAACTGTTTGGCATCATGGCCTTAGGTGCTGCATGATAAGCTTTGTCTGGTACATGACAAAAGCTAGGCCAGAGTCATGGCTAACCGCTGCCACGCCCACAAGCGGCAAACACATCGCAGACGTCCACCCAATGGAGGTGGTTAATCATGCAGCGATGTTGTTACGCGTTAATACCTTCATGTGAGCTGGACCACGTGCTGAGCACTTTCCGGTTGCGTGTCTAACGTTGTTTGGCCTTCATATGTACATATGCATGTATGTGCATGTATGTGTGTGTGTGTGTGGGTGAATCGTGTCGCATCGAGTTTGAGTTTGGACTTGGTTGGGTCTGTGTGCTCGGGGTTGCTCTAATTCTGCTTGTTGTTGTTGTTGTTGTTGTTACTGTTGCTGCCGTTGTGCACCCGTAAAATTGATTGCGGCGAAAGCTGGAAAGTTGCACGTTATGTTCGTGGCCTGACTTGCACTCGTGCTCAGGGTCTGTTGGTTTGTCTGTGGCGGACTCTGGGACTACTCTGATGTTGCTTCTGGTTCTGTTTCTGGTGTGGCGTGCGGATTGCTTGGTTTCCATGGCAGCTGTAGAAGCATCAGCAACAGAACCAGCGATTGCCCAAAATGTGATTTCATACAGCATTGCAATGACGATTAAGTTCTGCGGTACTCTTACCTCTGAACTCATCCAATCCTATCTTGGGGCATATAGCTTTGATAGTTTTGAAGGAACAACATGTTTAAAGTGACTTTATACGCTATACATACCAAAAGAACTTGGTAAAATCTGATTACTGGAATGTTTATAGGTTACAAAGAAAACATATTTCAAAACTTCAGAATGGGGCTTTGAATATGTTCAGGTCGAGTATTTTATAGCCCTTTCTTCGAGAAGAAATTCCTATGCATATAACTATTTATCCAATGGGTGTAAATGATTAACTGCTGTTGCAAGATGCTAATCCAAATCGGGTACACAAGAATTATATGAGTCTATAAAGCTGATAATGTTGACTTGACCAGTCAAAAGCGCAAGACTCGCGAGACAAATTTTTGTCATTGTCGTACTTAAATTAATAAATATATTTTATAGTTAGAATACATTTTAATTAATGACATACATAGTGGGGGTATTATTAAATTATTACTATAAAATCTATTTATTAATTTAAGTACGACTTTGGCAAAAATGTGTCCCAATTTTATGCATTAATTATTTTCATGTTTGAAAACTTTACGTGCTTAATCAATCGATTATAGGTCACATGGAAAATACAAATCACAGTTATAATGAATAATGTAATAATAAATTAGATTGAATTAAACAAGTTTAGATTTCAGTTGGCAATGATTCACAATACCAGCAGTTGCTCCTTACAGCTTCTGGAATGGCAGCTACCCTTTCTAATATTGCCTCAGCACGCCTCACTAGGCATATAAGAAATTTGTATTAACATGTGGCACACATCAATCCTTTTGCTTGCACATACACAAACACACACATACACACACACATACACATATGTGACAACAAGTGTCAGAATTCTCATAGATGGCCGGAGTTTTGCATAGCCATATCCAATATGCAGCAGACCACCTTTTGGCCATGTCATGCGGCTGATGTTGGCAAAGATGATGTGTGGGGCGAGCATGGGGCGATGCAGGGCAAATGTGCGATTTGGATTGTTGTGTAATGTCTGTCCATAAAAAACAATGACGGACATTGGATCTGGGCATAGAATAATAGTATATCAAAATTTTACAGCAAGCCGCAAAAGAACGAAATAAAATCATTTACGCAAAACGAGACCCAAATTGAATACCAAGATAAGAATAAGCGAAGAAAATACACAACGCTAAGCGGATGTAGCATGCTTATCCTTTTACACACACTCACACACACACACACACACACACATACTAACACAAACAAATAGCGACATAGAAAGAGATGAATTTTATTATTTTTATTTTATTTAAACCACACAAAATACTTAAGACGATTTTGTGTTTTGTGGTCCAAGATGTATTGCCCATGGCGATGCAAAAAAAAAAGTGTAAAAGAAAATGGCAACGACATCGAAGTTTTGAGCCAAAAAGGGTATGCAACATGTCCAGCGGTCGATGCGGTTTGTCCTGGACCGTCATCTTGGGGCCCATAAGCGCTTGCAGATGTGTGAATGGAAAAATAAGCAAATGTCCTACCTTTTTGCCGAAGACATTCGGCTCAAACAATGGCACGTTCTTTGATGACAGCACCAAGAGACAAGGCATCAATAATAGAGCCGCTCCAGTCCTCTATCAAAGCATTGAGTCGTTCGCACCGTATTTACGACATCTACAGTTACAGATAAAAGTACACGCCCAACCATTGGACAATGCTTAAGCATTACTGAATATGCGACAGCATACAAATTGAGGATTTTTATTTTCATTTTTTATGATTTACATTTTATATACGTATTTGCCTCGCTCGCTTGGACACCCTCTCTCTCTCAAATGTTTTGGCACTTTTTTAATGCCACACAATTATTTTGGTTTATTTTCACTCAGCATGTTTTTTACATTTTCACTTTGCAAATAGTGTTGCCCAAAGAACGCGTCACTTAATTGTTTTAATTGCATCTTTTTTTTTTTTTTTTTGGTTCTTCTTACATCCATTAACACAATTTGCTTTGGTTTGTTCGGGTCTGTCTGTTATTTGTTTAGTGCCAACGAAATTTGCATGTTTTTCGGCAAAGTTTTTCCAGTGCATTAGACGAAAAGCAGTTACTGAAGTGGACGGCAGCTTAAGGAGTGGGACAAATGGGTTAGAAGCATTATGCATTACACCGTTAATACATCAGATGTATGTGGTTGATCTTTGATGTTTTCTATATTATATATAAAGTATATATAATATAGTAATTATCAGCTTAGTGATTAAAAGCTAGATTGAGATTTTATAGGAGTTCGTAGTAAGCTATACCATTTCAATATTCTACATTCCATATCCTACATTTATTAGATCGTTAAAATAATTTTCTTTAAACTTGGTTGTTAATATTTATTATTATGCGATGCATTATTAAAAAAAAAAAAAAATAGAGGGATATCTGCTTGCAATTGTTTAGTATAATATGATTGAATTGGTGCTTACTCATTAATTTTCAATTGCATTTATTCTAAAAATTATATTTATGAACTCTACATTTCAACTAGAGTACTTTTTACCGATGTATATATAACATTATCAAAAATATTTATTTTGCAGCTACTAATGTTCTTCTGAGGTCTTCCATACTTGCCAGTTTACTTGAAAAGTTTTCTTTACATTATTTTCAGCTAAACTATTTAATCTTCTGAGTACTCACGTTCAAAAACTGTTTTGCCAAGGCAAAATGTGTGGAATAAATTTACAAAAAAATCCAAGTCTGGTTGGCTGATCAAGCGGATTAAAATATGCTAAGTAAAACTTTTTCTTAAAAAACAAAATATACAATATACTCACCTCACACCGTAGTCCCACAATTTTTCTGAATTTTTCCCCAAATAAAATTTGAAAGATGATTCCTTCATGTTTATGTTCATATTATATTTAAATTTATTTAAATGTTTTTTGTGTACACAATAATTAATATTTATTTACTTGCTGGGGACAGCAGCTGTTGCGATTTACTTACTATTTCCAACTATTATTGTATAACTAGAATTTATTTTATTCTTGCATGTTTTGGTTTTTATTATTTATTTTTATCATTTTATTGAAATTTCACTGCAAACCATTTTACAAATTTCAATGGGCAAAACTCAATTATAAAGCAGTTGACATTAAATAATTCATAAACACAGCTGGCATCAATATAAATACCTATGTATCAACATGCTATATGTGGTACAATCGTGAATACCTCAAATAAATTTATATATATATATATATATATAGGTATGTATAACTAAATGAAACATCAAACCAACAACTGTGCAAAAGGTAACAGAGAAAAAACATTCAGCATACATTGGGGCGCTTGACCTGCGGCAAAGTTATTCTTTCATTTTCCACGATTTCTAAACATGTTCACTGCAAATGTAACAGCGCAAAAAAAAAATAAGAAAAGTCCTTACAAAAGAGCAGAAAAAAATATGAAATTGAAATAATATACATACAGAGCAATTAAATTGAAAGACGAAAAAATGAAGCACGTAAAAGCAAGAGAATTGTGTGCAACAAATTGGGGCACAGCTTTATTTCGTAAAACTAAAAGTGTAAGAATTGAAATGGATTGGAAATTAAAATATAATCGTACCATTTGCATTAAGAATTCTGTTAAAACTGTAATACTCTCTCAGCTAGGATGTAATAAAGCCAATACGTGGAATAGTTGAAGCTCGAATAAAAATAAAAATGACCTGAGTTAGGGTCTGCATCAGGTCAAGGGTGCAAGCGATGGTGGCACATTGCAGGTTGCTTGCCACGTTGAAATAACATGGAAAATTTTTAGAAAAGCGACGACAAAACGTCGAATGAAAGATAAATAAAGTGCATAAAGACCAAAGCGCTGTGCAGACCAAAAATAAAATGTTAGAAAAAAAGAAGCGAATAACTCGCGCAGAGAGCTATAAATCAACGTGAAAGCAGCCAGAGGCGTTAAATGGGCGTGGCATGTATCTATTACACGAACGCCGTACGCTGTGAACTGTCGCAGCTGCAGTCGAGTTAGCAAAATTTTTTTACAATTCATTTTTTATATACTCTTCTATATTCATGTTGCTGCTTCTCATTTTTATTTTTTAGTTTGGAGCATAAATATTTGTGCAAGTGACAAAAATTGTTGACGCTTAAATGCTAAGCGAATCGATTTGATAACATTTTGGATGCAGACCACGCCTAGGCCACGCCCAGTCATCTCTACTTGTCAACCTGCGCCGGCTCCATGGTGTACATGTCGCGCAACAGTCGCGCAATCGGCACATTACCGATGGTCTCCTTGAAGAAGAGCGCCTCAATTGTCGCCGCTCGTATCGTCCGCAGCGAGGGCAAAAGCAGGAGGAGTCGTCCAAATCGTGTCGCCTGCCGTGGATAGCGTAGGCGCACATGATCGGATAGGATGCATTGCGCCTGATCCTGCAACATCTCCACGGGCTGCACGTCGCACAGTCCAGCCGTTTCGGGTGCAAAGAGTGCAATCGCCTTCATGCAACCCACTTCGCTGCCATCGGGTGTGATCTGTCGGAATCGGCAAAGGATCTCCTGAATTGTCTTCATTTCAATTTGAGTGGCTTCATCCTGCAGCACGCGCTCCTTAATCAACGGTGATTCTAGTATAGGCGTCAGATCCAATGGTATCGTCCACTGGGCGAGATTAAGCAGAAAGAGCTCCTTCCAGGATTCCTGATATAAAGTAAGTTTATAAAAATTACTTGACAATTTCAATTTTTTGTTGATTTATTTCAGAATAGTTGCAACCAATTTTAAAAACAATTTTATTTAAATAATTTATTTCCTGGAACTTATTTTTTCTCCAGTAATTTAAAGACATACTAAAATATTATTTTCTTCATATGATTTTTTATTTTCTTATTTAATTTTAATGCAGATATTTGTACATAAAAAAAAACTAAAAATTAAAATTAAATTAATGGAAATAATGCTAAAAAATTAAGTAAAAAAAATATAATAGTTTATTGCTTGTTGATATTTGTTTATAATAACAAAACACATTTAAATAATTAATAATATTAATAAATATATTAATTTCAGTTTCAGTTAACATAATAATTATTTTAATTTTCTTGAAAATAGCTTCTTTCATTATTTAAATAGTTTTTCAGGATACAATTTAAAAAAGTAAAAAATTAATTTCATATAGTTTTTAAATGATTTATTTATTATTTGATGATATACAGTACACACCTGTAGGAGTAAGTGCTGATCATTTTTGGACAGTGTCTGGAACGGCATCAGACACTTGACCCAACGCACGGCCATGAAGAGCAGACGCGCCGTCGTCTCCTGGAGCATCTCCCACGAGAGCAGACGAGAGTCGAGCAGCTGTTGCGGCAGCGGTGGCGGAAAGAGCAGAGCATTGTGTTGCACCTGGTACTGGATAAGCTCCTGACACTTATCCGGGCTGAGCAGCAGTTCCAGAAATCCATTCGAGGCGTTGCAGCCGCCACTAGGGCGTGGCGGAGGCGTTGGTGTTGTGGGCGTGGGTGAGCCCGATGTGTAGCTTAGCTGTTTATTGTTAACGTTGTTATTAAAATTATCGTTGCTATTGTTGTTATTGTTATTGTTGTTGTTATTGTTATTATTGTTGTTGTTGTTGTTGACGTGAATGCTGTGCATGAGCAGCGCTGCATTGCTTGGTGGCGTTGTGACATTATTGTTGGTCTGATGCGAAGCCTCACTGAGGCAGTGCGTCGAGTTCTGTGGCGGCTGGGGCGACGTGCTGGATGCTGCAAAACTCTGTGAGTCGGTCAACGTTGGTGCTGGGGAGACGCTGCCGGCGCTCAAAGGCGGCGACGCTGATGGTGATGGCGTCTCCGTTTCCACATTAACCCGAGGACTCTCACTGCCCAAACTGAGACAACCAACGCTTGCTCTTCCGCCAGCACTGCGTGAACCAATGCTCGATATGGACTGTATGGAGTTGCTGGGCGATGGCGATGAGTAATTGTTGTTGTTGTTGCCTCCCATTGTTGCAGATGTGGCTTGGGCATATGGCGATGTGGAGACGACAGTGGCGACTGCTGTTGCTGTTGCCGATGCAGTTGCCGCCGACAGCACTGGCAACTTGCTGGCCGCCTCCGCAATGAGATTGTGATGCAGCAAGTGGGGTGGAAATGTCATGGAAACGGCTGAAGAACCACCGGGAGCACCAGCAGCACCACCGGCAACAGTAGTCCCTGCACTGCTGCCATTGCAATGTTGCGCCAGCTGGTGTCCATGTGCCGTATGATGAAAGGCAGGTGTAACCGGATGTGCCGCCTGGTGCGGATGAGTTGCGGGTTGGGCGCCGGTTTGGGCCAGATGAAAACCAGTCGGCGGTGCATGCGTCGAAATGTGCTGGGTATAGTTAAACGAGGCGGACACGTTGGTAACCAGTGACACCGGCAAATGCCCGCCATGATGATGATGCAGTCCAGCTGCTGCAGCTGCAGCGGCAGCGGCATGATGTGCCGCCGCCGCATGGGCGTGATGATGATGATGATGGTGATGGTGGGCGTGGGCGGCGGCTGCATGATGAGCTGCCGCTGCAGCCGCCGCATGATGATGATGATGATGCAATTGCGGATGCAGCTTTGGTTTGCGTGGACCACGCTCGTGCTGAACAGCTAAAAATAACCAAACAAAATTATGATTTTTAAATAAATATAAACATTTTTTGTGGTTAGCAATTTTTTGTTTTACATTTAGAGAGCTTTTTTAATAATAAAATGAAAGCAAATCTCTGACTTAATAATAATGCTAATAATAATTCTTTTTTTAATTTAGAGCTTTGAAACATGGAATTATATTGAATTTAGAGAAATCACTTTAAGTCAGAGTCGTCAATTGAATACAAATATAAGAACAAATTTATAAAATTTGTTATTAAGTCTGATTCTTAAAGTAAACAAGTTCATTGGGATTGTGTGATTTATTCTGATCTGCGTCAGTCTGTCGAAATATATATATATATAATGGTATGTTTTGAGTTGTAATTGTAGTCGAAATCAGGTAGAAAAAGAATTATTAATATGTTTATAAAAAATGTACCTAAAAAGTTACTTAATCTGCAAATGCTCAGTCCCTAAGGAGCTATAATATCATAAATCAGAGATTTCTTCTTTTAAAGATGTAAGACAAAATCAAACAGCGATTATATAAAAATCTGACTTAATTAAATAAATCCAGAAAAAGGTCTACCTGCGTTTGGACCATAACTGATATTCCAAAAAAAATTTATTATAATTAAGTATTAAATAATGTCTTAAAACCGTCAAAATACGACAAGTCAACTAGAAATAAATAAAAAAAATATTATGTTGTATATATTTAACTAAATTTGTATTCTCTTCTCAATGACAGCTTTAATGAAAAAATTAAAATAAATGCTTCTGCAATATAATCCCACAAATGAACATTTTCTTTTTATAAAGTTGAATTAAATCAATGTGTTATATTCCCAGACATTGTTTCTTTATGTTAGCATTTCCATTGATTTCTTTCAATTGGAAATAAATAGAAAAACGTTGCAACATTTTAAGTATTTGTATTTTTGTATATTTCTTTTCTTAAACATCATTTACTTTTTTTTTATCTGATTTTCTATCATTTTGTGCCGTTTGCTCAACTGTTTTGCATAAAATCAGTTCAAGTGTGTAATTGCGTTAATCTGCTTTTAAGTAGTTAAATAAATAAAGTTAATTTCAAAGATACTTTGAATAGCTTTCTTCCTATTTGTTGGCCGCCCAGTAAACTTTGTCAGCGCTTTGAAGTGTGGGCGGGCTGTTGTTGGCCTTATCTGTATGCCGAACCAAAAAGCAAATAGCAAATAACACTTGGCTCTGTATAAGTAGCTTCTTGAGGCACACACACACACACACACACATATACGCACACATAATAAACCGATTATTAAAATGCGCAGAGATACACAAATGAAAAGATACAAAACAAGTAGTCCTCTAGTTTTGTTGGCCTGGTCGTGTGAACTGTTGCATATGCCCCAAGCCTGGACCTGGGCTGACATGTCGAGTTCAACGGCGCACACATGAGCATGAATATATATATGTGTGTGTGTGGGTGTGTGTGTGCGTGGGTGTGGGTTGCTGTCATGACTTTTATTTGTTTGTAATTAAATGTATCTATAGCGTGTGCTTGTTTGTATCTTGTGTGTGTGTGTGTGTGCGTGACACAGCGCAAAAGGGGTGACATTTTAATCCGCAGCTAATCGCATGTGTGAGTGAGCGTCTGTGCAAAGTGACTGCAGCCACTTGACGGCACCGGACGGGGAGCTGAAAATAAGTGTGCGATGCAGCAGCAGCGGCAGCAGCGAGTCTCTCAAAGCTTTCAAAAGATCACAAATTTCAATTAAAGAAAATGCCAAACTCATCAAATTTTTACGCTGCGGGTTAAGCGGCATCAAACAAACTTGCGACAATTCTACTCGACAGTCTCTTAAAAATTGCGGTCTGCAAAAAACTTCCAAGCCAGCAAACACACCCCCTCCCCACCCCATGAAAAGTAAAGAGGATAGCAAACCCAACCTTGGGCAACGTTAACCCTTTGCCGGAGACACTTTCGAGTTGCTTTTTCTTCATTACTCATCCGTCGGGCAAACAAAAAAACGTGTGAAAAAGGCAAAAATTTAAGGGCAAAAAATTAAAAATTTGATTTTCTTTTGCTTGGTTTTTTTTTTATAACATCCCCATCCCCTTGTCTATTTATAAACTTAATTCTTTTCTAACTTGATGCGATGCCATTTTATTTTCATCGCTGCCAAAGTTGGGGCTGCGAAAATATATATTAAGTTCCAACTGGAAAAGTTATGGATGCAAAATGCAAAAGTCGTGTTGCCTGCGCAAAAAATTTTAGCTAACTGGAGGCAATTTTGGGTCTTAGCTCGCAGCAATTTGATTAGTGTAAAATATAATGAACAGAGGTCAAAGGTAGATTTAGTGGATGGATAAACTTGAATTAATTAAAGTGTTTTTGTAAATATATCTATCAAGAGAAGGATTATGTTGTAATAATGGTAATAAGTCAAATTAGTAATTGTAAGTAAGTAATTAATTAATAAATATTAATATTAATATATAAGTAAATAATAAGTTAAAATAGAAATTGTAAGTAATTAATATTTTAACTTATTAACAACAAGCCATAACTTATGCTCTTTCGATGTCATTAGTTTATTTATAAATTATACTATTCAAAAGTGAATTGAAATAATCATTTTTTAAAATATGCTTAATAATTTCAGAATACCATTTTTACTCAGGCTTAAAATAAAACTTATTTAAATTATTAAATTACCCTTTCGCTTTGAGTTTTAAAATTCTGATAGTAGGAAAAGCTTTTTATAATTATAAAATCAATTTATATAAATCAATGTTAAAAACACAGATTTAAATAATGTTTTTAGATTAAAGAAGTGATATTTGGACTTCCAAGTAAAACAAGCTTATCTAAAGGAGTTGTAACATTTGACTTATAGAATTTTGGATGTTACCTTCATATATGTAATTGCAACACCTGCAAAAACTCTCAAGCAACTCAAGAGTAACCAACTTGAAGGGGAGAAAAAAAATTACAATCTACAAATCTAATTAGCAACTCATTACGCATCCTGAAAGACCGTACAGCAATAAAAACAGAAGATAAAAGAAACGGGAAAACATATTGACCGATTTGCTGAAGCTAATCAATTAATTAGGGTAGAGAACATAAGGCAGCGGCCAGAAGTGAGGACGACGCATCGAAGCAAAAACAATTATGTCAAAACCGGGGCACGACCAGAAACGGGCAAAGGCAAAAATGTCAGAATGCCAGACAGAGAAATGCGGTAGAAAAATTAATGATAAGTGGCAGAAGTGAGGAGTGTGAGAGAGCGAAAGAGAGGGGTGATGTGGAGAGCGAATGCTGAATGCTTAACAGATGCTAAATTCCCAGAGATGAAGCGCCAGGCGACTTCACGACCGAGACACGCAAAAATCCCAATGAATGATCATCTGCCCAAAGCCCAAAGACCGTAGAAATGGGTGGGTGGGTCCAGTGCTCATAAGCAGATAAGCACAAGCCATGCCAGCAAATCAACTGGAGTAGTATTCAGTGTGTTAGCGATACGAATATATATATATATATTTGGATATATACGTTGATAATAAAACATAACGCCAGAATGTTTGGCTGGCAAATGAAAAGTAAATAAGACGGGACTATTAAATGTTTCAAATGGGGAACAAAAAAAATACACCGTGAAATTGGAAAAAAATAACACTTGAAGTGATTCGATGTGGTTGGCAAAAGCGTTGAGGGGTGTCCTTTGGGTTCGGAGGTTGAGATGAGCATCGGATGAGCATTTGGCTTAACAACTCTGAAGTGCATAATAGTGCATAATGGCCATTGTTAATGTCAGCTCAAAGGTAGAAAGGGATTCATTCACTCGTAGAAACATACTGTTGAAGTTATAGGAAATTATACTATGATTACTCCACAATAAATTGGTTTATTTTGGGATGAAAGATAACAATTTATAGGCTAGTATAAATGTAGAGATTGCAACAGCTGTCTGATTTTAAAATTTACACTGTATTAAAAATACTCATTAAAGCTCAACGGAAAATATAACCAAAGAATTTATAAAAATGTCTAGAAAATTATCTAATTCATTAGAGTTGCGATAACAATAAATTGATGTAAATTATTCAAGTAAATTTATAATTTAGATAAAATTAAAGATATATAGACATTGATTTTGTTTAATATATAAAAAAGTAAAAGTTATTTTTGAAATAACCATCATTATTTTAGATTCAAAACTAAATTGTTTTCATATATTTAAAAGATCATATTTTATCTCAATTGTTGAATATTATTATTATTATTATTATTATTATTATTATTATTATTATTATTATTTGTATCATATGAGTATTTGATCGTTACCGATTATGCATAATAATCATTAACGATAGCCCATTTTGAATATTTACAATAATTCTAGCTCCGCTTGCCTCTTCCCTGGTACGCTCAGCGTCAGCTGCATGGTTCAGCAGGCCAAAGGCTTTTACGCGCTGACTCTGCCAGCAGGGCAAAGAGAGAGAGGGAAAGAGAGAGAGTGATTTTAAATCCGCTTTTAATGTTGACACTGACACTTTTGTCATTCACAGACACACACATGCACACGCACACGGATTCACACACATGCACCCACACTCACACAGAGATTTGGTGTAAGTGCATGACACATGCAAGCCAGGCGCATTTACATGTTGCAATTCTCACACTGCCTACCAAATGTGTATGCACATAAAGTAGTAGGCTATAATGTCAATTAAGAGCAGCATTGCAGCACGTATATGAAACATGCATACATATACACATATACCTGTATATAATTGTGTGATGAGTGTGACTATGAGTGGGTGTCTTGTGTGTTGCCTGGCTTTCATTGCCCCGCAGTCATGTGGAAATGCAATGCGTATACGTAATATGGCGGGCACAATGCGAGTGAAGCTGCAAATAAATGAATATACGTAAAAACATATATATATATATATAATGTGTATATATATATATATTTTATATGTCTGTTTATATGCACAAAATCAATACGTTTAAATGTGGTCATGAAATTAGTCCCTAGCCAGCGCCAAAAAGTCGAGTATATATATAGACAGAGCAGCATAAACAACAGCAACAACAACAACAACAACAACAACAACAACAGCAACAACAACAACAACAGCAATAACGATAACGATAACGGCAACTTCATTTGCCTGGCTTCATTTATACTTACAACCACAAACCGTAGACGATGACAACGGGCTAAGACACAACACTGTCTGTTGACAAAAAGGCTTAACTGCCCAAAAGTATGTAGAAGACGTGGCAAAAGGACACAAACAATTGCAAGAGAGAACCAACTATGGAGGACTGTGAACCATTTCCACTTACAGCTCCTTTTTTCATTAAATTTGCACTTGGCAGATTTTGTAGCAGTTCTTTCCGACAATTTGTTGTTGTTGTTGTTGTTGTTGTTGCATATCTTGTGTATTCTGTATTTGTTACTTGGCCTAGTTGGTAGGTATTCGTTAAGCATTTTGTTTGCTATCAGCTTTTGTAAACTTTTCGATTTGTGGAAAGTGCTAAAGTTAAAATTCAATGGGTAAAATAAAATGAAAATGATCATGAATACAAAAATCAACAGTGTTGCAAGGAATTGGGGAAGTTTAGGAATGTTCCGCTTAGAATATCGATTTTAAAAATTGTTACAAATTAAGATGAATAGTGAAATCATCATTTCATTTTTCCATATTTTGTATACTTAAAATTTAAGTTATTTTTAAGCTTACTTTAATATTGCTGAAATTCCCACAAAGTTATATCATTTACTATCTAATTTATTTTTATTTTTTTAAGTATTTACAAACGAAATTATGTTATTACATCTATATTTTTCAATTGCCATCATTAGAGCTCACTTTTCAGCTCATCACTCAGCCGCTGAATATAAATATAAATAAATAAAAAAAATTCACACGCACACGCCCCCATAAAAAAGAAGGAGGAGACTACCAAAAAGGACACTTTGCTGCTCGCTTTTTTATGCGAATGGGATTTGGGAAAGCGACACAAATCACTCAAAATGAAAAATCCGCTTAAAATGCCGCGTAAATATTTGTAAAGAAAAAAGAATCCAAGGAAAAGCTGGAGATGCAAATGGCCGCGGAGTGGGAATGGCAACTGCCAACTGGCAACTGACAAATGGGATGGGGGGCAACATCACTATGCGTGATGATGATGATGATGATGCTGACACTTTGTTGGTATACAAATGCAAATACCATTAAATGTGACAAGTGGCAACATAATTTGTTAAGGGAAGCTCTTTTCTTTCTTTCATTTTTTTTTTTCTGTGTACCCTGCCCAAGATATTAGCATACACAAAGCGGCCAACATTCATAAGGCAGAGGTGGGGAGGCGGTGGTGAAATGTGCTCTATTTGTCATATTTTTCCACGATAACATATTTGATCAGGTTTCAAGGGAAGCTTCCATTTAGATGTACAATACTATTTTCTGGCCCTGACGGACACTTGAAGCTTTTCTAATTAACTTTATGGGCACAAACTGAAACTAAACAAAATGAAAACCAACTAAAAATGGCTAACCACATCCACTCTCGCTCCTCTAGAAGTGAAAGAGAGACAACAGACAAACTACTCACATATTGGCCCAAAAAATGTAATACAAACGTGCCTTGAACGATTTTTGTGGCTTTTTTGCTTTTTGGTCTAAACAACAAAAGCACTTTGTCTCGCCATATCCTGGTGCTGCTGGAAGGACGAAGGAATGCCACTGTTGTCAGTTGTTTGGTATTAGTATTTGTGCATGTGTGTGAGTGTGTGTGGTGTTTGAGAGTATGTTTATTGTTTATTTACGGAAACCAGCCAAGAGAAACCCCAAAAAGGCAGCTAACATGAGGCTTTCTAGCGGCAAACTAAGAAAATTCACAAAAGAAAAAGGACACAACACATGTCCTTGCACCATTGCCATTGGCATTTGCTAACCACAAAGAGTTTGATAGATTCGTCATGTCCTTTGTGACATCCATGCTACTAGTGGATCTGTGGATCAGTCTAAAATTAATAGCTAAGTCCAATTTAGTTTTGTTAATTTTTAAATAAAATTAAATAAATTACCTTCTTATTAATATTTAATTATTTTTCTTTACTAATTTTTCTATATTTCTGTCAAATTTTAAGTTTTAAATTTAAATATAATTATTCATATATTTCATATGGATTTATAAATTATATTACATTTTATATAATGCTGCAATATTTGTGATACAAATTTTTGCTATAATAATAATCAGTTTATATTTATCCTATTTGACATATGAACTTTTAGTGCCTAAATTTAAGATTACATTCAAGGGTATTAAATCTTTGGCTTTTAGAACTTATTGTTCGTATTTTTTATTGTTGTTGTTGCAGTGTTTTGCTTTTGCCAGTTGTGCTATTGTTGTCACCTTCAGAGCGTTATTATTGTAAGGCAAGTTCATGAGGGCGTTAACTATATTGCGTGTGGCAATAGCAACCCCCGGTTGCGCCACCTCCCCGCACCGCTCTATAAACTAACTTTATTTCTGGTTCATTTCAGCCAAATCTTTTGCCCTTCAAAATCGCTCTGACGTCTAACGTCTGAGTTTGGTATCATCATTTGATTGTCAATACATTTTAGTCGCATTTTCTGCGACGGGATAATGCATGTAATCCGCTATTAAGTGCACATTGTCAATCGACCCCCCCCCCCCCCCAAAGGCGAATTGTATGTGAGAAAATCTGCGACAATTCTCACGCTGTTTTACCCCACCACCCCCCTGGCCCTATGTTACTATTGCTGTTGCTGTTGTTGTCCTGTGCAGTGAACCCATCAATGGTTGAGGCTAAATGGTAAATTGTAGCCATAGTCCTGTTGCCATACAGCCATATGAGACCATAGACCATAGACCATAGACCATGGAGCCATAGAGCCACGAATGGAGCTGTTGTATGGCTCTTGTATTGCTCTCATTGCCACTGTTGTTATGTGTTTTTATGCTACATTTAATGTTGGCTTAAGAGCTTTAAAGCTAGCATTGTTGCATTGAATTGTTGTGAGTGCGTTCCGTTCCCATCAAGTGGGTTAGCTTGGGTTTGGGTTCGGTGTTGGGTTTGGGATTCGGTTTGGGTTGTGAGTTGAATTGGGAGCGGTCTGTAAAGCTTGGTCAATCGCATTGGTCAAATAAAGTTTTTAACATACATGTTGGTAATATGCAAATCATTTAATGACTCAATTGAAATGGATGCTGATCATTTTTATTTTGGTAGGCAGGAAAGTGGGACTGACAGATATATTAATGGCAAATGGCTTATTGTTAAAAGGAGAAAAGGCGAAAAGACAGACAGCACGATGATGGTAATAATAAATTGACCCTTGATTCTTGACAAGATTAAATAAAATAAATGGGGTCAGTTTATAGTGTATAGAATAAAAAAATATACAAATAGATAAATAGTAAGTGAGCTTTACTGATTTCTTTCTATTCTAGAAATCCGCATTTAGCTTTAAAATTCAGGTAATATCTTTTTGCTTTACAATTGATATTAAAATTAATATTTAAATTAAGGATTGATTAGCTTATTTTTATATATGTAAACTCAACTTAGAACAACCCCAGCTAGCCCTAAATAATTAATTAATAAATGTGCAGTACACAGCTTTACTGATTTCTTTAACTCTAAAATTCACGTACTATCTTTTTGATTCACAATTGATATTAAAATTTAAATATAAATAAAGGTTTGATTAATTTATTGTTATAAATGTAAACTTAACTTAGAACACACCCAGCTAGCCCCCGAAATTAAATCATTCCCTTATAATTTATGCAGTACACAAAATCAGACGTTCAAAAATCAAGCTGAACATTTTCAATTGTGTGGCTTTTATTTAATTGGTGGTGGGAAGCGAGGTGTTCGCATAATTTATAATCAGCTTAATGACAACTACAACAACAAAAAAAAAAAACCGAGTGGCAAAGCTCTTAGCAGACTCACTTTGAGAAGTCTTGTCGAAAAATGAGCGTCGCCCAAAAGCCTGCGGCATTTTGGTTTTTGAGTTTAATGTAATGAATGCCAGGGCTTTTACCAAAAAAGGCAGCCCCTGCTAATTTGCTGCATAATTAAATGAATTTGGCAAGTAAAACAAAGATTTGTGGCCAACCCCATCTACTTACCGTCCTTATTCATGGCCGATTGAAAGCATTTGGCCAGGCGACACGCACGACATTGGTTCCGATGGGTTTTGTCCACCGGACAGCGACCCTTGAGATCACCGGTTGCCTTGCAGGTGTATATACGATTCCGATGAATACTGCGCTTGAAGAAACCGGAGCAACCTATTCAATCCAAAATGGAGCAGCTCAATCATTTCAATCAGCTACAGTTTGTTCCCAATAAGACTTACCATCGCAGCTGTAGATCCCATAATGTTTACCCGAGCTGCGATCGCCGCATACCTTGCAGGGTATGTCCAGCAGACGATCGCCGGCTGTGAGTACAGAAAGTTAAAGTTTGTAATTTTTTTAAATATGTTTTTAAATAATTGATTAAATATTATTGTTGTAAGCAATCTTTACTATTAAATAAATTACTTCTGCAGTTATTTTAAGTGTTGTTCTTGAGGATGCAAAAATCATATGTGAAAAAAGAGTTTTGAATTTGACTTTTTTAATAAGATTTTCACAAGCTAAAATTCTCAAATTATCATATCATATATTATTGCAATATTTCGTTAAATACAAATTATTTTAATCATATATTTTACGAATTAAATTTATAATTTAATCAAAAATTCACTGATACGAGGCGTACTAAGAAAAAATATAATCTCTTTTAAGGAAATCAATTTAAAAATGAAATAAAGCAGGTTTCTCTTTGATGAAAGCATCTGATTAAACTTTATACTGTTGAGACTGAAGTGATATTGGATTTAAGTCGATATACGCAACATATCCGCATATTTAACTTAAATTAAGTGTTAAGCCCGGCCTCAAAGCTCCCCTTAACCAAACACAGCTCAGCAGGCAAAAAAGGTACTGCATACTTTGCAGCACTGCTGTCGTTTATTTGCATGTTGTGTGTGTGGTGTGTGTGTGTGTGTGTGAGAGTGTGTGTGTGTGAGTGTGTGTGCCGCGGATTAGCAAGTGAGAATTGCACAAAGCTAGCACATAATGCGAGACAGCCCTTTTGGCCGGCACGTTTCACAAATTAAGTTGAACACTCGACACTTGTCAAAATAAAACGCGTCGTTTTCGATTGTTGCCACTTTGTTGTGTACCCTTTGTCCTGTGACATTTGACATATTGTCAACTGTTGGTTGCGCTTTCGGTTTGCGACGCGTGTTGCCAATTTTCACACCCTGCGCATCGGCAATTGTCCGCAGCATGTTAACACCTCTCGAGTGGTTGTGCGTGCCCATTTCCCAGTCGGTTAAGGGCACCGCTGACTGTCCTTCGTTTGTGGCACCTTAGGGTTGCACCACAGATCCCCTTTTTGAAATCTACATCAAGTGGGTATTTTTATTCCTATTGGCGAATGTTTTCCTTTTTAAAAATTTTCAATGTTGATTTTAAATATTTTTGTTTATTTATGCTATGGCATTTATTTTTTTTTAGTTTAGCAAGTTGGGTGAACTTCCCATAAATTTGAGTGGGTTATATCTGCTTTTAAACTATATACAATATGCTTTTTGACTGGTATGGAAATCTCGGCATTGTTTTCATAGGCTAAAAAGGTTGGCTTAGTGCATTTATTTGGGTTTAAGCAGACGTGGGATTTCAACTGTTTAGGCGTGGGAAATGTGAATTAGGCATATCAAAATAATAGTTTGAGTTTCAAGTAAATATTGCTGGATCTAAGTTTACTGCTCTGAATTAGTTGAGTTCCTGATAGAAATAAAATAAAGCAAATCAAATTGATTTATTTAAATACTAAATAAATTTTAAGATAATAAAATACTTTACTTAAAAATATGTATTTAGCTTTAGCTTGATTTTTGACCAACTGAATTTATAATTGATATATTTTGAACACCTTTCACTTTCGAGTGTGCTTAAACTTAATTTTTTGTCACAATAAAAGTGTTGAGAATTGTCTAAAGCTACTTTATTTAAATTATGTAAATTTTAAGTCCTCTTTAATTTATTAAACAAAATTTAGCAACATTTTTAAATAAATGATTTCTCTGCACAAAATTTGATTTAGTAATTTTTATAATATATCACGATATTTGCTATCGAAGTGTTTAAAATATTTAGCACGATTTAATTGAACATTTTATGTGTATTCTAAAATTGGCATCACAAATTATTTATTTCAAAAGCAATCTTTTTTTGTCAATCGCGAGAGGCCAGTCGCTTTTTTTCGTGCATGCGCATCTAGCAAAATTCACAAATTTTGGATAACTTCTAGCTCCAAGAACCAGGCGCACAGAAATAAGCTGGCGGTTTCTAAATATTACTAAAATAAACGTAGCATACTTTTACTGCATGCCAAAATCATTTTTCGGCACCTGCTAAAAGTATGCAATGAAAAATTTGGATCTTAAAATTACCTGCAATAAAAAGAAGGCAATGTATTTTAGTATTTGCTGAATTTTGGCCTTTAAAGTATGCTTTTCTTTTATTTTGGCTAAACAGCAACTTACAGCTGATTTCTGTTCGCCTGCTACTTGGGGCTGGAAATCAACCAATATTTTGAATTTTGCTAGATGCATGCACAAAAAAAGCTCGAAACGAAAATCAAAAAAGACCCTGCCGCTGGCAGGCCATGTGAATGCGAATACTTTTATTTTCAAAAATCCCGACGGCATTCCAATGCACTTGCCACAAATTAAAATTTTTTGCAAATAGTTTTGTCGCCAAAATTTACCTGTGCCCATTTTCCGTTGATGGAAATATTTAAACCCTAAAGTATCCAGCGTGCTTAAGTATATAATGACTCTTTGACACACACGAAATTCACAACGAGTATGTGAATTAAATTTAGTCAACAAATTTGCGTATTTGGAAAAATCACAAAAACAACTTTTGACAACCGTACGCCAAAAGTGTTGGTTACATTTGCCGACGCAAAGGACGACGACGACGACGACGACGACGACAACGACACTGCTGTGGAGCGGATGCGGATCGTTTTGGCTGACGGACCAACTGTGAATGGCGAAGCCAGCCACCGAAACAGTTGCAGAAATAGTAGCAGTTACTGAAATTGAAGCTGAAGCTGAAGCAGAAGCCGAAGTAGAAGCTGTAGCTGAACCGGTGCCGCAGCAGCCAAAACTGAGCAGAGCAGACCGCCAATTACGAAAGTGAAGCTGCCAACGGAGAGGTCCTTTTTTGCAGTCAATTTGACAGGACGCAGAGCAAAGCCAAAGCCACCCACCCCATTGGGATGGGACACAAAGCCACAATCGTAGCACACCACGGGGCGGTGCGGGGGAGGCAAAGTACAGAACAAAAAAAAAAGAAGACCCGAAACCGAATGAGGAAAATGAAAATGGCAAAGCGCAGAGCAGCAGAGCCCAGCACAGCGCAATGCGAGACTCGACGCGACGCGAATGGTGGCAGCGAAAAACCAAAACGTCGACGAAAAAGTCGAAAATTTACGAAAAGCTACAAAATGTTACATTTCATCCCTTGCGAGTGGGCGCTGGCAAGGGACAGGATAGGACAGGATGAGACGGGCAGGGACGGGACAGGCGGGCAACCAACCGGAAAACGCCCTTTTTTCTTTGCCTGCCGCCTGATGCGATTACAGCAAATGAGGAGACTTCCTGCCGTCCACCATTTTACTTTTTTTCTTTTGCCCTATGCGACACACACACACACACACACACACACATATATATATATATGCATGTTGGCCATGCACACTACGACATATCCTGTGGCTTTCGACAATTCACCACAAAATGTCAAGAATGATGAAAAGCTAGCGACGGAACGAAGCCGATGCGTCGTCGTCGTCGTCGTCGTTGCTCTGCATGTGTATTGGTAATGGCATCTGTTGTCCTGCTCACTTCATCTACTGCTCTCTCTTTCACACCCGTTGTGTGAGTCTGCATCTGTATCTGTGCCTCAGCAAATATCTTTGCCAGCAGAGGAGTCGTTTCTGCCGCTACTCTTTGGGCTGTTGCCTCGCTGGCTTCTTCTTTTTCTGATGCTTTTCTTTTTGGTTCGTCCTGCGCTTGTAGGCTGTCGGATTATTAGCTCTAAAGTCAGGATCTCAGCAGCAATGTCTCTACAATTTGGGGCATATAGAAACGATAAGGCATATCTTAAATTAATTGCTTCAAGTTGAATAAGTCAAATAAAGAAATTGTTTAAATTAAAAATTTAACTACTTATAATCGTAATGATATGAAATATATGTATAACATATATGCCAATATTTAATAGAAATTTCTTTGACATTGATTAAATACAAAATATACATTTTGTTTCTTAAAAATGTTCTTCAATAAATTATAATAATAAAAATACATAAAGAAAAGTATAAATTATTTCAAGTTTAAGCTTGAAATTGCATAACAAAATTTAATATAATCTTTTCTAAAGAACTTTTCTATTACCAATATTAATTTCTTCCTTGAATAAGTTTAATATGAACTGAATATAAACATTTTTTAGATTTGTTTTCATACTTATATCTTATATAATATAATTATAATTATATTATAATTCGTACATCCCAACGATAGACCTGATAGCGTATTTTGTTTGGGATGGGCAAGGATATGCCGTAAGCAAGATATATACTACTATATATATGTGCATCATGTAGTGTATTCCGATGTGTGTAAAAGTGTGCTGTGTGCTGGGTGTATGAGTCGAGGAATTCGCAATGGCGTATCCTGGGCTGGCACTGGCTGGTTGTTGTTGGTATGTTGATAGGGGTTGATTTACTGACTCTCATCTAAATTGAAATGACTTTTGTGACATTGTGTATTGGTTGCACACACACATTATGTATTGGTGTGTATGCGTGTGTGTGTGTGTGTGTCTGTAGATGGCTTAGCGGACAACGTCTTATATATGAGATTACGCTTTGTGGGTGGAGCCTTGTTGTAAACGGCATTTGGCAGTTGCGAGTGGACCTTCAGCACGGCTATTACACTATCAATTTAGATGCCTTGTGGTTATATAGTTGCATACACCTCACACAGACACACACACACACACGCACACACGCAGCCGAGTAGGGCTCAGCCCATAGCCGACGTTTTGATACAATCCTGCGGTAATATTAACCAGTCAGAACGCAAAGTCATTTGCAACGGCATTAACTACTAACTCATACTCAACATTTAGGCGTCCCTCCCCAAGCCACACCAACCGTAACCATCAACATGCACGCACACATACAGTTGCACACATATGCCAAATTTGCGGCATCAAGAAGTCGCATTTTTTCCCGAAAACTCCCTGACTCTGCCTTACCCCACTGCTGCTGCTGCGACACTCTTCATGAGTTTCATTTGACCACGCCCCATGCAAGAGGAAACTCACCACTATATTAAAATCAGCGCAGGCGCACTTTTGCCTCAAATTCGAACGTTGTTCGACAATATTTCGAAAACAGCAGGCTCTGAATTTCTGTCATCGCTTCTCGACTAACCTGACAATTTTTCAGAGCTGTTTTGTTCATTCCTTTCGAACACCTCACACAAATTACAAGTATTTCCAGCGCTCACATTTTGTTTTCTTCTGTTTTTCTCTCCATTGAAAAATAACGCACCGATTTGCCAGCTTATCAAATTCAAATTCATTATTGAAAATATTTCTTTCGTGTGAGTATATCTGAAACATCTGAAAAATCTATAAATACAATTAACATTACTGTGGTACGTCAGCATTGATCAACTATGGATGGACGCTCGCATTTTAATAATTCTCAACACAATTTTGGCCATGGATTGAATCACAGTTGTTGTCCTAATGGAAATTGTCCTCGCATGGATGCTGGGAGCCGACAATCGTGTTGTTCTGGTTGCAATTGTTGCCCTGGCAATTTTCGCATGCGCGATGGAACCGACAGGCAGCCATCTTGGACCACAAGCAATGGGCGTCGGCAATAAGGAGCAATAAGGAGCGCTGCCGTTTCTGGCAAATCGGTGCGTGATTTCATCTGAATCACAAATGGTTTTTTTTTCGTGCGCAGTCATATTTTAAATAATTGTACAACAAGCATAACATTTACACAAACATGCATTATTTATGGGTATAGCATGCATGCGAAGGGGCTTATAAATAAAAAGTTCAAAACAAATTGTTGAATATTCTATTATTGGCCGGGAAATGAGATTCAGATGGTTTGGAAGTTCTAGTTCCCAAATGCTGGCATATTACTGCAATTTAAGGAATGTTTATTAAAATATTTTTGCAATTATACCCAAATCGATTTGTATTTATGTTATTTTTAACATCTTCAATTTGACAACAAATCTCAAGACATCTCGACGTATATATCTTTTCCCACATTGTTTACTTACCAGTTATCGTCATATCCAATTTGAAATTACAATATATATTAACATTATTTGTTTTATTAAATCGTATTTTGCTTCTTCGCATATGTTCTTATTACACGAACTAACAATAAATATATATATATATATTTTTATAATTCATAATATTTATTTGAGTTGATTTTTCTTCGTGTATTTGTTTTGTATTCCACCTTCTTGGCTAGGGGATTTCGTTCGTATAGCTACTCTTCATGCTGTTCATTTGAAATGTAAGAATTTCGGTTTTAAAGTCTTTACTTTGGATAGTTCTTGAAATGTTTTAGTTCAAAGTGCTGCGTTTTTTTTTTAACTGGCGTGCCTCAAGTCTTTTGAAAATGTATTGGATTGATTTTTGGGATTCCATGCAAGAGCTCTGGCTTTTGGGCGTTTATTTTGTTATAATTGAAATATTTGTTGTTAGTACAACAGTAAGTTTAGTTTCTTTGTATATAGCTGTCACATGTATATAATATTTGTAAATTATTATCAATGCAACATGTAGATGCTCTACAAAATACCGAATATCTTTTTTTATTTACTACTACGACCATTTTATTTATCTAAATAATATTCCATCTAAATATCTTTTATTGTTTGCTTCGTTATTTGTCTTTTATATTTACAAAGTATTTAGTTCAGAGTTAGCTGCCATAATTGCAATAATAATACATTTTAAACTGAACAATGATGTGGGTTTTTTTTTTTAGTGACATTAGATGAGAGACGTATTATTGTTTAATTAAAATATAGACTAGAAAACATAAATTAAAAGCGCTTATGACAGCATTCATTTCGTTTTACTACTATTTTTAGTTGTCTTCCATTTTATTCGTATATTTTTTACGCTTAGCAATTTTCACATTGCTTTAACAGTTACGGAATCATTAATTACATCAACATTTATCATTGCTTTTTAGTTTATTGTTGTTTTTCATTTGGAAGTAAAGTATCTTTTATATATATATATATATATATAATTGTATACATATATATGTATATTCGGTTTTATGTATATGTGTATAAATATTTTGTGTGAGGTTCGTGTGTTGTGTGCTAATAAGGTGTTCTGTCTTCCCTTTAAAACTGTCTGTTACCAAATTTGTTTGTTAAATGTAAGAATTTGCTAGAAAATTTCTAAAGTTCAGTTTTGTAATTGATATAAGTGGCGGTGCTTGTTTGCGCTATTTAGTAAGCTAATTATTGATTTGGGTGTTGTCTGTGTGTCACTTCTACATACATACGTATTCTATATAATGTAAAATTTATTTGATATAACAATATTTTTGTGCGCTTGTCGCATCACTTAAGTAGCCTAAATACATGCGCAAATTTTATGATGTTATACACACAAATATATATATATTTAATTACACAATTTAATTACTTTACTACAAATTGTCAATGATTGTGGCATATATGCAAGTTTAAATATTTATTTAATTGGTGTATAATAAATAGTTAAAAATAAGTATAAAATTATATTGCAACACGTTTTTACTAAATAAAGTATTAAAAATCATATAATAACAGCCTTTTTATGTTCCTTGCGCAACACATTTATGTTTTTTTTTGGTTTTAAATAGTATAAATAAATAGGCAATTAAACATTAAATAAATAAGTAGTTTCGTTAGAATGCCCATAACGTCTTTTAACCGTTACGTTTGAGTTTATAGAGAGTGAACGCAGTTATTATATTCGTTATCTAATTATAGGTACACATCGTATCCGACTGTAGTTTATTTAGTTGCCTTTTAATTGTCCAGAGAATTGGTGTGCAGCTGACTGTAACATGCCTGACACACCCGTACAGGCTTCAGAATACGCAGACGGGATATTTCCGATTCGAAACGACTGCACTTGTTGCAAAACACCTGGCCGCAGTTACGGCAGTGATGCTTGCGCTCATAAAGCGTAAATCTAAATTAGTTTGGGATATGAATGATGTTATGATACACTATTAAATCATACTCAACACTTACTTCACGTGGCACTTGACACACTGATCGGCGACCTCATCCTTGAGCCAATGATCGGCTACACCACGACCTGGCTGCTCCGTAACACTCCAAGAGAAAATGCGACCGCGTGCATCACCTGTGTTTTAGAAAATTATATTCAATGAGCATTCGTTGTTGGCCGTAGTCAGATTATTTGCTCTTGTACTCACCCACATATAGGATTTTATGATCTTTGGATACCGTCAGCGCTGTTATGCTAGCCGGTTCGGCATTATCCTTGCGATCATAGGCCGTATGCATGGTTAGCTTAGATCTGAACATTAATTGACGTTGCCACTTGAAGCCTGGGAAAGGTGATATAAAGGTTAATAAAAGCAAAGCGTTTGGATAAAAATGGAATTCATGTTGGCTGTTATGGGAATATATATAAAAACAAATTGCACCTTTCTTAAGCGCCTGTTCGCCACGATATCTATCATTGTCCAGCAAAACAAAGCCATCTGTTAAGCTCGTATCCGATTTACTCGGTCGTATGATGTGCTCTTCTGTAGACATTAGAAATAGGATAATATTAAAATCGAATTAGTACAACCAACAATCATTTTACTCACCTTCGTTCTTATTGTGCTCAGAACTGGTGCTTGGCTCCTCCACCGTTGCTGATTTCATTTCATGCAGTGATTTAGCTCCCGTTATGGAACTTTTTCTACGCTCGGTCGAGGGCTCGACTTTGAGAGTAGCTTCGGTGGATTTGTTTGACTCGTTGCTGTGCTGTGAGGCCTCTGAAATGCTACTCTCCGAGGCTGATTTTACAATGTCTGAAAGTAATTGGTAATTTTAGTGAACGCTTTGGGAAAATGAGCGTGTTATCTTACCGTGCTCTGGTTCTGGTTGTGAAAGACTTTTCATTTGTTTAAATATGTTCATTTTGTCCGCCTTATCTTTGGACTCATCCACTGAGACTGAATCGGGCTTATCCTGTGAGCTGACTTCCACGCCCCGCTTTAGCTTGCGATCGATTGGCACCTGAGTGTGCTCCAATGACCACATCTGCAGCGAAATAGAGACTTTAATTAGCACTAGTTGACATAAGGCTATCTAAGCCTTCCACGAGTTAAACGTTTGTTTATTGTTTCACACTCACCCTCACAACGCCATCCGTGGAACCCGTCATGACCACATTTTGTTGATCCCATTCGCGTATTTGAGAGAAAGCCACGCACAATATCTGCTGCATGCGATCCGCACTGCCCACACACGTATTGACCATGGCCAGGGCATCACCGTTGATGGACCAGACATGCAACCAAGTTGCCGAGCAGGTGGCTATTTCACCCGATAGTTCATTGATGGCCACGGCAGACACAACGCCCGCATGTCCTCGCAGCTGACGCACGAATGTGAAACGTGTCATGTCCCAGACAATTGCAGTGCCATCCCGAGACCCAGAGACAATGACATTGTAGGCAGCACTGGCGGCCAGACAGGTGACCGCATCCGTGTGACCATGCAGTGAATGCCTCACGCTGAGACTCTTACGATTCGAATCGAATTTCCAGATGGTCACCACGGAACTGGTGCCGGCTGTGACAATCATTTTGGCATTGGGACAGGCACAGGTCAGTATCTCGCCTGAATTCTGAGCCGCTGCCTCGGACACAAAGGAAGCGCGATCCGTGTCATAGAGGCCGACGCGCAGCGAGTGATCGGCAAAGCCCCAGGCAATGTATTTGGTATACGATGGCGGCATCATCACCTTGTTCTGCTCCACGGCAAACACTGTTTTGTCGGGCTGCAGTATTTGGCCCACTGGTCCCTTGAGCTCCTTGATGGGCTGCAGACTGGGCTTCAGATTGTCAAGATTATGGAAAAACAGACGATCGTTTTGCAGCACGGTGCTGTTGCCCTGCATCAGTGCCGTGGGATCGATCAATGCCGAATGACGTGCGTTGCTCATTTTCTTCGCCGGATGCGCCTTCCTGAACAGCTGTTTTGGTATTTGGCCAAAATTGTTGATAAAACCAATGGTGGCATTCTTTTTCAGTGGATCATCAATGCTAAAAAATTAAAGAAACATATCAAAAATTTATTTGGGAATGATAAGTTGCTTAATTCTTACTTGTAAATATCCACGTTGCCCTCGTAGAAGAGATGATGGAACACATTGACAGCATCCGAAGCGGCGGGTCCCTGCTGCTTGCAACCAAATATCAAGTCAATCCACTGTAATTTAAGGAAATTTAAGTAGTTTTAATAGATAAGCTAATTTTCCTGATGCACAAGTGAGCTTACCAAGTGCAGATGCTGACTGACATGATCGCACTCCAAAGCACTGCGATGCAGTCGTATAAACTCCCTGGGATCCTGTTTGGCCCACGGCGGCATAATTACATGACTTAAGGTTTCACCATTTTGCTTGGTGCCCAAATCAAAATTGTTGAAATTGCTGAGGAACTCCGGCAAGTAGAAGAATTCCGGGATCAGCTCCTTCACATCGGCCATGTTCAGTTTGGAGGCAGACAGCCATGCTTCCTTGATGCTGTGGAACATGCGATCCGCCAGATCAAAGTGACCGCCCTGAAGTTTCAGGAAAGGCTGCGCGAACGGCTCCAAGCGCACCAGGTACGAGCACACAATCATAGCGGAACTGTAATGTGTGCCATAGTGATAAGGCGGAGTTTCGCCATGTGGATCGTCCCACTCTTTGAAACGTTTCTGAAACTGCTCCAGACGCTCCTCCGACTGTGCGCCCATGGGCCGTGAAAAGTCACGGAATGTTTTGGGATTCGTAAAATCCAGCTCCTCGGAATCGTAATCAGCGAGTATCCAGGGAAATACCGGATACTGCATGAGATCGTTGTAGCTGCGGCCGGCGAGCGTATTCAAATGCATAAGGTACTGGAAATTGGAGATTTCGCCACGAACCCAGCGTTGCGTCACCGATGTCTCACCAATCAGGCCGCTGAAAAGACCCGATGTTTGCTCCACACTCGCCGTCCGCTTCTGTCCAGCCACAGACTGCTGGGCATTGTCATTCAATGCTGTGGCCAGTGCCAAAAATCGTTGATTCACCTTGTTGCGCACCTTGCGCGGAAAACTAAGCAAATAGTTGCGTCCATCCTCGGAGAAGACCTCCAGAGCAATCGGTTGCAGCAGATAGCGTCGCTTGTGCACCTCGCGTATCTCCTCGTAGGCAAACTTCGAACACTGCCTCAATTTGTGGTTAACTGCGCGCGAAGTCGACGACTGCTGGCCACCCGAATTGGGTATGATTGGCTCGTAGGCGCCAGGTGGTAGTGTGTCAATGTCGCGAATCTCTCGATTCTTGAGCAGTGTGAAACCATCGACGATGTAGCAATGCTCCTTGCCAAACAGCAGAAGACCCTCAAAGGTGTCCAGGCCCTGAACACGCGCACAGCGGAACATAAAACTAATCTTCTCCTGTTCTTCAAGTAAACGTAGAAATGTCTCATTGTCGCTGGTCATTGAGGTGTCCTCCTCCTCTTCATCATCCTCGGGAGCATTGCCATCGAGAGATTCCTGGGGATAAGGCGCACCATGTGCCAGCAATTTGGGTGATATTGGCGGCGGTGGCGTTGATGTGGAATTGCTTGCCTCCAGACGGTGTGGCTGCGTGGCTTCCAGTGAGGATTGCTGTTGCATCGAATGCTGTTCTGCCTCGGCGAGAATTCGCGGTTGTTGTTGGCCATGCAGAAAGTAGACTTTGCTATCCAAACTGGATGCCACCTTGTACTTGAGCTGACGATTGTCGGCCAGCTCCAATTCCGGCCGGTACGGATAGTGCAGATAGAAGAGATCATTGCGCATCGTCTTTTTGCGCATGCGATGCGGTCCCTCAGTGGTGTCCATAACCCACTTGTCCAGCATGCAACAGCCCGCCGGTCCCCAGAGCCCGCGTTCGCGTGTTAGTTCCGTTTCGGATTGTACCCAATCCTGGTAGACGTAGCGCTGAGTGTGCTGCAGCATTTGCTGGTATTGCTTCGTGCGCAACTCCAGCAGATCCTTGATTAGCTGCACATGTATTGCGGTCGCCTCGTATGCCGACTCCCGGCTCATATTCGACTTGGTACGCACCAGTTCGTCCTTCTTCACCTTGCTGCGACTGGCCAGACGCGTCAGGCCACCGGTCACCTTTTGTATCTTGGATTGAATCTGGTTGTGCAGCTCCCAGGGCACGCGATAGGAGGCCTTGCTCTCGGCATCGACGTAATTGCACCAAAGCTTGGAGGCCAGCTCCATCACCTGCTCGCGACTCGTCTGCAAATCGGGTGCCTTGGAGTTGGCTGGCGGTGGGGTAAGCGATATCTTGAAGACCTCCTCAATGGCCGGCTTCTTGCACACGTAGAGCTCCTCCCAGACACGAAAGGCGGCTCCCACTATTAAATTGCGTCCCTTGAGGTAAAATAAGAAGTAAAAGTTGGTTAAAATCTGATTGATATTAATTAATTTGATTGATCAAAGCTTACCTGGAGTTGATTGAGATCCTCATCCTTGGGTTCGCTTGTCTCTGTTTGCGGGTTGACATGCCAGGTGGTGTTGCGAGTTGTCGCCGGCTCCAGAACGATCTTCATGTCAGCCGTGAGCTGCATTAGACAATAGGTGAGGCATCCAATGAACTCCAGCTCGTGATTGCCAGCTCCAAAGATGAGTAGACGATGCTGAATGATCTTGTGCAGTGCCTCCAAAACGCTCATCTGCTCGGCAATGGATTCGTCGGTGGGACGTGACAGTAGAAATAGAATGCTTCGATTCAGCGAGTGATGCAGTTGCTCCAACGACAGTGATGAAGGTCGCCGCTTTGCCTGTCCAATTAGTTTAATGACAAAGTCAAAGATGTCGTGCGGATTCCGAGTGAGGCAGCCCTGCCACAGTTTGTCCACAATGCGCGCCGTCAGGTAGAAGACATTGGGTGCAATGTGCTGCGTGTGGCTCTGCAGCAGCGGCACCAGTGGCAGTGCCGCCTGCTCACCCACGAGCACATCGGCGGCGAGTAGATGATCCATTAGAGCAATAATAATCTGCGTCTGGTATTGTACTTGCTGTGGCAGCTCCGCTGTCTCTGGTGCGGCATCCAGGACCATATCAATGACTGGCGTTGCCTTGCCGTGCATGTTTAGGCCTAGTGAGTCCACCACAATCACGCGCAAAAAGTCAATGATGCACTTGCGCACTGGATGAACAGTAATCTTCGGTTGATTTGCTACGGCTGCGTGTAGCGCTTCCGGCGGTGGTGGGACAAAACTGCTGCTGCCAGTTATTTCGGTGGGCGTGGAGGCGCCACTATTAGGCTCCGAGTCTGCGGAACGTGCAGCCTGTGGAAAGAGCACCGCAACCAGTGATGTTATCACATCCGCAGCCATCATGACGGGCGTGAAATCGTTGAGATTCTGATAGAGGCTAAACAACAGTTGGATGATCGTCTCGGGATGACTATGCAGCCAAGTAGCGCAAGTGCCGCCATGCACAATGGCACGCACCATGGCCAGCAGCACACAGACGCCCTCGGGGCATACATTCAGCTTGGGCAGCTGCGTATTGGCCGAGACTGGTGCACCCCAGAGGAAGGACCAAACGCGATCCAAATCAAATTTCGTATGCTCGGTGGCCAGCACCTTGACCGGCTGGCCCATGATCAGTGCGGTCACCAGGAAATACAATTCGGGCACGTCCAAATGATGTTGCAACAGCCATTCCAGCAGCTGAAAACCTGTAAATATGAAGAATGACCAGTTATTGATTGATTAAACAAATAATATACTCGTCTACTCACCCGGAATATTTAATGCGGCCGTGCGCACCTCTCCCGCAATCTGTGTGGGCAAATGCTGAATCTTATTTTGAGGAGTGGCCACGATGACGGTGCCAGTGCCGTTGCTGGGACGCGTGTTGAGTTGCTGGGCGCCCAGGCCAAGCATCTTGCGCTGCGAGACCATCTCGGTGAAGCGTAAATAGCCACCATTGTGAGTCGCCTCACGAAAGCGCTCGATGAAACTCTCAGTGGCACAGACCACGACAAGAATACGCACAGCTATGATGACCGTTGTAAAGTGAACGTGGGGCTGCATGAAGAGCAGCAGCCAGTCCATGCCCAGTGTCTTGGATATGTCATCGCAGATGACATAATTAACGGTGTTGCGTGGCGTGAAAAGTAAACCGTGCAGCAGCGATAAGCAGCGATTGCGCAAATAAATATTATGGGCAATTCCATCCTGATCCTCGGCAGGCGCCCTCATGCTGGGCAACAGAATGGCGCGTTCTCCCTTGGAGGAAAGCTTGCACGGCAGCTTGGCGGCCACATACTGGCCGAAGAGCAGAAGATCTGTGTGCCTGGGTTGGCCACCGAGCAGCGTCTCGAGCAGATTGAAGAGTATCTCTCGCGTGGAATGATCATGAATGTGTGTTATAATGTGCAGCAGTTTCACCAGCAGCTGCAGGTCGCGCATAATCTTGACGTTCTGCTTCTTTTCATTCGATTCCACCACCAACTCCAACAGATGCTCCAGCAGCGAACGCAGCAGACCATTTGGCGCATTGTGCCAGATCTCCAAATCACAGAGCAGATCCTGAAAGGCTGTCACATTGGGAATGGCCGACATGTCGTGGCCACTGTTCACCGTGCCCACTAGTCCAAAGGTCAGGTGCAGAATGTGCGAGTTCAGCAGATGTTTCTTCTTCTTGAAGAACATGCCCAGCGTCTGATAGCAACGCTTGCGATCCATTTCCGCTTGTGCTGCCCGATTGCTGCGCACCACACAGGTCAGAGCCTTAACGCCCGCATATAGCGACTCCACATCCTGTGCCATGGCAATAATCCCAAGCAGCACATTGCAGCCACCAACTGTGTCAATCATCGCGGAAACCGGATGCGGACTAAAAACCCGCACGCCCAAATAGCCAACAACAACGCCGCCCAGCGAGCGGCCAGCACCAGCCAAGTGACCAGCCGAATTGTGAAGAATTCTACAAAAATAAAAATGTATTATAGGAGTTACAATTCTTTTGAGAAAGTATCTGGATAGATAAAGGGCAGCTACTCACTTGATGGGCGTGGCATTCTCATGTGAATTCATGTTGAGCTGCTTGGCAATGCTCTTGTTGTCCGCCCGACTGTACACCTTGCGAATCTTGACTAGCGTCAGCTTGGACACTGCCTTCGCATTCAGGCCGAGTAGCACACGATCCTCGGGCACCAGCGGCGTCAGTGGTTCTGCCTGTTTGCCCAGCTGTGGCGCTTGCAGGGAGCCCATGTAATGCGGCCCCAGCTGATAGATGGTCTGCACCGTCTGCTGGGTGAGCACATCTTCCAGCAGATGGCAGACACCTTGCTTCCAGCACAAGCGCGAATACCGACGCCAGATGGGAGGCGTGCCAATGTAGCCAAAGATTTGGGTGGCTGAGGTGAGATTGGCGCTACTGGCGCCCGGATGCTGGGCAATGTAGTGCAACTTTTGCGTATGCATCGGGACACCATCCAAGTAGAGCGACAGACTAGAATTCTTGAGAACTGCGCGATTGAGCACGACAACCAGATTGTGCCATTGACCCTCGTGCAGCAGATCTGGACACCAGATGCGGGCAATGCCATCATCAGAGCCCTCCGGCTCCCAATCGCCATTGCCTAAAAAAATAAAAGTTTAAATAGAAATCAATAAATAATAAAATAAAAACTTACTTTTTCTGGGCGTTACTAGCGTCTCCTGTGTGGAGACCACAATAGCCTTGTCCCTAGCTGAGAGAAGTATGGATAAGCAGGCCAAGTTCTCCTCACGTGGATTGTGAATGGTGCGCACGAGCGTGAGCAGACGCACACAATGCGGATCTGTCTTGGGATCGGAGAACTTTTCCACGCAAAACCATGTCGAATAGCTAAGTCCAGTTTGCGGTGGAAAGATGCGATCACCGGCACCAATACCGCCAATCGTATTCGCATCGATGGTGCCGCCAGCTGTTGCGGTCGCTTGCGGCGCCAGCGATGGTAGGTAGAGACAGCCAAATCCCTCGGCAGACATATCCAACTCGACAAATGGCGGTAGCGTGCTGGAGCCATGAGCACGAAAATCGCGAGGCGTTGTCATTGAGACCAGCGTCTTGATGCGTGTCAATGGCACTGGACCGCCCTGTCGATACGGCTGCTGCAGATTAATATCAGCGCAGGACAACGGCTCGCCAAGACGCAGAAACTGACGCAGTTCCGTCGGCTGCAGCGCCTGCGCCGCAAGACGCTCCAGTATATATTGCATGGGCACGTGCAGCGGATGTATTTCCTCGGCCAGCGCACGTCGCGTCAGACTGAGCAGCTGCTCGGCCAGCCCATGATCGCACATTATCTGCTGATTCCGTTCGCTGCGCACCAGCGACTTGATGATCTCGCTCAGGTACACCTGCAGCTGTACCGACTGCAACGGAGTTGTCTCGAGCTGCACGCCTGGCAGCAGTTTCAGCATGCATAAGACAACGCCCGGATGCACAATGCGTGGCTCTGGTGTGGGTTGTGTCAGATTCAGTTGGCTGGGATGCGCTGGCGCCGCCAGCTCCTTGCTGGGCGAGCGTGTGTGTGGCGCTGTCTCATTGAAGAGCGTTATCACACCGCTCAGATTCGGTGGCTCAAAGTTGTCCAACGCTATGCTGTACAGCAGCCGAAAGACCACACAGACATAGGACAGTGAGCTGGGTATGTCCTCGGAAAAGCTATAAGGATTAAGTTCATATATATTAAATTAAGGTCTCTTGTATTTTGGGAATTACTCACCTGGCACTCAATATGTCGCCGCTGAAAACGTCATGGTAGTATTTGAGTAGTGCCTGTTGGGGTTCATAGGTATCGGTAAAGTCTTGCAGCGATGTGTCGCCACCAAAGCAGCCCAGGAGTCGCAATGTGTCGCACAGCGAACTGTTGCAGATCTCCTGATGAAAAAACTTGGCATTTGCCGGCTCAAAGCGCATGGCGGTGGCCAGCGTCTGGCAGACGATCTGCAGCAAGAGTATAAGATCCTGTTGGGCAATGCTCGTCTGTGGCTGAGCCATGCTGCCATCCAGCGAGACAAAGACGCTGGTCAGATAGACGAATCCACCCACTTTGCGGAAAACGGTGCGTGTGCGATGCGAGTCCTTCAGGCAGCCCAAAAGCATGTTGAGTATCTGGATTTTAAACTCCACCTGATTCGAACTGATGCTGTGCATCAGCGAGAGTATGTAGAGCATGTCGTCATCTCCACCAGCGGAGAGTATCAGCTCACGTACAATGCCCAGAGCCTGTGGGCGACAATGATTGAATTTGACCAGCTCATGAGTGCACTTGGCGCCGCCGTAGTCCCGAAAGATTTGCGCATTATTGCTGGCGCCACTGCCGAGCAGCATTGTGAGCGCCTCCATAACATGCTTGCCTAACGTATCGAGCAGATCCTCCTGTCCTTCGCTAGTCGGTTGCACTACAACGCATTCGTCGCCATTAGTTATTTGCCGCACATAATCCGCATAATTTTTCAGGCAGGTAACAAGGATCTCCAGTATTCCCACCTCCCGATACACGTCCTTAAACACGCTATTGTGGCGCAAGATGTTGAGCAGCGTCTTGAGGCACAGAATGCTGCATGAGGTACTCTGATTGTGCTTGAGCAGCAGCGACAAACTAATGAGCTCCTTACAGGGCACAAAGTTCAACTGAAATACTATAAACTCGAGCAGATCATAGAACTTCTCCTGTATCTGTGGACTCTTCTGATGAATTCGTTCCGCAAAGCTACTTAACGTATTCTCCGATTCGAGTATAAAATAATTGGCATTCTCCGAGTGATACACACGCGAAATGGCGTCCAGTATGGTGCAGCACAGGGCGGGCGTCGTCGATCTAAGAAAGACAGTCTGCAGCACCTGAAATGCGTACACATTGCGCACACAGGTCTCACGTGAACTGGCCTGTGGCAATTGGAAATTCTGTAGTTTGAAGACCGTGTTAAATTGGGCGGATGGGGGACGCAGCTCATAGAAACCGCACATGCATAGCGATGAGATCATTAGAACCAAATTGCGTATAGCTGCCTGGATTTCTAGAGTTTGATTGCGTGCATTATCGAATCTGCAAGGAGTATAAATAGCTAACTTAACAAGAGCATTTCAGGAACTGGCTTTGACGCTTACTTGAGCAAAAAGTCACTGAGAAAAACGTAGCCCTGGGAGGCGCGAAAGTCGTCCATTAGTACCTGGGATACTTGACTAGAATCCTTGAGAAAGCAAAAGACTGTGACAAACATTTCGACTATTTCCAGCGGATTGCCAAATGTCAAACGTTGCATATTGTCCACGCACAGCGCCATGCATCCCTTGGCTAAAATCATAAAAAATTAGTTAAGATTTTGCTAGCCAGCTTCTGCTTGAGGTACTCACAATGTATGTAGGTGACAACGGCATCGATTAAGCCATGCCTTGAGATAGTGGTCAGTATCTCTGCCGCATTCTTGCGCCACACAATGTTTTGAGCGGGGCATGGTGAAGTGATGGCGGAAAAGAGTAGCGTTAGATCATCCATACGTGCAAGCTCCTCAGCCGGATACGGATACGAGCAGAGTTTCACCAGCAATTGCACGAAGACCTTTTGCAGCAGTGTGCGACGCTCCTGGGCATTGAAATCGCTGGCATTCGCACCACCCTCGAGCGGCTCATCATCCTCCACTTCGGGCAGATCGAAGAACAAATACAAACACTTGACCAGAGTTGAGGGCACTGCGGCAGCTGTCATGACCTAAAACAGGATTTCAAACAGCAGTTTATAAATGATATAATTTAAATAAATTAAACTTATTTAATGATTACATAGTAGCCGCAATGATAATATAAAAGTTTCTGTCGGATGAAGCAAGGGCAGCATTTGAAGGAGACTTGAAGGTCCCATTATGTAAATTAAATCTTTAATGCGTAGTTTTTGCCAATACGTATAATATGGACATATCAAAATTCACATTCAAGCAAGGGCAAAATTTAACGATAAATATAGAGGTTTTGGAATCGTAAATAAATTTATAATTGATAAAAATACATGCCATGCATATGAATCAGAAATGACAAAATACATTACAAAAAAAAAAGCCTGTTGTTAGTAACGTTAGACTATAACTGAGAAATATATTTAGTAGTAATTTATTAGAGTGATTTAATAGTATAGCGATTCTATATACACAAATGCTCCACATGCTAACCTGTATGAGGGAGACATCGCCGTTGGCCAGGAGATTCAGTGTAGCGAGTAGTAACCAACCGCTGCTGGTGTCCTCTGTTGTTTCCACCTCGAGAAACTTGACAATGGCTATGGATGCAGCCTCGGTGCTCTGATTCGATGCACGCTTGCGTATCTCGCTGACCATCAGACGGGAGACCTGCTGGCAAAAGGCGACCACATCCCAAAACTTTTCGCTCATATCATTTGCAGGGCAGCTGCTAAACACCTGTTTGCAATATTATTAGATTAATTAGAGTTAAATTGTTGCATTGTTTAAGACAATGTGGACTCACTTTGCAGAAGAGTGGCAACATTTCGTAGAGTTTGCCATCGCGTTCGTTTTCGCTGAGCGGATCCTTGGGATGCGTGTACTCGTTGAAGAGCTTCTTCAGTGTGGCCAGACTCATTTGGATCCGTGCGTCGAGCAATGCTTCCTCGCCGCTACGTCCATTGGGAGCACTGGCGCTGGGACTGGCATTGCTGCTGCCACTGGTGCTGCCCGATGAGCTGCCGCTGCCAGCGCCGGCAGCACCGCGCAGCTTGCGCATAACGTTCATATTTCTGCTTACTTCTGCTGCTCCTATTGTTATTCTAATCGATATTGCTTATTTTCTCAAACTGGAAATGCGCAAAAACCAATTGAATTACTTGTTGGTGACTGAAATTCACATTATTCGCGCTCGTTAAATATTCTACACATTATTGCTTTGTCTATAAAACGCCATAATTAATTGCTTCGTTGGCTGAATCACCATCCAGTTAAGCAATTGTCTAGCACAATTGTTATTTCAAATACCCATTAATTATGGGTATAATTTTATGGGTTCATTCTTGCTTGCAATTTTGTTGTGTTGATTTACTCTCATAAATTTTATCGTAGTAAATTGTTTTAAAACTTAACACATTGTTTAGAAAAGGTTTTTAAGAAAATATATATTGATTTCTTTGTTTTTAATAAATGTTGAAAAAGCATTTAATAACATATATAAAATTAAGTAGTATACGTTTTTTTGTATTGTATTTTAAATAGTTTTAAATAAAGTCAGTAGCCCCATCAGTATAGGGTATTCTGCAGCTGTGCACTCTGTGCAACTAGAACACACTTGTTATCGTTGCTGTTACTGTTATTTAAAGCAAACACAGACAGATAAACACACACGCATTCATTGTAACATCGCAAGCTTTTTAAAGCGCAATGTTTTGTACACAATTCCATCGACGTGAACGAACGACGAGCGAGCAATGACTGTGAACGTGTGAGTATGTTTGTGTGGTTTTGGATGAGTGCAGTGTTTTAAGCGTGGGCGACGCTTTCGGTTCGAGTTCAACAGGGTTAAATGAGCTAAGTGATTTTGATTTGCAAGCTTTTCAATAAATCACACATAAATATTTACACTGATTGCGCACAATATGTGTGTACAATACAAAAAACCCAAACAGCTGTTTGCAGATTGAAGTTTCCAGAGCATTTTTATCGCACAGTTTTTATTTCCTCTTAGTTGACAATGTTTTGTATTTTGTATAAGATTATTTTTTTAAACAGCTGCCAACGCATTTGGGTTTTAAAACGGGGGCAGCTAACGGCAGCTCTTTTTGTGTTTATCCCATTTCACACACTTTCGTTTTGCGCTCTTTGTTTTGCTCGTGTCAATCGCGATGCTACTACAGTGTTTATTGATTTTTCTGCTCTCTCTCTCTCTGTCGCTTACGCTCTCTGTGTCCAGCGGAGCACTAGCGAGTTGAAAATTTTCACACGATGCTTTTGCATGGTTTGCGCAAATTTCCGCACTTACTTTTATTGCACATAATTAGTGTGGTTTTTGTTTGTCGTTTTTTTTATTAGTTTCATTAATTAAATCGTTTGTTTTTACATTGAAAAGAAAAAAAATGTTTCGTCTCACACAAATGAATAGATGTTTAATAGTGGTGCACGATATTTATGTGATTTGTTCGAGATGACACAAAGTATCGGTCAAAACGTGCGGGAAACACGTTATTTTTAATCAAATTAAATATATGACTGGAACTTGAATTGTGTAAATATATAGACAAGGCGTACTTCAATAAAATAGTTTTAAAACGTCAGTTGGTTGGATACTACCGTTCTAAAGAGATTTTAATGTTATTTGAAAATAAAATCACGATATTATTCATCGCTGTTGTCAGCTGACCGTGCACATTATGCGCGCGTTGCCAACTGTCTGAAAACTAAAAGTTTATTGCCAACTGACTTGACGTGCTTTAAAACGGAAAATCAAAAAATTATGCTTCAAATTGTGCGCTGTCAATAATTTTATTGTTTACAACACAAAGCCAGAAAGTTAAAGAAATACATGACAAGATTTGAATAGTCACAAATGTCATATAACAGCTCGCAATCACACGTTTCGGATTCAAGTCGCACCTCCGAGGATAACGATGACTCCTCTTGTGACATTTGTATAATGCCCCCTCGCCCGGGCACCGCGCCCAAGAGCTTCCAGGAGCTGCACATTCCACGCGATGTACTGACGCCGGTCGACTATCCCATACAGGAGGCGCAGCGTTGGATGACTCACATGGGTAAAAATGGGAACATCTATAGATTCCCACTGCCCACCATTTTGCCGAAGGTGATTCAGACACGTTTGGTGCCCAAGGGGGAGCTGCCCAAAGATGTGGCCGTCGATCGTCGGCGGCGACAGTATGCCAAAATCAATTTAGTGGAAGAGCTGAAGAAGGCTGGTCTCACCGACGACGTCCTCCAGCCAACGGATGAGCAATACAATCTCATGTCCGAGTTTGCCTTTCCTCACAAATTTCCACTGAGCTACTTCGATGACAGCAATTATGACATCAGCTCACCGCAGGCATGGTTAGAGCTGGGCCTCGTTGGTGATGTCCATTATCCGTTGCCGGCTCGAGCTTATTTACCCTACAATCAAAGTTTGCGCAGCTGTAGATGGGTTATGGCTGCCGTTTCGTCCTACAATGACAAATTGGATTTGTGGACGCTGACCTCGCTGGAAGATGAATGTAGCTACGAGGTGCCCAAGCTGCAGTTCATGTTCATCGCCGAGGATCCACACAAGTACATCCAGCGACTGCAGTCGGCGGTTCACGAGCGCCACAAAAGTGAGCAGTTAATGTTGATGGAGTTAATTGTGGATTGTGTGCTCCACGATGACATTGAGTCGACAATGCTGCAGAGTTCGAAGCCCATTGAGGCGATACTGCAGAAGTCTAACGTCTCCGATCAGTGCAAGCGTCGCCTGCGCTCCGAGGTGAATATTGTCTTTGAGAGATTGATGGCGTTGTATGAGCTGGAAAAGTTTATCATTCACATGCCGAAGGAGTTTCCACAATTCAAAAATATATCGCTCAAGGAATTTATGCCCACTGCGGCACGTGTCGATTTTGCGGATCAGGAGCGACGTGAACTGCAGGCTTTGGCCATTAATATCAAGGAGAAAAGCTACGGCTGGCTCCGAGTCAGTCTCTTCTATTGCGCGGGCGGCATCGAGTCGATGAAGGGCGTGGTCGGTGAATGTCAGTACATCGAGACACTAAGCACATTTGTGGTGTCATTCAATAAGCCAACGACTCTCGCGGATTTCTTGCAATCTCAAGAGTCGCATGGTAATAGCGTCAGTAACTACCTCAAGGTATACTGGCCCCAGAAGATGACCTCGGTGATTACGCTGGTGTTGCGTGCCCTGGGCAAGGGTTGGCTGGACATCTCCCTGAACAATTGGACGATCTATGCCATGTGCAAAATATCCCGATTCCTTTTGCAGGTCAAGTTTCGCATGCAGGAATCGATGGAGGTGCTGCTCCTCACCTCCCTAATGAACTTTTCCCATCTGGTCTGCGATCCGTGTTTACAGTTGCTTGGGCTCACGCCCAACTATAAGTGGACAAATAATTTTATTGAAACGGAGTTTCCCTATCCCAAGCCCGTATTTTCCTTAACCATTGGCATCAATGAGGATCGCAAAGTGTTCTACTCCACCAATCCGGATGAGTTTCAGCCATTGCTAATGGATATCTATAAGCGGAACTTGGAGAAGACGGCGGGTGTGCGGCTCATCGATGCGGATGTGATGACCAATCTGAAATTTGCCCATAATCTGTTTATATTAACTGTGGAGCTGATTGAGGACAAGTATTTGGAGCAGAACGAATTGATGCAACAGTGCTATGCCCAGGCGGTGCTCCCATTGAAGGCATACGCGCGACTCTATGAGAGATTTATTAAATTTTATTTGCTGAATGTCATCGAGTTTATGAAGGACTATAAGGAGGCGCACAAGCCCTCATCTCAGGTTAAGTGGGATATATTGGAGTACAAGCGGCAAAAGGAGGAGGTGCGTGAGATCTTGCCGGCATCTATAACAATTGGTCCCTTCTGCGTCAATGTGGATACGCTGAAGCAGTTTATGATCAAGAAATATATTGATCTTGTACGAAGGATCTTTGACTACTATGTGGATCGGATGTATGAGACGAATGAGATGTTGTTGGAACGATGCGAGGATGTGTTTCACAAGATCAATGTGCATCCCATCAGCATTGAGCATCTGCACGAGATCCGTGACTATGGACTGATTGTGCCGGACATTGTCGAGCAGCTCCGTGCCGATATACAGGTCATGTGGCTGGAATACGATATGTTGGATAGTTTCTTTTACAATCTGAGCGATTATCAATTTGCCATGAAATGGAACGCATTTGCATGGCCACATCAGATCCTCATACGGTTGGCCACGCTCAAGGACGAACAGAAACTGGATATTGAGGAGTTCCTGCGTCAGCATTACAGCGAATGCCAGGGCTTTGAGGAGCGTCTGGAGTCGCTGAACGATGAGGTTCAGGCATTCTCACTACTCTTCAATCCAAATCGTGCACAGGAAACATCGGTGGATATTAAAAAGACGTGGGCGCTGATCAAGGAGCTGGAGAAGATCGGGCAAACGTTGCAGCATCGACAGCAACTCTTCGAATTGGAGCCACTGTCGACGCAGTTCCTCATCAGCATCATCGACAGCTTTGCCCCCTATAAGCAATTGTGGTATGCTTGTGCGAATTTCCAAAAATTGGAGGATGCCACTTTGGGCAATCCGATTGCACAGATTGATTTGGATGAGGTGTGGAATAATTTAATGCTCTTGCGCAAGGATCTCGTTGAGTCCCTCGACAATTTCAGTGAGAAGCCCGAGATTATGGAAGTTGCTAATGTATTTATAGAGAAAATCGATGATTTTGTGCCCGTTTTCAACAGCGTCAAGGATCTACGCAATGAGAACTGGATGCATTTGCATTGGACGGAACTCAGTCATACCCTTGGCCAGGAGGTCAAATTCACTGTATCTATGAACTATCAATATCTCTTGCGCAAGGGCATCTTGAACCATCTGCCCGAGGTGCACGAAATCTCTGTCAGAGCCAGCAATGAGGCCGAGGAAATCTACCGAGCCATCAAAGAGGAGGAGGAGCGCAAACAGGAGGAATTGAATGCAATTATTTTGCGCAAACAGTTGCGCAAATGTCGCAGGGATATTGTCTAGAATATTGCGCAATTCTCCCTCCATTCTCGTTCCCATTAAGTGCCAAGACATTTCCATTCTTTACAAATGTTAAATGACGAAATCCGATCTTATTATATATTTGAAATAAAATGTTTGTTGACAAATCCAAAAGACTTTTTTATTCTTCCAACTTTTGAACCATCCAAAGATGGAGGCTTGGAGGCTGAAAATATGTGGTTGCCAAAGGAACAATTACAAAGATTAGTTCTTTTGTGAAAAATTTGTTTATTCATTGTATTCATTGTACAGATTTTAATTTCGGTGCTACAGCAGAGATTAGAATTCACCCAGAAATGAATATTTCAAGATACAATCTTTGACCAGTCAACAAATAGAAAAAAAGCATTACGTAGATCAGTCCACAATTTGCGGCAAAGGCAATTGTTCCATTTGGGCGCTTATCCTGTGACTTGAAGAACCTGACGGTTGTGGCCAAGGGCAGCTCCATTTGCTGTTCACCGGCATCGAATTCTAGATCATGTCGCTGCCCCACCACCAACCGCACATGCTGCAGCACACTCTGATGAGGCACTTGGTCCGCATCTAGCAGCTTTTCATCTGCCACATAAAACTCATAGCTAACGCTGAGCAGCATGTTGCGACAGCTGAGGGACTGCAGCTGCTCATCGTAGATGCCCATAATGGGTGGCAACTGTTGGCCGCCATCCGCGTAGGTCAGCTGCAGTGGCAGCCACCTATCCAGCTGTGGTCTGCCCAGCTGCGAGATGTACACTTGGCCAATGTCCTCCAGACTTGTGCAGTTGTGCGGCAATAACTTGGCCCAAATGCGAGACTGCAAATGCTGGCAGTAATCCGTGTGGTTGCCATGTTCCGGCTGCACTAGCGATAGTTCACACAACTTGCATTGCCTGGCCAGATCCACACCGAAGCCGACAGCATGACGAGCACATGGGCTGGGTGGGGCGCAAGGAGTCAGCCAGTGCTGCTGATCCTCGCTAGCATTGCTTTGGAAATAGCTGAGCAACGTTGTGCTGTCGTTTTGTGTTTGAAGTGTGGATAGTAGAATTGGCGCTCCTTCCACATAGCCAAGTGGTCCAGAGCTGGGCTTGGGTTTAGTCGCATTTATCAACTCGAATGTCAGCTGAAAGTTGAGCCAAATCTCATCTTTCTCCTTTGGCTGGTTGGCTTCCCTCAGCAGCAATTTGGCTGCCAGGATGTGTGTATAATTGTGCAACAATTGCAGCTCAATGCTGTCCACCAATATATCCACTTCCGTCTCATTTGCCTCCAGGCACAGCTCCGTTGGCCGCAGCAGCAGCTGTTGGCAAACTTGTATATTAAAGCCCTGTAAATCTTGTTCCTCCGGTTCACGTGGCTTGGATAGCAACTGGTGGCTGCTTGTTAGATTGAGCAGCGTCCAGAGATGGAGCTGCAGCTGCGCGGCATCGCTCATGAGGCAGCTACTCTGCATTGGTTGCAAGTGCAACACTGTTTGCTTCAATTGGCAACTGGCGCTCTCGTATCCAATTGGCAATTCTAAGTTGGTAACAGTTTTGCTATCCGGCTGCCACAGTTGCAACGCTTCTCCGTATTTGTAGTGCGCCGTGAATTGTGTGGCAAGTGGCAATTGGGATTCGTAGGCAACCAGCAGCTCAGGCCATTTTTTGTACTCCTCCGCATCGAAATTGTTACTTGGCGTCTAACGAATAAAATAAATATTATAAATAAATATAATAATTAATAATAGTATAATAATAATTGTAGTTTTTGTAATTAATATATTATTTTTATATTCACCTTAATTTTGGGTGGTTTTGAGTTGCTGCGAAAGACGCACAGCCAGCCATCGTTGAGCTGGCATGTGGGAAGCCCATGATTATACTGAAACTGCTCTAGTCGGTCTCGGAGTTGCTCCTCCGATGCTGATTGTGTGCAGCTAAAGACCTGCAATGCTTCCGGGGAACAATCGTGATCACAGCAGCAATTTAATTCACAAAAATCGCTGTGCAAATCACAATTGCAGTAATTAAAATTTTGGGGCAGTGTTTTTGGCAACTCGGTGGCATTTAAGGGCTGTGTTTCAGCAGTTGCAACTGTTGCTGATGTGGTTGTTGGTGCTGCAGTTGTTGTTGTTGTTGTGCGTGGAGGTTTTTGTGTGATGCGTGGCGGAAAAGTCTGCGTTGTTGTGCTGGCAGTTTCCGGCAAAGGGCTGTCTGTGCTGTTTGGGTCCAGCACCACAGTGGTTGCAGAAATCTCATCAATTGTTGTTATTGTTGCTGCTGTTGTTGTTGTCGTTGTTATTGTGCTTGTGTTGTAGTTGTGTGAGATGCCAATCTTGATGCATTGGTGCATTGGCACTGAGAGCAGACTCAAGTAAAGGCACAATAAAGTTCTCTTCAGCATGATTATTACTGGAATTCTACGCCGTATTCCTCAAATTTGCGGAAGATCAAATTAAGATCGACAATGATTTTTCCAGAGGTGCGCGTTTGTAGTTTGTAGCTGCAAAAAGAGATCGGTTTGAGACACACAGAAAAATTGGTAAAATATTGTTGAGGAAAATAGGAAAATTAACTAATTTCTTAATCCCCCCAATTTCAAATTCCTTCCTTTTCCTTTATTTTTCCTCAACATTGTCATGGTCTACCTACCGATCCAAGCCCGAGTAGAGTATGTCAGTTTTGTGGAGCGCAACGCCGCCGCCACCGAAGCGTTCTCTGATGCTCTGCCACCAGGTGTTTGGTGCAACCTTCCAGGTGTTTATCGTGACACGATGGTAACCGGGTGAGGGGGGCACGTGAGCAACACCGTATCCGACTGGCCAGCACTGCTGCAGAAAATTAACGGCGTGCACCTCGACCAGGAGACGAGGCCAACCCTGAATTCCAGCGGTGCACAAATGTACGTCCAGGGGATGTGAAAAATCGGCGCTGTTATGCAGACGATGGCTGGAAATAGGTGTCTGCCCCTTTAACTCGCCCTGAACCAAACGCCAGATGTTGCCTAGAATCGATTGTGTTCAAATTGGGAATTGCTCAAAGTTTTAATTAATTTTCGTTTTACCGCTCTGCAAACTCCACTTGCAAAACAAATGTGGCTGCTCGAAATCAACAGCTTTCAGTATTTGGCCAATAATGTGCAATTCCGCCATCAATTGTTTTTTAAACAAGTTTTCACTGCACTCTTTTTTTTATTAAAAGTAATTATTGTGATAACCAATTTTTTCAACTAGAAAGAGACATTTGCGTAACTCGAATTTATGTTTTGGCAGACAGTTGACAGTTGTCAGAGCAACCGATTGTTGCCATGGCAGGCAGCTATGCATTCTCCATAATCTACTGCAGACAGTTTTTAAATACAATTCCATACCATATGCTGTCACATTCATATATTTTAATTTAATATACTGCTATTTATTTTGGAAATAAGTTCGTTTTGCCAATGCGCGGCTTTTTTGTCGTACATTGTTCAAGCGTACGTTATCGATAAATGAGGTCGTTCGAGCGATATTTTTTGTGGTGCTGCCAACTTGTTCAAAACGCATGCGCAACGCAAAGTGGAGTGGCGGTTTGGAATTTGAAATAAAAGCAACGGTCATACTCTGCTAGAGGTGAACTATTTGAAATTTAACTTACAAAATAAATATAAGCAGCATAAAAATAACAATATTTATTTATTTATTTACTTTCATAATAATATTAAATAATTTGTTTATTCCATGGTGTTTCTTATTTAATTTACTGTAATTATCCAAATGAAATTTTATTAATTTATCAAATTCAGTGACTAAAAATTTTATTTTTGTTACGATAACAGCGATCGAACTTGACTGGTTTCTGTACTATTTATGACCGTACCAAGGATCTTCCTTAATTGCCGGCACATTATATCTGATCTTAATGGGTGCCAATATATGCATAATCATATGCTTGCATTCGCTGGAAGCCACTGGATTTTTGGGGAAGACCAGCGACTGATTAATCCGCTTCAGCAATATGTGCACATTGGATCCGTCGTAGGGCAGGCGACCGAAAACCATCGCATAGCAGACGACGCCAGAAGCCCAAATATCTGACATAAATGGATCGTAAGCAACGCCTAAGGAGACATCAATTAATAAAAAATATATAATTAAATTGCGTAATTGTATTGCCTTTTAATATCTCTGGACTTGCGTAGGCATAACTGCCACAAAATGTTTTTGACATCACCACTTGATTCTCCGTGGTGCGCGTGTCCTTGCGCGCAAATCCAAAATCGATTAACTTCAGATTCCAGTTCTCATCCAGCAATAAGTTTTCACACTTGATGTCCCGATGCACCACTCCCTTGCTGTGGATATACTCAATAGCGCTGATCAATTGCCTGAAAAGAGTCCGCGACTGATTCTCATTTAGAAATTTCTTTTCTCGCACATAATCCAGCAATGTGCCGTTGTCAGCCAGCTGCATTATCAAATATACCCTGTGAATAGTTGGAGAAATTTAGTTAATTCGACATATTGGCCTATATAATATATATTTTAATATTTATATATTATATATATATATTACTATCTAATTGTATACTATTTTAGATATGTAATTCTATGTAACCCCCAAAAACATCTTTAATTCAAATACTATTTGATCTTCTCACCTATGACTGGTCTCGATGCTTTGATAGAATGTTATAAGATTTTCATGATGCAGACCCTTGACAGCCTCAATTTCACGTGGTAGAAACTTTTGCGTGTATTCGGATGGTGCTTTGATCTTGGATATTATTTTGACGGCCACGCGTTTTCCATATTCTTCGGAGAAACCAATCTTGACCTTGGCATAATTTCCCGTGCCAATCACCTTGCCCAATATGATGCCATGTTCCTCGAGAATGGTCTTCTGCGGCTTGGCCTTCTCATCTTTGGATGTAGTTGCGGAAGTTCTGGCATCGGTGGTTTTCTCGTTGAATGTGTAAACCTTTTGCTCGACCCGTCGACCCGAATTCTGATCGTTGACTAAATCTTGCGATGAATTTGTAGCAACTGCGAAAAGATGGAGAACAAGATGCAGTTACTCTGCAATATATATCTATATCTTTATATATGTGTATATATCGGGCTCTTACCTGGATCACCCTTTCGTTTTGGAGCGGTCGCCATTTAACCAATCTGATTTGGGTCAACCTGTACCAAGGATGTTAACGAACTCGTCGAGTGCTGTTGTCGAACAAAATCCAAAGAATCATTGAATCATTTCCTTAACATTTTTGTTACAAAACTACAAAATGTTACAGATTCAATATTTTTTACTATAAGTTGTGACATATTTTTGCCAGCATTTTTGTTTTAAAATTTAAGTTTTTATTTTAGGGCAATGTGATCAATACTTTGCGTGTAGCCTCCTGGCACCTGGAGTATTTATATACAATCTTAATCTTTATTAATTTAATATATAAAATTCCTTATTTTATTATTTTATATTATGTTTTTTGAACTGCTTAAATGATAATAAATAAATAAATAAATGGAGGAGCTTCTCAAGTTAGAATTTTTAATCGAATTTCAATGCTGAAGGCATTGTGGTTTCCGAATTTTGCCAGTTGTGTAATAACTCAAACAGCAATCAAATAAGCCGCACAACAAATAGCATGCCAAAAGGTGTGTGTGTGGGTGTGTGTAATCTGGCCGTTACTTTTACTGGGCGACTTACATTTTGTCCGCGTTCAGCGCCTTTAGGCATTGGTTACCTACATTTTTACTTAACTTTTGGCGCTGTTTGAGTTTTGCTTTATGAAATTTTTACATTTTTTGCATTACTTTGCTTTTATTGTACGGCCCCTCGCTGCCTGCCCCTCGCTGCCTACCCCTCGTTGGCCCCAGCAGTTACCAGCTACATGCCACGCCCATCGGCTTGTGTTAAAGTAGCTTAAGGTCATTTGAGCGGTTGGTGAATTTCAATTGGAATGTTCACAAATGCAAACACACATTTTTTAAGAAGTTTTTTTTTTGTGTGTTTTCTGCTTTCTTGTTTTTTCTTTTTACTTTTTTTTTGGCATTGCTTCTCGTTTGCCTCCCTAGCCTCCCTTGCCCACCATTGCGTGCAAGTGAAATTTTATGTTTCATTTAAAATTGAAATGTAGCTGGCAGCAAAATAAAGTCGCCTGCAATTGGCCATGGAATTTAAGGCAGGTTTCTTTTCGTCCCTACAACTGTTACTCCCCTGCCCTCTTCCCTCGGCCAACCACTTGCTTGTGCTGTCCTCGGTTCTGTATTAAATAAAATATTTATAATTTCATAATGAAAAAGAGCAGCGTGCCAAAGATAATGCGAACACTGACTATACTCTAACTTTATTTTTTTAAATCTATCGCCAACAAAGGCATTTCGACTTTTTCATAAGATTTGTCAGACATAATACATAGAAATTTATATATATTTTTTTGTTTTAAATTTACTTCAGTTTAATGGTGAATACGACTTAATAAATGTAAATATTAATTTTTATTTTATAATCGAATTTTGACTTAAGTTTTATGATGACGAGTAAATAGTAATATTCTAATTTAAAATATGTTTTTTTTAAATTTAATTTTGGCAATTATACTTAAGTTTGGTGGGAAATAAAATATAATATTTTCTATATAATTTTTAATTTGCATATTAAAAATAAAACTTAATTATGAACCATTATAATCAGTGCATGATTTTGGAGTTTTGAATTGCAGCCTGAAGATATTTGATATCGATTGATTCTATATTAAAACTTTATTTTACACATTAAAAGCAACTTTGGCAAAATCATAAAATTTAAATAATTTTTATAAAAACTTTGAGATTTGCCAATTATTTATTTAAAGTGTATACCGAGTACGACTTGGAGTCTAAATTGTGGATTCTTGTTGTGTGGCCAATCTGCCCGGGCGTTGCTACCTGTCGCCCTTTTTGCAGCATGCATGTTAATGCTCCGCCATTACGTTGATTTCACAATATCCTTGCACATCCTGTCCAGGGCACGTTGGCTGGCTTCGGATCGTCCCGCAACTGTGTAGCAGCGCAATGTCAAAATTGTTTGTGGCAGTTGCCGCCGCAGCTGCGTTGCCAGCGGAAATGCCGCTACCCTTGTGCAGAGTGGTGGGCAGGTGGGCAACAAGCCACAACGCTCGGTACGGGGGCAGTGCCAGCTTCCGACACACACACATACACACACAGACGGGCGGCGTCTCCTTTTGTGGCATACGCAAAACTGGCAAAACAGCAAAAATGACAATTGAAATATGCGCTGCTGGGCGAAATTTGTGAGTCAGAATCAGTCTGGGATGTGTGTTGGGGCTTTTGGAGCTGGCAGCTGCCGGTTTCTTCTGCTTCTTCTGTTTGCCGTTTCTTAGCTTTGTTGCCAGTTGGTTCAAGCCTGACTTATCATTGGCCCAGTTCACGAGCAGTGGCGCCATCTACCGACACACGTTTGCGCTCAGTGACGTGCTTGCGCATAATGAGGCCAGCACCTTTGTTGTGGTCCATATATCCTTGTGCACAACTGAAACACGCCATTCATTTGTGGTGTTCCTTGGTAGCCACATGCATCGCCCAGAGCCCATTGCTGGCTGGTTGCCTTTGCCCTGCTCTTCTCCAGGATCAGCTTACGTCGTTTTTCACTTATCCGCTTAAGCCAATGTCCCCGTCCTCTGCCTCACTTCCTGGCCGTAGTTCTGTCATTAACATCACTGGACACTTTATTTTATGTTGTTGTCGTTGCTGCTCTCTTTTTTTTTTTTTAAGTGTATACATAAAAAGGCAACTCCGCAACTTCTCCCGCCGGTCAGATAAAATCGCAATGCAAATCTTTCTGCTACGGAAATGAGAATGAAAGAGCTGCACTGCCCAGAATAATCATAAGGCTGCAACACACTCCTGGATAGCAGTTACTCCAGCTGGAAATAAATGGAGGTCCAAAGCATGTTCAGCAGATTGCTAGAGTCAGGAAACATATAAAAATAATGCAACTGAAGCTTAAATTCCTATTTTAAACGAGCTATTTTTCTGGTTGATATATATCTTTTAATAAATATGTTAAATATCTATGATATATGATAAATATCTTTTAAATTCTTTTATAAGAGCTTAAGAGCGATATATACTTGAAATTCTTATAGTTATTGTTTGTCTTCAGGTGTGTACTCTAATCTGATGACAGACTTGTATCTGCTTTGGATTTATTTTGCGTTTACATCTGAATTTATTTATTTAGTTTATTCATGGGCATCACCATGATCAATCTGATGTGCTAAGCCTATAGAAATGGTTTATCTTTCAGACATTTCAATTTTGATTTTCTGCTGTAGATTTTCTATATATTCTGCCATATTCCAATATAATTGAATTGATGGCAGTCTGGGATATAAATCTACATTAATCTATCCTATTAAAAACATACGCCAATTCATTAAATTTTTTTGAATACGAAGATTTAAATAAGTTATTGTTAATGCTTTCCATATTGAGCTGAATATGCATTTTCTGGGAAACATTTCATACAACTATTGAATATTGCGAATAAATTGCTCAGCTGGCAGCCTAAATGATCTATTCAAATATGAATATATTTATTTTATATGACGTATTTTGTATGATGTTAATTGAATAACGTTTTTTCTATAACTTATTGCCTGTTATATTTTTGGCACGACGCCGAAAAGTATGCAACGTTATTTGTATGATGTAATTTGTATAAGGTATTTTGTTTGATCTGATTTGTATGACGTTTTTTGTATGACTTATTTTTTATGATATAATTTGAATGGCTAATTTTGTATGGTGTATTTTGTATGATGTGTTTTTTATGGTGTATTTTGTATGATGTATTTTCTATGATGTATTTTGTATGATGTATGATGCAAGGTGTATTTTCTGCAACATATATAAGCAATAATAAAATGTATATATAAACTTGTATTTTTCTGTAAACTACAATAATAATTATTATTATGGGTACAAAGTAGGAATTGTCTTGTGTGTGGAATACAAATTATTATACTAAACTCAGTTTACAAATATTGGTTCATGTAAATGTTGTATACGATTTGCGTTCATGTTGCCTAACCAATTATGCTTAAATTTTTAAATATATTCAAAGTGCATAAAATATATAAGACAATTAGACAAATTATAATGTTGACGATAACTAAGAATATATATAGCTTATAGCTTAAGTGTTAGAAGTGCTTCCTTCTGCCTGTGACAAACTTCAACACAACAAACAACATTTTTCCCACAGTTTTATAAACAAGCAAATTTGTGGCCAAGATATAGTTTAATATCGAGGCAACGTATTAAGCTGTTTGTCTCAATAGTTGGCTATAATAAAAATAAAAATTGCGGAAAATTGTGGCTACTTTTGAGTGCACAGCTTCGGGGGCAGATGGGCAAAAAGCAAAGCCAACGAAATACAACATGGATGAACAGTGTAATCCCAGTGCTGAAAGGGGGCTGGCAGCTCGTAGACAACGTAACTTCTTTTGGCATAATAAAATAATATTTTGGCACTGCTCCAGACCAAGGGCCAAGTGAAACAAGACCAAACAAAACAAAGCAGGCCAAAACAGCCTGGAGAACAACAGGAGATGAAGTGGCTTTGGACTTGGACTTGGCTCGTGGGTTATGGCCATGACAGCGACAGCAAAAGTAGCAGAAGTCAATGCAGTCAAGTGGTCCAGTCTCCAGTCACCAGTCACAATCCCAGCTTCAGCTTCAGCTTCAGCTCCAGCTCCAGCTCCAGCTTGTTCGCTTGTGCAGATGGCAAAGAATGTTTTCAAGGGGTTGGGCAGCCTGTCAAGTTCAAGAATTAAAAAAATTTAAAGCAAACTCAGCCAGGGAAATCAAAACAATAATAATATTATAGATGTGCGTGTGTGTGTGTGTGCTGGCTTGTGTGTGTGTTTTTTTAGTATGCCTGTTGGCTGGCTTTTACTCTGCTGGCAGCGCTCCCGACTTCCTGTCTAGCTGCCATGATTTTATTTGCATGCAAGCGCGTGTCAATGTAAACTATGAGCCCCAGACGCGTTTGGCATGCCCCCGACTAAACCCCAACCCCCCACCCCCCTCCTCACTACAGATGCAACACCAGTCTACATGCCTCCTCAACCCACTGTGGCAATCGTTGCTGCCTTGCGCTCAGTGAAGCGTTGCCTGTTACATTTTTGGCAGGACGCCGAAAAGTATGCAACGTCTGCTGCGGCATTGTGCATGTCTGTGCATGTCTGTGCATGCCTTTGCGTAGTGGTTCCCTACCACCTCCCACCTCCACAACGTGCATATTACTGAAGCTTTTTTTTTTTGTTGCTTTTATTTCAATTTGCTAAATTTTTAGGCATTTGAAATTTTGTTGTTTGCTTACGTTTCAACGCCAATTTTTTAACATTTAAATGCTCAATTTTTGTGCGCTTCTGCGCTGGCAAAAATGCATTTAAATTCATGAGCCGTCAAAGGGAAATAAAACTGGATAAATTCGCGGTAACTCGCGGCATCTGCAATATGCATTTAAGTATGCGCATATGTATATGTGTCAACAGCTGTAAAAAACGATAAAATGAGCCAGCCATTTTTTACAGACCGAATGGAACAGTGCTCTCTAAATAAA